>CP093829.1:14831536-15431536 GCA_033063855.1 Smittia aterrima
AAGATTAAGTTAAAGCAAGAAATTTTTACTTCGCCTAAACCTTTAGAAAGGTTTTTTTATTCGTTGATCTTATTTTACTTTTTAATTAATTGAGAAATTTTCCGACCATAGGATTAAATTTTAATCTTAGTCAATAAAATTATCAATCAATTTAGCAAAAACAAAAACTTCATTCGGATAAAAATCCCAAAAAGTCTTTAAAAGAGAAAACAGAAGAGAGAAAGGGGAAACTCATAAGACATTGAAGAAGACGATTCAGTTAATGTTGATCAGTGAAGAAGACTAAAAGACTTCTGCAATTTATTTTAATTTTTTTAACGTTGAAAAGTGTACAAGAAAAAAAAATGCAAAAGTTGAATTATATGATCGTTATTTTTCTGGCCTCTCATGTTCTAATAGCTAATTGCGGAATTTTAGGTTTGTATCATGAGTTTTTCCTTATAATTAGAGCAATCTGTTAAGTGTGTCATGTTCGACGATGTTGATCGATTTATTTTATTGAAGAATCATTTTTTTCAATTGCTTCTGCGGTTTCCGTTCGCAACTTGTTTGTTAGATAAGAATCAAGAACGTTCGTGCAGAAAAAGTTTATGAAGAGTTATAGCGGATTCAACATCCGCCGTTGTTTCTTGGGTTTGTCTTTGTTTAAATCACTTTCTCCAGAAAATTTTGTGATTCATTGTTTGGTTATTTAAAAGCCGAAACCAAAGAAGAGCGGATGGAAAAGTGTCAATTGAAATTTCTTTCGCTTTAACTCGTTCCACTTTTGATTTTAATGGCCGTTGACCCGCTTGAGCCTTTTTAATGATTTTTTTTCTTCTCTTTAAATAAAGACTTTCTTTCATTGGAAGATGATGATGCACCAGCTGAAAAGCGCGATCGTGAATCAGACTGCTTATGTCAAAAAAGTGGACCAGACGGATCAAATTGTATTTGCTGTCTTGAGTTTAACGTCTCCGATGCTTTTGATTTAGGACCAGCATGCGTTAGACTAAAATACTTGTCGCAAGATGAAGGTGTTTCAATGAACTTGACGCTAGGTAAAACCCTTTCGAAGAGTTCAACCGTTAAGGTTGAAAAGCCGGAAGAACCAGTTTGTCTTTCAATGCTTGGAGGATTAGCTAAAATGTGCGCAAAATTCAATGGACTTGCTCCATCCGCCAATGGTGGATTAATCGGATGCTTGAAGTTTGAGCCAAAACTTTTTGGTCAAGTTCCAGTTGATTTCGATTTTCCATGCTTCGATTTAAATAATGAAGAAATTCGTGTAATCGAAGCTCCTGTAAAAACTGAAGAAGAGAAACAGGAAGAAAGTGAACCAGCTTCGAAGCCAGATTCTGACGAGACAATTGGAGGATTTAGAGTTGAAGATATTTTGAGTGTTGTCAGTAAAACGGCTGATCAAGGAATCAAAATCATTGGCGAGCTACTCGGTATTGGCGAAGATGAAAAACCAGAAAATGTTGTAGCTGCTACTAGCGAGAGCAAGTCCGAGCCAGAGATGCCAACAACGACAAAAACTCCTTAATTCACTGTTTCACAGTATGATCAAGTATCTCAAACTAATTTATTTCATTTATTTTATTTACATTAGTTAAAAATAAAACGAGAAACGTGAGAAATTATTAATTTTTTTGTCTTCATATTTTGAAGTTTTGAAGTAAACGAAACTGTAAAAAAATCATTTTTGTGGTTATTGTTTGCTGCTGTAAAAAGTAAAATTTTGATGAAATTTCGAAAGCAAACAAATTAAATTGCCTTCACAACTTCGGGCAGTGATGTATCGTCAGTATTTTTGTTGTTTTCTGAGACGTCTTTCATTTCCGTCTCGTTTTCTATTTCAGAGGGATGCGTTTCTTCTTGTGCATTTGTCAAGCGGCTGGTAGTCAAAGAATCAAGCTCTGAAAAAACTTTGATTAAAACTTGAGTTGTTTTGAAAATTTTAACTTATACCTTCAAGTGTAAAACCTTCAAAAAGATCTGCAGAGCTAAGTATGTTGTACTTTTCTTGAAAAACTTTTTGTTCCTCAGCGAATTTACTCCAGAATGAAGACTCACTAGGGAAAGCAAACAAGTTCTGTAGAAGAAACCGGTAAGTAATAATATTATCTAAGAAAATGCAATACACTCACTTTAAAGCCGTCGTAAATAACAGAAGCTGATACGCGAATCGCCTCTGACTTTTCATGAAATTGTTGAACTTGTGTTTCTTCCATATCCCAAGAATGTAAATTCCCAATGTATTTGCGAAGTCGCTTGATGGTGTCAACAGTGTTTGGATATTTGAGCAACATTAGTTTTGTAACGTTTGGCAATATTTTTGCCTTGAAAGCTTCAAGAAGTTCTATGGAGCGATCGACATCTGCTTGTTCGAGGCCAAGCGATAACTTGATGTCCTGAACATTATGAATCATTTCGTATTGTATGTCGAGAAAGTTTTTCTTCACTGGATCTTGAAGAATGTGCATTTTGCTGGCACGAAATTCATCGATGGCTTGATTAGCTTCGGCGACTAACGACATCTTTGAATCGTCAATTTTAAAGCGTTTCCGAGTTTGAGTGAACATGTCATCTGGATCCATTTCGTCTGTGTTCATTTTCTTTTCCTTAATTTTTCGTCCACTTCGACTAACTTTCTCATCGTTGTCCTTTGTTTTGGCATTCTCATCAAGTAAAAGCGGCGAAACTTCTTTTACGATTGGAATTTTTCTCTTCTGGGCTTGAGGTGGTGGCGTGGGTTTTACAAGATCGTCAGCGATATGCAATTGAGATTCATCAGCTGAGTTGTCCTCATCAGTAACTTGTGACTGGTCCATATTTATTTTTTCATCAGAAACTATTGGTGCTGGGTCGTTTCCGTCAAGAGCTGCTGTGATTTGATCGACAGCTTCTTTATAATCACTTTTCTTCAGCTGTCGTTCTGTATTTAATCGCGAGCAATTACGTTCGTCGTAAGGGAGAAGATCTTCGCTTTTAACCGAGGCAGTTTCTCCCGTTCCATAGAAGTAGACGGAGTATTTATGTTTCGCAATAGTTTTTGTGATCTTAAAAAGAAAATAATGTTCAATATATTAATGTTATTGAGAGAGAAACGTATAGAACATGATTCAGAGAGAAGATCCAGAAACGAAAAAAACTTATTTTTCTTTGTCTGAAGGTTTCAAACATGAGTAAAATAAATTGATTCACTTATTAACATCTTTAAGCTGAATGCCAGTAAGTTATATGCTAAAATAATGCAGTAATATGAGTTGTAGCAATTGAAATTTTCCGGTCTGGATGTTTCTTGATTAAATTTCGACTTAAGCTCTCACCTTTGCTGGCCATGGTGAATATCCTTTAACTTTGGCAAATACATGCTGGCCCACTGCAAAAACTGCTGTCTTTTTACCCATTTTAAGTTTATTTCTTTATTTCCGAACACAAATTTGTGCATCAAGATCGTGCCTTTCGCGCTTGTTGTTGCATGCCCCAGATTTTGAATTATTACCCGTTTTTTATTCTCTCGTTTTTCAAATTTAAGAATGAAACAAATTGTTTATTTCCGGCTGTTTACCGATGGCACATTTATCAAAATCAATCATAGACATAAAACGTGAGTTTAGATATTTAAAATGACGTTTCTTCTACGAATGCTGTTCTGTCTTACATTCACCAATTCCCGTTCATCATTCTGCGTCATGTTTATCGTAAACTTTGCTAAATGTTTGATAAGATTCTCTTTATTGGAACTAACATCTTTATGAATCAGAGTAAGTTATTGTTCAAATATAAGTAGACACAATTCGATATTATTATTATCAGTCTTCGACGACATTTCGGCAATCATAATTCTTTTGCAATGAAATTCTCGTATATTTTTATTGTTTTTGTGTCGCAATTTCTAATTTCGAACGGTAAAAATAGAAAACGTGATAATATCTTTCGATGTTTAAACAAACGTTTTCAATTTCCTAGGTCGTCCTACATTGCGAAATGAAATGCAACAAGTATTTGAATACGTCGGCTTTGCTAAAATTCGAGAAATATCACGCGAGTACCTTGCAAACGACGCAGAGGTGAAAGAGTTGGCGTCTTATCTCCAGAGCAACGAATTCTTGACAGCATGGAATATTTTTATTTCGTCATCGGAAGTTGAGGATATTTTGGAGTGGACGAGAAAACATTCGATTGATCTTAACGAAGAGATAAGAAGATTATCGAATAAAGATGAAATCGAAGTAAAGCCATCACGTCATCGATCAAAGAGAATGGTTGCAGTTCTTCAAGAAGAATTATCGTATCAAATCAAGATTGATGAAATGAAAGAGCTCATCGACAATCTTCGAAGAGATGCTAATGACTTTGCACATCTTTTACTAATTTTTCAAGTTAGCAGACCAGCTCTTGAAAAACTTTTTGAGACAAAAGAGATAAGCTTGGCAGTACAAGAACTAGAGAAGCGTGGCATCAACATTCAACAAGTTAAAAATGCAATTTATAAGCTTTTAGAATGGGATTGAAATATAACACTTTATGTTCTTATAATAATAAAGGAAAATGAAACTGCATTCAAAAACAAAACATTTTCGCGCTTGTTATGATTACATTTTGTTCTCATTTTATGCACACAACAGAGAAACTCTCTCTCCGATTTTCCCTCAACATGTGTTGGAAAGATCATCTCAAAATAATTTTCTTCGAATCTCTCAGTTCTGTTCAATAATTTTCATTCGAAAGGTTTGCTACGATCGGGTGGTTGGATAAGAGGAAAAGTGAAAAAAAAATCAAAAATGTTGCTTATCTTGGATATCTTTGTAGCAGTTCAACGATTTGATTAAGTTTACTCTAGTGCGATTCCTTGTGCTCTCGTATTTGAAGTTTCTTCAGAGTTTTCCTAATGGGAAACCAAACATCGAAGCAGCAAAGAGATCGCTCGAAAAAGAATGTGCATTGGAAGTCTGCAGGTGAATCGATCAAAGTTCTTTAACAATTGTTATAGCGATTAAAGGAAAATCAGACAGAAAAATCAAAAAATTTCCCGTTCAGAAAAGTCTTTAGTTATTTTTAGATTATTGAACGCTTCTTCTTCAGACAAATTTTCCTTCTGTTGTTCCTTTCGCACGACGAGAAGCGCGCGCGAGAAAATATTTCTCTCAGCATTCAATTTGTGTTGGTTTGATCAAACACGAATTCGCGGATTATTTTTCGCAATCGATCGATTTTCCCTGAGAATAATTTTGACAAATTGTTTTGGCGTCCACTCGATAGAACCTCCTCTGCCACCTGGCAAGCCCTACCTTCTCCCGGGACTGCCAACTGATGAGCCTGATGTTGTGACGATCAAATGGCTTAAACCGAGAAATGATAATGGATCGACAATCATTGGCTACATTGTGGAACATCGACGGACGTAAAATACTTGAAAATATTTTGGATTAATTTATATTTTAAGAGAAAACGTTTTTTTATTTCAGAGGCTCGCCGCATTGGGTTCGTGCAAGTCCGCAACTTATTCAATTCACAGAACTTTCACTCAGTGGCCTTGAACCAGGATGGAGATATCAATTCAGGTTTGTAAACGATGCGATCTTTGTCACGATGCGATCTTTGTCACGATGCGAAACCTGTAGAAATGTTTTAAATTTCAGAGTGATTGCTGAGAACGTTGTCGGAAAATCTGAACCAAGCGAAGCTTCAGATCCATTGACTGTAACTCTTCAACGAAATGCGATTTCTGCTCCTCGATTTACAATCGAATTGGAAGATCTAAGTGGAATTGAGAATGAAAAAGTTGAGTTCAAAGTAAGCGTGATTGGATCACCAGCTCCTCAATTAGCATGGTTTAAAGATGGATTCGAAATATTTAGTAGCCGACGAACGAAAATTGTCACCGACAATGATTCAAGTTCTTTAGTGTTTTACCAAGCTTCATTAACTGACGAAGGTGAAATCAAATGTACAGCGACGAATCGTGCCGGCTACGCATTTACAAGAGCTTTGTTGACAGTTGAAGCACCACCGAAAATTCGATTGCCACGACAATATGAAGACGGCTTGATAATCGAAGCTGAAGAAGTAATTCGATTAAAAGTTGGAATTGCTGGTCGACCAGTGCCAAGTGTAATTTGGACTCATAATGGAGAAATATTATCAACTGGCGGTCGATATGAAATTGTCAACTCGGAGAAAAATTCTTCGTTAAAAATCACAAACTCAAATCGCACAGATCGTGGTGAATACAATTTGAGAGCGATAAACAAGCTTGGAGAAGACAATTCATCGTTTTTAGTGACAGTTACAGCTCGCCCGACTCCTCCGGGTAAAGTTACAGTCAAAATTCTATCAGGAAACACAGTAACCTTATCGTGGGCACCTCCGGATGACGATGGAGGTTGCAAAATTGGAAATTACATAGTCGAGTACTTCAGAATCGGCTGGAACATGTGGTTGAAAGCTGCGACGTGTCGTCAACTTGCTGTAACTTTGAATGATTTAATCGAAGGCTCTGAATATAAATTTAGAGTGAAAGCTGAGAATCCTTATGGAGTGTCAGAACCGAGTCAGGAGTCGGAAGTTTTATTTATACCAGATCCGAAGCGGGGAATTAATCAACCAGTTAAAGATCAAAGAATGCTTGCAATCGATCAAGGTCCTCCGATCGCACCAAAGCGAAGAAATCCTTCGCCGTCTCCTGCTAGAAGCAATACAAGTGAGAATGCAGTGCAGATATTACGTTCATCGTTGCCCAAGCGTGAACTCGACACAAAAATATTCGATGACGAAACACTTGAACGAGACATAGCTTATGGTTCATCTTCTGACGACTTTTACTCTTTCAAAGAAGTTCCAGAAACGTCGCTTCATGAAAAGTCTGGACTTGAAGAACAAGCTCGTCATCTCCGTTCAGTGAAATACAACGTGAAGTTCAAGCTCGATGATGAAAACGAAGTAAAACCGAAAGAAGCAATTTATGAGAATTTAAGAAAAACTCCCGAAGATAAATCTACCAAAGCGAGCAGTGAATCACAAACTTCCGGTAAACGAACGTATCTTGACTTAGTTAGTGGAAAAGACGCACAAAGTAGCATTCAAAACAGCAGCGAATTTATGTTGGTTTTGTATCCCGAAAGTAATGATCTGTCGAAAAGTAGCAACAGTAAGTTTTATTCCCCTGCACGATTTTCTTGGTTTTCTTGTGTTTTTAACTTAAGTTTGAGTCTGAAGTTTCAATATGAAATTAATTTCATTTCATTGTTTTTTAGAAAATAATTCATTCGACTTAGAAATGGAGGAATACTTTGCCCCGCCGCCCCCTTTATCGCAATCTGCCCCTGAATTGAATGCTACGATTCCCGATGGTCCAGGAATGCGTCATGCTGTAAGCTCTAGTGAGCTTCTATATGAAAGGGCAATGGCTCGCTTTTACAAAGCAGTTGAGTTTGAAGAAACTGAAAACGCAAGAAAACGAAGCGTTAGCGCTGATCCAGAATCACGTCGACGAAGCTTTAGCGTTGATCAAGATGGAAAGCGTTTCAGTATTCAAGGCGATCCGCAGGAAGCTGCTTTAGCAAAGTTAAGAAGTAATTCTTTGACAGAAAGTGTTTTAAGACGTCGACTCTCGGGTGAGGGTCCAAATGTTCACATCAATATACCTAGAAAGTTGAGTTTTAAAGATGAAGACGACACTCAGTTGAACACGATAAGAAATGAAATTAACACACCTGAAATGATTGAAGATTCATCAATGCCTTTCTCACCTGCCGCGGCTGAGAAAGAAAGTTACAGCGACGATTACACAGACAGCACGGAGTCTTCTAACGATGAAATCGAAGAGGTTGCTACTCGTAGATCTAGAAATCGAACAAACGAAATGAACACTTACCATCCACGAATGCTTTCACCCTATCGGCAGCCTGAAATTTCAGAAGCTGCAGCTGTACTGACGAAGCCTTTACCTCCACTTCCAGATCCTAACTTTGTCCCAAAGCCAATTTTGAAAAGACCAGCCAGTGCTGATGGAAGAAAACCAAATAAATCTGGAAGAAAAGCAATTAGCGAAATGCTTGGACGTCGGTCAGCTTCGCCATCACCAGCTCCGTCTCCAAGAACACAAAGGAAAAGTGTGGAAATTGATGAAGTTCCTAAGATCATTCATCCTCCAGAAATTGAATATAGCCCAGAAATAATTCATAAAGAAAAGGTTGCGAGCCAAGAATTGCCACAGATCACAGTTGAAGAGCCTCGCCCGATAGAATCAATTCGGCAAGTAGAACCAGATGAAGTTTATTTCAAACCTAATGAATCTGTGAAGAAAAAGTTGATTGAACGTCGGCAAAGTTCATTAGAAGAGAATCACGTCATGGCTGACTTTTATGGCGATATTATTAAAGACCATTCGGTTCGACCGACAAAGCCGAAAGTTCCAATTTACATGGACCCTGAAGCACTTAAAAAGCTTGAGATGGAAGAAGATGAAGCTCAAATCGACTCAGGCTTAACATCATCAACTGATCTATCACCACCGTCAACATTTTCTCGTCCTTTCTCGCCTCAAAACCCACAGAACCGCTCAATGTCGCCATCGTTAATTGGTCGACGATCTTCAGAAATCGTGAAACCTCCATCAACAAAGGAAAGCGAATTAACTTTCGGACGCCGATTATCTGAGTCAACTAAAGTTAAACTAGAAAATTTAGCGAATCATCAATCGCTTAAAGACAATTCTCAAAAAGCTCTTTCCAAAGACAAGATTGAACAAGCAAAATCGCCATCGCCACAAAGGATTGTTTTGCCCAATGGTTCAGTTCTACAAAAGCGCGATGGAGTTGTAAGCAGCACAAGTTCAATCGATGATGTTCAGTCGCGTGGTCGTTCCAAACCAAAAACTGGCGCGGTACCAAAACGAAGAAATCAATCGCAAAGTCGATCTCGTGATAGCAGCGTTCAACCTGTTCCACGAAATCCAACCGAATCGACGATTCTCTTACGACGTGAAAAATCATCATCACGAACAAGGAATCGAAGTGAATCAAAATCTCCTTCTGCTATGAACAGGAGAATCATAATTAATCGACTCGCTACACCTAAGGCATCAACAACCAAGGAAGTTACGCCAACGCCTCCCCGGACAATTACACCAAGCGAATTACAAGAACAAGTTCAACTTAAAGTGAAATCGTCAGTTGCGTATGCTACAGATGTTTCAATTCTTGTGTTCGCCACTTATGTCTACTTCTTCAAAAGCGCAATCCTCGCATTACCAATCATTGCGCTTTTGCTTTACAGACAAATCTCCGATAAACTTCCTGACTGGATCAAACGAAAAAAAAGTTAACGGTTTTCTAGTTTCTAAGATTTCATTTACGTTTGAGAATCTCACTGTTGAAGTTTCTTGTTTGATGTATTTATCTTCATTATCTCTTTTTTGCCAATTTATTTATTGTACTTTTGATCTTTCTCATCGCACAACTTTGTTTTATATAATTATATAATTTATTTGACTCTTGAAATATATAAAAATCTAAAAGCATTTCTCTGGACAACTGTGTGAATATTTAAAGAACGATGTCAATCATTTCTTCAGTAGAATCCTGCTTTTCTTATATTTCGGCGAATTCCGAAAAATGCCAGTACATGAAGAACGATCGTAAGAACAAACTGATATAAATAATTTTTGTAAATATTTAGCTCGCTCGTTTGGAAGTCGAGACTTTCTAGAACAGCAACTCCATCAGGAAAACAAGTTAGTTCTGGGTTTGGACTACATTTAATCTCGTCGACCTGCAGCCAAAAAAAGATTGAGATGCATTCGTTTGCGTAGAAGAAGAACGAAGTGTATTTGAGATAAGGCGTAGACTTCACACTTGTGTAGATCCCAGAAGCGAGCAGCAGTATCAGATCAACAATTGATGATAGCTCAGTACCAATGAAGAGAGACTCAAACAGCCCCGAAAGAAAAAAGCCGTATGACATTGCGCAAGCACCGCTCAAAGCAATTGACAATGAAAAGTTGAGGTAGGTCATGAAATCACGACCAATGTCAACTGAGAAATAAATGATTGCAGTGTAGACAAGAGTTTCAAACAAGACTCGAGGAATCTACAAAAAAAAATTGAAATTCAAAAATTATTTTACGCAACACTTTACTTTACTCACCATCATTAAAACAAGCGAGACGTAATAAGCAGAGAAAGAATAAAGTCGATCGCCAGTTTCCTTTCTCAGAAGAGGCAAAACCTCATAAACTAAAGTAAAGACTGCGTATACAAACGTAAACAAGGCTTCTGTAGCTAGAATAACCAAAAATCCTTTAACGTCTTGAACTGCGGAAGGTGAGTCCATCGAGATATCTAAGAAGATAGCAACAATTGTGAGCGCGAAAATCTGAAATGAAAAATTGAATTAATAATGTAAATTGAATATTTACTTTTAATCTCCTACGATAAGTATCATAAGTTCAATGAAATATTGCTTTGGGTCGTGCAGAAAGTTCAAAGTTCCACGATGAGATAAGAGAAAGACTTGTCGCAGCCATGAGACTCTAGCTCGTTGGGTCTCTTTTTCAAAATTTACAGGAGATTGATGTGTTGATGAGTCGATGATTTCTAAACTCTTCTTACGAGACTCATGTTGAATTATTTCATCTGCAACTTTTCGATCAGAAATTCGATTCACATAGAACTCGGCGGGATTGTAGAGAGGTGGACAGTGAAGTCCAATGTTATTGAATAATGTTTGAGCTTCTTGAACGGTTCCGTGAAAAATAAGACGGCCAGCACTCATGAGAATGATATTCGTGAAGAGATGAAAGATGTCTGATGTGGGTTGATGAATTGAGAATAGAACAATTCGGGATGGATGATTTTTCTGCAACAACCTCTGCTGACTGTATCCTGAGAGTTCCCTTAATGTGCTCATGACAGAGAATGCGCTAAAGCTGTCAAGTCCTGATGTCGGTTCATCGCAGAACAGAATCTTTGGCTTTGTTAGCAACTGCGAATGTAAATAAAAAATGATTTATGTTCGGAACAAGATCATTATCGTAAACAAACCTCGCTCGCTAAACTGAGTTTTCGCTTTTCACCGCCAGAAAGAAGCTTTAAACTTGTTCCTCCATCCAAACGAAATTTACTCAAAGACGAATCAATCAGAAGATTTCTTTCTAGGACTGACAGCGAAGGAAGTTTCAGTTCAATCTAAGTAAAAAATGACTTTCGATGATTACTCAAATTGATTTATCACAACTCACTCACCATGAAATAGAAATGTTCTCGAACAGTCAATCCCTCGACGCAAACGTCATTTTGAGGCACGAATCCCGACAATTGCGTCATCTTTGTCCGATCACTCATGATTTCTCCATTAAAGCGGATTTCCCCTGTCACGTTACCTCGTAATCTTTGAGATAAAGCAGCCAGCAATGTGCTTTTACCACAACCACTAAACAGAGATGAACTTGATTCAAACTGACAACAAACAACGATTTCATTAATTACCTGGCGCCTAGCAATGCTGTCATCGTCCCTGACTCAATTTTTCCTCGTACTGAAATTTAGAATCATTTCATAATTCGTCCTTGATTTATTTTTATTCAACTTGCCATCGTTTAATATAACGAAATCCTCAGATTTTGAACCAATACCTAGAAAACCCTTCTTCACTTTCCTAGGAACTTTGAAGTTTAATTGAAACTCGAGCACATCACTTCCACTTGTTGTGTTCATGTTAGGTACTGAAGCGAGACTCATTTTGATTTACAACCTTTATCCGAAAAAAGAATGTGGGAGTGATAAGCAAAATTCCTTTCGTTTTCGACAGTAATCGGTCGTTGGCTCATGCCCGACAATCCAAATGCTCCTATTGGAAATTGCTATCGCTTGTTTCGATTGATGCCGATGAAAGATTAAGTGCAAAATTCCTTTTTTCCAAAGTTTAATGTTCCTCACATCAATTAGCGATTTCATTTAATCATGCTTGACTTAATTACTTTACAACAACGTCAAGGAAATTAATTTATTGATAACGCGAAATTTCTCCGATTTGGTACAACAAGAAACGCGTGTTTTTACGACGAGACTTAAACATCAACTGAATCTTATCTGTAACAGAAATTTCTATTCCTCTCTCGAGTTGTAAACGAGAAATCTCAAAAGAATCTCCAAGAGAGAATTGATTGCGAGATGACTCTAATAAATTTTTAATGTTATAAAGAATTTTGTTTTATATTTAATTCGTAGCGGCATGTGCGACTTTCTGATAATATTGCGACGACATTTTTATGGAGCTTCTTGAAAGCTATCAACTTGCATTTAGTTACATGGATCGAGAAAGAGATGAAATTGCGCTAATTAGCTTAGCTATGGTCTTCGAGACGGACGTGATTGTTTTTTAGTTCAACGAAGCGAAATATGATAGTTCCCTTCGAGGAGAAAGGGCATAAATTCTTGGAAATCCATTGGCCTTGCAAAGACTACACAAGATATAAAAGCAGAATATATAGTCTTGCTAAGATCGAGAACATGTCTGGTTCAGTGCTTGAAAGTTTCTCAAACAAATCATGAAAACTTTTCTCGATGAACTTCGTTTGAAGACCCGTCGAGATTCGACCAATAAAACTTTTTCAAGCAGTTCAAACTACTTGGACATAAGTTTCAGACGTCACTATTCCCTTTAACCTTCGAAACAGATTGTTCCCCGATCGCCAAACTCTCAAAAGTAATGGAAAGTAGCAATTTGTAAGCAAGGCCATTATTTTCACTTGAAGTGATTTTAAGTGGTTTGTTGTTTACTTTAAAGTTCAAAAGCTTAAAGCTCTGAAAATGGAGATCTGATGTCAGTTTAATTTCGCCGAAAGGTTTAATTTATAATTACATTATAGATCAAATCGCATCTAATCAGAATACTAAAGCTTTTAGAATTTGTTC
Organism: Smittia aterrima; assembly: GCA_033063855.1. Lineage (NCBI taxonomy): Eukaryota > Metazoa > Arthropoda > Insecta > Diptera > Chironomidae > Smittia > Smittia aterrima. The sequence goes on from CP093829.1 coordinate 14,844,442, forward strand.
TCTGTAACTAACCGAAGCTTCGGTTGTCAGAGCAAATGAGCCCTTGCTGGACATTATCAGAAAATATCTTCACTGTTTTGTGTTTGCTGTTGAACAAGAGAGCGAGAGCATTGTTTGAAGTTCTATTTGCATATTTTTGTAACAATGTTATTTGAAAGCTTTCATGTCTCAATAGTGTTCGAAGGAATAATTGCAAGCAAATACTCGACGAATGTGGACGAAGAACATTCGATAGAAAAATAAACGACTCGAAATCCTTTTTCTCCGCACACTCTCTTGCTTCCTTTTCCTATGAATGAAGATGATGAGAAAAATTATTTATAATCCACTGAGAGCAGCAGCGAGCTTTCAGTCGTTTCGGGAAAAGCAAGCGTGATAGATCTCCGAGGGAATTTCGTGTTGAAAATCTGTGTTAGCCAACTTTAGATACAGAAAGTTGAAGTTAAATAATTTATGAACAAAAGTAGTGTCGAGCACAATGGATACTTTGGATCAGAACAGAATGGATTATTCAAATTCTTCGAATTCGACGGATTTTGGCTTAATTCCAGTTTGGGAGAGATTTGACACTTACTTGGTCCTAATTCTCTTTTCGACCATCTACTTTGTTGGATTTTTAGGCAACTGGACAGTTTGTGCGATTTTTATTCGTCATTCGTCAATGAGAAACGTCCCAAACACGTATGTCATGAAAATTAGAATTTCGTAAAAAAAAATCACGTCACGATGGAAAATATGAATAAAATTTATGACTCGAGAAATGAAACGATTAATAATAAAATATCAGCTTTTGCTCTTTTTATTCATGCGTGGATTAAATTTAAATGAAATTAGCTGAGAACGAGAACGAGCAGAATGAGAATTCAAGAATCAATTGCTCCTCAAAGTTATGCAAATTTATTCAAATTTCCCGACATCAACAAAAAGATCTGCGTGGGAGGGGAAACAATTGCGTTTCAATATTTATTATGATCAAAAATAAAAAAAAAATTAATTAGACAGGTCCTAATATATAATTAGGAAAGTTGGGAAATTTCCGAAGTCCTTCGAAAATCGTTTAATGACTTCAGTCGAAAGAAAATTCCAATGTAATCCTTACCAATTAAAAAGTCTTCGTTTGTTAAAGTTCATCAACACTCTAATTACTAGGATGTGTTGATGGAGATGGGTTCAAGATGAATCATCATCGTCGATGATAAACGATATCCGATTGAAAAGGGTCGAGCATCGCCAAATTTCCGTTTTCATTTATGAAAAATCCCCACCCGACACCCAAGATATGAAACGAAAGCAATATTTGGGAAATATTTTAAGGCGATTATTCAATTATTTTCCTTTTCTTTAAACTTATCTTCGTTTTTGTCCTCGAATTAAGATAAATCATAAAATAGTTTCGTACGGAACGAATCGTTCCTTTTACAATGGCGATCAAAATAAACTACTCAACTAATTAATGAAAATTGTGAGAACGAATTTAATTGATTTGAACCCTTAATGTGAAATGGAGCAGAAAATTGAGCTTTTTTAAAAAAAACTTTTCAAATCGGTAAAAATACCGATTACGACGATAAATGTCTTTGACACTCAATTCTCAATAATGTTCAATCCAAGAGTTTCGCAATATTTTCTAACAATAGAAACATTGGTTCGAAGAAGATTGAATTGCATGACAAAATCTGAAGCACTTCGTCGATCCTTTATCTAACTAATTGAAATGGTCAAGATTATAGTTGATTAACGTAAATTATTCTTTAATTTTCTCCGCAATGCGACTTCGTTCAGCTATATCTTCTCGCTAGCCATTGGAGACATCTTAGTCATCCTGATTTGTGTGCCTCTAGCTGGACTCGTTTATATCACTGACAAATGGCCGTGGGATGGTGAACTTGGTGACAATATTTGTCGTTTGAGTGAATTCGCGAAAGATATTTCAATTGGCGTATCAATATTTACACTCGTCGCTTTAGCTTCAGATCGTTACACTGGAATCGTTAATCCTCTGAAAAAACTTCAGGCGAGATCTAAGAAGGTCCTCGTAATTATTTTATGCACCTGGTCGTTGGCAATTGTCTTAGCATTGCCCTCACTCTTCGTCTCTAAAGTAAACAGAAATATTTACTGCTCGCCCTATGGAATCTACGAGAAAACTGTGTATTCAAAGTGAGATTATAATAAACGAAATTTCCGATGAACAATAATAAAATCTCTTCTAGAATTATGACAGTGGCAAAGGCGACGATTTATTACTTCTTACCGCTGACAGTAATCGCAATCATGTACACTCTAATGGCAAAAAAGCTACAGCACAGTGCACGGGAAGTTCAAAGTATCGCAGGAGCAGGAAATCGTCTCAAAAACCCTCAAGCTCAAAACAGAAGGCATGTTGCTCGAATGGTTATTGTCTTCATCTTAGGTTTGTTGATACTCGTTTAACAAAATTTTCTTTTTCTTGAAATCAAATTTCCTCTTTTCGCACTCCATCAGTTTTCACTTTCTGTTTCCTCCCTCATTGGATTTATACAATGTGGTGGTTCCTCGATCCGAATTCTGAGTTTACTTACAACATGACGTGGCACATCTTCAGGATTGGCAGCTTTTGCTTGTAGTGAGTATATTTCAAACTATGCAACTTTCAATTAAGAAAAAATAACAAACTGTGAAACATTTTTGTACTTTCCTTAATTCTTCTTGGTAAAGATTTGTTCATTATGAGATTGAATTTATTTTATATTTATGATCGACCTATCTGCTAAAAGCTAAAGTTATCCCATCATATTCTGGAATCGAATAGCTAATAAATATTTTATTTTTCTTTTTTATTTCTTTGACCGTTTTAGCTTCACTAACTCAACCCTCAACCCACTTGCTCTCTATTTTGTGTCAAGTCTGTTTCGTCAGCACTTCCACAACTATTTATGTTGTCGAACAAGTCTAGTTGAGCACGGTGTTTCGTTTACGAGAGGACATTCAACATATAAGAAAGCAGACCACCGGGCCCCTGCGTCTTTCATTGAAACTTCACATTATTCGGTTACTTAAACTGTTCCTGTTCTTTGTTGTCATCATTTAAATTGGAATCTGTATCAACTGTATCAATAAAGGTGTTGAAAAGGAAAAAAGATTCTTTTCAGACTTCTCACGTCTAAAGAAAGTATCAAAACACGTTCCTAAGACTCTTGAAATTGAGCTCCATCGTAAAACCTATTTTTAAACATTTGATCACTCTGCGAAATGGGATGAGCTTTAAAGACGATTCCTTATATTCTTAATCCTAAATTTAAAACGAAAACCTCAGCTTTTCAAGTCAAATAGGAGACAATAGAAAACTGAGAGAACTATAAAATCCACAAATGGTTTCGGTTTAATTTCATGAACTTCGCCAAAGTTTGTTAAAATCGGAAATAGATTATTTTTATAAAATAAAAAAGAGCTTGACAACATTTTTCCTATTTCTATATAGGTTTTTCTTCTGAAGAATTTTAATTTAAATTCTTCGTTTGAATCAACTGACTTCCCTTCAACGAATTGATATATTGCAAATATTTTCCTAATAAACGTGTAATGTAATGATTTTGTTCGGATCAGCCCTCACATAAAGAAATATTTCTCGATAGAAGAAATTGAAACATTTCCCTCCGACATGAAAAAATTTACGATGTTTCTATCCGAGCTTTAGCATTGAAATTCAAACATTAATTCAATTACGATTCCACTGGTTCGGAAGAGTTGAAAGGGATTAAAAGCAGATTATTTGAAAAGGAATCTTTCAGACGCCGTTCTCAGCGCTGTCTGTCATGAGTTGCGGTTTCATTCCTCCCCACGATAGCAAGAAAACAAATTAAAATGCTTTCAAGCCAATTTCGAAGTTCACGATTAATAAAATTTCGAAAATTTTCGCTAATGAAAAGATTAGCGCCGTTCCTTTCATTAATTATTCAAGGATTCCTGAAATAATTTTCTAATCGACGAAACAACAAAATATTTTCAAGTTTCACGTTAAGAAGCTTTCGGGTAACCGAAACCGTTAAAGTTTTAGACAATGATTAAAGATAATTCGAAACAGAAAGGGATTTAGGAATAAGAAGGAAACGAAAGCGATTCTCAATAAAACGAAAAGGAAGTAAAAAGTTATTTTGTTCGCTGCTGAAATCAATTTGATTTTGAATTTGTGCCTATGACATGATCAAATCAATCCAATGTCTCTTTCTAAAATGATTCTTAAGAATTCATTGCAGTTTGAGAGAGACGAAATTCAATCTGAAACGAAAATCGATATTTCCTCCCGCATCAAAGGTTTCTTTTTATTTTTATCCTTTCGAGACTTTGCATGTAGCAAACAAAAGATATCGCAACAAGTAGTTGAGACACGTAATTGAAAATCGTTGAAGAAATGATGGAAACTAAACATCTGTGGTTGAGTATGTGAAAACGTCTTCAATGTTATCTAATCTTAAACCTTAAGAATATTCACAACATTGAACCATCGGCAACGCAATTTAATTGCAAATTATTGTACGAATCATGTAACTATCAATTTATTATGAACAACAAAATACTTCTCGACTAGTTTTACCTTCTCACGTGTGGTAGACGTTATTTATGTTTGCGTTTCGTGCAGAAACTCTCATGTCTCTTGCACTCAGTGCACCAAACTATCGTTTACGTAAGATGGGTGTTCTCTCTTCTTAATTACAATTTTGCAATTTGTTGTAGTCTTGACTTTCATGCACCAATGAGTGCGAACAACCCTCAAAATCTGTTTAGCACATTAATCTGTTAAATAAAATTTAATTGAAATTTTCTTACGTGGACTAGAGATTAATGTAGATCATCATATAGAGGAGCCATCGCAGTATCTGCAAGCGATTACATAATTTCTTCCTATGCGCTTTCATTTGTTGCAGCACATATCCGAAAATGATTTAATTCAACGATATATCACAGTCTAGGTTTGCGTATAAATCTTTTTTTTTTTCGCAAAGCCTAGCGATAAAACGATAATTTTTATGCGCAAATAAACGTCGCGTTCAAAGTGAAACGCCACAATATTGCAGCGAATTTTTATTTTATAAAAGTTCCGAGCTTACTCACTAACAAATATAGAGTGTGATAAGTATTAGGTTGCGAATGAATAATGCGATCACCGCTGCTATTAAAACTTCCGAGCAATAAAAGTTTATAATAATATTAAATTACTGTATCGATGTGAGATTAGCGCTCGCGGATTGCGGAAAAATTTATCTTTTGGCTCGCAAGTGTTTTCAATTCGTAATTTTCTAATTTCATTGTTCAAGTGTGAGCAGCAGTTTATCAAAATTTGTGCCAGCATAGTTATCGTTACAATATGATGGTTGAAGCACTCAGTTCGATGAGATAATCTAATTATGAGACAACTTATTGCATTCGATGCTTAAATGTTTCATTCAACATTAATTTTGATTCAACATTTGACATTTAAGTGTTTAGTTAAAATTTATCTGCTTTATTCTATGATTCACTTTAAAATGACGCTAATCCTATTTTTGCAGACATTCAAATCGGAAATGTAAACAATCACGCTAAATTGTGGTTGAAACAATTTAAACTTTTAGGGCTTTATATTTGAAACTTACAACGAATACCTACTTTCATCATTCAATTATTAGTTCTGTCGAGTAGCTCAGAAAGATATTGCTCTAATGGATAAAAATCCCTTTAATAGATTCGTTTTCAATCTGCTACATCTATCTTTCATTCCCAACATTTCCATCCTTTCTAAATTCACAGCAATTAAACCAAAATTTTTCAAAAGCCGTATGACAGATTTATGGGTTTAGGCAGTTGCAAAAGATTTCCTGTGATTCATTTGTAAACAAATTTAGTTAAATTAACTCGATGCTGTCACGTGCAGTTGATACATTCACCACTGAACAAATAATGAATATTTGGAAAGGATTTTCAATGTTCTCCTCGAAACCTCTCGAGGGTTGCTCATCAGCCACGAGTTGCTCATTTTTGCGGCGAAAATTGAACTTAACGAGTCGATTTCTCACATTTATTATTCTTCTTCTCAGCATCACGTGCCGCTTATTAAATTTAGAGAGAAACTGAGTTGCAACTTATCGATAATTGTTTTTTCGCCTTAATGCTATCGAAAAAGTAATTTCAACCGGAGTAGTGTGACAAAAGAGAAAGATAAACAAATCATAAATAACGAGAAGGTTTTCATTCGTCCCCTTACAAAACCATGATTGTTTACATTTTAGAGCATCGACGGATGATGATGACGACTCTCGATAGTGAAACGCATCCGTTTCCTTTAATTGTATTTTTTTTCTCTGTCAACGACCCGTGCCAATGCTGAAACCTTTTACGTTAACGGGAAGTGGTTGATGATTAAAATCATAGAAAACAATAAAGCATGATGAGTGACGCGAGCTGAGAGACATTCGATGAGAAAGTAAAAACGTATTGAAGAGACATTTGCTGAATAAATGTTTCATTCTCATTGAATAGTTTTCACTTTCAGTTATTGCGAATAAAAATTGCGTGATTTCCAATCAAAGATAATGCAACTTCATGAGCGAAAACATTGTGAAAAGGTCAACAAGTCGTGAAATTATTTTTGAACTATAGATTTCGAGTATTCGTGAACCTGTTGAACCGAACGAATTGTCTGTCAGACAAATTTACAGAGGAAATCTACAGAATTCGATTGAGCTCCACATGCGAACAGACATCAATCAGACTTTGACTAAACAAATTTACTCTCATGAAACCAAAAGTCGATTCAATTGAGGTTTACTCCGTAGCCCTTTAAGGCTTTTTCAATGCAAATGAGAGGAAATTTGCTTTTTGCACCGTTTAAAATTCACTTTCTTCGCATCAGTATTCAACAACTCAGCGGACGTTGACCGCGGACAAATGAAACTTCTGCACGAGCAATTAATAAGACAATGTGAACATTAAAGCAGATTCTGTTGGAACTGATAACAGCAACGAATCGATTCTTTAAATTTTGGCCCCTTACCGTTAACTTCAATTCGAAGGAAAAAGAAACATGAGATTTATGTTGCGATTAAAGCAAAGAGAGTCTTTGATGTAATGAAGAGAATCGAGTTTCGATGGAAGCTGCTGCGGTGGTCTCGGCAATTTTTCATAAACGAACAAGAAGCGAACAATCAAAGAAAGATCGATTATCGCTTGAAATTCCTTTTATTTAAAGTGATGTCGCCTGTTTCATTATTACACAGTCGGACACTTTCGAATGTCATTCGTGTAAATGAAATTATGCTTCTTCATTTGAATATTAAACTAACCCTTCATTGGCCATGGGTTGATGCACTCGACGAGGGTTCCGGGTATTCTTCCCCTATTGCAGTTTTGGTTTTATTTCTTCGTTATTTGACTGAAAAAGTTGAGTGTATAAGAAAAATATAAGACTGAGTTTGATACGATTGAAGAAGAATGAAAATTGAAGAGATCTAACAAATATTTTCATTCGACACCAAGAAGTTTGTCAAGATTGCAGTTTAAATTTGAAATTGCTCGTTCAAGTCTAAAGTCAAATCGATAGAAAAGATCTTGCAGTTTTCTAAATCGTCCGCCAAAGATTAAAAATTATTTATTGCGTCCCTTTATTGCACGGCGAATTCAAATTAAAATAAAGATCAAGTTAAGGAGAAAGAAAGTTTTTCTCTGCGCATTTTTCAACGAGAACTGATATTGCACAATAATCTGCTCGAGATCGGCTCATTTACGGAGCTAAACGTGAGTTGCGATTTCTTATGCAAATTCGTTTCGAGCTGCAGCATTTGAATTGTGCCAGCCGCGAGACCAGAATCGAGATAATCTCGTGGCGTTAAGAAGCTAAATATGAAAATACCGTCACAATAGTTAATCTGGCTTTATTGCTTAAAAGTGAACACTAAACTAAAGATCTTGTTGTGATTTTCACTTTCAACGAAAAACTATTCCATAAAGTTCATAAATAATTCAAATCGCTGAACTTTGCATTAGATCAGCGCTGACTCTTATTTTCGTTGGTGGGCGGCTTCAAATCTATTTACTTTTCTATTGTGAAATCATAGACTTTCTGTCGAATGAATTTATCGATATTTGAACTTTTTCAGTCTCGGCGCCAAATGAATTTTAATGTTCTCATTGCAATTTTTGTTCTCCATGCGAAAACAGAAATATTTTCTTTACAATGTTCGATTCCTGTTCTGTTAATTAAATATTCATCTTATCTTGAGAACTACAGATTTATTCTGACCTAAATCTTCAAACATCTTATTTCACTAAAGAAAATAATTTTTTTCTTTTGAAAAGAGTGTAATCGATCAAAGCTTAATACGAACTCTGACCAGTTTCGAAGCGAAAGCATCATTGAAGCAAGCCGACGATATTGACAATGACCTTAATTTTCTTGCCGAAAAAAAATCTTTTTTGATGAATTGGAATTGACAAGAAAGAGTTTAAAGCGCGCGCGAAACATCGTAAATCCATAAAAAGATTTGACGATGAAAAAGAAAGTTTTCCCACCCAAAGAATTATCCGATTCACTTTTAAAGCTCTATTGACATTCATCTCGTTTTTCTATCGATTGATTTATCGCATTCGGCTATCATTCGAAGTGATATGCAACTTCCATATCTCAGCTACAGATCCAGTAAGAGATCCAATTATTCCAATTAAATGTTTAATCTCGTGGTTTGGAATTCAAATTGTGGCTTTGCATATCATAAAGTTTAATCGACTCGGGGAGGGCAAATTAAACACTCAAACACTGGTTGGTGTGAAGTTGATCAATTAAACGAGTTTTATTAATAAAAGTTTAATCAACATAATGACTTAAATGCAATCATTAGTAATAGAAAGCGCTGCATGGTAATGTCGATTTTAATTTTTCCATGCGTCGTAAGCTTAAAATTTGTTTATTTTCCTTAATTTATTCAACTAAAGCTTTCTTAGTAATTCAGAAGTAGGAATTATGAAAATTAGAATTTGTTCCGTATTTCTATTTCAAGAGATCACGACGCAGTGAAGAGTTGATAACATCAACCGTGACAAATGAATCAATTTCAATAATCATTACTCAGAAGCAAGTGGAAACTTGGTTAGAATTTTAATTAGCGAGCACTAATTACAGCAAATTGTTGCTGAGGAATCTATAGCTCTCACCACAGAGACTTAGAAAACATGGAAAATCTTGTTTTCACTTTATTGCTTTATTGGATCTTTACAATTGAGATGGCCGAATGAATAATAATTCTTTTACGCATCTGAAACTAGTTTACATTCATTGCGATTTCATTGAAGCTTCAGTTCACATTAGGTTTGAAGCTTAAACTGAAGCATTGCTAGTGAATCATAAACAAAAGATATTGAAACTTCACATTTACTTGTCCTAAATCGTTTCGTAGATAGTTCAAGTCGCATAGATCAAAACGTTTTCGGTGCGCCACACATTCTCCATGAATCAACGGCACGTGAACATTTTCTCAGCAGTTCAACAACATGGACTAGAGATCGTATCATGGAACATGTCTTGTCTATGTCTTCGCAGTCGAACATATGCTTTTCGCTGTAGAGTGACTCATGAAGTTCTCAATTTTACCAATTCAAGGTGAGCATGAGAGCGCGAGAGATCAAATTGAATTTTGCAAAAATTTCCCTTTCAATTTTTGTAAAATGAATTACCTATCGGCAAAGAAGATTAAGATCAAATAAATATTGCGTGTGCAAGAAATATAATAATTGACTTAAAAAAGTCTTTCACTCGCGCGCGGCCGATTTCATCTTTTTCAGCAAAAATCACGAAAATTTCTTATTAACCTGTTGCATAAAACGATTATGCTGAGAACCGATGATCATAGCAGCAGTTTAAAGCTTAAACTGCTTAAGGAACAAAGGGTTTCAATAACAAGATTTCACTTTCTATAATACCTTCGAGAGAGTCCCTCGAGGAAAGTATATTTCCGCAAATTGGAGTTGCCAAGATCCATAAATTGATTTAACGTCCAAAACTTCGTCGACAATTTCACGGTGTATTAAACATTTCAATAAATTTTTCTCATGCCAATACAGCATTTTGAAGTGCTTTCCACTTGATCTGTGTTAAATGAGAAGTTATATAACATTCTTAATCGCTTTCCTGTTGCATCAAGATTTGTCAATTTTGCGGTGGATTCAGAGGAAATTTCCCTTAATGCACGTCTGTGCAACTAACGTGAAAGCGCGATTAAAATCATAACGTACTTCGCTAGAAGGCAAAGCAATTTTCTATACTGATAATTTGGCAGTAAGCTATTGAGGCTGACGCTATTGAGATAAACGCATATGATTGGAGTTTATCTATTCATTTTGACATCAGAATTAATTGCTGATTCCGATAAGAAGCATTTTAACGTTTTTAAATTGATACAGAATTTGGTTTCTCGTTTTTTAACTCGAGTAGACTTCTAATGAAAATACCTTCGATAAGTTCGCTCTCGAACTGTTGCAAATCTTGAAGAGACAGTTAGGAAACTTGATTAGATGAAAATCAATTTTGCGTTTGCTTTTCCTGAGTTGAAATGTTGTCGCAAATGTTTGTAGACTGATTTTATCTTTTTAAAAACTCTTGCAATAAAATATTTTTTTAAGGATTTAGTGATAACTTGCTTTTCATTTAAAATCAAACGTGAAAAGTTGATTTCAATCAATGTCAAGCTCATTATAATTTCCTATGTTCGCATGAACTGCATCTCTTTTCAAATTCGCAGTTTGCTCGACAACTTACATTCCAATATATTATGGAGATTTTCACCAAGCCTTAATATAATTCAATCATTCATCAACGCGAACAACAGCGGATGAGATTATAAAATACTTTAGAGTTGAAAAAATCTTATTTACTTGAGTAGAGTGAACATTGTAATTCAATCGTTTACTTGCTTGCAAACTTTGCAACGATTAATAAACGCAAAGAGCAAATTTTGTTAACACTTCAAAGCGAAAGCAATTTATTGGATCTGTTAGCAGTTGATTTATTGGATTTGCGGTTGAAACTTCTAGACTCGAGAAAATTTTACGGATAATCGAAAAATTCCATTGCGTAACGCAATGATTGACGTATGAAAGAAGGTCGCAGAAAAGGTTTTCAGTTTCCGGCTCTCACAAAAAAAAAGTAGCCATCGATGTTTTCGATGGAGCCGTGGCAACATAAACTTTTATCAGTCGAGTCGACGTCTCTGATTATCTTACAATCTTTTCACTTTTCCTCGCCTTCCTCGCGCCGCCTATTAAATCACAACAAAATCGGGTTTATAGCATTTTGATTATAAAAGCGACGACGGGAAAAGAATGAGAGTCTTGGAATAAGATTTTTATCAAATTAGTTATCAAGACTTTTCTATCCTAAAAATTTCTTTCTTTCATCACGTCGAAGGAATAAAACGAAATTGGTTCTGTTAAATATTTAATGAAATATCTCGAATGCAAAATCAATCTTTTCTTGCATTGTATCTTTTGCAAGACATGTTCGGGCTGTGAGAGAACTGAACATAAAAAATCCAGTGAAGGACATTGCGATGCCTCAACATTAAATTTTCAATTGTTGCGCAACTTAAAAATTCTTCAGCCCGTTTTCTTTTATCATTAAAAATAAGTTTCACTATCGACTTCCCATCTTTCTCTTCAGTTAACGTTATAATGAACGTGCTCCTTCCCATCACATTGACATCTCATTGAGTTGCAATTTCTTTTTATTACTTTAAGTAAGAAACCACCGACAGACGCAAAAAGAGCGATGAAAATAAAATTTAACGACACGAAAAATGCCTTACATGAACAGAACACATCGAAAAATCATTTGAGACACGTCGAGTTGAATAAACATGATGTTTAATGTCGACGCATTTCTCCAATTGTTCACCAAAGTAAAGATATCAAAGCCGACGACGACATTTTCCGGACGGTGGATAGGTCGCTGCCCTTTCGTCTCCGCACTGATATGAATTTCTCTTTCATCATCACGCGTCTCGCTCGTCAAAACGAGCACAAAATTAAACAGTTTTATGGCGTTTAATTGCCCACTAAAAACAACATTGAGGCGAAGCCAAAATCAGTTTTTACTTTCAACGCAGCCAGCTCTGACCCTTCAATCTATCGCGCAATCGCTGATTAAAAAAACTTTTCTTTTCACTCACTACACTTTTTTGTTTTCAAATTTATTTATTGTTTATGTATATCGCGGGTCTGCTGTGGAGAAACTATAAGCAAGGCAAGAATCACGGGTCTTTCATCTTTTTGCTTTATTCGCGTTTCTTTCGCGTTCATAGATGAAAAGCAGTAATTATCGTATGAGTTTCGATAGTTTTTGCTGCCTCTCAGTTCTTGGATATTTTGACAATTGAGATGAAAACGAAACGCACATGGAAGGAAAGCGCCAGAAGAAAGGTTTCATTAAAACATCATATTACTGACTAATTAAATGGTCAGACGTGTTGAGACTCCACGCTGGTCTTTCGCACGGTCACTCAACGTAATGATATCTATCATACGAGCTTGAAACTGACGGTAATGAGAGATCGAATGGCGTAATTTCTTGTGTTACCTTCTTATGTTGAGAAATTGCGAGTCAATTCTTCGAGACGTGTGAGAATAAAGACATTTCGATGAATGAAAACATTGAATTTGAATCATTTAAAGAAACATTTTTAGGGTTATTTATGAGAATGACTTCCGGAGTTTAAGATAGGTTAACTAACATTCTCGGTCCAACAGATGAATAACCCTTCGACCAGTTTCACTCTCTTCATGTTACTTTTATCACGCAAAGTAAATGTCCATGAAGATGAAAAACATAATTTTGCATTTTTGTTTCTTTCTTCACAAAATAATTTGATTAGGAAAGCTCAAAACTTTTGCTCTCGTCGCTGTCAGTGAAAGTTTTCACTTCAATGAACGATCATGCACGATCAAATTTCATGACAGAAGAATTTAAAATTATTAGAAGACTAAGCTTATACGAATGATCAACTAGAAAGGTAAACAACTTATCAAGATAACGAATGGAAATATCTGATAATCAATTTTTTTATTCATTTAATGAAGGCGTTATTGAAGAAAACTCTCAGATGACTGAGCTTCGCAGATCATTGATTTAATTGATTTTGACTTTTGCTAAAACCGTCAAAAGAACTCAAATATTTTTGTTCATTTGAAAGGTTTCTGCTCGTCATCTTTGTTAAATTATTGATTCAAAGTATCACATTTCCAACTAAAACACTTCAATCAAACAACAACTTAATCGAACGTAATGTAAAAATGATTAATTGATTAACGTTTTCCGCATGCGTCAGATAAGTAGTGGAAACAATTTAATTTATAAACTAGAGCTGAGAAAAAGTTATCGTAATTTTGATGTGAAAACAATAATTTATGACTAAGCGATCGAAAGTCTTTTCCATTAATTAAATTTTGTGGAAGTCGCTTGATGAGGTCCCTTGATCATGTCATGAAATGACCACCTGGAAAACTCTAAAAATTAAAATTCTGAAAATCCAATCATTAAGATTTCGATAAAATCATGTTGCAATTTTAACTTTTCTTTTATATTTCTTAAATATTTCGATAATGGGTCAAACCGGTTTTTTTTAAATAAGAATTGTCCCAATTCGCTTTGATTGATACTTTTTGCACTGAACATTGTGGAATTGAGTGACGATTGAAGTTACATCATTACAATCAATTGAATATTCAACAGAAACTCTTAATGAGACTAAGTTCACATGTGTTGATCGCAATCTCATTTTTCACGACAATGTTTCCGAATTCGTAGCATGAGCTCCATGTGCAAAATTTGGAATTCCATTCATTTTTTCACGAAGCGTGCATGAGAGAGAAGCGGACTTGAAGGAAGTGGGTTTGAGCTTTAACTGATCTTTCGGAGTATTTGGTCAAGCAATCAGTTTTTTCTTTCTTCCTCTTAGTGACTCTGCTTCTTTTCTTTCTGCAAATGACTTTCACTCTTGTTTGTCCTAAACATGGAGCTCTAGAAGATCATGACATGGACAATTCATACTATAACAGCTTCTTTTGTGCATTTATTTCCTTAACCATTTTCTCGCGAACGCTCAACTTACTTTTTATTGAATCGATGCGAGCGTTGAAATCTTTTGATGTGACTAGTTCTTTGACTATTAATAAAAAAAATAGTTTTGTAGTAAAAGTCATCACTTCAGTTGGAAACAATGAGGATTTCGGCATGTCCACAAAACTCAAGAGCTTCTATTGAATGCGTGTTGATGTCTACTGTCGACCACCAACTCCATAAATTTCACTTCTGTTTTCAGTTTTGAATCAGCTGTCTAGAGATCTTAAGCTCCGCTTTACCACATTCAACGGTTTGTCGGTTATCCAATTTTATTTTATTGTCGAGCTGAGCAAAATAATTTTCGGCAATGAATATGACAAAAGCTCCGTGTGCAAGTTTGCTTACTTCATCGCAATTTATCGAATTTTTCAAACGTTAACAGCAAAAAAATTATAGTGAGCTGTGCTCATGGTGGTCGTCAAACTGGATTTTTCCTTCTTTTTCTACCAGCGCATTCTTGTAACATTGTAAAATTTAAATTTATTTTGAATTAAAATTAATTTTTAGGAATATTTTAACTAGTTACTCAAACTTAATGTAGAGCAATAGTCAGATCTCTGCATTTACTTCCACAATCGAAATAAAAACGTTTTAACATTCAACCTTCAAAAAACAAAATATGAATTAACATTAAATTCATCCGAAGTTTCGCGAATGAATCTTAGATTCAGAAGAAAACCAAGAAGATCTCCGGTTTCAATAAAAAAATTATTTCCAATATTACCAATATTACCAGAACGTTAATTTATCAAATTTTTTGATAGCCGATTCAGATCTTTCTTGTAAATGATGACGACGAGTATAATTGGTTGCTTCGTGGAAACTGCAAATTATTAAAATTGACTTTAACCTAAATAACTTATTTATGTTGAAATATCTTTTCCTCTTTCGCCGCATTGCATGTTTGCCGCATTTGCAAGAAAACAAATTGAAGCTTCTCGCTCAACGAAAAATATCGCTTAACTAGCAAGCAATTAATGCATGCTAATTTGTTTACTGACGGTAATCAGCATTGCTTCTTGCAGATTGCGAGTGGAAAGCGAATTTCATGTTCACAGAAATCGCCTCTTGCATAAATGAGACAAATGACATTGTTTGTTGAACGGTACTTTGATGCCGCATTGATCGAGGTAAAGATTTTTTAGCAGACAACATCCAAAAAATTGAAACGATGGAGTGCTCTTCCACAACAACTAGAGAAGAAATTATTTTAATCTGCAATTTAAAGTGTAAACATTAACAGAACTTTCGTCAGTATACAAAGAAAGTTTCTTAAAATGCTTTTGGTGTAAAGTCTGAATTAAATGCTTTAATTAAAGCGAGGAGGAAGATTCGTTAAATGATTCACGAGCAATTTTTTCGTTGAGTTCCTTCTTGTGTTCCTCTTCTGCTAGAAGGGTCGACTGCATTCGGTTATTTGCGCGTAATGTAAGCTTTCCCATAATTGTCTCATTAATTTGCACATACTTCTTGAAGCTGGCGTAATCAAGAATATAAATTTCGCAATATTCGATAGCCATGACAGTGGCAATGCGCTGTAAGGCAATCACAAATTTTAGTCGAACATTTAATTATTTTTCAATGAAAAATTACTTTGCTGTTCTTTAAAATCAATGCCACTTCTCCAAAATGATCGCCATCGTATAAGTGACATAATTCTTTTCCATTAGTCGTTGTCGCACAAACTGTTCCTGAAGCGATAAAAAACATGCAATCGCCGATTGAACCAGCTTTGATAATCTAGAGAACAAAAAATCGTAAGCAAATGTTTCATCGAGACTTTCAAGCTTTACCAGATCATTTGGAAGAAACTGCTCTTTCCTCAAACTCCCAGCAATTTTGCTCACTAAACTTTTCTGAACATCTTTAAAGAGTTCTACGCGCTCGGCGAAAAGTTGACCAGTGTTTATAATAATTTCACGTTGAAGCGGTTCTAGAGTTAAACATTTATCATCAAACAAAATTTTACAATTGTCAACTTACCTGAGAGAGTTCCCAATATTTCATCTTCTCGATAATAGAGTTTTCTAAACTTTTTCTTGTAAAAGAGTTGCAAGCGATGTTGTAGATGAATGGGAAACTGTTTCTTTTGCATGTACGCGTCAAGTTGACTCATGATTTCGTAGAATTTTGTTCGAGGCGCATGAATACAATTCATGATGTTAAGAATATGAATGAGAAGATAAATATTATAAATTACTCCAACAAGCATACAAATTGAAAGAACGATTTTTCCGGATAGAAGAAAATCGTAATCGTTGCTGTAAGTTGTGTCGTACAAAACCCACACCGTCAGTTCCATGATCCGGAGATACTTTTCAAGATAATGCACTTTGAAGTCCAAGATTATACTTGCATCAACACTTTGAGTTGAATTACTATTTGAAGACTAAAAAAAATCAATTTTGAAATAGTTCGGTTGAGTTATTGTCATTTACGTAGAAGGCAAACCCGGCAGCAGTAGCTTTGAAAAAGCAAGCAAACAACTGCATAAGCAAAATCGTTCTCATCGTCAAGAATATGATAACAGTCTTCACATAACTGAGCTTGATTTTCTGAAAAGTTTTGTTTAGTCATCTTTAATGTTTTCTCGAATAACGTACTTTCATGAACTCCTTGAAACTCTGTTCCATTCTCGGCCAAGACGTAAAACGCAAGAATTTCATTAGAAAAGCAAAGTGGAAGATGCAGTATGAGATGGAGACCACGAGTGAATTCGAATCGCAAACATTAACCGAAAAATAAATCCGATAAATTTCGACTAAAGGTAGTGATGATAAAAAATCGAAGATGAACATACCGCGGAGGTAATTTCTGTCGAAAAAAAAAATTATTGAGAGATTCGCTTCGGGGCAAAATCGTGAAATTACTGAATAATTGAAGCGTGATGGAGGACAATAAAATTGCCGTACTTCGTCTTGAAGCCAGTGAAGAAGTTAACAAAAATATCCAAGATACAGAGCGTGTTGAGGATTGCGCCGATGGTGATGCACCACTTCTCTTTGATAGTGTCTTGATGAAATGCATAAGCGAACGGTGTGTAGAGGAACAACAAGTAAATCGCAAATGCCATGAGAGCGTTCCAGTATAGCCTATTTCCCGATTTTAGCATGTGAATTGCGTGCCAACTTCGATATTTATGAAACACTTACTTAAGCTTGCTGAACGGGTGAATTATGAACCAGTAATTGCTGAACGTATGGCGAACAATTTCCTTGTACAATGCATCGCTTGATTGGAAATGTTTCTTTGTTGACGGGTGCGATTTGGAAACGATGATTAAGGACAGAAAGCGTGACAAGTGAATTCGTCCCAGACGAATTTTTATTGGGTCAGGTGGAGCTTAAGTAAATCAATTAGGAAAACGATATTTTAGCGAAATTGAGATTACCTGGCAGGACACATTCATGAGAAATTGTCACGTCGTCGAAATTCAATTTCCGAAAACGAATTATCGAACTTTTTCTTCCGGACATATTTGATCAAATAATTTAACGTAAATGAAATCAAAGTTTGCTACGATAACTTCGGAATTTCAAGAGAAAGTGAAATTGATGTCCCTTAAATGAACATGCGTGACCTGAACTTGATCGCCGCACTGTATGCAAGAGAAAAAAACCGTTTCAAATCTTGTGGGTCCTCGGAACGTACTTCGTCTTGTCGAACTGTTACATTTCTTTTCACACTTTTATTGCCTCGTTGAACGTTGATGAGCGAACCTTGTTTGGAGCGAAATAAATTTCCTCGTTAAGAAGATGCATTGCCTTCAACAACCAGAAAAGGGAATTTTCATTAAGCCAAACAAGCGCGAGGAATGCAAAAAATCTCCAACTGCGATGAGCATGAGAGAAAACTTTTTCGATTAAAACTTTGATGTTCTGAAACAAAACGTTTTTGATTTTCTCTTGAGTTAAACGACAGTTTTGCAATCTTCATTAAATATTTTTTCTTTACTTTCGTGTTAGCGCCTTCAAACTTAATCTACATAATCTACATCGATTAACAAGCTATAAGGAAATCATATCGGAAACTAATGCAGAAATGAATGAAATAAAATTAAACGATTTCTTCTTACACGAAAAGAACTTAATTTGTAGACAATTCGATTAATTCTTAGCAAGCATAACTTATTATTGGAGAGGTTAAAATGAGAAATGGCCAATATGATTCTTAGATTTCTATCTAATATTATAGAACTTATTAAAATCTACCAGATAAATTATTTAAAAGTGACTTAATCATTAAGAAACCGTCAGTGTTTTAAGGTACTCATTTTACTTTTCAGCTCATAGAAAATGTCCACGTCGAGGTCTTGGAGTTGCACAAAAGTTCGGAGGAATTCTCAATAAATTGTTACACTTACAAGCTCACAAGTGGACGGTAACATTATTTTCGTTTAAATAAACGTCAGAAATGCTTGAATTGCTGTTGGACTTTTCAGCTTTCTCTGCTTTCTTCATGGAAGTTCCAGATTCTTTTAAGCCAAAATTACTTGAGTTTGCTGACGATGATGATGATGTGGTCGACACTGATGCTCCTGATGAAGCTGAGACTGATGTCAGAATGCTATTTGATTTTTTTAATGAGACTCCAGATATTGATGATGAAGGCCATCGAGGGTTTTCAAGGCATTCCTCCGGACTCAATGATGAGAAGTCTGCGAGAATTCCGCTCTCTGTATAACGAATTAGATACAGATATTATAATGCTCAAAGCGTCAGACAAATTCTATAATTACCTGTCGAACATTGACTCACAACAGTCGTCGAGCGTGAATATTTAAATTTACATGGCACATTTTTTTCCTGCTTAAACTTCTTCTTGTCTTTTTGAAGTTCACGGCAGTGAGATTGAGTTCTATCCGACTCATCGTGCCCATTGGAAGTCTTATTGCACGCCGATGAGACTGAAGAATCGCCAGACGATGCTGAAGAGCTCAAAGAGATGATCGAATTTGGACGACGAGACGACGACTTCATGTCAGGCAGTGTACCGACGAATGAGTTGCGGAATTTCGGAGCTGCTTTGAATAGGAAATTGAGCCTGATATGTCGATTATTATTCTTTTTTTGTTGCTTCATACCTTTGCCAAGCTGTGAGAAACTGATGGAGCGATCATTAATTTGATCGCAGCTGGGTCGAATATCTAAGCAAGGCTTGCTGCCGATTCCCATTGATGACATCTCAGCCATGCGAATTTCTATTTTCGCAGATTGAAAGTTTATTAGAAACGAAAAGATTTTCGTAACAATGAAGCTTAATTACCTCTGTTCTTTTTCGCTTGTTTCCACAAGAGCTGCGAGATTTCATCGGCCCAGGTGTTTTTGATTTCCTCGTTCATGCTCTGCAGGGTCCATGTGTCGCCAGGCTTTCGCTTACGGAACCAAATTTCAAATTTCGTCGGTGAGTCGCCAATGAATGCTGTGAGGCCAATGTCTGATGTTTTTATGCTGTTTTTGTAGATGTAAATGTCCAGATTCTGTTGATAATGTTAGTGTTTAAATTAATTGCTCTTCAACTTATTGATGACTCACCTTTCGATCTGGAAATCTCCGGGCTTTACTAAACAGCACAAGCTCTTCAAAAAGAAAAACTTGTCGAAGAGATTTCTTGCCTCCTCTGCCTTCCCAAACCAAAAATTCATTTTGTCTCAACAGTCGACCTTGCTCTTTCACGTTCACATCGCATTCTCTTAGCGAATCCATCGCTAGCAGGTCATTGCCATGTCGCAATTGAAAACGAACCATTTCTTCAGCTTTCTGTAACTCATCCAAGTCTTCAATGAGCTCTTGGTTGCCAGCACATTGAATGTTTGAACACGCCTTCATCAATTGCTGCAACAAGAGCGCGTATTTTCCCATGCGTTGAACAGGTTTCAATAAGTACGACGCCAAGTCCATTTTGTCTTTTAACTCAAACTGTTTTGACTTGAAGAACGCCGATCCGTATTCGCTCATCAACGAATCACTTTTTGGTTTGTTTTTATTGTATAAAGCGTATAAATAGAATTTGGGCTCGTGGCGTAGAAAGGCAGCTCCAACTTTTAAGGGATGATGCTCGTACCTGCATGCGGATGTGAAGTTGTTGACAGTTGTTCCATTTAAGGAATTAATTAAACTTTTACTCACATTTCCAATTCCTTACAGAAATGTTGCTGATGGAACTCATGAATTCTCTCGATATTTCCAAATATGACATTTCTCTGACCGCGCAATGCTTGCGGGATATCTTCGCGAAGCAACTCCTGCATATAGTTGTCGATGACGTAGTAAAGTGATCGCACCTTGATAAAGAAAGTTTTATTAAGTTTTATTTCTTTATTAAGATTCCATTAACTCACATAATCGCGTTCTGTTCCAATCATTTCTCGAATGATTAAAAGAAGCGTCCTACGTGGAAAAAATGAATTAGTTAAATTTTCAAATAAATAACTTTTCATACTTTTGTGTTTTCTGATCGATTGAGTTGTCATCTAAGTCAAGTTGAAGGTTTGAAGCATGACAGTAAAGGTGTGCGTTGGCCTGCAATGGTCCAGAGTCCATGTTGTTTAAACTTTCACACTTGTTTGGCTCGTCCAGACTAATGCTGGTAATATTTTCACTTGTATCGTAATCGTCTAAATCAGCGTCGTCATGATCATGCTGGCTGTTATCACACACTTGCGTTGCATCATCTACAATGCTCTGACACGAGCATGCTCGTGAAAGCTTTCGGTCTTTCATCTCAAATGATTCGTCAAACGTTTCCATACCGGAATCGATGAGTTTCGACGACATTTCTTCTTCTTCTCCCTTGATCACTTTGGTCACATTATTCTCGATTTTCTTTTCTGGCGACTCTTCAATAGACGGCAGTATGGAGGTTGATAACAACAAAGAATCACATCCAAAGCTGTCACATGTCAATTCTTTTTCTTTTTTTGGTGTACTAGTGGTAATCGTCGTTGTGGTAATTGTCATCTTTCCCGTAACTTTCTTCGCTTGCTGTCCTCCGCACGAATTATTCGCTGCCATTAGACTAGAAAGTCCGATTTTTTCGGCGAGCTTTTGCATTTCTTTTTGGATGTCGTCTTCGTCAAGCTTTAATGCTAATAAGTGATGGAGTCGTGCTGCTCCCTCGATTTTTTCGCGTAACGACTCGAGACGAACACTGTAGGCTTTCAATTCTGAATTTAGATTGTCACCTGAACGCTTCATTGACTCAAGTTCCATTACAGCTTCAATCAAATCTTTGCCCTTGGCAATGTGTTTCTAAATAAAAGCAAGGAAGAGAGGCCGAAAATTTGGTTAGGCGACGTTTGGGGTTTATTTACAAGTCGAGTGTTGGGAAAGTTTTAATTTGTTTAAATCTTACGCAAGCGGTATTCAAATAATCTGACTCACCATTGAAATGAAGTAATACTTTTCAAACTCTTGTTCTTCATCGCGGATCGTATCGCTGCACTCCAATGAAAGTGCGCCGTATTTCGTCAGTGAATTTTCTCCTTCGCTCTTGATCCATTCAATGACCTAAGATAGCCGAGAGGAAAAGAATTGCGAAAATTAATGTTTAATGTTTGCTCTCTGGAAAACGACCCATTGACACGTTTGTCTAATGTCTCACCTCATTGATTTCATCTTCTAATGCACGCTGTCTAGTAAGTTCGCGTAATCGTTCGCGATGTTGTTCTGTTAATTGCTCCAATCGCTTTGCTGCACGATTGACTTCATTAAACACAATTATCAATGCATTCAATCGCTGTTCAACAAAGCTTTCCACGCTCGTCGACAATTGTTTCACTGGCTCAGCGCATGCAACGACGGCGTTGAAATTTAAACTATTAACATTATGACTGCCCGACTGAACTACATTATCCACTGAACTGCTTAATTTCTGTTTATCTAGTGCTTTGTTTTCATTTTCTGAATTTTTGGCATTTGTGCTGGCGGCTCGGAATGATCGTTTCCGAATTCGCTTGATGTGATCTTGCAATTGAGTGAGCGTAATTGGCCCTCGGCGTCGAAGGTTTTGTAAATCGCTGTCCATAAGTGCTCGACACAACGCTCGATGCTGCGAATGTAATTGACGTCGGGTCGGTGGCCCCTGAAGATCCGCATTACGAATCTCATTGAGCACGGAGACTAAGCGTCGTCCGGCAATCAAGCATTGACTTTGCAATGGTTCTATTGTCTTGAAAAACTCTTTCCATTCGTGCTGATCATGCTCCAATAGACCATTGCACTGTGACAGAAGGTTTTCTATCGCTATGTGCTGCAACAGCTGTTCGAACGTCGAAGCAAACGCCAACTTTGTATGACTAATTGGTAATTGTTCATTGTATTTTTTGTCACCATCGCCCAGCTCTCCTGATACCTCCATCAGCGTAATGAGAACTGAATTTATTTTAACGTGACCGTGCAGGAGTTGCAAGCCATTATCCAATTTATCTAAGACGACTTTTACGTGACCATTGCTATCGTTTCTCGCAATTAAATGGATAACGAATGTCGTTGAACTGTTTGAAAGTGAAGGAAGAAAGAGAGGAAAGAAAAGGTTGCAAAAAACCATCGCGAGTTGTGAAAGGGAGAAATGAAACCACTTACTGCATGGGAATGGTGTTGTAGAACAATATGAGCGTCGCGAGTTCATAGCAATTCAGGCCAGCCTGATGAACTTTATCACTCTCGATCACTATCAATGAGAGACCAGAGCGCGTGACATTGCCTAGAATGAAAATATGAAAATGAGCTAAAAGTTTCGAAAGCTCATAGAGAGTGAGATCACGAATTGATCTGATCATTAAGACTGGTTAAGCTCATACAAAAAAAAAAGAGTTTTGGCAATTGTGTGAAAATAAAAACGCGATCAGGTAATACAAGTTTGAAGTTATTCGTGTCTAGAGATTCCGTATCATCCGGATATAAGTTGAACCTTACCTGGTAAAAAGCAGCCCGACATGAGCAATTTCTCTGGTAAATCTTGAATCGACCTTGGGGCTACAATGTCATGTGGGAGACGTGAAACTGGAAAGAAACGGAGGATGACAAAGTTTTTTTATTAGACGAGGAGAGAGAAAAAAACGAGAAATGTGATTACAATCTCTTCGCGTTTCAAATGAATCATGAACACAATAAAAAGTTAATTAGGTTATGAAGAACCTTTGATTGATTTCTATATGGTCAGTGACTTAATTAAACCGTCTTAGAGAGTTAAACTGGAGCAGTTCTAACTGACACAGTGTTCCACTAAGTCAATTATCGGCAATTTGCTGATAATGTATGTTCACGTCGGCTCGAGTTCGAGAGTTGCTTTGATAAATGACTTGAGCGGAACGTGTGGCAGGGAGAAAAGCATTGATTAATTAATTTTGATTTGACACTAAACACCAGTTTCCACCAGTCAAGTTGACTGTGGCGAGATAAAAGCTCTCTTGCTGTGATGGTTCGATACATGAACTCACAACGCAGCGTTTATTTAATAATATTATGAAGTCGTTGAGATGAATCGGGGGAAAAGAGAGAAAGAACAGAGAGCAAACATGTGTTGGGAATTGCAGCACATAAAGATTTATTGATTGTTGTTAACATCATCGATAAAATAGAGAAAAAGGCTCGAGAAATATTATCGATGATTAAAAAACTGATAAACATTGCTGTTCCATTCATATTGCAATTCATGTTTTCCTTTGCAATAGAAAATTGTTAGCAATCTCATTGAATGGAAATGAATTGCTGCCGCTGAAATCTCGTTTCAATGGAATTCAAGTAACTGCTCTCGGGTCAAGTCCACAAGAAGTGTCGAGGAATAAAAACCTGAAACTACCGTAACTTTTGTTAAGCGCATAACCCAAAAAAAAATCTAAGACATCACGTGGGTTGAAAGTTATTAGTGAAGATTATTCAATGACTGAATTAACATAACAACGACGTGAATGCCTTGGCACTTGAATAATTTTCTTGCTTGATTCAGCGCGTCATTAATCGAGTGTGCTGAGCTAGACTGATCTTTGTGTGGATTATGTAATTGATTTTAACATCTTGCACAAACTTTCAGGGTCGAATATTATTTGCATTCTTGACATCTGCTTATACTCGTCGCTGCTTTTCAAGTGCGCACTCGTGTAGGTGAACTCAACTTGTCATAAAAAAAACTCTGACTGACTCTGACTTAAACAAACATGTACACCGAATATTATTCATTGGCTTCATATGATGCATCGTTGTTTATTATTCAGCACTCAAAATGTGATTTATCGAACGCCGCCTTTAAAGTCGGAACGTATGAGCACGCGGGAGAAATCTGCATCACTTCTGGTTTTAAATACAGAGGAGCAGAGATGTCTGTCAAAATTATGTTGCATTGACCGTCGAGGGAAAATTTATTGTCTTTCCACTCTCTTGTGAGCAGTTGAATTCTCTTAGGCTATCATTAAGCGTAAGTGCATATCAAAGATCAATACCAAAAGTGGAGAAACTGGTGGGCAGACCGCTTGCCTTTCTGACCCAAATTAGTGCAGCAACGTAAATAATTGCTTTTTCACCTGTTGGCAATTAATTCGTTTCTCAATAAATATCGATAAAGAAAAGTTGCAGGCGAGAGAGAAAATCATTTTTGCTTATCGTCGCGAGATCTTGAATTTAATTTAAATAGCCGAAAGCAATCGCAAAGTGCACAGGCATGCGGCGGTCAATTTCAGAGAAGAGTCTTCTCGAGAGCGGTATAATGACCTAGTCATGACGTCCCCAGGACATTCCCAGTCGAAATTGATTTGGTCATGAAATGAAATCTGAGAATTCGAACTGTTTTGACTTTCACTTAGAGATCATTGAGATGTGAAGTCTGCGAAGTTAAAGTTTTAATGACAGAAATTGTCAAAGTATAAGCAAAGAGTAGTGTTAGAGGTCAAGCACGACAAAAATCGCTCAATAGCACTCACCAGTTTGGATTTTCTTGGCATCGTCGCCACTTTCCTCGTCGCTGTCAATATGCGGAAACGATCCGCCCAAACAGAACAAAGGCAATGTTGACGCAACTGTCGTTAATGAATCAGTTTCATTTGTCAAAATCTGTGACGATGAAATAACGTCCGACGTCGTGGTCAATGCAAGCGTTCCTTGCTCAATTGTTTCATCATCTCGAGTTTCACTTTCGTCCGGCGTTAGTTGGTTGTTGCTGCTGCTGCCACTAAACGTAATGCGCTTAATTGCATACTTTTTGTTTGTGGAATTGTTCTTCGTAATCAGTTCTCGTCGTTTTAAATTACATTCCGCTCGCTTACTCGCCGCATTCCTGTCATCCATTGAAAAATCTGCTGCATACTCGATGACATTTTGATCGCTGGCATTTGATACAGTTGGACTCGGTGGAAATGTCAATTCGTCTAATGGAATTCGACAAATAGCATGCTCCACACCCACAAGCAGAGTTTGCAACAGATGCGGTAGATCTTCTCCCGCTAACATCTCAATTGATAAGGGAGTAATTGAATCTGTCGAAAACATTTCTGTGTCAATCAATCAATCTCTTTCTCAGTGTCATTTAATTCAACTTACGCTTTTCGGGATCCAGTTCGTAATAAACGATTGAATCATTGAGTGAAGTACGCCAGCATGCGTAAAGTTTCGCTGAGACATTTGAATTTCCAGACCGAATGCATAAATAAATATCCTGTAGTCGAACCAATGAATCATCAATTGCTCCTAAGTGAAGCACGAGAGCTCCGTTTGATGATGCTAATGGCCAACCTTTCTGCCAAAACTCGTTCTGTAAGGAAGCAAATAAATAATTGAACATTACTAATATGTTGGAAATTGATTTTTCTTTCGAGGGAAAGAGAGAAACTAAACGGCCACTTAGTAACTTAATCGTCTCATTTGCAAAGATTAAGTCGATTGCGGCTCATAGCTGCCATTATCGCCAATGAGAAGTCTGCAGCTACTAACCGAACCTTATTAGGAGGACTGAATTTACGCAAATTGCAGTGAAGCCAATTATTAGTCACGATCTGCGAGCTCCGGTGGAGGCAAAGCACTTTCAAGAATTCGCCGACAATATTTTCTACGGAAACTACGAGTCACATGGAATGATGCCTTAGTGCAGTCAATTGTTACATAAGTAATTCGCTACCCGTTTATCTTATGATTTAATATCTCCGTATTGCAATTTGCTTCTTGTCTTTAACTGTTCACTTAGATACTTTCAACCTCGTGTACAGTTTGTTTCATTCAAAGAAAACATTTCTTCGGGTTCCCAGTTTCTAAATTTTTCGCACGCAAACTTTATGAGCGCTCGTTTTACGGTGAAATTGTTTAATGTTCTTCGATATACCTACAGTTAACATGATTGACTACAATGTAAACAAATCTCATGACTCGAGCTCATTACTGCAAATGCGATGAACTCTCGATAAACCAAAAGTTTAATCTGATGAAAATTGTCAGTGAAAATGAAATTCAAAAGTTAATTCAAGCTCAACCCCATCGTTATGCAATTGAAAATCATTTTATTTACAAACGAACAGAAAACTATCAACAATGGAAGGAAATGAAAGAGAACATTTAACAAAAGTCATCGTAAAACTGAAAAGAGTGAGTGAGAGAGATGCAAAGCACATTTGCATAAATTTATTTGATGAATTGTTTATTTATCTGCATTATTATATTTCCGATAGAGAAGCCATCAACAGAATGGGCGGGTCTCCACTTTCGATCTACTCATTTATCAAAAATATGAGACCTGTTCCTCTCTGGTTGCTTTACGCGATCGAAACGAGCGGCATCGATTATTATCTTTATAAATATTTATCACTAAGAGATTGGAATTAAATTTAATCTCTCAATATCGACATAGTTGAAATTCTTTTGACGTTAATGAACAACGCGTTCCATATAATTCCGAATATAGTTCGTTTTCACAATTTTTCATGCAGATCTTTTAGAGTAATGATGGCTAAATTGAAATTGTGCATACATTTGATTTTCAATTAATCTGAAAAAGGCATTTTAAATCACGACGCTGTGATTCAAGAGAAATATGTTTCGATTTGAGTAAAAATCGTTCGAGAGAAAAAGCCAGAAACTTCAAAGTCGACATATGTCGCTTTAAATGTTTCTGCTTTTCTATGGAGATTATGCAATGTGCTGAGCAACATTTCCACTTTAAAGGGACAGAGAAATCTTGATCACACAATAATTCATCTTCCCTCGTTGTTTAAAATGAATGATATGGAACCATAAATATAATTATCGTTGCCTTTGTCGAGTGACGTTGCGTGGAAACCATTTCAAAGATTGTCTTACATTTAAGGTCTAACCAACTTCCGAACCCTTCAATTGAAATAATGTTTTTTATTTGTTCAACATCTGTGTCGTACACTCTTCATTATGTTCATGAACTCTCTCACACTTTGAATTTAAATGCACCATGCGGGTCTCTCTTCTCGCACTTGGCTTCCATGCGACAACTGAATAATAATAATCAATTTGATACATCACACATATCTTTTCCCCTTCGTTGCACATTGTAAACAAATTCATCTCGGAAACTTTTCCTCAATCTCCAATGTGTAAACATTCAATTAACTTTTATTGGGCATAAAATTACTGAAGAACGAAATCATTGGCTGTGGTCTGGATTGGAGAGTTCATAAAGTGGTTAAATTGGCAAAAGAAACTTCTTTTAACGCAATAAATTTCACACGATAATCGTTTGAGAGATTTGAATATATTTAGTTAGAAACTTCGAATGCCACTCGCGTAAAGTCAAATAGAAAACATTTTTTAATGGAAATTGAATCGCCATATGCTTTGGCTCACTCTTTTTTTTTGCGCAGGGAGTTTTTCATTTGAAATGAGTCGAACTGGGTGTAGTCGCGATAGTCACTCTAAAAAGCATTCCATAAAGTTCATGCATGTGGCTTGTTAATTATTTCTGTTTATTCCACCAGCACACAATTCCGACTCTCATTGCATGGTCATAAATAGTTTGTAAATAGACCTAGTTTATGCTATTTCGACTTATTTCCCTTTCTTCTGCCTTCACTTTTCAATTGTTGATATTCGCTCAAGGAGAGCAAAAGAGAGAAACGTTCTTTGTGTCAACCATGGAGTCTGTCGTGACACAACGTTCTGCACGACCCTAAAAGCGATCGTAAAAAAAAGTTTTCATAATTTCGCCATCGCTTTTAAACTTGATCGCGCTTCCAAATCCGACAAGCGTCTTTATCATTTTGATCATCAACGAGTCGGCTAGTTTACGAGACATGTCATTGAGTATTAAATGCTTTTGTACATTTTTCAATCTTGAATCACTGGCGCTCCACAGTGAGCAATTATTACTCATTTCATCAGCTGCGGTTTGTTTGCTTGAGCGTGAAGTAAGACAGGTCAGTAGGAGTCGGTGCCAAAATGAATGAAAATAATTATTTTTATGAAAAATAAACTGCACTGGTTTTATGAGCAGCGAAATCTGTTTCAGCCGTTTAAATATTTATCTTTTTCTGCCCACAAGCTTTAGAGGGTTTTTATCCGAAGAATTTCAATAATTATGAAACCTTGATCAACACTTTTCGAATAAAAAGACCTTCAGTAATTTTGTACTCGATATGTCTCTTGTTCTAGTTTAACTTTAATATCTTCAAACGAACGAATGCGTTGGTCTTATTTTAAGGAATATTCGAGTAAATCAATTTCCGCATCGTAGAATTCTTATAAGACTTCAATTGCTTGTGAGTCACAATGTCGCTGGAAATAAATGTTTCTACCACACAATTCAATTTTCTTGTGAACCTTCTACGTCAAGTATTTAAGTTCATTTTCGAAATGAACATTGAGTTGATGTTGACGGGCTGATTGCTAAGTTCAAACCCGACTAAGCAGAATGACTCTCGGCTAATGTAACGTTTCGTTCGATAGAGATCTGCTGTCTTTAAACACCCAATCATACATTTACCATAATTGCAGACTCCGTCAAAAGTCGAAGCATGTCGAATTCAATCCTATCATGGATGATCGTCTCGTTAATATTTTGAGTCGAAATGTCGCCGCATTGAACAATGATTAAATGCGACAAAATTCTCGGATATATCGCGAATCGTATCCATGAGATATTACAAAACTTGCATTTTCTTTATCGATCTTACGGGCAGCAACATAATTTACAAAACGTACCGTAAAGTCTTTGAATCGAAACAGCATAGACTTGCATTGTTGGAACACAACGTGAATCACCATATAAGGATGACATCTAAATAAATGAGTTAAAGTAAAAGTTTTACTTTCATAATTTCACAGAATGAGCGAGATGGAGCGAAATTTTTTCCATAATGCACTGCGCATAAAACAAATAAATTTTTATATCGAAATGTGGCATCTCTTTGGTTAATTTAGTTTTTCCTCTTAAGCTTGGCTTTCATTCATTCATTCATTGCATTATAGTCGAGCAATTTGTTTTACAACGAAGCCATCGAGAGAAGTTTATTTCAATCTGACTAGTGTTATTTATGGAATGGAAATTATTGTTATTTCTTACTTCACACAAGTCGTTAACCTCTATCACTCTCTCGAAGTGTTTATTTCGAAGATAATGCACAATTAAATTAGCGAAAAGCTTTGTAATTGTTTATGAGCAGTCTTGATAACGCCGAGACTTTGCATAACTGGTGGCTGCTGTTTCATTGTGCTAGGAGTTTCGTTTGGAATTCGATGACAATCAAGTGTCGGGTCTATTTATTCAACTCAAATTAATTGGAGAGAGATAATTTAAGCGGAATTCAAAAGCTGAAATCATGTAACAAGAGACAATCTCATTGAGCATTCATATTCAAAACGCACCGATTATTGCCAAAATATTTAAAGTTTAAATCCAATTTCTCTGTCAGACATTGAAACTTTAATCAGCTTACAAGCGTCGATGTCCCCAGCATGAAGCCTCTTGTTTCGTTACTTTTGATTTCTACGAAGTAATCTCAATGTCAAAGACAGAAACATAACGCAAATGGCTTGAAGTTTTCACTTCATGTCACAAAAACTTCAAAAATGAATAAGAAGAGGGTTAGATGAAAGGTTCACGGCCAATTTCTTTGATTCGACTGAAAGATTGGCTTTTTGTTTTTGTTTCATGTGGACATGCGGTTGTTAATAGCAACAACAAATCACACTTCGAGCATTCCTCAGCTAAGCTTCACACTGGGCCACCGTCGAAAAGAAATCGAAATTTGATTTTTAGAAATTGAAAGTGGAGAATTAATTTTGGTAAAGAGATTCAATTGCGAGGTTCGTCAAGTGGTTAAAGACTTCTGGAGAATGCGATCATTCATGATTTATGCCTCTCGGTCTTGTTTTGGTTCCAAACTAATTTCAAATAACCATCAAGCCAAGTTCACACGACTTTTCGATTTCTTTCTTTGCAATTTCACTTCTCTCTTTAAGAGAATTCTTCTTCGTATGCTTGATTTCTAAGTGGCCTCTAAACCTTTTCTGAAGTGTTTGTGGGTTTCCGTATGATCTTGATGTGATGAAAAATGTTGCCACCTTCCAGCGAAAGCTTTCAAACGGTTGTTTAAAGCGCACCGTGATCGACACACAATAGGACTGAGTAAGCTATGGTCAAGTTGAAGAAAGAAAAATGGAATTTATTCGCAATTTTATGAAACTTTGTATCATTTACTCAAAAATTCTTTCTTGGCATATTTCAAAAATTTCTTTATGCGCAACTTGCGAAACGTGAAATTAAATTCAACTGTGAATTCACTTGAGTCCGTTAGAGTTGCGTTCTAAAAAAAACTTCTCACGAAGACAATCAAATGGATGATGATGAATCGCAAGCGGAAAGTTTACGCGATTGTCAACAATTTTCAATCATAAATTGAAAATTTGCTACGCCTAAGTAAAAGCGCGATTCTTGACTGGTAAATCATGCTTCAACGCTAAGAAAGTCGTGGGCTTTAATAATTATGGCTAATGTGCTGCCATACGTGGCTCCAACGCAAGTTCGTGAAGCAGCTTCAAACTGACAATTGTGACCCTGAATGCAAGTTCTTCGTGAAATATTATCCGCTGACATTAATAACGTATCCGCTTGGCTAGTTTGCTTCACTTCAACCTGTTATTTTGATTTCTATTTGGACCATGTGACTATGCCGTTCTTTAAAGAAGTTGTACTCTGTAATCTACCGCTCTAATAAAAGAGATTTTAATTTATATTCTAATTGCGACATCCACTTTTTGTTGAAGTGTTTATGATTAATAAATTTTCCTTAAACGAGCAAAATGTTAAATGTGCTCGTGGCTCTAGACTTGAATTAATGATCTGGTGTAATGCTTCCAAGAATCTCAAGAACTTCGCCTTAATTGGTGTTTATCGTGTACCGCTTCTACTTCTTCTTCTACTTTAGATCTCTTTCGTAATACGAGTGAGAAAAATGCAGGTGAAGCATCTCTCGGGCCGTCAAACAGTGAGCCATAAAATCTCTTTTCCTTGAAAACATTGTGTAAAAGTTAAGTAATCGGTTTCATGTACGTTTAATTAAAGTAAGAGGCAGAAATGATAAAGACTCTTAAGACGCGCGAGTGGAAATACCGACCGCAGCATGTTGAAAAAGCAGAAAATGCTGCAATAACAACCAACTCAATGGAACACGATAAATTCTTTTTCCAATTTCCTCGCTCGCTTTCAAGTGTCACCATCTCCGACGAACAAAGATCGGTCTCAAACAAAAGAAAGATTACACGCAATGAAATGCGCTTAACCAGCGTGTTTCTTTAATAATTGCTTATAATGTTTTAATCGATCGCGCATTTTCGTATCTATCCATAATTGAAAAATCATCGACTTCAAGAATTGCTGATGTTGTTGATATAATCGATTATGGTCGCGGTCGACGTTAAAGGTTCGAGTAGAGATTGCGAAATATTGACACGCTGAAAGCAGTTCTCGGAACTTTCAAAATTATTTTTGTGTTTTCGCGAAAGTTTAACAAACTCATTGTTGATCATTATAATTAAATACTTCTCACGTTATACAAAACTTAACTGTTTTAAGAATTATGAGTATACATGGCATGTCTAAACTTTTATCGTAATCAAGCAATATCTTTCATTATCACGCACGACAGTAAAGTAGATTTCGCAAGCGACAACTGGAGTGAAGTTCTGATTAATGATAAAGGGCTATCATTATACTCCATAAAATTTTACACAATAACGCATCATCACTGATTGATGAATAAGTGAGTGAATGAGATTCTTTCATTGCACCGAAATGATAAAGCTTTTCGTGAGCGGCTTACTTAGAAATCAGAAACATTTTTTTTTTCGTGGCAGCGATGGAGCTTGCTTGATAAAAGAAGTTGATGAAGAATGACATGTCCCACTTTTTATTTCGCCTCTCTTGGAAAAGCTGAGGACAGGCGATGAAGAAACCACTCTTGATTTCTATAGAAAGAAAATAAATGATATTCAAGATCTTTTTGAAATTGATCGCTTTTAATAAAAAAAATGTTCATCTCAGCGAAATATTTCTTCACAATAAATAAATTGACGATTGCTTAACTGCATTGAGTTTAGAACGGGAGTGACAATTTTAATTGAAACTTACAGCTGAGATGTGAGCCACGTACAGTGTTTAGACGTAAAGCAAATACTTAAATCAACGAAGTACGATAAAGAAATGTTTTGAGTTTGAAAGAGAAATTTCTTTTGTTTTGCGAGCGGAATGTTTTCTTAACTTACACTGGCTCTTCGTCTTTCAACACATCACCAGGCAATTTCAAAATACAATTCCTACACTTTGACCCAAAGCAAACTCAACGAGAAATGTTCGATTTGCTTGATTTTATTTAAACTTTTGTTTTGTTTAATTAAGTTCCTAGGATTTTGTTAATGAGATTGCCTCGGGAGACAGCAAAAATTTTGTCACTACGAGTACTTGGAGAAGTATCAGAATATGAAACTCTCAGCCCTGGCAAAGGAAAAGAAATTACGAAACCATGAAATGTAGTTTTATGCATATCAAACAGATTTTGTTGCATTCGTCTCTCTTTTCACTTCAAAACAAAATCATCCAAAACCACTCGAGAGCGTCGGGTAGAAAAGGCGACAGCAATAAATTAATTTCCACCGAGCATGCATGAAGCTATTAATTTCTTTAAACCTACTCGAAAAACTCCGAATCACTGCGGAGAATGCTGCGATTTGAAAACATTTTTCATGTAGCGCATTTTTTATTGAGCCTCATGTCGTCAACATTTTATAGCCGATGTTGTTTTCGGCGGATGATAAATTGAGAAACGTTTCGCGCATTTCCTGCTTTTCATCCATCTGACTTTGCGTTGAAGGCTGTTCACGCAGCGCATTTCTCAGATTGTGCAATTTTTTTCTTTCTAAATTTATCTAAACATTAAAATTCTTTTCTCTCGCACGACGTCTCCTGTGCGGAAATCTTTAGACAGCTTGCTATGTGGGCTAAGTTAATTATTGCACATCACGCCAACATCTTTCAGTACGCCGAAAATAATAAAAAATAAAATAATTGAAAGCGAAATTTGTTTTTATTCGAAAATGAAATTTTTAAACAAACAGAAAAGCGTAAAACAAATTTCCTCATTTTTCTTCCCTTTCTTGAATGAAACGTCTTTGATGTAGACGAGAGTGAAAATCATTTTGTTTACTCTAAGCTGTCTGGCGGATCCGTTTATGCACGTTCGTCGTCTGCCCTAGGTACACACGACGAACAAAATGCATTTTCTAATTTTATCTCTTCCGACATTTATTTATTTCACGCACATTTTTTTGTGCGTCAACTCTTTTTATCTTTATTCTCTTGTTTACAGTTTTTTCCCCAAGTTTTCAAATCACCACATGAGAAAAATATTTTTTTTCGACCGAGGAGAAAAATTGCTCATAAATTTTATAGAGTGTCATATTCTGGAAAAATTTATGCTCCACTTTGTTTGTGGAGCTTGGTGTAATTATGTCTGTAAATAAAGTGCACTTTCTTCCTATCTCTCTCGAGGCGTTTGTAACATTTTCCCGTGTGCTTGCAATCTGATAACACGCGATCAAACGAAGCATAAAACTTAACACTCACCAAATATCAAATATTATTCTTTAATCCCCGTAAAATGCAGCAATCTGATGTTTAATCTCTTAGAAGACACATAAAATATTTTTCGTTGTCGAGATATTTCAGAAAGTAATTTATTAACTTTGCTGCTCGCTTTATTCTAATTTTAGTTGCACATTCCTTTCTATCAGAAAGCGAGTCACTCTCACACAGAATTGTGATACTAACTAATTTTTAATGACGTCTACTAATTATTTAAAATCAAATTAGAAGGAATTTCTTTTTCTATTCGTAGATGCACAATATGTTGAAGACCAATTTATCAATTTATTCATTTGCTCAAGAGTAATTTATTGAGATCTTCTTTCGATTCTAAAAATACATATCACAAAGATATTCTCCATTCATGGATCTTTCCACTTATTCAACAACACAGTCTTCACAGGTTCATGTTCAAAATTAAGTTGAAAGCAATACACACTACGACACAATATAAACTTCAGACAGAAGAGAAAGAAAAACTTCAAATTCTTTTCCGAACCAAAACGCGACAAAATATAAAAATACGTCCGAACGCGACGACCGACCAAGAAACATAAAAAAATGTGAAGCATAGATGGAAAGAAAGATCATTTCCCCCACTACAGACTTGTTGCAGAGTATTTTTTCCCCTTGCCGGCTTGAAAAAACAATAACAAAACATTGGAAAACATTGAAAGCATTGGAAAATATTAAATCTGCTTTATCGTTTTAGATCGCAGCTGATTTTTTTTTGTTTCTTGCATCATCGAGATTGATTTAAGTGTTTGATATTTTTTTCGGAAAAAAAGCACGACCTGCACAAACTAAATATTTGAAACAATTGAAGGCTTAAACATAAAAGGCAAAGTTTCTTTTAAAAAAATACTTCAGTCTCAGGCGATTATGCAAATGACCCAAAAAATATTTCTTCTTCATTTTTGAAGCACCCCGAACGAGCTTAGCAAGCTGAACTAAGAGCTTAATCATGTTTTCATTTCTTCGCATAATGAAAACATCAATCGATGATTAATAGATTTTCGTGACTTTTAAATTGATATTAGAAAATAAAGATCTACTTACTGCGAGACAATTTGAAAAGTTTTGTTTGATCCTCTCGATTATCTTGACCGCTGGAACAAGGAACATTTGCTCGAACAACGTGAGGTCGCCGTGAAATATACAAACAAGAATATCACGCGCCTGTCGAACAAGAACGTTACGAGTGTGCTCTTGGTAAAGAGGATAAAGTTGACTTAGATATTTGTCGACGAGGCTGGACACTGTGCATGTATCCTATGTAAGAAAAAGAGAAATAATTTAGTTTTCCAATCACTTGACAATTGACTCTGCAAAATCATGAAGACCTTCACGTGAATTAAGAAATCAAAAGATTAATTGAAAAGGAAATTTTTACCATTGCCGGCTCGGTTTTTCGTTTCTAGATCACGGAGTTCACGACTTCT
This sequence comes from Smittia aterrima, assembly GCA_033063855.1. Taxonomy (NCBI): domain Eukaryota; kingdom Metazoa; phylum Arthropoda; class Insecta; order Diptera; family Chironomidae; genus Smittia; species Smittia aterrima. The sequence continues at coordinate 14,880,085 of CP093829.1, forward strand.
TAAAGATTGTATCATTTTCGGAACGAAGTAGAGAATGAACGTAACTGGCATAAAAAGAAATACAGCACATGGTTAAAATTTACTGGAGGATTGTTTATCCGAGGAGACAAATTGAAAGATGAAAGTGATATATTTTGCTGAGATGCATTAACTGCGAGAAACTCGTTGAATCTTTTGATAAATACAATCATTTGTAATTCAAAACAATACCGAATGTAAAGCCCTTTGAAATGTATTTCACTTTCTTTTGGCACAGAAAGAGATCACAGCGAAACATTCTGAAATGCTTTTTCGCTTTTCTTATTTTTCTTATTTGTATCTTTTTTAAATGATTACGTAACTTAACCGCAGAAAACCTCGAAAGGAATAATTCACTTTTACCGTCTTCCGAATTAAAGTTATTTCGTTAATTCAATTGATCTGAATTGGCAGAAGATCTACTCTGAACAAGGTTGCTGAAAACTGTAATTTTGAATAATTATCCTCTGAAGTAATCTTCTGACTCTCATAAGTTAAAATGGAAGAACAGGAAACAGCCGCTCTCAACCAAATAAAAGAAAATTCTCGTATTGAGAAATCTCTATTTTCACTTTGAAATTCCAAAATTCAATCCGTTACCTTATTGACCTGCGATTCCACCAGAGGCTCCGTCTCAGTCATGCTCATGCATTTAATTTCTTTATCGATCGCTTCCTGGTCGTCGACTTGATTTGTTTTTATAGCTTTTGGCAATTGATCTAAGCCCGTTTTATTTGCAGAGTCATTAGACTCTGTAGCGAGGTACCATGAAGTATTAGATGATTGCGGGAGATCTTCGTTCACCGTTATGATGCAAGTTTCCTCGCTGCTGTGGCCGTAAAGAGCATCTTTGCACTTCTTCAAGTAAGTCCGAACTTTTGATTTGCTCTTACGCACGTCGCTCCTACTCATACTCAACTCTGTAGCTTGATTGACTACAATCTCCTCCAACTTAGAATCGAGTGTAGATGATGATATTGAAATTCCGTCTGTCTGCTTTATGTCGCCTTCAAAGGCTCGAGAAGCTGAAGTCGAGCGAGAAGATGAAATCTGCAAATATAAAAAATAAACTCTTTAAGACACTTAAGCAAACACCTAAACTCTTGATGGAAGAAGGAGAACCTTCAATGTTTGAAACTTCTTCTAAAAAGTTTTACGAATTCGCAAAAAAAAACTTTCTGTTCAAAAGCAAACATTCAAGTTTGCCAAAATAAAATCTCTCTCATTGAAAGCACTTTAGGTTAATTGGTAAGAGAGTGAAATGAAGATTTACGACAACTTACTTTTTTCTTTCGAGTTAAGTACATTCTCTACAAGATTATCTTTATAAGATTGAGCACCGAAGCTTATAATTGCAATATTTCTCTGTTTTCAAATGTCGCTCTTGGGGATTGGAGACTGTTTCTGCACGTTTTATGTTAATTCTTAGGCGTCTTGTTTATAGATGTCTTTTATTGTCCTCTTGTAAACCGTTCCCTGACTAATTATTGAATTTTATTGAAGTAGAAAACTTTTAAAAATCCTTGAGCAATTAAAGTGACTTTGAAGCTTTTATTTCTAAACTGATATGATCATTTATTTCACTTCAAAGTTCTGGCACAATTCTTTTATTTGTTTTGATAAATTGCATCACGGTTTCATTTCAATTATTTGAAACATTCTTCTGAGATATCAAATAATTCCCGCATCGGCTTAAAATGCGCCACAGTCTGATAAATTGCCACAGTCGTAGCGACGATAAATACTCGAACATGATTAAGAAATTTAAGTCACATTTTTTTTTGTTATTTTCAATGAAGGTGAAATATTTTTCTATCTGTTTTAATGAAGTGAACAGCAAAAGACTAATCAACTGTCTAATGCCGTGATTTTACACCCACGCCAAGTCGTGAGAAAAAAATTGTCTCTGTTTAAAGCTGAGCGCAAAAATTGTTTTTTTTCTTATATCAAAGTTTGTAGGATGTCGTAAGAATTAGCAGTGCAACGAATTAATTTCCTTTGTCGATTTGTCAACAACGCACCTTAAACGCAATCTCAATTGAGAACTAGCGAATTTTTTGATTTTTTTTTCAATGTTCTTGAAAGTTTATAGGTCATTGATTTTATATAACTCGGTCATTGTCCCATTTTCCTTTTATTCACTAATTCTTTTTCACTTTCTAGTATACGAACTTGTTGTATTAAGTTTGCGCTGAGATCTTTCATACCGCAATGTCATTAAATCGATTTTCAACACATCCCGTGCCGGGAATTTTTTATTTCCGAAAGTTTCGCACTCGTCGTCATGGAATTTCTTCAATCGCAATGACGTTTCAATTTATTTCACTTTTCTCTTCTCAGTTCATCCATCTCACGAGCTATTTAGTAATTCTCTGGAGGAAATGTCTTTCCTGAACTTGAAAACGTTTGTTTGTCTAGTTTCTGTTGAAGTAAAAAAGCTTTTCTGGATTTTCAGCTTTTTTTTATGAAGGAGTGTGTCAACTAATGCTGCGCAGGCGCTGCTGCATGTCAATTGGGAGTAAAAATAACATCACACTGGAGCTTTGATCAATTGTATAAAAAGCTTTTTACTGTTCTATGACTCATTGATTTTCCGGGCTGAGAAATATAAACGGTCTGACATATCGCTTTTTTTCTCAAATGTTTTTTTCATGAATAAGTAAAATATCTAAAAAAATGATTTTCCATTCGAAAACAAGTAATCTTGAAATTTAAAAAAGTAAAATTAATTAGGTTCTTATCAAGTTTTTACTTCGCTCTACAATTCTTACAGTTCAACCTCCACAAAAGTTTTATTCTTCTTAGAAAACTTGAAACTAACTCGGCATGAAGCAAAGCAACGCTATTTTTTCATTTCCAAGAGCAATAAGAATTTCAAACTTGACCGTAAACTGCGGCCATAAATTTACGACACTTAAAAATCATGCCGATCGTAGAACGAAATGAACTCGTTTGGCTGTAGTTTTCAGCAGAAATAAATTGTTTCTTCACGCAGAGTAATTCAAAGTTTGTTTTTCGATCATGACAGTTACTTCGATGAACGTGAAGGAGAATGTTCTTGTTGAGGAGGATGAATGAATAAATGAAACGAAGCTATTGTGTAACTAGACGCTTCATACATATAATGAATAATTTAAGGTGGCGAAATCAACTTCCTGCTAACTAAGACATATCGCGTCATATGGTTCTCATTCCGCCCAAGCTCTGACTCGTATCGCTTCAGTGTCATTGCAATTATTAAACTTAACCTTCAAAGATATTATTATTGTTTGCACCAACACACAATAAACAAAGTGGCAACAGCAAAATATGAGGAAAAGTCATCAACAACATACGAACGAAGTGTTCATCGTAGTGGAACCGCAGAACTCTGATTATTTGTGCACGAGCTTTTGTTGGAAGCAGGTTTTTTTTCGCAATCAAAACGACTGGCGAGACCCATCGGAATCATAGCTCGTGCACCGTGAAAAAATCATTAAATTTTATGTTTTCTCGAAACCAATTTAAGATCCAATAATCGCTTTATCGCGAATGAGATTCGAACAAACGAGATAAGAAACGCGCAAAACTTAATCATGATTTTCTGGAACAATTTCTTCGAACTTCAACGTTTGGTGTTTTGGATTTCGCTTCCCCGCGCATTTACACAAGCAGAAGAGAGAGGTAAACACTCCCTTGCAATCACCAAAGCGTGCATCATTCGTGCTTTATGATAGTTTAAAGAATCAAGATCATTGACCGTATCTACGTTCATATGAAGGTGATATGAATAAAACATTATCCGCTTTCAATCTCTCTTTTTCCTCTAACACATTGATCATCGGACTGAGTCAGCCTAGATCTTTGCGAACAGATAGAATTAAAGTAAAACTAAGAGTCTTTCGCATAAACTTTGTTATGCAATTAAGCTTCGACTGAATTTCTCTCATGGAGTTAGCTGTATTAGGAATAACAAGAGTTACTGCAGTTCGAGTCTAAACTTATTGAAGTGCTTGTCATCAATAAGATTTCCTCGTTTTTTGATCAAATGAAAATCCCTAAAAAGTCTTTCGCATTTCGACGAACAACAAAAGAAGAGAGACATTGCATTTTTGCTCGTACCAGGTGCCATTTGTGGCTTCGATGCAGAGTTCGTTCGTCGGAAAGAAACATAAAGACAATCCATTTGTATTTCGCTGTAAAAGCTTTTCCAATAATTCTTCATGCATCATAACATTGTTCGGCACAACTTGTGCGATAATATTTCGTGCACACTGCTCGTCGCCTCTAGTTTAATTTTAAGTTGCAAAGACTTCAAATGAATCGATCATTTTTCCCTAAAGCAAAATGCATGAAGATTTTCCTATCAATCTTGAAATTTGCACAAATGCAAATTTGTAACGGGTTGAACAACAATTCTCAATCTCTCGCTTAGAAGCTCATCACGAGAACAACTTAAATAAGATTCCTATGAGAAACTTTTCTGGAATTTATTGTTCGAGCAATTTTTCTGCAACGTAATTCTTCAATTTATTCATCATTAGCAACGGGAGAGACGAAGCCCTCGTCTACATACCGACAATTATTCAAGTCTGGTGGCGATTCTGCTCAATTCGTTGCAGTGCAATAATAGAGCTCACGCTACTCTCAGAAAAAGTGATCACCGCGGGACTATTTCATCGATCATTGCAAGCATGAGACGCGTAACCGCTGAGTGAAGTAATTCAAATGTAAAGAGGTTCAATAGTCTCTTTCTTTTTAAAATTGTGTCGCTTGATGAAAACGCAATCAAAGTAAATTCATTACCCTCACAACATTTCAATGAAAATTTGCTTTTCACTAATTAATAATAACTTTCAATTACATGCATATTTGTGCTCAATCGTTAAGTTAAAAGATGGTTCAGGAAAAGCTTATAAAATGATTACACTTATTGAATTGAAAAAGCTACATAATCGTGTAAAAAGATTGTAAACCTCTGTAATTACTTTAATATCGATCAAACTCGGCTTCAAAACTTTTAAATGCGAAAAGCTATTTCATTATGAAATTGTTTAAGCTTCAGTGGCGTCGAAGGATTCCTAACCAAATTTGATATAATTTGCTTTAATTAAAAATACTCCTTTCGTTACGAAAATACAAATTGCCGTTGTCGTTTGCTATTTCCTGGTAAAATATGAAGATAAGTTATTGCTTGCCTCGCTTTTCGAACCACGCCTTGACATGAAAATATTTGCAAATAAAGGCTTTGTTAGGGACGAATTGTTCGCTAATTAACCGTTTGTTGGATTCTAGATCTTTGCGAACAGATAGAATTAAAGTAAAACTAAGAGTCGAGAACTAGATATTTCACGATTTTATGATAATTAAACAACGCAAAATGAATTAGATAACTTGGAAGATGCTCAGCTACTTTATCTTTATTACGAAAGAAGTTTATTTACCGTCACACTATATTTGACTAAGTCACTACGACCCAAATTTCAAAACTTTCTAAGGGGACTCACAAAATTTAAGACACAGACTATTTATTTCCGACTGTTATTAGAGAAAGATGGTTTAGTTAAATGTCCTTAAGTGTTATCTTTTTATCAAGTCATCAAGTCGTAAAGCAAACTCAAGTAATCTGTTATCTTTCAGTTCAAGTTTACAGAACTCTTTATTTCACGTCGAGAGCTGTTGATCATATCAACCTTGATCATTTAGCTACAAACGAAAAAGTTGCTAATACAATACAAATTTGGTTTATCGAACTGAAACTGCGAATTCTTCTTTTCGTATCTGCTTTGAAAATGACCTCAATTCTTCCCGGCCTCTAAATGAAAGCAACTCCATTTCTAGCTTTCGATAATTAATGTTGAATTCAACTCAAAAATAATTGGCGGAGACGCGACGAAGAAAAGTACAAATTCAATCCTCGATAGACTGATCATTAGTTTTCTGATGTGTGTTGAGTTTTAAGCGCAGAAATGTAACTGTAAAGCTTTTGGACTTCGTTCCCTTAAATTAGATATTCACTTTGATTTGTTTTCTTATGTAATTTATCCCATTGTGATTCTCGGAGCATAGAATATTGGTTGAAACCCCTTGCTATCGATTTTATTCTGTTTTTACCATCAATATGATAAAATCGTGCTAGCTATCGACTTAATATCGATGTCTGTATGCGTTCTCTTGTCTATTAAAACGATTAGTCACGCGAACAGAGAAGCGAAGAACTATTCTATGTCGCATGAGGAACTTCTATTGACGATTGGGCTTGTCATTGAACTTAATACAATTCGAAAAAAAATAGATACGTTGAGCCGATCAATTGTTACATTGTTGACATGGTAAATGATCTGGGCGGCTTTGACTTATTCTCTGTTAGATTTTGAAAATCATCATTGCACTTAACAGAAAAAGTTATTTCCTATGACGCTCATGTTCAAGTTGAATAATTGACGGTTCCAAATTTTAATGGAGCTCTCTCGATCGCATATCAAATTATACCGGAATCTTTCTTGACAAAGCTAAATTACTTACAGCAATGAAAGGTTCCCGCACCTTGTGCGCCTTTTTCAATATCGCACGCCACACGATATCCATGTGTGAGCCTTTGTGCAGGTGAAAATTGAAATCAATTTAATCCCTTTGTCGAATGTGAGCATGCGGTTCACAAGGCTCCTGCAACTGGTTATTTAACATTTTCTTTTATAAATTTGTTTCCTTCGATTTCGAAATGTGTTTTGATAATAAATCTTTTACGCGAGAAAAGCTTTCTCAGCAATTTTTCACTTTTAAAACCATAATTGCACACATTTTACTGTCAGACAAGAAAACTTTTAACACTCTTGCACAATTAATTATGTTTTCGCGAGTCTACTTCTCGTGACGACGCCCGATTTACCTTAGAAAATTCTCTCTAAAGCTAATTGCAACTTATTTCAGCACAAGATTATGCAACGAGAGCTGCACACATTGCGATTGCCAACAGCCAATCAACCGTTTAGTAATGATAACGCGAACTACGAACAATCACACAATTGTTATCGTCTCTCTTGCTCAACGTTTTCGCAATTTATTTTTTTCTTCTACAGAATTTCGACGGCAAGACTTACACGGGCAAAGCACGAAAACAAACTAACAACGGCAACAACAAAGAGCGGTGAGGCGAAGGGGAAATGTTGAGCGCTCGCGATTTCTGTTCGCTCAGTTTTTCGTTTTTTTTTTTGTGTTTAGCTCGTAACTTTCCACGCAATATTCTCAGCATTACATTTATGACGATCGCTTCTCTTTTAGTCGTTCGAGCATATCAAAGTTTTACCTTCACATGAAGTTGTAAAATCTCAATTAAATTATTTTGTGTTTAGACTTTTGCAAAAAATAAAATAAAGCAACAGCTGATGATCAAAAGAGTTTCGAACCTCGTGAGCGATTAAAATTTGGTATTGCGTGTTTCTGAAAGTTGCAAATTTAAGCGAACCGTTCAGACAAATTACAATCAATAATAGTTTTCTTCGCCACATGTTTTAATCATGCCCGTAAAGAAAAAAGCTATAAAATGGGAAGTTACCAGCAGACAGCGGTCTAATAATAATTATGTGACTTCCTTTCCATGAAGGGAGTGTTTCGACTGCTCTTCCCTAAATTCATTGATCAAATTTATGAGTTCTCGACACGTTCCTCGTGACTCGAAACTGCATTTCAGGTCATTCGTTGGATAATGAAATTCAATTATCTTTAAGAATCGGCTAAGCATGATAAGCTTTCCACTTAAGAAAGCTAAATTGTTAATGAAATTAAACTAAACTTACCAATAGTCTCACATATCCAACCCATATGACGATACCTAATCCCACTTGAATAAAAGTCTCACTCATCCAATCGATTGCAATGTCAAACTTTTCAAAAAATTGTCTAAACAAAAACGCGAAATCGATCAACTCAATCATCTCACTTGAAGCTAAGTGTCATCAGTTTTATGAACTAAAATCACTTAAACTTGACTCTACGCTTTGAAATGTTCGATTCAAATGAACGAATGGAAATATCCACCCTCGTCGATATTTCATTGCACACGCGGGGTTGTTGAATGAGTTGAAACCTTAGAACATTTAAAGTAAAATCGTAAATTATAATAGTTTTCAATTCAACCGTTCATCAACAACTGAGCTTGAGTATGTGTCCGCGAATATGCCAATCGCTCGGTGGTGACTCTTTTTGTTTTCAATCAGCCGAAATCACCATAATAATATACAATCCGTTAGGTTTTTTGGTTCATTTCGACGAACAGAACACGAACGAAATTTTCTCTTTGCAGTTTTTTGTCAAATTTATTCGTATATTTGCTTAGCGATACAAACGTGAACGCTTTAATGACGCGAATAGCATAGACAAGCAAAAATTCGCTGAAACTCTTTCGCACTCATTCGCGGGCTAGAAATTTCATTTTCACGTTTGTTGTCCACGTTCGTGACATTCATAATTGGCAATTCCTTTGTCACACCCACCACAACAAGTTCATTTGAATGTTAGCTTTTAAGGCCGGAACAACTTACCGCATCTAAAAATATTTTACACAAACAACCGCAAGAAATTTCTTAATTTCTTAAGACTTCTTAAGTCTTCATAAGCTGTCACTGGTTTCGCCAACATACTTAAGTTGAAAGATGAAATGTACGGAAATGAAATCATTTCGAATGTCGTTTGGAAAAAAATTGATTTTTGGGACTTTTCGTAAGTTTGTTCACTCTTCTAATGGGATGAGGTCTTGAACCAAAAGCCCTTCAAAGAGTTCGTTATCAAATAGCTCGATCTCTTGTTCTTGATCGTGCTTGCGCCAAATGAAAGTCAGCAGTCTGGACAAGTGATTCTGCCGCCTGTTGCGTAAGTTTAAGAGACTTTTGTTTTAAGAGAAACTTTAACATTCCGCGGAAGTCTTATTTTGGACGAACAATAAATCGACTTCGATTGGAAATTATATTTCGAGCCTTTTCTTGATAAATCGCGGACTTCATAAGCGGTATCGACTTAACCTTATTCAAGTCATTAAAATATTTTTGATGTCGCTTTCTGCAGTTAATAACCCGCCGTGAGAAGAACTTTACTTTGGTAATCCCACGCATGCGCAATCATTATAAACATAAGTCATCGACAATATTATTTTAAATTGTCTTCGATCAAATAATCAAAACATTCGCCTTTTTTTGAAGAGAATTCCGGCTAAAGTGTAAAATTATGTAAAAGCTCTATGACTGATCGATTTCAATTAGAAGAGCTTTGACCAAAAACAGAACTTTTTTTTTAATATTTAAAGTAATTTAACTTCACATCATCACATCGACTTTCAAGTGAAAATATCTTGAGAATATTTGCAATCCTACAAGACTTTTTTTATAATCGACATGGGTTTTGCGAGACTGTAGTTATCAGCTTGTCGCATCTTTGCATGTACAAAAGAATGACGATCTTGGTTCAGCCCATTCCCCAGCGATTTGACAAGCAACATTAATTAAATAGATAAACAACTCTCTCGTGGAAAATCTCATCGTCTGGCAGTTGAGGGAAGAGGATCAGCGAACTATTCATGGTCTTGATGAATAGTTTTCATTAATACGAAGAATAATTACGTTCATTAATAAAAAGTTTTATTGGATCTTTTACTGTTTAAGTCACTGTTTGGTAATCTTACACGACTCTCTTCTTCAACAAAGTTTTTTTGTTTGTTGACTAATTTGAGTTCAGGCGCCTTCGTGCGCAGGCGACAAAGAAGAAGCGATTCGATTTGTATAAAGAATATTATGCAATGCACGTTGGCTCACTTTAGTTTTGTGTAATACTTCTCTCTCTCGCCAGCGATCTTAATGCGGTGTATCTACCTACTTTTACTTTCCGCGAATGATAAATTGCGCTAAAATGATAGGACAAAATAACGCTTTAAACACTTTTACGCAATGAACACCGGAAAGACACATCATGATATTTTTTCCTTGCTCTGACTGAAATCTTCATGCGAATCAGCCACAAGCGATAGAGATAGAAAAAAGTCCATTATAACTTGAGGTGTTGTTTAATTAACTTGTTGATTTAATGCTTAGTGAAGCTGGGTTAAACAATCTTAGATTTCTAAGTTATTTGTTGATTAAACTATTACTCGTTGATTTAAGAATTCGACATCAGGTAATAAAGCATGAAACCGCAAGAAATCAGACTTTATGTGAATTGAAGGAGATTTTAAAACGAAGTAGAAATCTCTTCGTTTGTCTCAACTAGTTCAACCAACAACGAATAAAAATCCCTTCCTTAAGTTCTTTCCTGAACTGAGTCCCCTAATTTATTTGATGTATTTTCTAGTTCTCAATTTAACGGCTTCCAAGTTAAGTAAATAATTCAATAGGACGTTGATCAATCTGCTACACATTGAATTTAATGTAAGCTCATCTGGTTGATACCGTAATTAAGTGTAAAACTTGTTCGCGAGATGCAAACTCTAAAAGAAGAAATATTAAAGCTTACACGATATAAACAGCATCATTAAACACTCACTTCGCGAATGACTAAATGTTTGTTTAGGAGATTAACAAACGTAACGAAAAAGTGATTTAACGACCATTAAACTGTAATTTCTACGCGAAGAGTCATTCCATCGATTTATTTGTATTTAATTGAAAGAGGATAAGAAATGAATTCATTTGCTGTTTTTCTATGAAACTGAAGTCATGAAATTTTAATTACATGCTTTTACTTTTGATTAAGATAAACGAGAAATGATTTTATGCGATCTAAAAATCACTTTTCGCTTTTGTCTTGAGAGTGAAGCTTTAAGAGAAGGAAGAAAACTCTACAGCTCTTGCCAAATGAGAAAAGCAAATTAATAAAATTTCTTTGCAACATTTTATTTTCTTGGGAGTTCCGCTTGTTCACTTCAATCTTAAGCCGAAGGCATTGCAAGATGGTGCAGCCTTCACTGTTTGATGAGGAGCTCTAGAGAATTTGCAAAATCATGGAGCTGTTTGACAAGGCAAATGTTATTACAGTTCATGTTAATATTCAACCTCAAATTATACACTTCTTACCATCCAGTCTATTTACTTTATTATAATATTCTCATTCTTCAGACACATTTCCCATTGCCAACATGTAAATAATCTCAATTCATATTTGTCTTTGCCTTCACTGCACTTAGAACAAGATTTTCTCACTTCACTTCTCTTTGTGCAAATTTCTTGATTCTCAAGCAAAGAGTCATTGTTCCAATCATCAGGCTTTCTTTAGATATCTTTCTCGCGGCTTGAACACTCAAGTCAAAATGTTTTGAAATCGTTGCGAAGCAATAATTTCTTCAAAGTCAACAGAGAAGCGAATTTTCTCGGCTCAATTGCATTTCTATAAGATACAAACAAGCAGGTTCATTTGATTGCTTGTCTGCGAGCACTTCTTGTAACATTTTCCACTATTCAAGAGTGATTTTCAATCACTAAACGCTTTCAGATCTAATCATCTTTTCATAAAATTGAAATAAAATTCGTTTAAGTTCAACGAGCATGAGCATTGATCGTTCTGCTTTACCGATAATTCAACAGAAACCGGTTTTAAGTTGTGCTATGGAGAACAAATGCAATATTGATGCTCAATCAACGCAAGCAACATTAATCTTGAGGGCTTTCGAAAGATTTTTTCATTCTAATTGAAACGGAACTTTTTTTTCGAGATTGTTCTCCTCAAACTCGGACGAAGATTTAGTTTAAATAGACATGAGATTATTATTATTATGACTTTTTAACACTTTCGTTTTTCTACCTCGACATGTTCTTGATACGGGTCTTCATCGTTTTCTTATTTATTCTTACAACAATGCTGAAGAACGAAATAACATTTCATTTTGTCACACCTTATTCAGCAATGTGGTTGATTGTTCATCATTAAATTTGAACCCGAAAGCATACACGTAACTCTCTTTCTGATTTATCATGAAGACATCTTAATTTAAATAATTCGGAAATCTCCCTCGGTTTTCTTGAAAAATTGATTTCAAATTGAAAAGTCCATAAAAGTCGACGACGCTCTTGAACTTAGATTATCTGTGAAATCAACCTAAATATTTTACATCTACCGCAACATAATGCTTTGGAAGAAATGCTTTCTCCGTCTCTGCATATGCCATTGCGATCCCGTTAGGCCATCACTGACTTTTTTGACTAACCAATTTTTCAAAATAAAGAGATCCTCCCAAAAATGAGAAAGAGATTTCGCTCAACCAAGTCAACAATGAAAAGTTCATCACTTTTACGAAGCTATAGTAAAAAGATTTTATCGATCGCTAATTGCAGTTGAGCACATAAATCTAAAAATTCTCGTTCTCAGTCCTAAAGCTCAATTAGCGTTTGATGATCTTTCGCTCATCACCTGAATTAATAACTAGAGGCGCGTAGCAGCGTTTCTCCGAGATTCGTCGTAAATGTCTTATAAATTCAAGACATTGTCGGCATCTCAAGCGCGCGTCTTCGTATAAAATTAAAGTCCCACCATTAACAATGAATCGGCAGAGCATCGTCATAATGAAACGTTCTTGAACAGTTATTTTATTTTCTTAAAAAATGATCATTTTTCAGGTTTAGCGTTGGCTTGTTTAGCTTCAGGTTTAAGTTTTCAATTGGAAAGAAAGAATAGCTTGAAGTAATTTCTAGCGAAAATTGAAAGACAATCCGAGTCGTGTGATTACAGTTTTCAATACACAAGAACACAAAATTATCCTTCACAGGAAAATCTTTCTGATCGTTCAGCTTTGAGGGCTTTAGACAAAGTTTATTCCTCTCTTTTCGAAATAAAACAATAAATCTAAAGAGAATTCCCTTTACTTGCATTTGAAACTTGTCACTTTTTGTCAAGGTTAATAAATTCGAGATCCAACGAAAAGCCAGTTACTTTCGTCTCTGAAAAAACTTGTTTAAACAAAAACGTCAAATTTAATTAAAGATCAATAAATCAAAATGATTTAGTCGAAGTAATCGTTTGCGTTGGAGAGAACGAGAAACTGGATCAAGAGAACTGTTTTCGTCTGCTTAGACAATTAAGCGAACATGATGATGGTACGAGAACGACGTTAATCTACCACTTGCAGCGACCAAATTAAACCCAATTTATTTATTTTTGTTCAATTGAAACGCTTAACGAGTCGTTTAATGAAAAAATTCCAAACTAAGTCCAAGCGAACTGTAAAGTTTTTATTTGCTTTTCGGAAATCATTAAACAAACTTTTCGTCTCAAATTAACATACAAACTGCAATTTAAACGATGAAGATATTTTAAATTTAAATTTCTTCTCGAAGTTTTCGAGGCTTTTCTCATCAGAAAATAAGGATTGGAAGAGAGAAAAAGTGACAAACCAGAAAAGCCTTTAAATATGCCACAATGTGTGACCGGTATTCTGAATATTTATGTCAGACTCGGCCGAAAGATTCTGTGAAGTTTTCAAATTGAGATAAAGTTTTTATCATAAAAACTTTGTAGCCACGGAATCGATAAGGGCAGGTATGACACATTAAGAAAAATCTTCGACGTGAGAAGTTGAAAGGGCTTTATTGGAGATTTCGATGTGATATTCTATTCCTGTGTGGTCTGGCTCTGTTTGTAAGAAAAGGAGCATGCCGCGCATCGAAAAAGACAAGACGAATGAGGGGAGAACGGAAAAGGTTCAAGAAGGTAATTTATGTACATCGATTCATGGCTTTAGTCATGATTTCTGTTGCTCTTAGTGCTCTGATAACAAAATTAATTTACCTTTCAATTCGGGTGAAATCATTTGTATTTTCTGGCGGCGATTCTTGGAATCTCTTTGTCTACGAATAAGAAATTTAACTTGAAGCGTCTCATTGGTTGCATCATGAAAATTGTGAATTATGCGAAACATGTCTAAGCAACATTGCTTTTCAATTAAAACGAAATGATTTTCTTCTTCTTCTTCTTGAAGTTGGCAAGAAAACTTTCTCGCAGAAAGAGGCGAAACAAAAACAACAATTAACTTCTCTTTCACTTTAATTTTCAATACGCATTTGGTGCATCATCATCATCCGTTCATCGCCATTGAAAGGAGAAAGAAGAAACATTATTCATGAAGACAACGAACTTATGATTTACAGCATTGCCTTAATAACTTATTTAAGGAAAGTTTGCGGGAGTTGACGACGATTTATTGCTGTGGACAGGTTAAAGCCGCGGAAGAGATCAAACATCAGATTGCTTCAAAGAAAATAGATCTTTAAAAGATCAGCTTCTAAGCTTAACTTTTTGTTTTATCCAATTGACTTTTCAAGACTTTTTTCAGCTCAGACAACATAATTTAATGAAAATCGAATAAATTTCAGAACGAATTTGGAATGAGAATTCTTTTTATGGCGATCGGCAGCAACGCTATTGATATCTTTATAGAGCGATATCCGACCATAAGTGCAAAATCCTCAACCGATTACTCACTGATTCCTTAAATATTGAGAACGTAATCAATTGAATAATAACAAAAGACTTACTCGAGCCGTGGCTGGCCCTGACATAAATTTTACATCCATCCAAATACAATAAATCTTTTTGCTGCCGAGCTCGCGCTTGGAAATCAAGAAAAGAAAGAATTGAATGAAAAATCTGTAATTATTTTGTGACAACGTAGAAGAATGGAAATCTCACGACACAAAACGAGCGACAAATCAATTGAGGTATTGGAAATCCATTAAGTGTCGACCGCTTCAGTGCCAAAGCGATGATTCTCTCTCTCGATATTCCATGACTTATATTTCATAATAACAATTGAGATGGCGACAAAATGCTGGCTTGCAACTTTTGCCAGATCAATTCATCGAGATGTTTATCTAGTTCTGTGTTGGAGAAATAAATTTGTGTTCGTAAAGCTTAAGCCACATTCTAAAAGTCATAAACTTTTTCATTTTATGAATCACTAAGTCAACAGTCATGACAAAGAATCTTAGCGACATGCGTTTTTCTGCATTGGATGAATTTCAAAGTTCAGTTACATTTGTTGCACGACTCAGAGTCGTGTTACTTTAATTTACGACTTGACAGAATAAAATTAACTTACTGGTGTCACCGCATATGTAACAAGAACGACGAAAGGCATATTGCACCGTGAGCGAAATTGAACAAATAATCATAAGAAGTTTGATCAGTTCTGTTGTGCCGCCCGAGAGTCGAACTTGACTCTTCACGAAATTCTCACATTGTTTATAGTATCTCAAGTTTTCTTAGCGTTAGTGAAGGATATTTACAGATTAAGACAATTGTTATTATTATTAAATTAACTGTTTTCCGCTGTTCATGCTTTCGGTCAAGGTTTTTCAAGTGGGCGTTCTTCACTGACAAAGGCATGAACACATGAAATTACTGAATTGATTCCTCAATGAATTTTTGAAACAAATCGAAAAACGTCATCTCGTATTTTCAGCTCATAACATCATTTTTCAATTATCCCCATTGATAGACATTAAGAAAATTGAAAGCAACTCAAGAATAAATCGATAATTGTAAAAAGCATTGGGCGATCGTAGAGCTTTCCACTCTCCTCTGTGTGTCCGCGGTGGATGGATTTATGCAAAAACCATAAAAATATTATGTTCTTTGTTCAACTACAAGTTTCATTAAGTTGGTTGAAAATTAATGTCACTTCGTGTAGCACAACAACGAAACATGTGTTGTCTTTCTCTCCGGCGATTTACCTGAAAGAACAAACAGCGACAAGCATTAAAAATTATTCATCATTTTTCAAGACTTTATGAACTCTCGGTTTGTTTGAGCTGGTTTTTTTTTGTTTGCACCGCATCGTTGCAAAAGTCTCGACGCGTTCTCACGGATGAAATACTTCAATAATTAAGCCATTCTATTTTAAACTCAGAGAATTTTAATCATGGAGAAATAATAATTAACAGAGTAACGGTGGAAGTTTGCAAAGACATACAAATTTGATGGGTGGAACAGTTCATGACTCTTTCTTCCGCGGACGAGAAAATATGAATCGATGCTGAAAGGAAATCTTTTTTGATAGAAAGTTTTGCCATCCTCTTTCAATTCTCTCGATATCTCTCCAATTTTGGTTTGTAATTTGTCAAATTTACGCAGATTTAAGGAACAGCCAATTTGGCCTGGTTCAGAAACCGAGATATATGAGAGTTTGTTCCGAATAAATTATTTACGGTGTCTTAGATCAGTTAAAAGGTCTCAAATATCTCGGCGGGAATCTCAACTTATGGGATCAAAAATGACACTCAATCAGCTAGAGAAAGATGGAATCACACAAAAGAAAGTTACAAATGACTTTTGGCAACCTTCCTCTTTAAATTTGCGAATTCATCTTTTGTAATCTTCAATAAGATCGTTTAATCGGAATCGAAGTATTTAAAATTTTCCGTTCAATCATTCTACAAAAGATTTGACCTGAGAAGACTCAATCGCAAGTGATTTATGGCCGTGAAAACGTTTCAACAAAATCTCGCCGCCCAGCTCGCGAATCTCATCGCTTTATCTTCAAACTCATTTTCGTCAATTTGCGGATCCATCAAAAGATTCCAGCAATAAATTTAAAGCAAACAAGATCGGATGATCAATTTTTCAAATCGTTGTCGAGCGCGTGCAATAACGGTTTTTAATGAAGGTGCTTATAGGCGAAAACGACTATCGCCTTAGGTCGAAGCTCGTTCGATCGAGGAAAATTAATAAGTTATTGGAGAAGATGGATATCTTTGTCGGTCGATAACTGAGCATTTCTTTTGTGGGAAAAAAACGGCGATCGTCAATAAACAAATAAGAAATTTTACTACGTAATTGAGAAATCATCTTGAGTGAGTTATTTGTCTTCTCAGCGAAGAATTCACAAACTAAGTTCATACTAGAGCCGCACAAAGTGCAACGATAATTTGTTGCCAGATAAAAATCAAATTTATGACTCAACCATAACTTTTCTCGCACCGCAATTTGACACGGAAATTAAAAGCGAGAAGATTTTCAAGAATCAAACATATTTTACAAAGTCGATTGTAAACAAAGTGTTTCGTTTTCGTGCAAAAATCAAACTGAAAGAAACGTCCAAAGTTAGTTCGATAGAACTGATCGTGAACATGAAAAAGGCGTTTAATTATTTTCCAGCTTGAAATGTTTTCTTTATGTCGCAACGCCACAAAGGAGCCATTACCATTAACATTCTTCCGTACGTGATCTATTTGTCGATGGCAACTTTTCCAGTTACAGAGACGAGAGAAAACACTCTTGAGACTTCGTTGTACGTCGAAGCGATTATCGGAAGGAAATTTTGCAAAACTTACTTTCGATTCAGCTGAACTGAAGCGAGTAAACGAATCATTTTCGTGGCGATATCATAAATTTGAATGAGTTCCGAGAAACTGTCGCAGCCAAAGTAGTGCGAGCCTATTGGCGCAGCGTGACTTATCAGCAATCTCAACGATTTCATTGAATTTCACTTTCAATGCACCAGAGAGAAGTGTTTTTCGTTTATTGGATCATTGTTTTCACTTGTGAGTGTTTCTTTGACCATTTGCAGCGAACTTAGCAATGCAATCTCTTGGGAACATTTGCTTCGAAAAGTCTCAGGGGATCGATCATAAGCAGGAAATTTTGTTTTCTCTCCAAGGCTTTTATAGAATGTCATTGCCACAAGTCTAGTCAAACGTAATTGGAATAAAATACAGATCACATTAAAGAAAGAAGGAAAATATAGAAAAAGTTAAGATCCAAGCGTGAAAAATGTTTCATTTCTTGTCAATGAACATTGAATTCCTTTAGACTTCTGATGAACTTTTTATTAACGAAAGTTTTATGAAGTCAAATAAGAAGAATGAAAACTTTTTGTTCATTGAAAGTGAAATTGAAAGCAACAAGATTGCATTCTATATTTAAAAAACATGAAAAATAATTACGCAGCCACTCACGAATTCTTTGTATTCATTTTAATATATGTAAATTGGACTTGCATAAAAATGATTGCGGAATCAACAGTAATTTGATTTTAAAGAAGAGCTCAAGATATAATTCGACGGATGATATGGCAACTAATGAGACAGAAAATTGAAATCTGTAGTAAAAAACCTTGACACAAGAGCATTTCATTAAAACTTTTTAATGTTACTAAAGTTTACACAATTTTCCTTAACAATTCTAAAAAAATCAAGTTTACAGGCACAAGCTACTTTTAATAAAGTTACGACATCCGATTCGGCGTCATGTGAATTCTTTGGATACGAATTATAGAATCGTTTGTAAATCTCACGCAACGTGAAACTCTTTTTGTGTGTTCTTATATTTACTGGAAGTGATGCTGAAGGGAAAAGTTGTTTCTTGGAATGTAAAGGTCTCTTCTTAGCCTCTGGAATCATCGTTGAATGGTCTGGTGGCCGCAAAAAACGCGGTTGAAGAATATTTGGATTTGTAGGCTTGTCAGGAGTAGTTTCATTGATGCTTTGAAGTGATTTAACTTCTTCACTCGATGGCTTTTTGCTCAATACTCCAAGTTTTTCAATCACTGCTTTTGGTGATATGACTTCTGATTTATCTTTGTCAACTTTAAGGCAAAGTGAATTCGTTTGTAGCCTCTCATCATCAGAATTAATCAATAATCCTTCGTCTTTAAGTTCATTCCAATCACGAAGACTGTAGTTGTCCTTCAAAAGTTCTAGTTTCCTTTCGGTGATATCATCAATTTTCTTGAATACTGTCAGCGAGTCACAGCACTTAAAATCGTCGAATGTTTCATTGAGGGTTTCAAATTGTTTCTTCAGAAGTGGAAAATCGAATTTGTTTCCGTTATGCGCAATTAAACAAACTGGCTGCTGAAGATGTTGTAAGAAGTTTTTCAGAAGACTCAATGCGTTCTTATCGAATTTATTGTCAAATTCAAGAAGTTCATTGGTTAATCCTGTCACATCGGTCGATTCCAAGGAAATTCTTTTGAAAGGATTAAAGCAAAGAGTTAGCTTGTGCTGAACTCGAGGAAATTCCAGATTCGTGTGAAGAAATTCATCAACTGAACATGCTACAATGCTTAATTCTGTTATTTTCGTTTTGAAAAATTCAAGATCGGGAAGACCTGTTGTTTCCAAATCGAAAAATGCAAAAGTCCTTATTTCACTTTCTTTCGAAACGTTTGAATTTAAATCTTCCATTTCTGCAGCTCACAGAAACATCACTAATTATATTTCAATACATTTTTCTTAATATTTCCTAAAAAAACATTTTCAATTGAATTTTCATTGCGCAAATTGTGAAATTCTTTGTGCAATTGATCATAAATAAAAATTTACTTAGATGCGACATGATAAATACATATGTACAAAGTTGGTAATTTGTTGTTGTTTGTCATTTTACATGCGATTATTGATGTTGCACTTAGTTTGAAATCAATTTAGTCACATCTTGTCAAATTATTAACTATTATCTTTGTACAATTGATAGAGCAGATTTCGAGAATTTTGAGGATTTCCACCAGATGTCACTAAGTAGAAACTGAAGGCTCTGGTTTTTCAAATGAGACACGAATTTTCTTTTAATGAGATGAGAGAAGAAAAGAGTGAAGGAGCTGTGGTGAAAGAACGGCGACTCTTATTCTCGCCATCGACATTTACGATTTGATTGCTGTAATATAAATGAAAAACTAATTAAAATATTTGCGTTAAAATATTTTTTATTTATATTTCTTTAGAATTTAGAAAATCAATCAATTTATGTTGAGAACGAATCATTAGCGAGAACATCGATTGTATCAATACTGAATTTACTTTTCTTAATAGACACTTGTTTCGTGCGTGTAAATTTTCTTTTTGGAAATTGCTCGAAAATAGACGGCGAATTTGAGCTTTGAGAGTTTGGAATGATGTCCTCCAGAAGTTCATTTGATAACATGTCCTGAGCTGATTGCGGAGGCTCTTTGTTCTCGGATTCATCGGAGCTGCTTGAAATCAATCTCTTTCTAGATTTAGGATTTGGAGAAAAGAGATCATTGTCGCTATCATCATTCTTTACTCTTTCTTTCTTTGGAGTCACCTTGATATTTGCAAAAATATCGGAAGACATGATAGAATGCTCTGGCGATGGGTTCTTTGATCTTTTATACTTTGGTTCATCTCGATCTTCAGTATTATTAAACTGAAATAAGTTGTGGCTTGATAGCGATTGTGTAAGTCGAACGTTGCTAGCTTGAGTTGTTCGAGGACTCTCAATTTTCAAGTCAATCTTCTTAAGCGAAGGAGAAATATGTTTTGATGTCGATGGTTGAGCCTCTTGCATGTCGTCATTTGAGCGACGTTTGCGAGACACTTTCATATAACTTGAAGTCGACGGTTGAGCCTCAGACAATAATTCGTCACTTGAACGAGTTTTGTGAGACACCTTTGAAGCTTTCTTTAATGCAACTGCTGAATCGAAAGTAGTGTTGAAGCTCTCGAATTTCTTTGAATCCTTAAGCAGTTTAATCTGTTGTTCCAAATCAGCTATTCGATGTTTTTTTGTATTCAGGAGAAGCTGAGCATTTGTTAGAACTTTCCGTTCAAACTTATCTTTTTCAGACAAAACTTCTTCCAAGCGTTTCTTCATTTGTTTGCATTCTTTGTTAGATTTCTGGAGTTTCGTTCTAAGCTTTTGTTCTTCTTCAACCAGTTGAGGAACTAAAGCCAGCACATCTTCATCGTCGAGTTTCTTGACGTCAATCTTCATGTAAATAATCTCCAGCATTGAATCGTTGCACGCATTCGTAACAAACAATTTGTGTTTATCCAGTTCAAAGTTTGCTTCTACATCATCCTGAGTAATAGCATCTTTGATAGACTGCAGATCCTTTGCTTTTCGTAGATTTGTTTGGCTGCCTTTGTACACCGCAAAATCTTCTTTTATAAATAATTCGATTTCAACACGATCGTCACTCCACTTTGATTTTATGACAGCAGCTTTTGAGCATTCTTTAAGCTCAATGTTCTTCACAAAAATTTTACTATCCATCGTATTGAAGAATCGATTAATCTTAGAAAAATCCTTCGCTGGAGAATTGTTGTGCTGGTGAATTGAAGCTTTGAGTTCTTGGTGAAATTATAATTTTCATTGACCGCTAAAAACCTTTGGCCAGCAAAAAATTGATCAGCTGGATAAAGATAGTCGAATATTTTGATTAAAATCTGTGGAATCTAGTCACTCGCGACATGAACTTAATTACCTGTTTGCTCTTTACGAAAATATTATGTTGATTCTTTGTTATGACGATTTAAAAGAATTAACGCAATGATTTGTAAGATTTGTTTACTTTTTCGGAATCCGAGGGCCGTGGTATTTTTAGAGGGAATTGGCAATTCAATCGACTAATACAAATGCAAACAGTCCTAATACAAACAAAAAAGTCAAATAATTATTTCTGACTAAACGGCAACTCTTGTATTCTAAATATTAGAAATCAACTATCAGTTATCAAGAAACAATCAATTATAATTCAGCATGGCGAGCCACAAGTCGTCAATCAGCGATTCAAATCTAATTCCGCGCGTTAAACAGGTGAGAAGAGTTGAAAATATTAAATTTTATTTCTTAAATTTCTTTCGAGGTTAGTCAAAAATGTTAATCGATTTTTTTCTACTTTTCCTAATGATACGAACACAGTATTTAGATGAAAATGTCCATAAAACTTATGTTGATGTGGATGAAATGACTCAATCACTGATGTCGCGTTATCAAGAATATTCGCGCCGGAAACTTATTCCTTTTAGAATCTTAGTTGTTCACGGTAATTTCTTGTGTGATGATAAGCAATTTTAAAGCAAATGTTAAATATTCTTTAATTTCACAGCTTACAAAACAGTCTTACATTCTTATGGACTAGACAGTAATCCAGGATCAGATGTTGATGACGCCGGCAGTGATTTAGAAGTTATGGACGTGAGTAACTCATTCAACCGAAAATTTTAAGTGCCGGCAAAAATCGATTTATTTTATTTTAGGATGTTAACAATGGTAATCATCTAAACAATACTTTAACAAATATGTACTTGAAAAAGGTTGGACAACCAAATCCTTCTTCATCAGAAGATCCAGCTATAAGTATTGACATTAGCAGTGACGAAGAGGATAATGGAAACAAACGCGAGAAAGTTGCTGCTCCTCATCAACCAGAAAACATTAGCCAAACACAATCAAAGCCAACGTCAGCTCCCGTCGTTCCGCCGTCAAATGGAGCAAAGTTGTTGAAGAATGATGCAATGTTCAGCTCTCTTTTTGAAAACTCACGACCCGGCCCACTTTCAAAGAAAAAAAGACGATTAGAAATATTGGAAGAATCGCCGGTCCCAAATACAAGCACACAAGTGCCCACATCTGGTTCTAAACCAAAGAAATTCAAAAAGGAAGTCTATGCTAAAAAGTCTGCTTTGACTTTTGCTGATGTCGGAGGAATGGACAAAGCTCTTAAGGAATTATGCGAGCTTATTTTACACATTAAACATCCTGAAATGTACAAACACATCGGATTGCCACCACCAAGAGGATTTCTTCTTCACGGCGCACCTGGTTGTGGTAAAACACTTTTGGCTCATGCTATTGCTGGACAACTAGATGTTCTACTCCTCGAGGTACCGGCCACTGAACTTGTTGCTGGAGTTTCCGGAGAATCAGAGGAGCGCATCCGAGAGGTTTTCGAACAAGCTGCATCATTTGCTCCTTGTGTTCTCTTCATCGATGAGATAGATTCAATCTCTTCAAATCGCCAAACAGCTCAAAAGGACATGGAGCGTCGCATCGTTTCACAACTTCTTTCTTCTCTTGATAATCTTTCCAAATTGAAGTTTGGTGATCAAGTTTTAGTTATCGGAGCAACGAATCGACCAGACTCACTTGATCCAGCATTGCGACGTGTTGGTCGATTCGATCATGAGATATCTCTTGGCATTCCAGATCGTCAAGCACGGGCACAGATTCTTCAGATCATCTCACGAAACTTGAAACTTCAGCGTCCCTTTAACTTTGACGAAATGGCATCATTAACGCCAGGATACGTTGGTGCCGATCTTCTTGCCCTTGCAACACGAGCAGCATCAACCGCTATCAAAAGAATCATCACAGAAAAAGAAGTGCGCAACATGGAAGAAAGCTTCAGTGATGATAAGAAAGCTGTTGAAGTGATTGACAAAATTGTCAACATTGACGATGACTCACTATTGATGGAAGTAGATGAAGACATAAATAAAGCAGCCGTCGATACAGAAGTAAAACAGTCCGAAAGTGAAGTGGACAAAGAAGTTGTTGATAAAGTTATGGAAGCAGAAAAGACTGATAAAGTCGCAGAAACAGAATCAGTTGATAAAGTCGAAGATTCGACAAAACCTGAAGACAAAGATGCTCCAAACGTCACTGAAGAATCGTCCGAGACTCCGATAGTTTCAGAATCAACATCAACTCACATGGAAACCGAAGAAACACCAAAAGAAACTCTCGCCAAGGTAATTGAGACGCAACCTGAGCTTAAGCTTCAATTCTCACTGGACAATATGATCAAGTGGTTGCGTAACGATATACAACCAATGACTGACGAAGAATTGGAAACACTCGCTATCACAAGAGAGGATTTTCTTGATGCTGTCAAACACGTTCAACCTTCTTCAAAACGAGAAGGTTTCATCACAGTTCCTGATGTTACATGGGACGATATTGGCTCCCTTCAAGATATTCGAGCAGAACTAAAATTGGCGATTCTCGCTCCCGTAAAATTCCCCGAAAAGCTACTTAAGCTTGGTCTTAATTCACCTTCGGGAGTTTTACTCTGTGGTCCACCAGGCTGTGGCAAAACGCTCCTCGCGAAAGCTGTTGCTAACGAAGCCGGAATCAACTTCATCTCAGTTAAAGGACCAGAGCTTTTGAATATGGTAAAGTTTAATTTGATTACAAGTTAGAATGATTTATTATTAAAGATTTCTTTATTAAACAGTACGTCGGAGAAAGTGAAAGAGCTGTTCGTCAATGCTTCCAGAGAGCACGAAATTCGGCTCCTTGCGTTATCTTCTTTGACGAATTTGATTCATTGTGTCCAAAGCGATCTGACTCGGGCGAGAACTCAAGTCAGCGTGTTGTAAATCAGCTTTTGACCGAAATGGATGGAATTGAAGATCGAAAGGGAGTATTCTTAATGGCTGCTACTAACAGACCTGACATCGTAGATCCAGCTGTTCTTCGACCCGGCCGTTTAGACAAAATCCTTTATGTTGGACTTCCAGAGGAGCCTGATCGTATTGACATTTTAAAAGCGCTGACCAAAAATGGAAGCAAGCCTGAATTGTCCGATGACGTTAAATTCGAAGAGATTGCAACGCTAACAAATGGATACACAGGAGCTGATTTAGCTGGATTGGTGCGTCAAGCTTCTCTTCAAACACTCAAAGAATCAATCGATGTTGATCAAGCAGACGAAGACTTGAGAGTTCGTAAAGTTCATTTTATTGATGCCATTAAAAATCTAAAACCATCTGTTGGCGATAAGGTAAGAAACTTTGAGTCATCATGTATTGAAGACGTCTAATAATTCTCTCAATTAGGATATTAAACACTACGAGAAGTTGAAAGAAAAATATGGATCAAAGAAGGATGTTTGAAGACACAAATGGAAGAAACACTGAAACCTTTGCGTTATTATTATTACTTCTTACTGCCGTCAACCCTTCAGACACACCAAACATTCTATTCATTTTGATACGCACAGAAAACATTAAAAAAATTCTGAGTCATCAATGAATCTCTTGGAAAAATTTGATCCAACATAGTTTTCTGTTCAAAACAAAAGTTATTTAGAAAATAAAGAAAAGAAAAACATTTCACGCCTTTTCGTTTCATTATATTAAATTTTCAGAAATATCAGAAGCATTAAATATCATCGTTAAATTTGCGATCTTCGCTTATCAAAATAAATATTTTAGTCACACGACCGAAGTAACTCAACTGTAAAAGACATTAAGCTTATCAACTAAAACTTTGATTTCTTTTTGTAGAAAAAAATTTGGAGTAGCGACTTTTGATAAGAACAAAAACAAATTCGGTCCAGCGAGTATAAAAGCGCGACAGAATCTCCAAAAAATTTAGTCCGTTCCGCGGTTTAGTGGCGATCAGTGGTAAGTTAGCTAGTGAAATGAAGTGAAGTGATAGTGCCTAGTGAGAGAGGCGGGAGCTAAGTCGTAGAAGCGCTCTTGGATTAGCTTCAGGCTCTGCCTCACCCCTCTCGGCTCTCTCAAATTAAGAATTGTTATGGAAGATCGCGCGAATATCCTTAGCGTTATGCTCAATATTTCATATAAAGCTCTCTGAGCAAAGCTTTTTCTCGCGAGAGAAAGCTAGATCATTGACTCGACCGGGTCTCATCTAAATTTCCACAAATCTCAAAATATAATTTGGTTCTTTATCAATTTTGAGCACAGTTTGACAAGACGCTTTTTACTTCATAGTGATTTTTCGGTATCTCAACGTCACAGTTATTTTAATTAGCTTTTTTCAGGGATTGAAATTGGGAACTTTTGAAGTGATTTGATCTACTATGAAAGTTTTTCAATAAAAAGTGAACAATGAGGAAAAGATTATTTGTGATAGCATGCATCGTGCTGGTGATTATCGCTAGCGTGAGTGCTGCAGAAGGTGAAGCTAAGAAAACAAAGAAGAGGTCAAAATCAAAAAAGGTGAAAAATGTACAATCAGATGACGCTTCTCAAGTGCAAGCTCAACAGCCCATCGATGAATATCCAGAGAACTACGACGATTACAATGATTATGAAGAAGGTGAAAATGCAAATGGAGCGGCAGGTGAGCCGAGAATTTTAATAATTCAGCTTCACTAACGACTTGAATTAAATTTCGGAGCA
This sequence comes from Smittia aterrima, assembly GCA_033063855.1. NCBI lineage: Eukaryota > Metazoa > Arthropoda > Insecta > Diptera > Chironomidae > Smittia > Smittia aterrima. The sequence continues at coordinate 14,905,947 of CP093829.1, forward strand.
ACGAGGAAGTCGAAAATGATTCAAAAAACAAAATTTTCAAAGCTCTTATCTGTCTACGCACTGATCTTATGTGTGCTCCTTCGTCGAAGGTTATCGGCTTCGTTTTTGCAATAATCTCTGACACAATTTGGTCAAATCAAGTTACATGTTTAGGCACTGTTAACGTTACAAATGAAACAAAGAATATTTGAAAATTCACTTTGAGAAAGCTTTAATCGGATTTAGTTAATTCCTTGAAGGATCAATAAGAGTATTTAAGTTGAAGCTTAGTTGAATTCAGTTTGATTGTTATGATCAAACCTTCAATGAAGATTGGTGACTTATATTTCGAAAAGAAAGAGTAAAAAAACTTGATTCCATCTTCCACTTTAATCGAATATCAAAAATATTTTGTAGAGCGGATGACGGTTGCGAGTTTGTCATTATCTGGGTTCAAAGGAAATAAATTAAATTAATCATTGGAAAGTGTCTGGCTAAGCTCTTATAACACGCCGAATTAGTGGCGTCTAGGAAATGCCACCCGATGACAAAATTAAAAAAAAAAGCTATAAAAAATATTTGAGATAATTCCTATCTTCATTCACACGAGTTCATGACTTTTGCGGTATTATTTAATCAATCGCGTAATTAATACAGAAGTTGTCCTTGACCTAATCATTGTTATCAGTGTATTTTATTAATAATAAAATATCTAACTATGTTTAGCTCGACACCCAGATGAAGTTGAAGCTACTACCATAGTCTTTAGACAACCTGAAGATGAAGTTCCACGAACAAATCCACCTGAATCTTTCGTTGGTAATTTAGCTGAAAATTTGCAATCGAAAAATGTTTTTAATATTTCTTCTTCATAAGCTCCATTCTCATGTTTATATGACGGACAGTGGTATCGTGAGAGAGAAGAATTTAGAGAAGGGCCAAATGGATGCTCAATATGTCTTTGCGTTAACACTCAAGTTAAATGTAACGATGAAAGTTGCCCACGAGAAACCACAACTACAGCAACAACTACAAGTACTCCTGCTCCTACAACGCCATTTGTTGACGGTCCTCGAGGTGATTCTGGATACTCAGGGGATCGTGGAGAACCTGGCGACCGAGGCACTCCCGTAAGAATTATATTCTTTTTATTAATATTTTTGTAATAATTTTTTTTTATTGATAAAAGGGGTCACCTGGAACACCAGGTGAGTTATTTTTAATAATCGAAAATTTGTTTTGAAATTAACATTAGTTATTATCATTTGAAACACAGGAACTCCAGGATTACCAGGGTGAGAAAATGATAATTTTAATCTTATATGAAGCTCCTAATAATTTGTTTTATTTCTAGACCTCCGGGGCCACCTCCAGATTTGAGTTTTTATACACAACAGTTAACTGACCAAATGGCGGGTTCAGACAAAGGCCCAAGTTTCCATCCTGAACAATTTCAATATTTGCAAGCATCGACGGGACCTGTCGGAGCAAGAGGTCCACCTGGTAAATTTTGTCTCTCTTATTTAAAGAGATTGTTAATGGAAAATATTATTTCATAGGGCCTGTGGGACAGCCAGGACCTCAAGGATTTCAAGGAATTCGCGGCGAACCAGGAGAGCCAGTAATTTCGTTGATTTTTTTTTTATTTGTACAATATATTATTTTATTAGGGACCGCTCGGGCCATCGGGGCCACCAGGAATGATCGGACTCACTGGTCCTCCAGGAAAAGACGGTGAAAATGGAGATGATGGAGAAGCAGGCCCTATTGGAGCACCAGGAACTCCTGGTCCAAGAGGATTGCCAGGTAAATAAAACTGTTGTAAACAGAACCTTAAAATAATTTCATATTCTTATTTAAATTGTTTGTATTAGGCATGCCTGGTGTACCGGGTGTAAAAGGACACAGAGGATTAACTGGACAAGACGGTCCAAAAGGAGAGTTCGGAGCAGCTGGAGAAAAAGGTAGCGTCGGATCTGTTGGACCAGTTGGAGCTCCAGGTTCACCAGTAAGTTCAACTTATATATTTTCATAAAACCATTTTTTAAGCAAATATTTTTAAAAGGGACCAGCAGGACCAAGAGGGGAACGCGGGAGAGAAGGTCCTAATGGCCCACAAGGATTAAGAGGAGCTGATGGAGCACAGGGACCTCCTGGACCAACGGTAATAAATCTTAATGTCGAAAAGAAATTTTAAAACATTTCTAAATATATTAGGGATCAATTGGAAAATCAGGACCACCTGGATTCCCAGGTAATATAAGATTTACACTTATAGATATCATTGATGATAATAATGCATTTTCAGGAAGCCCTGGTAATAAAGGTGATAGCGGATCTCAAGGTCCAAAGGGATCTCAAGGACAACAAGTAAATATTAAGTCACAAATTTCAAATTGCATTTATTTATTTAAATTTCAAAGGGTGCGAGAGGAGAAGCTGGAAGACCAGGAATGACAGGCGAAGCAGGTCCACCAGGGACACCAGGAAAAGATGGTTTATCGGGAGAGAAAGGTAGTCCAGGAAGTCAAGGAATTTCTGGTCCTATTGGATTCCCAGGACCAAGGTGATTTAAATTTAACTGTCAAAATCAACTAATAATTTCTTTGTTAATTAACAGAGGTCCTGCAGGATTAAACGGAAGTCCTGGAGAACCAGGAGTTAAAGGAATGCCTGTATGTGTTTTATATGGTTCTCTTTGAATGTCTTTTCATAATTTCTAATCAAATATTAAATTTTATAGGGAATTCAAGGAGAAAGAGGATTTAAAGGTGATTCAGGAGTTAAAGGCGAACTTGGAGCCCCTGGTCCAAGAGGTTTAGCTGGAGCACTGGGACCTGAAGGAAAACGAGGAAAGCGAGGAATGAAGGGTCCAACAGGTAATCAGAAAATTAAATTGTTTATGAAATACTAATTCTATCATTTTTCAAAAGGTCCACAAGGGCCACAAGGAGAGCGAGGTTCTCCAGGTATCACAGGTTTGCCCGGACCCGATGGCGTAGCTGGTCAAAAAGGTTTTATTTTTCAAAATTAAATCGATTCTCTTTTTATAATTTTTTTTCTCCAATTTTAGGGCAATCTGGTGATAGAGGAGCCACTGGAACTCAAGGACCAAAAGGAAGCACTGGTGACGTAGGATCACCTGGAATTCAAGGTTTGTTTTTAAAGTTTAAAAATTATCAAAAATAACATCTGCTTTTGAAATTTTTAGGCATTCAGGGTTTAAGAGGGTTGACTGGCCGCATTGGTCCAATCGGTAAGAAATAGACATTTCTTATTTTAGATTAATTCAACATAAATGTATTTATCATGTAGGTAAGCCGGGAGCTCAAGGAGAGCGTGGAATCCCAGGATCTGATGGGAAAGCTGGAGACATTGGCCCACAAGGTTTGAAAAAAACCCTAATACTCATAAAATTGATTTTTATATTTTTTTTTGTATTTTTGATTAAAATAGGTTTACAAGGCTTACCAGGGCCGATGGGTCTTCAAGGTGACAAAGGTTTGACAGGAGAAGCAGGAAAAGATGGAGAACCAGGACCATCAGGTACGATTAAATAATGAATTAATTTGAAACAATGTTACCTTTTTCATTTACAGGTCAACCTGGACCAAGAGGAGATAATGGAGCAGCTGGAAATCCCGGTAAAATTTAGTTTTGTTGTTTGAAATTGATATTTTATTTTAAATTTTTTACATTAAAGGTGTATCTGGGCCACCAGGACCTCCAGGACATGATGGTAAATTATATAATAAATAATTCTATATATGTAAATTTTTCTAAATTTTAAATGTACTCAAGGTGAAAGAGGGCCTGTTGGACAACCTGGTCCAGCTGGATTCCAAGTATGAAAAAGTTCTTATAGACATGTACTGTTTGCATCATGATTCATTTTAGGGTCTTCCTGGTGCCCCCGGAAATGCTGGTTCTGCTGGAAAAGATGGGCAGCAAGGTGAAGTTTGAATAGTTTAAAATGATTTGTCAAAATCTTAAAATAAAAATTTAGGACCACCTGGAAACAATGGTCAACCTGGAGCTCCAGGAAATAGAGGTGAAAGAGGATTCCCTGGGGAGCGAGGACCATCTGGTTTGCCCGGTAGTCAAGGCGCAAAGGGAGAAACTGGAGCACAAGGTACTTTAAAACTAAAGTAATTAAAAAGCAATTACATAATTTGAATAAATTGTAAAGGTTTTGATGGTTCAACTGGACCAGCTGGAGCTCAAGGAAGCAAGGGACATCAAGGTTAATTTAATACATTTCTCTTGACTTTGCTTGTACTAATTATGTTTGTTAGGTTCACCTGGAATGGTTGGAATCCCTGGCATCAGAGGTCCAGCAGGAGTTGCAGGAGAGAAGGGAGAACGAGGATTGAATGGAAACACTGGCCCTGAAGGACCTCCTGGAAGAATCGGTATGAAAATAAAATTTCCTTCCTCATTATTCTATTTATTTGTATGTTTAAAGGCGAAAGAGGCCCACAAGGTATTGTTGGACCACCAGGGCCTCCTGGAGAACCCGCTGAGAGGTACAGTAATAAATTAGCTTTATTTAAAATAGAAATCATTTCACAATCACAAATCAACCAACAACTTCATCGTAAGCTTCAATGTCATCAGTTCCCCCAGCGTCAATTTCAGCGTCAGTTCCAGCGTTTATTACTGCAGGATATCCAGGATGGCCTCCACCGGCTTCTTCTGGAACCAATGCAACACCTTCCGTTCCAAATTTCATGCAGTCGAATTCTCTGAAGAGTAAAGACATTCCTTTGACACGAAATTTAAAAAGAATGTCAATTTCAAACCTGTCGATAAGATCGAAATCACCAACTGTTGCCGATATATCCAAACATAAGTGCATATTTCTTCCCACGAAATAAATATCGTGAAATCTTGCGCAAATTTCAAGCCAACGATCGAATCTTGGCGGAGAAATACAAATTGGTCGTGGATTTTTCCCGCTCATCGTATTTTTATATAGGACATTTTCATTAAATGTCATCCGGAGTTCAAATGCAAAGTCTTCGGGAATATATTTAATTTTCATACAGCCTTTGTTATTAAAGAAAAATCCTCCTATGCAACAACTGCATATTCCATTTTTACATTCACATGGAATTCTTGATGAAACTGCTGCGACGGGATCTCCATTCACTGCTGGAATTTGTGGTTGCTTCAGCATATCTTTGATTTTTTTCTTCGACTGATTTTTTCTGCCCTCGCTTTCATTCATGATTCGTGAAATATTTTTTATGAACTCTTGTTCTAATTGCAAAATATTAGAGCCGTTAATCTTCAACGTTTCATTATCTGTATTATTATTTCTAATTTGCGCTGCAAACGCTGCCGATACGAATACAAACATTACAAAAATTATCATTTCTCTCATTTTTAAAACTTTCACTTTTCAACAACTTTTTCATGAATCACTTTACTTTGGTTTTTTCTTCGCAACTGACTTTGAACTTGACCAATGTCTCGCGCAGACTGAACGTTGTTAGCTTCAGCGCAGATGATTTTAAACGTAACTCAAACTCTCTCTCTCTTTTCAAGTTTTTCGTTTCTCTTAAGTTGTCGTATGTGAAACTTAAAAACGCTTTATGTTTTACTCTTGAAATGCGATGAAAAATTCATGTAAAGCGGTGAAGTGAAAAGTACCTGGTTCGTTCGGAAACAAATATTTCTTCTCTTGTAAACATTATTCTTAATTTTTCTTCGCTTTTATTTTAGAGGAGAACAAGGAGCCCCAGGACCGCAAGGCGAAACTGGTAAATATATTTACTATTAATTATATGTATATATAGTGGATAAATGATTTTAATTTATTTAATTTATTTTAGGCGCACCTGGAGCAGTTGGTATGAGATTCAGAATTTATTTAGAGATAAAAGTTAACTTTATCAAAAAATTCAGGTGAGAGGGGTTCGCAAGGAGCACAAGGTTTGCAGGTAAATATCATTTTAATTTCTTCGTTCTCAAACATTGACCAATTTCGTAAACTTTAGGGCTTCCCCGGCAGTCCAGGAGCTGTCGGAATTCCTGGAGCTAAAGGAGAACGAGGATTGAACGGAAACAAAGGAGATCAAGGAACACCAGTAATTAATAGGATAGAAAAAAATTATCTTCAGTTCTAATATTTCTTTTAAGGGTGTGGCAGGAATTCCCGGAGAACAAGGATCGCCAGGTTTAGTAGGCGCCACTGGTCCAAAAGGAATAAGAGGTGAAGGTGGATTGAGAGGAGAATCAGGAATGATGGGACCACCTGGACGACCAGGTAATTTAAATACATGAAAAAGAAGTTTAATGTTTCTAACTTCTTTTTTCTTAGGTGAAACTGGTCAGGCTGTAAGGAAAAAAACATGGCAAAAAACTATCTTTTTTTATAAATAATCAAACTTTTAGGGAGTCCCAGGTAATCCAGGACAAGTTGGACACCCCGGTCCACCAGGATTGAAAGGATCTCCTGGAGAACATGGAAGACCGGTAATTTTTTTTTACAAACTAGCGAAACTATCAAATGATTTTGAATTAGACTGGAATGTAATAAAACGTTAATTTAGGGAAATGCTGGTCCTCAAGGAAACCCCGGACCACAAGGACAAGAAGGTTCAAAAGGAGAATCAGGAAGTGACGGCCCAGCAGGAGTTCCAGGTAAATAATTCTATTTATTAATTCGTCATAAAAAATTATGAAATATATAATTACAGGAAACCAGGGGCCACCAGGTCCCGTTGGAGATCGCGGCTTACCAGGTAATTTTCTACATGAAGATGTAATACAAGTAAATCTTTATTTTATTTGTTATTAGGCTTGCCTGGACCTTCTGGAAGTGTGGGTCAACGAGGAGCACGAGGAGCTCAAGGTAAGAAAAATTTCAATTCAAAAAGAAAATATTTTCACAATTAGATTGTAGGTGAAACTGGTATGGCTGGTAAAGATGGTAAGGAAGGCCCAATGGGAAATCCAGGACCACAAGGAGAACAAGTATGTCAAAATTAATAATAATGAAATGCAAAAAATCATAAAATTTGCTTTAGGGATTACTAGGTCCAATTGGATTGCAAGGCCCAGAAGGTAGGACTCTGCTTTATTTAATTTAAAAAACAGGATTTTTTTGGATATATTAAATTTTTAGGACCAAGCGGTAAACAAGGGCCTCCTGGAATTGCTGGTCGAACTGGCGATAAGGGGCCTCAAGGTAATTCAAAAACATAAAAAAAAATGAAATTACTAAAATTTTGAAATTCAAAAGGTCAACAAGGAAATGCAGGAACGCCAGGAAATCCAGGCTTGCCTGGCCCTCCGGGACCAGTAGGATCAGCTGGACCAAGTGGTGAGTAAACATTTGAAACATAAAGTGAAATTCATAGAAAATGGTTTGAAAGAATTTAATTCAGATATTTATATTTAAATTTTGAAATAAACTTTTAATTACTATGTTTAGGTGAAAGAGGATTACGAGGCGAACAAGGCCCACAAGGAATTGACGGACCAATTGGACCAAGAGGTATGAATCAATAAAAAAAACTAGAACTACTTGTTGACAAAAAATTATTTTTCAAGGAAAATCTGGTCCACCTGGAAACGACGGATTAAAAGGAGATAGAGGCGAAGGCGGTCCAAAAGGTTCCAAAGGTCATCGAGGATTGGTTGGGCTTCAAGTAAGTTCAGAATAAGCGTATCACTTAAGAAGTCATTTTCAATTAAATTCATTTTAAAGGGTCTTCCAGGTAGTCCTGGACCTTCAGGAGATAAAGGAATTCAAGGAAACAACGGTCCACAAGGGCCACCAGGTGAATCTGGACCAAGAGGTCCACCAGGTCGTGATGGAAATCAAGGCAAGTCAATATAGATTCTAGATAAACAAAAGTTTTACAATCAAAAATAAATTTTACAGGGTTACAAGGGCTCGCTGGAAATGTTGGACCTCGAGGTCCACCTGGAGGTGAAGGTAAACCAGGTCCAACCGGTAACACAGGGTAAAAGTTTATAATTTATAAAGCTTCTTTCACAAATAAACTAAATGAAACTTTTTCTTTTAAGTCCTGCTGGGCCTCCTGGACCTGCTGGAGAGTCTTTGGGATATGACGCAGCTTCACTCGCAGCTCTACTGGGACATGGTGCCAATACACAAAAGGGACCTGATGCTAATGACGATCCATTGAAACAGTTAACAGAGGATGAAAAGAGATCGATCGTATTGCAAGCTTATGAGAATCTCAAAGTTAGATTCGAAAAATTCAAGAAACCAAACGGAGAAAAATCTTTCCCTGCTAAAACTTGTCGCGATCTTGCTGTAGCCTACCCAGAATTTGAATCAGGAAACTACTGGGTAGATCCAAATGATGGAGATATAAGGGATGCGATCCTTGTTTATTGCGATCTTAAAAAACGCGCAACATGCATTGTTCCAGCACCTTCGAAATCAGATGAAATTAGCTACACTGGAAAGGAAGCTGAGATTTGGTTGAGTGAAGCTCCACAAGGAATGAAAATGAACTACAAGGCTGACAGCAATCAACTAGGTTTCTTGCAATTGCTCTCCGCACATGCAACACAGAACATTACTTTCCATTGTAAAAAGACGATTGCTTATTTCGATGCAATCAAAAATAATCACAGACGCGGTTTGAAGCTTATGACATGGAACGACAATGAGCTTTTACCAAAAGGTCCACAAAGATTACGATATGAGGCACTTGAAGATGGATGCCAATATCGCACAAATGAATGGTCGAAGACAGTTATATCTTACACAACTGAAAAATCATCGCGACTTCCGCTGACTGATGTTGCCGTTAGAGATATTTCAGAGAACGATCAGAGATTCTGGGTAGAGATTGGTGCAGTTTGCTTCTATTAACTTGTTTTGTTTTTATTAAAATAAATAAATCACTGCCAAATTATCTTTTAATAAATTACAATAGCCAAATATAAGATTGTTCCTGCCTTACATTTCAAGCACTTTGATGACCATTGCTTTTAGTGCTATGAAACCTTCTTCCAAAGTTCGTTTCAGATGCTCAAGTGGAACAGCGAAACCAAAGTTTTCAGAACCCAGTTCAAAAGTATATGCAAAAGGTATTTTAACTACTTCCATAGCATAATCATCACTTCCACCAGCTGCCACATATAAACTAAAACAATCCTTGAATGTAAAATATTATTTTAAGAAGTAGCAATGCAAATCACCTTGATCCTGACTGGTCTGCTGTGAAAATTCCACCAGTCGCTGCTGCTACAGCATCAACCTGTTAGTCATTTATTAGAAATTTAAAGGTATTTGAATATTTGATATATTTACTCCCGCTTTTGCAACTCTATGAAGTTCCATGTGCCTTGGATGCTTCTTTGTTGTAAAACCTGGTATCAAAACAAGGAATTCTTGAAAATATTACATGAAGAAGTCATTGATGAAAATTACCATAAGGATAAATAATTGTGTTCCCGAATGTGTGTATTGCAATGTACATCTTACAACTTCCTTTTATTCTGTGCATGATGTCTCGAATAATTTTCGTTTCTAATTCCGAGAATGGATTTTCGCCTCTGTAAGTTTCACTGCAAGGATAGACCTCATGAGTTCCCTGATTCCAATGTGCATCATAATTTCTGTTGATATCGACGCCAATGCAATTATTCGCGACTGGCTTTCGCGTTTTTCTCCACATCATATCTCCTTTTAAGCTGAACTCGTAGCCATCTGGATTAACAGTTGGCACAATCACAAAAGTTGTATTGTAGATAATTCCATTTGTATCTAACATTGCTTCATCCACCAACTTTCTTAAGAAATAAAGCGCCATTGATCGTGAATGCCATTCTCTAGCGTGGCTTCAGGAGTGCAAATCCGGATTATTGTATAAAGAAGTGAAAAGAAAGTTTAATTAATTACTGAATAAAAACAGCATTTATTATAAAAAGCCGCTGTATCTGAAGGATCAGTGTCTCATTTAAATCATGATGTTCGCGATCTCTTCAACATTGTCGTCGAACCATCCAAAGTGAACGAGTCGTGAAAATGGTGTAATGCTGGAGGTTTCTGTCGTCAGCAGCATTATCCGTTCGTCGATTGCGTTCTTCCAATCTTTGTCATGCCACAACAATTAGACGAAGCGGAAGAAATTAATGTTCAGGATGAAAATATCACTGAAACAATTTAGAACGTAGAGCCAGTTGAAGTTACACGAGAAGAGGTTCTGATAAATCACGTCAGACCGAAATACAGCTACAGGTGAATGTTTTGTTGCTTTTTTGTAAATCGCGAAATTGTCGCGAAACGTGATGAGATATCCCGAAAAACTCCAGAGACTTTTTTGTAGCTTATTAGTTATGCTACAATTTAGGGCAAAGTATTTTTTTCCTCCCCCTTCCCATTAGCGGTGCCGTTAAGTTTAAGGAAAATATTTTAATGATTTCGTATATCAAATAATTTAAATGTTTTTAATAAATCCCTTAAAGCCAGCTAATTTATATGGCAATCGACAACTCGCCTGGAAAGAAGCTGATGCTGTCTCAGATCCTCGCTTGGATTTCAGAAAAGTTTCCGTTTTCAGGACAACGCCCATCGCTTGGAAACGAAACGTCAGCCATAATTTGTTCACGAATAAAAGTTTCGTAAAAGTTTTGAAAGTGACGGTAAATATAAATTATTTTGAAGTTAATTTTTTGAAGAGATTCGTCTCGACTCGGGAAAACTTCGGGAAACTCGGGAAAATTTTGGAAAAACTTTGGGAAAACTTCGGGAAAACGTTAGGAAAACTTCGGGAAAACTTCGGAAATCTCGGGAAAACTGGGAAAACTCGAAGAGATTCGTCTCGACGGGCGGCAGAGCCGCCCGGATAAATTAGTCGAAAAGAAAATGTTAAAGAAGTCAAATGTAACTGCTTCCAGCGTTAATCGGAATTGCGAGTTTAAAGAGAATCAAGGAAAGTTGTATGATAAGTTGCATGATACGTTCAAAGTACAAGCAAAAGGTATATGCAAAAGGTAACTTACCTTCCAGCGTCGATAAAGACAATAGGATTTGAAGGTTTTCCATTATATTCAACTGTAACTGATTTGATTATTCGATGCTCAACTGACATTCCTTCATCTTTAATAGAAGCAGATACTTTTGGATTTGTTCTTTGAATTCTCCTGACAATTTCGTTGATGTAGTTATTTGTTTCTTCGTACGAAAGATATTTCTTTACAACCAAATCCGGATCAAATGAAGTAGCAGCAAAATTGTTTCGTCTAATTGAAATTTGATCATTTCTCACTTTTGGGTTGAAAACCTCGTAATCGGAAATCTCAAACTGTCTCAATAATCCTAATATTTCAGCTTGTTTGCAATAGGGAGCAGTAAAAATGTAGGATGAATTCAGACGCTTTGCTGGTCTCTCAATTTTAACGCTCAAGCTCGTTGCATCTTTTTTCAACACTTCTAGGAGTTTTAGTTCATTTGAACCTTTCGCCAATATTTTGAAAGCACTAAGCTTATCGCAATTTTCATTTTGATAACTGAATTCACAATGAACAAATAAAAACAACGAAATTATCAAAACCTTCATTTCTTTGTTTAAAACACAACTCAACATGATTTTCGTTTAAACTAAAGCTTTATAAACACATCACAAGCAAGTAATTTGGATTTTGCCATGAAAATGTAATCAGTCGTGGTATATTACTCCTTATAAAATTGGAACAATAAATACGAAGATGATGAACAGACGGCCCGATTCTGAGGCCATTTCGTCTAATTAAATATTTCCTAAGAGAGCTTTATTTATTTTTTTTTACCAGCCCTCATTAATCTCTAATCCTCGTATCGAACAATTTAACTTAATTCTTGTGGCGGTAATTGAACTTAATTAAGCTTTTCTTTCCGTTAGAAGGCTGATTCAAATTTACTTAGTTACATGCCAACTTCACTGAAAGTACACTCCGCCGCCAACTTCACCTCATTTGTTTACATTTTCATGCACGCCACCAGATGGGGGTTTAACTTTCCACAAAATAATAATCAAAGAAAAGTTCACAAATTAAAATATTGTTTTTATTCTATTTAATTGCCTTGCAAGAGTTTGAAAGTTTTTAAATTAACTATATATTCAAAGCTTAACAATATAAATATCGTGAAAAACGGACACGACATAGATAAAATGGAGCAACAGGAAATTGCGACGAAAACAATTCCTGAAAGTCAAGATGTTGTTAAGAATGAATCGGAAGGACACAAAGAGACGACTCCATCAGCAACAACTCAAACTTGGTGGGGCGGGTGGATTTCGCAAGCGAAAGAGAAGGTAAGAATATCCAACTCAGCAAAGGAATTTTCTTTCAAATTTTTTCTTTCTTTGTTGACTTAGTCGAGTTCAGTGCTAGAAGCTGTTAAGAACGATCTCAACGAAATCACAACAGCCGTAACTGAGACTTTCCATGTATCGACACAACAAGACGACGCATCCACATCACAACAACCGAGTACTGTCAACTATATGAAGCAAAGTATTTCTTCATTTTTTGAAACTGTGAGTGATGCTTTGATTCCACAAGTTGATGAAGACGTCTCTGCAGACGCTTTAGATGAACAGTTTTCGGCAGAAGATGCTAAACTTCTAGAAGACTTGCAAAACAAAGACGAAACCTATCTTGAGGATCCGAGTAAAAACACTGCCTTAGCAGACAAATATAAATTGTGGTTAGAGATCGTCGAACAGGAGAATTTCACTCAGCAGAGGGTCGAAAAGATGTTGCGTGTATCACCGATAATCAACGAAAAATAGTAAAATCGTTGTAACGATTTAAAATCACTAATGATTGATAATTTTTTCTTCTAGTTCCCGATTAGTTCCTGACACAGTTTCTCACATGAACTTTTTTAAATTTTACTTGTTTAAACGTGCTTTGCTAGAAGATGAGCTCGAAGCGACAAGACGACGAAAGGAAGTCGTGATTGCTAAACAGCCGGAAACAGTTGCTGTTGTTGAAAAATCGCAAGAAGAACTACCTGTTTTAGCAGAACTGCCCGTTTTATCGAAACTGCCTGTAAAAACTACTGGATCCGGAGGTTTGTTTAACTTTATCGTTTGAATATCTGTTACTAACTTTGTTACCTTATTTTTGAAGACTTGGATATTGCGAACTTTGAGTTATCTGAAGCCGAACAAGCGAAGCTACTTGAAGACTATGAGCAAGAAATTAAGGAACGTGAAAAAACCAAGTTAGATGAAATAGTTGCTCCAATTGCTCCAAGCAAATCTTCAAAAAATCCACCCAAGTCAATTTCTGTGCAATCGAAGGGTAAGAGTAATAAGAATGTAAAATTGTCGCAAAAACAACAGAAATCGACTCAACAGAAAGCGAAAGGAAACGACGGGGAGAAAAAAACAGACGAGTCGCTAAAGATACAAAAGGATCATTTTAAACAAGAATCCGAATCAACGACTAGCGACGAAAGCTGGGAAAAAGAGTTTGATTTGTAATGAACTTTTCTTTGAATTAGCATTTAATTTCATTAAATAATTATATTGAATTTCATTTGACAACTAATAAAAGAGAAATATTTCGAGTCAAATCGAGCGTCGTTTCGGTTATTTTAATTTTTTTAACTCCAACTTTAACAGAAAGATTGATCACTATTATGCGCCACTTGCAAAATATTAGCAGCAAGTTGAAGTATTTTTCAAATTGAACAGCCCCAAAATACGCTTTCAAAGCGAATCAAAGCTGAATATGAAACAATCGAAAATTACTTTTATTTTCCAAGTATGTTTTCAGTCACAGACGTGAGAGCGCGGCGTCAACATCGTCTTTTATTGAGAATACAACTCGCGAGAAATTCGTGTTATCTGGTGAAAAGTTAGTGAAAATCAAGTGTTAACGAATCAAAACTTTGCGTTCTAAGGAATTAAAAAAATCAACTAAATAAACCTTAGATTGACAAGAGAAAAGCAGAGAAAATAAAAGCGAATTGTTGAAGAATGTCAACAATTCTGTTGTGCAAAAGTGAAAATAATATGATTAACAACAACAGCATCTATCAAGCGTCGTCTAATCATCTGAAGGAAATCGAGCCCGAAACAATAAGGTAAGCTATCTCGTAGCTTAATTAATTAGGCAAGTGTGTGCACGAAAGGAGTGAGCGAGAAAAATATTGCGTTTCAGAATTTTCGGCTTCTCATAAGAGTCACATTTGAAGAGTGAATGCGATAGCGATTTTAAGCACATTTCCACCCGGCTTCGCGGGGAATTTTTTACAAAAGTTTTCGTGTGTGGTACGTGGAAGAGAAAATAAAAGTCTGATGTCATTTTACGAGATAATTATTTTATTATGGAAGCGTGAGTTGATGACATAAATTATCGATAATCAAATTCGAGTGTGTGCGTCTAAGCTCTGGAAAGAGTTTTTCTTTTTGCTTCGTGTGTTGTGCAATGAAGGGAACCAAAAAAACGTGCCACTCAGCTGTTCCATGTTTGCCGCCATTTCTGAAAATCATCTGATTCTGCCCAACCTTTAGTATAAATGCGCAGCGTTTTTCCTTCTAACAGAGAAGCCTCATCGGAAAAAGTGGATTGGAAAAGTTTTTCTATTGAAATGCAATTCATCGGATTCATTAGTCGTTCGAGTTTCTAAGAAAACATTGATTACATAATAAAGACACGAGTGCGCGTAGATAAGAGAATTTTTAATTTTGTGAATGAATTTTTTGTTAAAATTATATTTTTTAAAAGAATCTAATCAGCTGATTTTCCCTTTCTCGACGAAAGTTCTTTCATTTTTCAAGGGACGCCGTTTTTCAATTTCAAGAGATGTCAGAGTATTTGTGTACACGATGAGCGTCTCTTGCCCTTTTACATAATGCAGCATAAGAATCCCGAAAAAAACGAAGAATATATGTCGGAGCATAGCACACACAGTCTTATGATACTTTCTCGTTCCATTAAAACACATTATTCAATAATACTCGGTCGTCTCGACGGAGTGAGCGCGTACTCACGACGTAAACTAACACAGCCAAAGGCACCGGTTCATCGGAGACATCACATGGCTTTCATGGCATTGAAAGTACAGTTGTGTTAAAAGAATCAGCCGTTTTTGGAGCGAAAAGTCGATTGAGCATATATTTCTTGTTGTGGGAAGTTTTTCTGTTAAGATTTCCAATTTGATTCTTCTTTTCTTCTTCTTCTCTCGATGCACATTAACTTCCTAATGAAAATTAATGTTCTTCTTTGTTATTTCGGGTCTTGGATATTTAAATCTGATTAAGACAATGGTGAAACCTGATGACATAAATGATTTTTCGGATTTTGTTTAGTGCTTGAGGTCAATGATCAAGTTAACAAATCTTTCATCTCCTCTTCACTCGTCTCTATTCTTAATTGACAAGTTAAGCAGGCTCCGAGCTTGTTCAGCTTTAAAAGTTCATAATTGTCGAAGAGAGATTCTTCTCACTCAACATTCAACTCCAGACAAGATCATAAAAAATATTTTCTATTCAATATAATGTTTAATAATAGTTTCTTCAAAATTATTGTTTTCTTAAACGCTTCTCCTCCTTTCACTTGACGTAATATTTTAGAAAATGCTCTAGAAAATATTCTTTCCAATTCCTCTCCTCGCGTTGCTCGATTCTTTCTTTTCGGTTGAACGAGAAAAGCTGGAAGGTGGGAAACTATTTTATGAGTCTCTGGCCACAAATTAATGAATATTCAATCGTATTTTATTGTTTTGCTTCGCTTTAGCTATTTTCTTTTATGCTTTTTGGAGAACAATGGTAGAAGAGGCTTAAGCTCATCGACGAGTGAAGCTTTTTTTTCATTTTCAATGCGCTAAAACTCTAGAAATTCAAATTTTCTTGTCTAAGAAAACAATAACAACTCAGTTGAGTCTTCTTCTATCCGGCATTCATTAAAAAGGCATCGCTGTTGTGTTTTTTATTTTCATGCAATCGTAAAAGCAAGAGAACGACGTAAGTTGTAAAATGAAACAGAAACAGGTGCATCTTCTATAGTAACGATGATGCCCACATATAAACGAAATGTTGCTGTAATTATGTTTCCATCTTTACACCACAATTTTGTGGCTTTTCAAATGTAAAGCGAGCGAGAAGCATGCAACAGAAAGTTAATATTTTATGATTTTCTCATAACTTTTTTATCCGGGAAACAATGAACCTCAGAGCATTTATTTGATACAGCATATGGTGATGCGTTGGCTCTCGTTTACATAAATTTCCAATTTCTCTAGTAAATTCCAACGCTCTCAAGACATCAGCTGCTTCGTTGACAAAATATCTTATAAGAATGATAGAGCGTATTCGCACAATCAAAGTTTGTAGAATTGAAGGCAGTAAGAAATTAAATTAAAAGAAGGAAAATATTCGTAAGAAGAAGCAAAGAAATGTGAAGTTTCGCCATGGCAAAAACCAATATCTCAAGAACAACATACAAGCGAGTCGATGCCACGAAGAAGAAGTCGACGGTTGAAGTCGAGTATAGAGAGAGAGAGAGAAAACGCAACGAACGAAGAAGAAAATAAAATCGCAAAAAAGCTGAATTCCTCCGCAATGTGGCTCGTCTAAAAATAAAACATTCGAGCAAACGCAAAATGTAATGAAACAGCAGCGGAAGAAGAAGAATCTTTTAATGAAAAAAAAAAGTTGAATGTGTGGTTGATTCTTGTTCAAAGGTTTTTTTTTCGCAAAGAGTTCTCGTTGCTAAAGCCAAAAATTGAAGCATGAAAACTCTACACAAAGAAACGAGAGCGTTGGCCATCGGAAAAGCTAATGAACGAAGCAAAAATTTTAGTTACGAGAGCTCAAACGAAATTTTCGAAGCTTAAGCGTCACTTTCAAAATGTGATGTCGTGTTTCTACATTGAGCATCTGTATGTTGATCGTTTTATCACAAGCCCCCTTCAAATGTGTTTGTGCATCTTCTTCAAAGCGATGGATTATATAACCTTCAAAATAAAGAAAAGCTTCTTGTTCTTTTGAAGTTGCTTCGAGAATTCTCTTTCCTTCCTTTGTTCCGTCGAATTTACGAGCAGATTTCTTCTTCGATTTACTGGCATACACATTTATGAAACAAGGAAGATGTTTTACTCTCCATCCTTATTCTTATATGATTTAAGCGATGCAAACACGTGGCCGTAAACTCACTCAAAGGATGACCTTTTTGGCTTGTTTCATGTTTTCGTTGCAAAGGGCGCGCGTTTTATGCCTTCCTTCTTCTTACATCTCTTGAGCGTCGTTCTCATTTTATGTCATGTGATATTCGCGCTTGGCTTCGCTTTTTTTTCTGTAGCGACTATTATGCAGCGTCATCCGCTGGCATCGAATTGCTCCAGTCGTTTGATTTTAGAAATCTTTATTGACGCTGATCACATGACGACTCCACGTGCGTTTAAATGTGCAACAGCCTCCTGCGATGATAAGTTGTTAACTTTTAACTTGAGTTGAACCAAAAGTTACTTGTTAGATTGCAATTCGACTGAGGCCATCAAAAAGGTTTCTTGTCCATCAGCTACGACGAAAGAAACATATGACGCAAAAAGTGTTGAAACTCGATACGAATTGGTGTTCTTAACAGCGTCGTAGTGTTTACGTTCTAATAATTCAAAAGAATTTTTTGTTTCGTTTGTTAAGTTAATCGCTCTGGCGCCAAGCTTTGTTATTGTTGGCCTGTAACTCTTAATTAGATTTTGTTGCATTTTTTTTTGCTTCAACTCCGACATCGTTTCGTCTTTCGTGGCTTTGATTGATTTGTATAAGTAGAGGTGATGATGATAAGGCGAAACTGACTTCTCGTTGATTTTAATGAGCAAGATGAAAATGAATTTGAAGTACAATGCCAACCCGTCGTGGCACGTTCATGTATTGATTTACGATTAAATTCCAATAAAAGCTTCTGGGGAGTACAAAGACTCTCAAATTGAAATAAAAGTCGAACGAAAAGGGCTAAATCGCCTCCCTCGTCATCATAAAAGTTTACTCTTACGTTAAGCGCGCGTGAAAATAAAACATGAAGTTAGAGCAGTTCGAGAACGATCGCCTTCGGATGAAAAGCCCTAAAAAGCAACAAGAGAAAATATCGTAAAACTGAAAGAAATCATTAAAATGCAAAAAGGAAGAACTGAAAGGAAAACCTACGACTTATCAACGCGACATACAAATTGGCATTAAAGAAGATGGAAGAGAAGGCATTTCCCGGGCGCGTTGTTTTTATGGCGCGACAATGAAACGTAATATTGTGGCTTTTGCCTGTGTGCCTGATGCGACAGCAGTTAAACAATATTGCGAATCAGCATTTGTTCGTGATAATTCTCGCGAATCCAAAAGTTAAAATTGAATTTTAAATCGCTTTATCGTGAAACGTGTGCTCGTTCGTTCAAGAAAGTCCTACGCGCGCCTCTACAATCTTCCGAGCAATCCATAAAAGACGCTCGAGACAGCTGAAAATCTCCCTAATAAGACGAAATGTGAGAGAGAAACAGTCGTCGCGTCATCAAGCACACATGGTCAGACACGAGATCGCTCGACTGATTCATAAAAACAAATTCAGGTGGTTTTTCAATGTGAATATTGTGCTTGTTTTTTCGGTGCGGCGCAACGCTAACGGCAGCAGTGGATGAATCATGATGAATGGAAAGTGCAAGTTTTTAAATCAGTCCATGACATCGTGAGCTGGTGGTTCATTCAGCTCTTAATTGATGCGAAGCCCACGATTTTATTCTGTCGGAAATAAATTATTTGCCGATGGTGCTTATTCCCACCACTGTCATCTTGATCGTCGTGCGGCCAACGCCGAAGTAATCATTCCCCCAAACAAACACCATTGCACATGTCGATGTCAATCCTTTTCGGTCACGTTGAATTTATTTTCTCCTTCTTTTTGCAACGCCCAAATCTCTTCGTAACTTCTTTATTCTCTTTGTACCCACAGCAAGTCGAGCGTGGTGTGTGACACATCGCGATTTTATTTCGCGAGAATCGCTTTACAGCCGCCAGCCACCGATACATCGTGTCTTGGATCTATGCCAGGCGCCATAATTTTTCTTTTTATTTCGTTTTGATTTTCTTATTTTCTTTCCGTCTCTCTCGCCCGGCTACATTTAAAAATAATTCGCATTCGAGTCGACACTCTTTGGGCTGTTGATCGTCACAAGCAAGCTCTCTGGGTGTCTGCGAAATTTAGTTCGGTGTCACTTGATTTTCTCATAACATTACCCTGTTTCCTCATAATAACATTGCGAATTTTTGTTTTGTTGATTCCGCCTCCAATCCTAAAAATAACATTTGTGAAAAGAGCAGGCACCTGTCCAAAAAGGAAAAATAGAAAATCGATGATTACTTTTACAAAGTTTTCATCTCTTTCTTTCAGCTGACAAGTTAAGACAAATCTTTATTAGCTCAATTTAACGAATAGCGTTTTGAATGATTTCAGTGAGAAGGGACAACATGTGCCAATATGACGACCTTTGAGCAACGTAAATAAATGATTTCTATAAAGTTTCAACAGCACGAGACTTGCTTAAAGTTCTTACTCTTCTCAATTTGGGTCATTGCATGATTTTCAATCAAAAAGTCGAGCGATGTCTCGCTGTAAATTGAAATAAATTCAGATTTTTCTTCGTTTCCTCCCAGGGGTCGGTCGTCATTACAATTATTTTATTAGAATTCATTCAAGAGTGTTCAAGATTTTTAAGAGCTTTGGAAACTGATAAGAGTCTAATAGGACCGGTTTGAAGTTAAATGAATGACTCAAAATTTTCCATCGTCTTTTTGAAACTCTAATTCAATCAAAAATTCAAAGAAGAAAGTAATTTTGATAAAATGACTATCTCTGTTCTTTGTTTCGATCATTTAAAAGCGAGATTCATTTATGACTAACAACAACAGAAGTTTTTCCCGCTCATTATTGTTTCAGTGATAAGAGCGTAGATCGAGTTGGAAAACGAAGCCTTTTGTGAAAAGGTCAAGGAGATTACATGGGTGATACATTGAATGCGTTCTTGTTTCATTAATGAGCAAAGACTATTAGCTACAAATGAAAATGACTTTCAACTTATCAAGCCGCTACAAAGTTTTCCTTAAATCAGTCGACATATATTTTTGTTTACGAATTCTCTTTATTGTTTAATTGTCTCATTTGCCTTTTATTCGAACTTTCACCGATCAACTCTAGCTTATTTCCTTGTTTTTGTTGTACTTCAAAATGTTTACGTTTTAAAAAATGACTTCGTGCTAAACTTCTGATGATATGTCAACTAATTTTTTCATCCGAAAAAATAATTATGAGTTTTACCTTTTCGGGAATAATAAAACATTTAAGCTTCAACCTTTAATCGTGCTCGTATTTTAATGTAGTGCTAATGTGCTAATATAAATCACATGTTCTCTAACATACCGTGGCTCCTTTTTCCCCTTCGCAAGTTGAAATATCATGTAAATTAAAAAAAACGAATGTGAATGAACTGTTCGCTCGGTATGTGTGAATTTAACTTCGTCGAGTTTTTCGAACGATCTGGTTTTGATGTTATATTTTCTTCTGTTCGCCTTTTCACCGCTTTGAGCCCACTCATTTCAAAATGCTAGTAATTAGAGTAAATATGTGATAAATGAAGAATGAATGATAATTAACCCGTGTGCTCGTCTTTGTTGCTCGCATGAGCCTTCCTCGCTTTTATCACTATAATGTGTAAAAGTCTGGGCACGGTGCGATATGTTTCAAAGCTCCTTCCGTCATTAGTAGAGCGAAATTATGCAAAAGGCTATAACATAACAAATTGGTGTTAAATGTTCATACCATTAAACGAGACGAAGTAAGGGCGAGCGAAGCAAGAAAATATTTTTTCGGCCACTAGCTGCGCACTGATATTTATGTAAATTTTATTGCTTCTATTACACGTTTTTATTAATGAAGTCACACGTCGATTTAAGAGCTTTTCCGCTAGAAATTTCTTTGATGAAAGTCAATGAGAACTCTCATCGTTTGATTCTGTTTAATGTTAATGGTACCGGCATTCATGATGTTTCTGTATTCACTAAAATTGTTCGTAAACAAAACAACTGTGTCCGCGAGAGTGAGACTAGCAAGTATTCTCATTATTTTCATACAAACCGGTATGAATATTTGCATGAATATTATTTGCCATTGATTTGCGGACACCGCTCTCTAGGATTGCAAGCCTCAGATGTTAGCAGTTTCGAATTGCACACATCGCGCGCATTCCATTGACTTGCATTTTGAACGGCTTTGCTATTAATAACAGGGAATGTTCGTACGGCGGTGAAATAATAATTAAGATTGTGTGCGGTAACGTAAAATTCAATAATTCGTTACAGTTCTGTTGCCATTGAACATTCAAATATTTATTTTACATTGTATCGACTCAATTTTCGACGACGAATGATGTGATTCGAATCAACTTGACTGCCCCATAATTTGAAAATGCATGGACAGATCAGAGAGTTTCACAGTAATACGATAATAACTAAGTCAGTTGATGGAATACAATGAAAGGTTTCGCTATGAAAGAACTCGCCTCGTGCGAAGGGAGTGAGAGAAAAGTAAATCACACGACATTGTAGCGCAATCTTCCATTCCATATAACCATTTGTTTGCTGATAACACCTTTGCGAGGTCATAAACAACTCACAAACACTGATGACTTCTAGAGTACACAACCGCATTTTTAAAATTAAAAACTAGAACAGTCAAAGCTTTGCTCGTGAGTGGCAATCGAAGCAATCGTTTCTGGCGCCAGTGAAAAGGAAAAATATCGCTGACGATTACGCAACGTTTGTTTTGATTTTTTTTATTCCCTTCGCTTCATTGTTTCGCTACTCAGTTGCCGTGTAATTACAGTCTTCGAATCATCTGATTTCAGTTCTTCCCTTGCACAATTGTGTTGATGATTGCTCGACAGAGTTCGCCTTTGCTCACTTCGTAGGCGCGAAAATATTTTTCCATTATGCTAAAGTCGCTGCTTTCTTCCTCAACAATCTATTTTATATTTTTTTTTTCGTGAGCGCCTGATAATTCGCGGTGGTAATAAAGCAAATAAATTTATTTACTCGTTATTTTTTCCCATCTAAGAGCCCGCATTTCTTGCTTAGGGATTATTTATGGCGCACAGGTATCCTACAATTTAAGTAAATTATTTTTTCTTTTAATGTGATTCCTAGTCGCCGTTTTATGGCTTACACATGAGTGAACGAACTTCGCTGTAGGTCCAGTCCCCCTACACAAACAACATCTTGCATTGAGCTTCAATTGTAATCTTTGTTTTTTATTGCCAATACATTGAGATGCATCGTAAACTTTATGATATAATCAGATTCGTGCACTTCGGTGCCTCTGAAGGGTTACGTAGTGAAGAGGCAAGAGACACTTTGTTTTTCCGGCTTCTTTTTGAGATTTTATTGCGCTTCACTTGGCTGAATCATCAACAAACGTCAGCTGATGACTCACGTTCCTTAGCGCCAAGTCTGCTTCTTCCCTAAAGCAATATCAGTTGTCGAATTTATTTGCCTCCGTTTTAAGCTTAGCTACGTTCTCTTCCTCACGTTTCTTGCCCTCGTTTTGTACTTTTATTGTTAATCTTTCCTTCAAACTAGAGTTTATTTCATTTCTCAAGAACGTTTCTTATCTCAAGCTTTATGTCTTAATCAAATAACACCAAAATAGCAAGGTGTCCTAGTCCTATATATTTTTTTTTCATGAGCTCGAGATAAAAGCATTCGTAAATTATGTCATTTAATACTTCGATAAATTTCGGCGAATCGAAATGAGAACAAGTGGATTGAAATTGCCTTTTCGATCCTTGGTAATTCATCATACGACTTTGATTGATAGACGCGCAAAAATAAATTAGGCATCACAATAACAAGCTGACAAAGAAAATTCCTATTAAATATTATCTAATGACATTTAAAAAAATGTTTTTGACTCATATCAAAAGAAGATGAAGACTTCCTACTCCCAAAGGAACAATTGAAAAACGAAGCGAGAAAAGTAAATCTTCAGATTATTTTGAAAGCAACCACTTAAGCTAGACCAGAGAAGCGATGATGCACTTGAATACGTTCCGGATATTTCTCTTCTTTAATGTGTTTATTTTGATGAAACATAAAAGCACATGCTTTCCATTTTACGATTATTTCCTTACGAACGTTTTCTGTTTCCCCATGTTCCAGGAGAGTTCTCTACTTGGAAACTTCTTCTTGTCTTTACTCGGGAGAAAATGAAGAAATTAAATTTTTCTTTTTCGTTATTGTGATCGTAAAATTTTTGAATGGGATAACCCAACTTTCATCCATTTTCGGGGCAACCATTAAGAAGCTTCTAGTGATATAAAACCTTCATGACAAGAGAAACTTTTCGGCGCTCTCCGAACCCAAACTCATAAAAAAGAATTTTCGGTCGTTTACACGAAAGACGCTCAACGATGTTGAGTGAAAAGATCGAGCAGCAGCATATCTTATGCATCGTGTGCTCGCCTGTGTGTTCCGTGCTTAAGCAAAATGCAATTATATTTTCCAATTTGCCGGCCCATAAATTTTGTGCAGTGCAGAATAAAGAAGACGACGAGAGAAAGAGAGATGTAGAAACTGGCTGAGTTGAGCTAAGTTGAGTGATGTACGAAGGCCACAAAGCTTCAGCTTATTTTCCTTCGTTCATGTTTGAATTCTTTAACACGATGCAATGAAGAAGAAAAAAGCGACACAAAGAGAAATTTTTGCTGCACTTTTTCGTGTACGAAATGCATTGAGAGCTAGTGCTTGCTATTTGGAGCATAACGTCTGGGGTGTCGCTTGACGACTCTCATACACCTTACAACTGCTGAACATGCATTTTTGCATGAAAATCATGACGAGAGAGAAACTAGTATCGCGATTCAACGAGTTCTTTGACACATTTTTTTTGCTAAAGATGATTCTTTGAAGTAAACACTCGACGACGAGACAACGTGCGGAAAGAAAGAACGACAAACAAAAAATCTCTTACTTGAAAACAAAACAAAAACTTTACTCTCAGTGTCACGATGAACGAAATGTGCTGATTTACTGTCAATCAATTTGAAATTGTTGAAACAGTCAGATGTATCGAGCATGATGGAAAATATTTTTGCATCCAGAAGCGTCTCGTCAAAGTCTCAACAACAATTGATGCCTCATTTATTTATAAGTTTTGTTTTGAAGCGAAGTGAACCGCGTTGAGTGAAGTAAAAATCAATAGCGACGAGAAAAATAAACTCAGTGTAGTGAAGAGAGTGCTGCCTCAATATTTCCAGTAGTCTTATAGTTAGAAAGCAATCAGAACCAATTTCATGGGAATGACCTTCAAGCGAGCGGCAAAAATTGATAATATCGCTGTCGACTGCCAAAAGATCATTTACAAGCGGAGGCGATGAAGAAGAGAGAACTAAAATACTTAGCAATGTAGAGATTGAACAAGAGAAAGCTTTACTTTAATCCCACGGCTGTTGCGAGGCGAAGAAAACCCTGGGAACAATTGTAGATCCATCCAATATATTACCGTCTCCTCTCCTCGCCAAATGTTTCTCTTGTTTTTGTCTAAGCTCTTTCATAAAGTTCTAGCGCTGACTTCTTTGTCTGCCTCTGAAGTAATCAAAAAAGCAAAATAAATATTTTTTCGGGTCCAAATTGAATTGACATTGAGAATCAGCGAGCTTAATAGATTTCTATATTGCTTCATAAACTTTTGCCTTCACATCTTGTGTGCGGTTTTTTTCTAGCTCTACAATGTGAGCTGAAAAAATACGCGAAACAAATCAACTACGCATTAGATTTTTGTTGATTAATTTCAATACGATCTCGTTGATTTTTTGCAAGTTTGTACGTTTTGTTCTGCGGGAAAATGAAAGGAACCCGATGAAGTCTCACATATGCAAAGATTTCAGTCAAATCATATGATCAGGGATCAGTGGGTTGCGCTATTAATTTGATATTTTTAAAGGCCTTTTTCTTAAGATATTTGTCATGTGAAGAAACGGAACAGTCACAGTTCCGAGTTTTCGTGTTGAAGAACTAATTGTGTGATAGGCTGTCCGATCACATGTTCAATTATTTTATTTTCATGCGGTGAGTCACGTACACGAGCGAATAAATATTTCTCTGAAGAAGCCGCTTGTTGATGCGTGTGTCTGTGCGTTAATTTGAATTTAAAGCTAATCTTCTTATTTAACATATAAACGTTTCATCTTGCTATGTATCCATCGCTTCGGCTTTCGGTCGCTGTGAATCGCCATAAACATTGTTTAGTTCGTACATTCCGATTTTGCTTTCAAGTTAGAAATGGAGAAGGCATTTAAATAACTGAAACACATTTCTTCGCTGCTGCGGCTGTTGTATGTAAATGTGTGTCTGTCTGGTTTTAATTGATGACGTGGATCAGCTGTGCTCGACGTAAAAATTATTTTTGGATATTTGAACAGTTTCTTCCCTTCTCTATTCTTTAATTTGAACTTTTGTTTTTCTATCGAGAAAAGCGGCATTGGCATCAATAATGAACACTTAACGCGCAAATAATCATTCGCTGATGCTTACTTGTCAGTAGCAGTTTTAAAAGACGCGATTTTTCAACGATTACGTAATCAAATCATCGTCTTTGATGCAATCTTCGTTGTGAGAAGCAACAGCGCTAACTATGCAAAATGTGTCTAAGAATTTCATCGAATCTGAAACCTCGAAGGCTAAGTCGTGATGTAGTTCCTCTAGTCATTGCACCACACAATATTATTCATTTTGCTGCACTCTGAAATGCAAGATATGCTCTTCTAGTCATTTTTTTTTCTCCATTTCTCGTGCTGCGTCGTCTGAAAGCGCCGATTCGTGGTATGAGACGAGATAAATTGCTGTAAAACTTTGGTTTCTCCTATGCGACTAAAAACAGAGAAAGAGAGCAGCCAGCATAATTGAATCAGCGTTGGGAACGACCGTAAAAATGAATGTGTCTGATTTTTTTTGCAACTGCATACAGTTCATTTTTGCCGGCCTATGAGTTCTCTCTCTTTCTCTCTCGTCGCTGACTCTGCAATCCATTCTTCTCTATTTTTGATCAATGCCGAGTCGCGTTCATCTGTATTTCAACTATTTTAGTATCTGCAAGTAGTCGATGTGTGTGTAGGGTTGTGTAGTATACACGAGATGATGTTGGAAAGCAGCCGAATGAGAGTAGAAAGAAGAAGTTGGATGAAAAAAACTATGATTTTCTAGCTCTGTCTTGCGTGTTGTGTTTCGCTGCGATCAGACGGAAAATAGTAAAGAAATTCAAACGGTTGGAAATGGTTGATGTCTCTCGTGGAAACGCTCTCAGAATAAAAATATAAAGTTGATTCATGAAAAGAAGAAATTGTAAAATTTTCAATTTCTAAAAAATATTTTTCTTGCAAATTTTGTTGGATTCATCGTTTTTCGATAATAATAAAAAGTAAATATGAAGAAATCGTTTTGAAAGTGCAATCGGGTGAAACTTCTACTGTTGCCAACAAAAATAAGTCGCTTCTATTGGTTTGTGAAAGTTTTCTTTCATCTAACTCCTTCGTCTGCTCGCATTACGCACGGGTTGAGCTTAAAAATAAACTAATTTGCCAACTGCTTCTGTTATTCACACCGAAAGCCACAGATACACGCGACTGTTTCAAAATCTTTTTAAGCTAACGAAGTAAACAAATCTTAAGTGAACACTCGGATCCACTTGTTACGAGAAACGAGCCCTAAAGGAAAGAAAACGAAAGATAATTGCTCAAAAAATTATAAAATCGTAAAAGAAGTTCCCGAAAGTTATTTTTAGTAAAATCGTGTGGTAAAGGAATAACAATAATAATTTCTGAGAAGTTAAAGAGTATTTTTGCGGAAAGGGAGCTTTTAATAAAGAAGAGTGAGCGTCATTGACGATAAACGAAGGAAAATCAGTTGAACATAAATCGATTTAATGATGTGCAAGAAATTGTGTCATGCTGTGAGTGTTTCCGATTAATAAAATAAACGTCATCGCTCTTCTGTTCTGACGTCGTTCTTTTAATGAATCAGCCAGGGATTTCTGAAAGCAAATGATTTTTATTCTAGTTCTCTCTTTGCATTATGCAATAAATATTTCATCTCATTTTCCCGAAAAAAAATCTTTTCTCTATATAGATGATTATTTTTTATTCTCGATAAGAATCAAAAAAAGCTTTACTATAATATTCATTTTATCTATTTCAATATAATTTGAAATAAAGATTTAAGGAGTTCCGACGATCTGTATTTAATCGTTATGACTCATATTCTTGTCTTCAAATTTTAACGAAGAATGTGGATGGTACTCGAAATCAGCTGATGTTTGTTTATTTTTATTTTTTCATTCAATTACTTGTTTGCTCGTTTTGAGTTTTATAGTTTATTCACATTAAAAATGTATCAACTTATTTACAGTCAATTGAGCTTTTACATTACAAGTCGTTCAATTTTATTCTCTTCTCCCTTCGTTGATTGAAGGCATCATATAGAGTATGAGATTACTGAGACTATTATCACGTCATCGATTGTTCACTTACATTTTCTTTAATATTTTCATTTATCTTTTTTCAGATTGAAACGTGAAGAGGGTGGAGGTTCAATTATAATTCAAACAATGAATCAGCCGCAACAAATGCAACAGCAAAACTGTCAACAGTCGCTGGATTCGCGACCAATGGATCATGATGAGAAGAAAATGCGACGTCAAATCGCCAATAGCAACGAGCGTCGTCGCATGCAGAGCATCAACGCTGGGTTCCAAAGTTTGCGTCAACTTTTGCCACACCATGAAGGTGAAAAGCTCAGCAAGGTGAGTCTTAATGATTTTTTTTACATCAACGGACACCTCACGGTTCTCGGACGATTCCTTTTCAAACCATAAAGACGAAGTAAGACTCGATAATAAAACGCTGAGCTTTACAAAGTTACACTGTCTATGTACATCTAATCAATTTGCAATTCCCTTGCACTCAATTAGCAATTTATGGCATTCGACTTAATCAACTACCGGGAACTGAGGGCGCTTTGTGATTGTGAATAAACTTAATCAGTATAAGTTATACACTGATTAAGCAATTAAAAGATTCTAGCTCATAAATTAAAAAGTTTTATTAATGAACATCAATCGAAAGCGAAATTCCATACGTGCCAAGTACGAACGATACTTTGTTGCGTTGAGTGGAAATCATAAAAGCAAAAAAGTCTTGCGTTGAAAGAAAGAAAGAATAATGGCAGAAAGCTGCAACATTTAATGATTGGCTACCTTGGTTAATTATGCAAATCTACATTTCCCTAGCACCAATGATTTTTTTATTTACTTAGACGTAGAACGTTGGATGCACTTAGGTGACTCGCTCGTTCTCGCAATCATCGTAGAGATTATGATCGTTAAGTTGCCGCCCCTGATCATTTTACTCACTGCGAGAGCACAGGCGGCGACAACAAAACGCGCGGTTATTGAAAAGCCAACAAAAACGGATTATGTCTCTAAATTTATTTTATGATTCGATCGTAAATAATAAATTTATTTCGCTATTAAATAATAGATTAGCTTCTCTACTCGACACTCTTGAGTGCTCTCAGGATTATAATTTTTTTGGAACCTTGTGTATTTGTGCTTGCAATTTATTTCTTGTCACAAAAAAAGCTTTGTTCGTTGACATTTGAACAAGGCGGTTTCTTAGAACAACAGAAGTGCGCTTTATGCGGCTTTTCTCGCGGTGCAATCAATGCAACATTATTTTTTCCGTCGTTGATAATTAGTCAACTGCTTGAAGGACAAGTGGACAAATGATCTTTAGATTGCGCAATAGCTTTTTCTTGTATTGCAGTTTTTACTTCTCGCTACACAACAAAAAGTCACGTAGAAGAGTCATTGAGACTCATTCAATGCACATCGCTTTTCATATTCGTTCCTCTCATTTAACAATTGAGTGGATGTTGAACATTGTTTCATAAAATATGAATTTAAGAACGAGATTGGCTTCAAGTGAACGAGCTTGAAAGTTGCATCCTCACCGTAACTCGTTTAGAAAACTCTCTCGCTTCGTTCATTTGTGATTGAGTGGCTCATTGCTTGTCAAGAAAGTGTGTACTCGAGAGCGTGTGTTTCGAGGACGAAAAGGAATGCGAAGGAGAAACTTCGCCGTTATTAAGTATGTGCACACGACGAGCAACTTCGGTTGCTATTGTGCACCTTGCAACAATGTCTCGATAGCGTTTCGACTGCCAGTTTAAAAAAGAAAAGTTGCATTTTTTATGAATCAAATGAAATCTTTTTTATTACAACCCGTCGAGCCTTAAAACAACATTTG
This sequence comes from Smittia aterrima, assembly GCA_033063855.1. NCBI lineage: Eukaryota > Metazoa > Arthropoda > Insecta > Diptera > Chironomidae > Smittia > Smittia aterrima. Next base: position 14,935,249 of record CP093829.1, read on the forward strand.
AAAGCGATTTTATTTTCAGCCATCAGCCAACAGAAGAAAATCATTAGCTAGACAGACGACATTTCGAATAAATATGAGAAATTTTTATTTTCGCATTTGAAATAAATGAGCCATTTGAATGTGCGAGAGTGCTCGGTTGTTGATCCATTTTTCTCATGTTTTGCACATTTCTAGTTTCAATTTCTTCTTTTACTTTGCGCTGAGTTTGTGGAAAATATCGAATTTCTCTTTTCGTGTTTTCACACCCACGAACGTCGAGATCTCTTTCTTGTCCACGGAAAAATTTCCATTAAATACATCACGACCTACGGAAACATGCGATTTTTCACATAGATTAGTAAATACGATGCAGGATGTCACATTGGAAATGAGCTCTCGGTGTCATTCGCCGTTTTCCTCTCGCTCGTTGATCGCTGCTTCCGTTTTCAAGAAATTATGATTTCATTTTGCGCAACACGTTCTTCCAACGCATCGAATTAATTCGGGTCGCGGTCGTCGCTAGCTTCTCGTACGATAAATTAGCGAAAAATAACTTAGTCGAGTGTAGTCGAGAGTTTATGACATTTTAATTAGGGAGCCAAGGCTAAACCTGTAGTGAAATAATAATTTTTTATTTTGCCATCTCAAATCAGGGACATGTTGTTGAAAGTTGTCGTTGAAAGGCTGCCGAATATAAAGGAGAAATTGTAGCGGGCGGAATAACAAATGATTTGAATTTCTATTTATGGAATAAGATCGCAATAATAACATTTTAGTGCTTTGAACTTGTGCGTTGGCTGCAACCAAATAATCGATTTCTTAGAAAGTTTCTCGTCGAGGCAAAAACAAGTTTCAAAATTTAACTTAATTAATTCAAACAAGGTAACTCTGAATATTAGTTAAGTGCAGCATAATGGTCATAAATATTTATAATTCTCTCGCAGTTTCTGCAGTCAATGAAAAGTTAGTTGGCCTACAAGAGACAGAGAGAGACAGAGAAGCTAAGAGCACAAAAAAAAAATACAAGCGAATGTAGTAAACAGCTTTTGCTGAATGAAAATACAAAAGATCTTAATGAATGAAAAAATTTCAGCTCAGACAAAGACAGCCAATGAAACTAATAATCAGAGATAGAGTAAGCAGCAAAAAACATTTCGAGTAAAGTTTTAATAAACCACACATGAAGTTAAACTGGCAGATCATTCCGAGGTGTTGAAGTCGGATTTTGACTAATCTAAAAATTTATTTTGATTCACAAGCAAAACTGTTATTTCATTAATTAAACGGATGTCTCTCGCTTTCTCGCATCTTCAATTTTTCATTCATTAAGCAAAAAAGAAGCAAATGTTTTGAAATTCACTGATTCTCCTCGCTCTCATCGCCTTCGGGATTTCGAAAGCTTGTTGTAGAAGTTATAAATAAAACGTAATCGGGAGCAAACACAAAAGCTAAAGAAAAACATGTCATTACCGATTAGTGAAAATATTCTTGAGCCATTTGATGACTCTTGACATGTTTACCGCTTCCATCGATTCTTAAGCGATGACCACCTTGAGCTCGTCAAATATTTATGAATGTTTCTGCCTCTTTTTCATTTCAAACTTTTTCTTCTTTCGTTGACCTACTTTCGCTCATTGTTGATGACAAAATTGAAATATCTAAAACAAGGCAGTAAAAATCTATCGAAATTAATGCTAGACACCGGTGGGTTGTGGCTTTTTTTCACTGTTCACATCAAAACAAACCTGATCATGCCCTCTAATTGCCTTGAAGCCTAATTCAATCTGTTAATTGTGCGTGGTTAAAATTATTCTCATTCAAGAGTTGGCTCACAATGAAACAGAATTATTATTTGGTGCGTTTCTCACCATAAATCATTAGAGAGTCCATATCGTACAAAACATGTTTCAAGAGCAACAATATGCCTTACGCTGATGAAAAATGATGTAACTCGTAGTAAATTGTAAAAAAGTTCATTCATGAATTTGTTGATCAGAAGGGGAAAGATATTTTCACATGGAACTTGCTGTTTGTAATAACAGCGACACAGCACATGACATACAGACAGAGAAGCTTCGAAAAATGTGCACAGAGAAGAAAAATAAAATTTTACAAGGCAACAAACATATGATTCATTCAACGTGTGATGTAATCAGTTGAAACCCCGACGACGTAAATAAAATTATTTAACGGACTAACTATGCACATTCGTTGAATTGTACACGCTTCGTATACAAACCAAAGGAATGAGAAGAATTCTTATTTGTTAATTAATTTTTCTCGAGAGTTAAGCTACTCCTGACTTACATCTTTGATTGAGCTCAGAACAGAAAAAAAGCAATTACCGCTCAACAAATATTTTTCACACATTCCAAAGGCGACTTAAGCTGCCACAAACTGTTACGTTTAGCGCAACTTCCAGTGAACCTCAGCGCCCCCTGAGAGCTAATTGGCATGTCATTAAAGTTTGCAATGTGCAATTGCACAGAATTGAAATTTACGTCCCCAAGCGCTCTCAGACGCAACAACTTAATTTATTTTCATCACACACAATATTTTTTTTATTTATTTTTATCGTCGTGCGCCTTTCGTTAACCATGATATATTAACGAGGCACACTTGTACATTGTTCCTCGTCGCTCAATCTACTCCTGTCTTGACAGAAGAAGAAAATTGTCTAACCATGTCAATTGAATGATTCAAAAAGACATTATTAGCACAGCGCCTCTCCTCACTGGACAAGGTAATTGTGAGCGTTAATTAAATAAAACGGTTTCATTCATAACTCAATGGATTCAATCGTCATCGAGCTATGTATTGTCACTCCATTGAATTGCGATTCAGCTCCTGCTGATTCTAATTTTAAAGCAAATATCTAAAAATAAAAATGATTGAGAATTGTGTCAGACAGCACCAAAAGTCTCGCGTTTGTTTTTCTCGTTGAAACAATGGAAAAGTCATAAGTACATGCTAGCGATAAGTCGATGGATTGAATAAGCTATAATTATCGACGAAACATTTGTAAATCTCCGGCGGCAAGTGCTGAGAAACGGCTTTCCCAATGCCACAGCCTTTGTCTGCTTTTATAATTAAATTAAAAATCAATTTGCTATGATTTTTACTTACACGCCGTTTTATCTCTCTTTCTCTTACTCCCTCTGATTATTACATGAACACGTTTAACAGAAGTTTACTGTACTATTTTCCACAAATAGCCATCAGCCTACGAGATCTGTCTGAAATTGATGAAGTCGAAGATCTTTATGAATGAATATTTTTTCTTTCTCTCTACCGCACATCAAGCAACGTTAAACCTTTTACATCATCATCCTCATGTCGTGTTTGAGTATATCAATCCCCTCAAGTGATGACTATCTTAAAGAACATTAAAATTACATTTTCCAACTCCACGCGCTTTGTGGGATGGCGTTTTCATTCGTGTGTAATTACATAGATATTTCCCATTCAACAAAACGCGATGCATTTACCTTATCAATTATTACATACACTTTGCGATTATCGCGGCTTCCATTTGAGGCTTAATAATTCAACGCTTCCGTTTTGTGTTGAAAATCTCCAATCATCTGTTTTTCAACAAACTTCCGACCATCTGATCCGGTCGATGGAAGAGAGAAAAAGCTCAACGAGCTATTTTTAGAATCGAAAAATGATGTAAATCTTTTTTGTGCACATGAAACACCGGATGTGTCATTAAAACATTCAATTTCAATGTATTTTTCTTTCATACTCTCTCTCTCGCTGCTGGTTGAAAATAATTTTCATTCATGCCGATCGTTTAATGCAAGCTCGCGAGCGGGAGAATTCAGTATTTGCTTGCTCTACATTCAGTTACATTATTTCCAGAATGTGTAATTCAATAAAAGTATTTAAACTGTTCCAAGCAGTAGTTGGCTGTGACGTCATGCGTCTGGTGTCTGCTCCATCATTTGAGTTGATCGTAATCGTATAACTTCCATTCATTAGTTTCCTTTTGCTCTTAAACTGTCGTAATTGTAATGCAATTTATTTTCATGAGTGCGTTGTGGGCGAAAACGGAGATCAAAGAAACTTCTGAATGGAAAAACCATGAAAATCTCCGAACTGCCATCGTAAAGCAGTTTATTTATTTGTCTCGATTGCTGTGATGATAAAAAATGGCGTGCAACGCTGCTCACGTCCCAAGAGCATTTTTCGCAAAGTTTGCTTGCTCAGTCATGTCGTTGCTGCGTTTTTTCCATTGAGCCACGACACAAGTCAACTTGTTTATTGATCACATTGGTGCGATGACGATTCGTTAGTGTTTTTCTATGTTTATTCGCTTTAAAATTGTGAGACTAATTTCGAGCTCTCACAAGCCTCGATTAATTCAGCGGGAGAGGTTCTGGTGAAAAATAAACAAACGATGAATCACACTCGTTTTGAATGAGTATTTGCACTCTCATCGGCAGCAGGCGTTAACATTTTTGTATTTTATTGAGTGGAATTCTCGGAATTATTGACTTTACGAAGAAACCTTCGACTGCCTAGTGAAGCGTCGGGGTTTCCACATTTTGTAAGAAGTTCGTTGCTTTTGTTGTTACTTGAACAGTTTTTTCTTCTCTCCATTGGCTTAATCACTGTTGACCTGCACATTTGTTTGATCTCTCGCACAGATCACAAAAACACTTAATTGCTGTTTTCACTGAGCACATTACAACATGTTGCATTAGGCACAGCTTTTCCTATCGAGATTTTTTTGCCTACGATTTTCTACGACTTAATCATTTGCTGTAGCATAAAAGTATCACGTGAGAGAAGGAAAATGTTGTAGAGGATTAAAACAGAAATTTCTTACTCTGAGGTTCTACCAGTCGCTTAATGTGGCAGGAAAAAATGATTCGGTGATCCCATGATCCGGTTTTAATTTGATATTATGAGAGATATCCAATCCCATACATGTAATTTTCTTATTCGCTCAATGTTCAACTTCCAAAGCGTATGGTGAATGACATCAAAGCAAAAAGGCATTTATGAATCAAATAGCATTGAACTCTGAAACGTTCGTCTCAACTTTCGCTAAAAATGTGGAAAGCGTCAACGTTCACTTTGAAACTTTGGAAGAGATGCTGCGATGTATAATCCTTCAAAATATTGTCTGTGTATTCAATCGCTTCCATCTCGCACTTCCCACAAACATATCTTGACAACGTTTGAAGCCGCGCAACCAAAAATGTTAAAATATCTGTCGGTATCTGAGATCAAACAGCAGCAGCAGCGTAAAACACAAATTGCTCCGCGTCAACTTTTCAGACATTTTGAGAGCTTCTGATATCTTGATTGAAAGATTACAACAAGAAATTTCTGATTTTATGTAACAAATGAGACTTTTCTAATCTTTTAAAGTAAAGTTTAAAAATGATGCTCTCGAAAGAGTTCGGTTCTTCTTCGTGGCTATACGTTCTCTCGAAATCCCGTTTCCCTGGTATGCGGCGACCACATTTAAAAGCAATAAGTCGTATGCCAAAGCGAAAAAGTATTTTTTGCTCGAGCAGCATAAGAAGAAACGCATGAAAACTGAAAGTAGGTCAGTTGCGAATTTTGCTTTTGTCGTCTCTTGATTGCTTTGTTTTGTTTTTGCCTTCGCCACATTCAATTGTTCGTCGGACGGTGATTCAAGAAGACATGAATTAATGATTGTAGATAATTCTCTGCTGATGCTGCCACTGCAGATCTTTCTTCAAGTTTTATTAATAGTTTTTTGTAAGCTCTGGCGAATAATCTTTGAAGCGGCTGAAGGATTTCTCGGAAATTTTGCAAATCGTCGAGGGAAACAGCTGAAGTTTGTATTTGCGGCCAATCCATCATTCGAAACTCATTTGCTGTTTGTTGTGTATTTGGCGAATCTAATGCTCTGAAGGCTTCTTGTTTAATTCCACAAACGAGTAAAACATCATTATAATAGCTCTTTCGATAAGTTGTCGAAAAAAGGCCACGGCGACTTTCATTTCGCATGCCATTACGTTTGTTATTGAGCGAAATCTTTGTCATAACTGCAGTTGACCTTTCGATTGTCGAAATATATTTAAGCGCGGCTAACTTAGAAGAGGATGATGAAGTGGCCTTGTCAGCAAACCAAATGGTCGTGCTTTGAAGCTATTTTCAATTTCGTGTATGCGGCTCGACATTGCATTATGCAAAATAAAACATTCTTGACCTAAGCTCTAAACTCATCTCTCGTTTGCTTTGTTTGAAACTTTAATAATCAAATTGATTGCTACTTGAAATACTCGCAAGGAGAAAAGTTTTTTTTTCTCGCATCGTCACTGAAAAATTTCAACTTGTGCGACTTAAAAACGTCACAAGCAATTAACATTCTATCTTGTATCAAACACGTTTTCTGTCTCCCTAGCGAAAATTCTAATTAATTTTTATTATTTTTAATTTGCATATTTTATTAGTTTCAAAGACTTGTTCCCGGGTATGAACCATTGATGAAGTTCAGTTGCGTTTTTTCTCTTCTCTACAGAGAAATATTAATTGGTCACAACAAACTCGGTTAAAAATATTTAACAGAAGGAGAAGGGAAATTTACTGCGGAAGAAATATCTTTTGTGTTGCTATCGTTATTAGCATATCAGACAGCCAAGATCAGCAGCAGAAAAGCATTCTGCACTCGTCGCCTCACCTTGATTTTCCTCCTCTCTCGCATTTACCGTATTCGGTTTATTCAGTTAATGAAAATGTTGAAGCAGATTTTTGTGTTAGTCTTTATCTTCCTTGACTCACCGTCGCTTGCAAGCTAACACAATCTCCTCCTTCATCGCGTTACCTTATCCCAATATCATATAAAGTGTTTGATCAAGAGATTATTGCTTTTCACTAGAAAAAGATCAATGTGTATGCGAAAATGTTAAAATTTCAACGTTCGTCTAGAAGTCGAACGCTTAACGAATGTAATGTACAAATTGCCTTTGTCATTTGCCTTGAGACATTTCGACGAGCACATAAACATTGTTCTTCTATTATTTTTAATACATTATTGTCGCGAGCTTTGCAATTGTTAGACTTTTTTATGTTTGCAGGTTCTTCAAATGAATTTCGCTTTGTTACAAAAAAAAAATGCAATGCGGTGTTGTATGGATTCTCATTTTTGCTGTTGCCTCGTTGCCATTGTTCGAAAGAGTTGCCACAGCATAAGTACATTATTGATAATCAGTTCTCTTTCATGATTCAAGGCGAATGAGTTTTAATTGAATGATAAATTATTGCACAGACTCGAAAAAGGAGAAAAAAATAAATAAATAAACAGTAGAGTATGAAATGCTCTTTAAAAGTAAATACAAAAAAACAACAGCATCTCCAACACTTATTATTTTTAGTGTAGCATGAGCAAATGGAAGAAGCTTGATTGAATAGCATAATCCCATTCGACACTGAGGATTTAGTAGAAAAAGTCAACGAAGTAGAAGAAACTAAGACGATTAAATTGATATCTGACTTTCCTTGAAAGAGCTCTTCACTTCATCCACACCATCACGACACAGAGACTTCTTTACATTTACTTCAGCATATTCTTTCTTCATATTTTGCCTCGGGAAAAGATTAATTGTGCTAAAAGCAACATGAAGCAAGATATGGCGACGACCGCTGAATGGATGAATGAAAAATTCCTTCGTTGCAAACTGAATAAAGACTCTTGATGAAATAGATACGAGGGGGGAGACCCTAAGCTGTCACTTCGGATGATGCCACTAATCTACCTAGAAAAGGTTCATAACACCATTCGCGGCAGCAATCGTTGAATGCACTTCCATTCAAAGAAAAAATATTTCAATAGGAAAAGTTTCATTCTTCTTTCTGCATTCCAATGCAGCGCATTTCGATGTGGTTGTGCTTTGGCATTAGAATAAACGCAAGGTAAATTGAAATTTGTAATGTGCTTACAGTGAAAGAGAACTATAATATCAATTAACGCCGAGTTGAAGAATTTGTTTAAAATAGCAAAGACGGGTTAGCTTCGTCTAAGCCTGCACATTCAAGAGTTTCTTTTCGAGTCATCATGTTTGTATCGTTGAGCTTGAGCTTGCTTTGGTGAATGCAAATGATTTTAACCGGCAGTTTGATGCAAAAAAAAATGAAAAAATTGCATTAATTGCTTGAAATCAGAAGAAGAAGAAGAAGCGGGAAAATGCTTGGCTCCATTTATCAAAGCATGTTGGACATCGAGATCGCTTTGAACGGCCTCCATGCTCTTCATTCGTCTTTTTCACTATAAGTGCACTCCGGTCGAGTCAAGTCGAGTCTGATGAGATGTTTTTCTTTTCAATTTATTTATTTATTCGCTGCATAAATGCATTTTTTTTGTTGAAAGCAATGTACAAAGACGGCGGAATGCTTTACATTCAGCGAGTAAAATTTTTGCCATTTATGAAGTCGATAGCAAACAGCTTTTCTCTCATCTGGTCTCAGGATACTTGATGATGATGTAGAGTGAGTGAGAGGGTGAATATCGATCAACTAACGATTCGAGAAAATAAAAAATATATTAACATTGATTTAATTGCAACATTATGCACGAATCGGTTTTTAACGATGCAGTAGAAAAGCTAAAACATTTCTCTGCAATGTTTCTAGCGCCTTTAGAAAATTTATTGTACTCGAAAGGAATAGAGAAGATTTTTTCCAACACTTGGTCGTTAGTCGGCATCAATCTCTTGCTATATTCATCGCTCTTTAACATATGTGAGGGGGATATTGAAAGCGCCCCACGATGAAGTTCAATTTCATTATTTATTTCCATCACCCAGACATGAAGAACAAAGCGCGAAGAAAGAATGAAGAAAGAAATGCGGCTTAATTCACGATAAAAATTATTTATTTGTTTCGGCATGATGTTGAATGAATGAAAAGCCGAACCAAATGCAACGATTGTCGAGCATGTAATGATAACTTGTTTTATTTTCTTCGAAAAGCTACTTGAAAACTTATAAACGAGCTTGAAAATGAAATGCTTGGAGTCGTGAGTTAAGTGCACAAAGCAAAATGCGCCACATGAAATATTGTAATCACTGAAAAATGAATGTATAAATAAAAAAGCATTAACGTATGCCATTTCAATTTCTACAAGTGCAGTCTCGCACTCACACACACGTTGACCGGCTTAATGGATCAGACTGAGAAAGAGTGGGAATATGCATCGTAGACTAGACAAACAGCAGAGAGTATGAAGCCGCACAATACAATGTTTTATCGTGTACAAATTGCATACGATTTATGGAACTGAAAATGCACTTAAATTACATTCATAAATGCAACGTAGCACAATTCTGAGTCGATCTTGTAGCTTTTCTCTTTTTAAATTCGATCGGTATTCGCTCGTCTGATACCAGCAAAGAGAAAAGTTGACCATGATTTGTAATCGTGGCCGACAGAACCTCCTCGTAATTAATGGTATTAAGAGGGATAAATAAATAAGAGTTCTTTGACGTAGGTGGACACACAATGCAACATGGAGCGACATAAAAATGATTCGACTGGAAGGTAGAGAATCGAGCATAAGACTGATAATGAAGCCGATGCTTTATGGTAGCGTTGATTTAAATCTTGGCCAGATGACTTGAAAAAGTCTTGATTAACATAAACAGTTGCGATCACCAGAACATGAAATAAAAATTAAAAACTTTCATTGTTGGTATCTGGCTTTTTTCGGAAGGTTATCTTATTGCTTTTCTTGTCGAACGCTCTTAAAACATCCACGCGAGCTTCCCACTCTTAAAACAAGATTAAGAAGCAATATGCGTTGTTCCGCAAAGCAATTCTTTATCTTCTTACGTCAATTTATCAAATGTCCCTTGACCCGTTTCACGGTATTCAATGGAAAAATTATGTCGATTTATTTTTGTTTGTTAAAGCAATGGAGTGAAGCTTCTTGCCGCGCATAAGATCGTCATCATTATAATAAACTCTAGGCTTCTTTTACTTCAATCTTTAACTGTCGTTCTGCTTTTTGTTCTCTGAAACAGTCGAGTTTTATTATTGGTCTTCTACGTAGAAAAGAACCAGCCGTCGCAGAAATTACAGAAAGTTATGAGAAATGAAAATGGGAAAAAATATTTAAATTTTAAATTACTCACTTGACACAGAAGACTGGAAATAAACGCACATGGGAAATAAACATAGAAAATGACAATAATGAGATCATTCGATGGTTTGGTTTAATTATCATTTTTATACAGTTTAGCAAATGGTTGACGATGTGTAATTAAATTGCCTCCTTCCGTCCGATAATAAGGACATTTTCTCTAAAATATTTCGTTTCTTCGATGAACATTACTTAGTGCTCGTGGATCGAATCAGACATGTTCACAATACTGTCGACGTTTTAAATTACGAATTAATTAAATTTTCTAGCATTTCGCTACTTCAAACGTGAAACATGATTCATGCTTCCAACCAGCTTTCCCCTAAGAGTTTCCTCAAACTAGGTGTATTGTGTTTAAGAAAGTCTCTTCATCTTGTTCGAAAGAATATCCAGTAACGAACACGTTTATTTCCCGATGTATAAATTTCTAGTGGGCAGTCTATGATCCGTGATCAATTGTGTCAGCTAGCGAATCTTCTTTTACTTTAGACGTCATGAACCATTAAGTCAATCCTCCTACAACTTCGCGTTCTCGTTTTTTTAGCATTTCTTGAAGTTATTTATGGAACGTAGTTGTATCAAAGTCTTGAGTGCTCATGTTTAATTATCCACAGGTTCAGAATTCTGAATAAGTAAACAAGTATCTTGATGACTGAATTATTTCAAAAAGCTTTAGAGCGAATGAAAATTTGAGCTCAAAAAGCGAGAAATGAGATGAAATGAGATTCATCATCTTAAGGCACATTACGCGTGCGGGAAACGTTTGAGATCGCGACAATAATGTACAATCTTTGTTTTCCCGTTTGGTTTCTTTTATTAATAATTCAACTGTCACCCAAGTTCTATATCCTACTTAGTTTCGCCTTCAAGCTTCACCCTCCATAAGGAACGACGAGATAATTTTTGCGCGCCTTTTTCTTTGCGACTGGAGAAACTTTCCTTTCCTATATCTCGCGTTGTTTATATACGTCTACAGGGAGTTGTGAACGAAGAGAATTTATGCTTTTATTATCCGTTCTACAGCAATGGGGAGTAATAAAAAAGGGATAATTTTAAGCCTCAAAAAATTTCTTGGACGGCGTGGATACAAACACACTCAACCTTAAAGCGAAAAATAAATAAACAGTCAGGTCATGTTTCCTCTTCTCATATAATTTATGTGCGAAAATAGCTGAATCTTAGCCTGCTTTTGTTCTGTCTCACTTATCACGCAGTCTCTAAAGCTAAAACGCAATGCAAAATTTTTGTCTCACACCCTCAACTCGAACAACGATGATGATGATGGATGTGTGTTTTATAAGACTTTGAAGGAGAATTTTTTAGTCTAACACTTTCCTTCACTTCCTTTTATAGTGAAACTAGCTGAACAGCAAAAAGATCTTTTTAAGTGAAATGGTGTAGGCAGAATATTCGAGGAAAGACTGAGCGATATATTGTACAACACTAAAAAGCTAAATCATATGACATACCCAAATAAGAGTTTTATGGAAGATTTCGAGCTGTTTTCTTGTTCTTCTTCGCCAAACAAACGAAACGCTCTCTTGCTTTCGTTTCCAACCCTCTTTCCGCCCACTCACTGGTTTTCTTCCGTCCCGGCTCGAGAAAAAATATTCGGCTCTTTCGAATAGCTGTATTTGTGTTGCCCCGGCAACGAGCATATCGATCCATTCAGACGACCGAATTCATGGTATGAACATGAATTCTCTTTTTAATGTTGTTCCTTGCTACGTCGCTTTATTCCCGTCACCCATACGCCCACTCGTTTTCACTCGAGTTTCCATTCTTTCACTTCTCTCACTTACGAGACTGTTTCATCCCACGCCGCTGAAGTTTTTCTTTGTGCCTTTTGCGTAACTCTACGCATTTGATTATAAGCACACAGACAATGATTCGATTCATATGCTTTCCTTCCTCCCCCTTGAACGAGCTAAGAGTTGGGAGGAAAATGAGACGGAGACGGAGAAAAATTGCGTTGTTTCAATGTTGGATTTTCTTATCAGAAATCAGCCGAAAAAAAGCTATCTGGCAGACGCCTTGACGGTTGTTTGTGTTGTTGATATTTTCCGAACCAACGGTCTCTTTAGAGATTCTCGAACGAGACCCTTCGAGTTTATGGATAAATTTCCTTGATGAAGAAGAATGGCCTCGTTCTCCGGGATGTTGTACTATGATTACTTTATAGTATGGAATACACAAACACACTCTGAGATCATGATTGAGTGTAAGGCTCATTCTTTCTCCAGTCTGGAGGATATTTTACCCATGTTGTGTTATCAAAGCGCACGTACATACACATGACACATAGCTGGGGCATCATAGAAATGTTCTGTGAAGAATTCCATTTATGTAAAACAAGTTATGCGGTCGGGTATAATATATGTCACTCATGTGCTTATCGAGAGTCTACCAGAATCATCGATTTATAAACTTTGCTTGCTCACCTGGTCATTTCAATATTGAAATTACGTTGGGATGATTACGAAAGTGCATCGCAGCATATAAAGCTCACTCACTATGAGAAAAGCGCATGTATGTGTTATGAAATACATTTATGTTGTTTCAATATGCTTTCAAAGAGAGAATAAGCATCGAGTGTAAAGCAGATGAAAAAAGAATAAAAATAAAACATAACTTTGTGTCTAGTCGAAATGTCTGCTTAATCGACGACCTTGATTAGGTCGCGAGCTCCGGTGTTTTCTCCTTCTCTAGCGCGAGCTCTTTTCTACTGAAAAACAAACATTATCGCCGCCGTCGAGGTTGATATTCATACACTTTGGTCAGCGCATGTTTCGTTCCGACGAAAATACGTTAAGTCATCAGTTTATTAAAAACTGAAAATATACAGCAGAAGTTTCAAAATACCCAAAGGGCTTCATCTGATGAAGTTCATCATCTTTTCTGCTTGAAAAATAAAGGATTTGTCTTACACTGAAGCTTTTGCCTTTTGGAAAACCCTAGCAACTGTTTTGCAATTGAGACTTAACAGATCTCATTTTAACCTCAGCAAACAAGAGATAAAAGAAAAACGTTGTCGATAATTAATTAATCATGGTTAAAGTGTGAAACTACTCTGTAATAATTCGTGCTTATCTTGAAATGGAATGCAGGGGAATTGGTTACCTATACATTTCCGAACAGATACGAAAATATAAACACGGTGCTTTGTCCTTGTAACACTTTTCTCTTCTTTTCTTGCTTAAAATACACGAAATGTGAATAAGAACTCGATGAAATACAAAAGTATATAATATGAAAGTCGACGAAGTAAGATGAGCTCGTTATGTATCACGAGACTTAAAAGCTAAAAAAATACAAGTTACGAGAACTTCAGAAGTTTTCTATAAAATATAATTCAGTCGAAAACAATTTAGTTTATTGCGACAGGTAGAAAAAGCACGTGATGGTTAGCTTCACTTATAAATACTCTTCGTTGGCTCTAAGTCTTATTCAGGTTGCTCGTGTTGATAAACCATCGCCTTAGAGTAATTAATAAAGCAATGAATCAAGGATGAACTTATTCCGGAAACAATCAGACAACTACGAGCTTTGTTAAAATTCTGAAAGGAAATGACGACGAAAAGACCAAAGAGAACTGAAGTGACAACGAAAGTAATACGAATGCTTTAGTTCAATGATCAAAGGTCAAAACTAAACGGCAGAAGCCATGCTTTTGATTGTAGTAGCTTTCTGTAGACAAAGAAACACTGAATGAGACGAAGACCTGCAATTTTTTCTCTTTTCAATTGAGATATCTTGAAATCTACCACACATTCCTTTGTTCGCAAAAGATTTTCATTCTCCACGACTGGTCAAGAGAAATAATTTTTCTCAGCCGCAAAACTTTTCATTATTACAAGAGCGACATAGAATTCAGTCCCAGACTCGAAAAATTTCATTGTGACCATGCTCATGTTGCCATTCCCGCTTCGTTCACTCCAGACGCCATGTTAAAACATCTGTGTGCTAAGTAAGGGATGAGTGGAATTTGATGTTTCGGGTGGTGACTGGAAAAATCGAAATTCATTCCACATAAAAGTCTCAAAAATGAAACAAACTTTTCTTCCTTAGACAGGGCCGTAAAAATTAGGGGAAGAAACTTTTGATTCTGTCTTGGGCGAAGATAAAACTAAAATATGTATATTGAAAATAATCTTTGTAAAAAGAGGGAAAAAAGTTCGGAGATGGAGCATAAAAATGACATAACAGTTCAGTGAACGATCTCAGATGGTGCACGCGTGTAACACAAAGACACCAATACAAATTTCTCTGGAGGTTGATATTCAGATGGGGAATGGGGATGATGGTGAATCCATTAATTTTCCTTCCACTCAAATTTTCGAGCGAAAATCGGAAAAGTGCCAGAAGGCAAACCCGATAATGTTTTCCTCTCCGTCTCATCTCATTCCCCGTGGCGGATTTTCCTCTGTTTTCGACTGCCTGCCTCCACGTATGCTGGTGCTATTGTGGTGTAGTCCCCGAGCAACGTTAAAATCATTCCTTTATACTCCAGCAAGCAATGCCAACAACATCACGAAACATCCTCGGAGCATTGAACAGAGGAAAAAGAATCCGCACAAGCGCACAGAGCAGAAAATTTACTGAACCTGTGTAGTATTACGGCATCATCAAACAACTGTTTTTCACCCCGACGAGGCCACACAACAACAAATTTCTGAGCTTTTCGCAGGGTTATTCGAAGCTGAGTTGGTGTGTCGCGTCGAATTTTCTTTTATTGTTAAGGGAAATGCGACAAAAGCCCATAAAAGTTCTCTGCCTGTGTTGGTGTGCATGAGAATCACATGGTTTTTGTGATTACGGCTCCCATTTCACGCTCAACACCCAACGACAACAGAAACGACGAAATGGGAATAAGGACACATAAATATGTACGTTCTGCACATAAAGAGAAAAACTTTTCCTTCACTGTCACTCGTCGCATTTTGAATGCCTATAATTTTATGATTAATTGCTCGTTGAATAAAAATTTCATTTTTCATTCGAATTTCTTTCGTTGCGATGAAACGAGAGCGAGATAGAGCAATCGGGTGCGGTAGGGTGAGACTACACGTTCATTTTGTTTTCTTCATGCTCCTTTGTTTACAATTTCACTACTGGAGCTTGCGTAATAAATTTCGTTTATGGCAAAGGTATGCACATACATTATGTCAATGTGATGACAGAGCATATGGAATAAAAATATGAGAATGAGACTCCTCTAGATAGGAATGGGTTATTTCGATTTTGTATTTCCTTTTCATGTTGTTGACGCGTAAGTTACAAAAAGAAGGATAACCAAGTTTTCCGTCGCTTTTACGTCATCAATCTTGAAGATTTCAGCTAACTGGCGATTTTTAGGACAAACCGATCATTTTTCATGTGAGGCACTCTCATGAATTTTGTCATAAAAAATGATCAGAAAGTGAAAAAAATGAGAAAAATTTGCATAAATTTGAAATTAAAGGGCAACATCACGTAATATATTATTACGTTCGAAATGTAAAGATGATTTTTAGTTTCCCGCCTGACACTTCCCTTCCCATTGTCGTAGTCTGCTTTTCTCTCTACTCTCCCTTATTTGCCTATAAATTTATTTTGAGGACGGAGAGCGTTTTCATTCATCCTTTATCCAAGTAGACGCGCCAAGGAAGGCGCTTCGGGTATTCGACATCAAATATTACCCTACACACCCATCCCCAAACACTACGTCGGAACGACGAGAATAAATACCGAGCCATTAAGCGTAATCATTCACATAAACGACATTTTTCTTTTTCACTTATTAATTTTTCCTTCGTCATGCGAATCGAGCTTTCCATGTCATAACAAACATTATTCGGCGCAATTTTTACTATCAGATGACTCCAAACTTCAATATTTGTAGTATTTTAAACGGCGACTTTTGCAACACGAAAGTGAATTGATAAGAAATTGAAATGTTTTCAAGTAATCGATATCATTTTATTGTTATATAATCAACCAACTTCAGGTACATACAGCGATGTTTATTTTATCGATCTTTATCACTTGTACGAGGCAAAGTAAATGAGTCTGCTTGTGCGCGACGTATGTCAATATTTATTTGTCACACATTATTGCGCCATTCGAAGCCCTTATCTTCTCAATGCTTTTGGGAGAGTTATGTGCGTACGTGCAGTTTTTATGAGTCGACAACGGCGGTACGTTTAGTTGTTGTTTCTTGTCGATTGAGAAGCGTTTGCTACGCAAGTGAGATCAGATATTAGGTGAAGTTTGAAAAGGCCCCAGGAAGACGATCTCTCTCATTTGTTCAATCTCATTTCTTTCGATGGGTGTTTGCTTGGGAAAGATAAATCAAACAAATATTAAATGACCAGATGTGACTCTCCTCACCAATGAGGAAAATGATTGGAAAATCATTCGATAAACAGTCTTCATGCTTTGGCTTATTATCATTTGTAATTCTTAACTACGCAGCGCTTTTTATTTAAGGCAAAGTCAAGTAGAAAGTAATAAGCTTTAATGACTGAAAGGAGAGAGCACGCCACCCACATTATCAGAAATTTATAGAAAATTGTTATTCCCTAACGATAATAATCGTTCTGCCTGCTTCAAATGGATTTCTATTTTCTTTCCAAAGCATATTTTTAATGTTGATTATTATTTTTTATGGCATAGTTCTTATGCTCCGAGACATTTTCATTTTCTTCACTTCATCAGATGAAGTTCATCTCGTTCTGTTGTGTGTTTTTTTAATAGAACGGCTTTGCGAACCAATTCATCAAATCCTCTAGATGTGGCAATGAGTGCAATTTAATTTAATGAATTACAAAGCGACAATAACTCCATCCAATCTTTTGTCTGTCGTTCCTTCCCGCTTGCCTTGTCTGTTTGCTTATTGAAATCAATTTTCACCTCACTATTTTGTACCTCCTCACTCAGGCAGGAAAATGTGGGTTTCAAATGTTGCTCACATTTCCTTCCTTCGCAGTCTTCATGATGTTTTATGCACCAATAAAACAAAGCTCAAAATACCGGTCATACACTGTGACCTAGTGGAAAATTCAATTCGTAAATCATTTACTACATAAGGGCGAACAAGAGAGTTGAGACTTTTGTGATATAAACTTATCTTGCGTTAGATGAATAGAAGAAGGCGAGCACTGAACAACAATCTCTTCATCGCTAAGAAATGATGAATGAAAGCTTAAAACGATGCTTCAGATTAAACTCAAATCTCATCATGCTTCTCTTATTCAGTTTGTGTAGGACTTTGACGTAGGCGGTCGAGTTTAAAATTCTTATTTTTCTTTTGAAATCACTGAGTTAGTTACCAAGCGTTTCAAGTACTCGAGGAAGGTTCTGCCGGCTTTAAATGTCAACAACAAATAGCTTCTAATATTAGCTTCTCTTCAATTATCTAGAAACGAATGCGCAGAAAACAAAATTTTAGCAAATATTCGCCAGCTACATACATAGAAGAGAATTCTTTTTAGTGCTCAGTTGTTTGAAAAGCTAGTGCCATCAGGTCTCGGTCATGGTCGATTCTTTAAAATCGTGAAGATAAAGAATTTTAGATTCTTCTCATTGACCACCGAGAGAACAGCAATTACAAAGATGAATAACCTATCAAATATTTTATTTTGATTTGTCGTTTTATCCGAAAACTCGTCCGACAATCAATATTTTATTTATATTCTTAATGATGTGCTGCTTCTGCTTCTGTCTGGAGAGCTGTCGCTCTGCCTTTCTATTTCTAAATGATATTAATATTTGATCCGTATTTTATATGATCAAAGCATAAACATTATAAATCAATTTCCATCCCAAATAAGTGTACATGAAACTGAGCATATAAAAAGTAATACGCGCGTATTTTAATGCTCGAGAGAAAACTGGATTCTGGTTTTATAAATCTGCTATAATGAAATCTCGAAAGTCACTTCACAAATCATCCATTTATGGTCACGCCGTACGAATTCTGAAGCTCGATTCAAGGAGGGAGAAGAAATGAAATAGCTTTTGTGATGCTTTTTTCTTCGAAGTGTATGTGTTCACCTAAATTTATGTATCGGCTATCACCATCACTCACCCGAGAAGAACAATAACTTGTCGGGACTAAAAACATTATAAATTATATATTATTGTCAAAGTTCCTTTTTGGATTAGAAAAACTAGAAATCTCCTTCCACGTCTCTCTCAGCAAGTTTCCGTCTTCAGCGTTTGTTTATTATTTTAACAATTTATGCTCATTAATACAAAGTAAGCGTGTAATTTTTTTTTATTCATCAAACATGAAAAAGTTGGTTTAATAAATAAAAACACGACAAAGAAGCTAATGCCATAGCAAAAATCTAATGCAAACCCACAACAAATTGCGCAAAGCTTTTATGCCTCAGGTGGAAAACTCCTAGACATTCTACGCATTGAAATGAACTCTATGGTTGGATTGAAATAAACGCTGGCTGTTTTACACAGTGCACACATTTGTACGACCAATTCTTAAAAGACATAAAAGAATTATTATATTTTCAAGGTTAAAATCTTTTCTGCTTGCACAAGGAATCCATAAAGTTTGTTTGAAGACAAAAAGAAGATTTTTTGCAAATGAGCGAACACGCTGTTTACACTAATTTGTGGAAGAGCTTCACAGAAGAAAAAAACTTGATTCTGCCAAGAAATTCTCGAGAACGCGAAATATTTACGATCGTTTAACGACAACAATGTTGCGCGCTTAAGCGATTTTAAAGAGTCCATAGAAATGTCTTCGAAGATGAGAACGTTGAGTGTCGCGATGTCAAAAGTTGTTAAATCAATTAGCACATATTCTTTTATGATATTGTTTTGCGAGAGCCGACTTAAATCGAAATGCAGATAATTATCAACCGTGAGAGTCTCTCGAGTCTCATTTTTGACACAAATTGTAAAATATTTATAAAGGCTGACTTTGCACTCTCATAATGTGATAAAGTAAAATCGTTAATGCATTCGCTTCAAGTAAAACTAATCCAAATTAATATTATTACGCTAAAGATATTTTCTACAATCTGAAGATACTTCATCGGATGAAGTTTTATGATGAAAACCCACTTTTATCTCATCTTTGTTGATTCTAGTAAATTATATGAAGTAAAAGTGAGCACATCTCATCGGACGGGAAATGCCAAATGTATCGGAAATTGTCTTGACGATTTGCAACAACGTATTTTAGCCTCTTTTCCTTAGGTCTATGAGGTGGATAAATGGCTCACGAACCAATTTTTAAAAGCTTTCAAAGAAATTTCCTATTTTCACTTGATCATTGCTCATAAAAATTTATTTGCTTCTTCGTTCCGCGATATTTATGCATTCAAAGCATCTCGAGACTAAAACCTGAAAAGCTTTGCTGTATGTGCTTCAATTAACGATTTCAATGCAGAAATGCTGCTCAATAAATCATAAGAGAAACGCGTTGGAATTAAGCGAGAAGCAGTGAGAGTAGGATGAAGTGTTTTCTTCTAAATTGAAGCGATACTAGTAATATTTCATTGGTGAGGGAAAAAATTATGAGCCGATGGAAAATAATTGAGGCAGAAGAGGTTTATAAGCTCAAGCAATGAACACACACTCACGGCAAACAATTCGATTATGTCAGATGAAATCGTTTGGAGACCACGCGTGTATTGTCATTATCATTAAATAGAATGCGAATCAAACGATTCGATTTCATAAAAATCACATCAATTCTGATTTCGCCAAATCCCTTTAGTGTAATTTATACTCATTTGGTAGCTCGCTAGTTGTCCCTCATAATGAACGAGATATACAGGGCAAAACGTTTACCGCCAGGCGCATCGTGAATCAAATTTATATGGTCGAAGTTTTAATAATTATTTCGCCGCGAACTTAATTGTCGATCGCTGGTTCGGGCAGTGATCATTGTTACTCGTGGAGGGGGAAATGTTAATAAAAGCTGTTACTTTGTAACGCAGGGAAAACATTTTTATGAGGCAATTTGCAACAGTGTTGCTCTCAAGACGAGACCGCCAAGAGGAAAGGAGAAAATTAAAATTTATTGAACTGTAAGCAATTTGTTTTGCATTTTCCTTTTTCTTATAAACACTTGTCGAAATCACAACAATACCGTAACTTTCGACATCATTCCCTATAGCCTACGCCAAAAATCAAAACAACAATAAACAATTCGTTCTCGCGGAAGAGAAAAGTTATTTTTGGTAAAACTTTGTGAACGAGAAGAACAGAAAAGAAAAACTGAAACAAAATGTTTTCTTAGCAATCTTTTGACAAAGGAAGTTTTTCTTCTATTGCTCTGATTATTCAAAAGCAAAACACTTTCTTGCGAAAAAAAAATTCTTAGCTTCAACTTTTAAAATAGACAAACAAAGCAAGTAATCATACATAATGGCAACGAATTCAGCAATAAAGCAGCCACTTTCAACATATGGCATCGCAAGAGTACAAATCCAAATGTTTTACGGAATAATTTTGTATGCATGCAACATAAGCGAGACAGTCAGGCGAGCAAGCGAGCGAAACGAGAGCGAAACTGTGAAAAGATTTAATATAATACAATGAAGCAGCTGTTCCATCAATCGATTGAACTTGTTTCGTAAACTCTAGCCGTATTCTCCAAGAAGAAACTTCCATTTATTTTCGGAGTTTTTATGGCAAGCGAGAGAGGGGTCTCATGTTCCGCATTAGACAGAAAGAAATTTATGAGATTCGCCATAACAATTTTTCATACGAAACCGATTACGTTGCTCCTGCTCGATATGCTTTGAATTCAATAAAAAATTGCTCTACCTACGTGAGATTCTCTTTGTTTGCTTAACTCCGAGAAATCGACAAACGATCCTTTTACGCAATTTGTTAGGCTTTAACTTCTATATAAATTATCAAGATAATTCTAAAATCACCTTCAGTTCTTTCTTCTGTGACGTTACAATATCACCATCTAGTTTCAAATCAGCTGTATGACGTCAATGAACCTTTTTATTGTTGACTGCCAACCCTCTAGCTCACCCCTTCGTAAAATAGTCTGTCTACTCGATGGATGTTCTATTTATGAATTTCCCTTAACATTGAAAGCATGAGAGCATCGAATTTACTTTAAACTCTGTAATCCATGTAAGCCCAACAACAAAAATAGCAACCTACATGCTGAAGGGAGTGTTTTGTTTATTGACACATATTGGACTTTATAAATTCAGTTTAAAATTGTGTTCCGGTTAAGTTACTATTGACATCAATTTTGCTCTCTACTAATTAAGAAAATATCAACAGCATGTGGAGATAGTTCGGCTTGGACGATGATTCGAGTTATTAAGTTACATTTTATGCGAAAAGTGAGTAAAGCAGACAACAGCAATTTACGATTGACACTGCCGAGTTTTAATATTAAAATAAAAACACTTGTTTGTAGGTGGGAGTTATAATTGCTTCACGTTTTAAGAGAGCAGAGTCCGAGACGTAAACATCATCAAATTGTAATCATAAAAATTCCAAGCGTTGCATTCTCGTAATTCCCTTTCGCCCAATCGAGAGTGAAATTGAATTTTATTTTCTCTCCTCTTCTTTCGATTCGCCCGATGCACATGAAAGTTCCCTTCAACTCTTTAAAAGAATCAGCATTCTTTTTGCAGGAACTAAAACGAGCGAGATATTTAAATTTTTGTAAACAGCGAAACAATATAAAAGAGAGCGCTCATACATAAAATTTAGATTGTGGTTGTATCGTGTTTGAAATTATCTGCCGAACATCAACCTCGAGCCGAGCGCCGCTCTTTTTGCACATCCCAAATTTCGTGATGTTACAGTTTATATTTAGCACATACGTTAGTTTATATTCTACAATTTAATCTTCTTCTTCAACGCTCTTTCGTAACATTGACTGATCGCTGCTAAACGTGGAAATGAACCCTAGCGTATTAGAGGAATATGCTGCAATCTATTTGAACTTATAAATTACGCATGAATCGATAGAATTCATTAATAACCGCACACCTGAGTGTGGGCAAATTATTGGTAACCTTATTCAAAATACATTCAAATTTTTTTGACCGAAGTGGGATCGAGAGCTTAATTCACATGCTTATCTCACTATTTATCCAACAAATCTCGCTCGATTGCGAAAACATTTCAAGTGATTTCAACTCGTTTTGAGCCAAATATTTCTTTCACTTCATCGATCATGTTTTAAACAAATAAAAGCCTCTTGGTCAGTGTCTCAGCTTTCCATCGAACCTTTAGTCAACAAAGGTATGGTAAAGCACAAATATGTATGCGAAGTCAAAACGGTCGAAAACAATTGTTTGTACTACAAGTTCATTTACAATTGGGCCCAATTTTTGAAAACATTTCTTATCATTTACCGAAAATGTGTAAACACACATGGGAACAATTTACATTAGCTCAATTGGAAGCCGACGAAAAAGGTTTTCTTTTTTCCACCTTGCGACTGTTCAAATTTCGTATTCATCCGATTCACTCTCAGATAAACTTCTTTTTAATATTTTCACACTTTGTCTTGCTGATGCTGACTGCGTATGAATTTTCTATGAGATATAAGGCGGAGGGACAAATTTTTTTTCTTCCAATATTAAGGTCGAGGGGAATCATTGGATAAAAGTTTGTGTAAATTGCTTTTCGAAAGAAAATTTGCTTTCGCTGCGCGATTACTGAGCTCACACACAAAATAATAATCGTACGAAGAAATTGGCATCGAATTCAAGAAGAAGATGGTCAAAAAAGTACAGTCAGCTCAAAAGCATGAGCAAAGTAAATTGGCGGGCTCGGTAACAAGCGGCAGAGCAAACGAAACGAAAAAAAAAAATCACGAAAAATTCGCGAGCTTTTGAATGCGTGAAGAAAAAATTTGCTAAGACGTTTGTGTGCGTCACCACGAATGAATGCGATCCATTCAACATTCAAGACCCAAAGGCAGCGAAGTTACACAATTGTATATATTTTCGGTCATTGAAGAACAAAAACAAGCGAATGTGTCGTCCCGGTGAGCGATTCGCACAAAGGCACAACACGAAAGCAAAAAAACTACAAAGAAAAGACAAAAAGCCAATGAACGGCTAATAAAGAACCGGCAAAAAAAGACTCGTTCGTACAAATACATAATAACGGCAGCAATAGTCCACAACAATATCAAATTTTAACAACTTTATGAGAGTGAAGTGAAGAGAAGCAAAACAAGCCAAAGCACTTAACACCACGTGACATGAGTTTAAACTGACGAGTAAGAAAAAGCGGAGTGAGCAAGCTCTCGTACTCTTCTTCTAATTAAAGTCTTTGACATTCGCCAAAATATCTTACAGTTAGCGAGCAGGCGGTAAAGTGCGTGAAGTAAAATTGGCTGGAAATATTCTTCTCTCTCGTTAAGCTAGTTATTCCGAAGAAGGAAGAAGTCTTCCTTGAAAATATTCTCGAGGTAAAGTTTGTTAAGATTTGTCATCGAATGTTATGTTGCCCTTTAGAGAACTATAATGTTGTTTGTTGTCGTTTGCGTGTTCTTGTTGAAGTTTTATTTTCGCAAACATGTTTTCGAAGGTAGCGGCAAAAAAGAAGAGCAATTAACATGCTCATAACTCTGTGAACGGATCATATTCTTTGGTTTAACGTTTCGCTTGTTGCTCAACATCATCGGATTCTGAGAAAAATGAAATATCAAAACCAAAAATTCATGTGATTCCACTCTTGCGTCTTGTTTCTCTTTTTAAGCATATCGCTTAATTGGAAACTCTTTCTTCGTTTGTCGTCTTTTGCTGTCCACTAAGTATCGGTCAGAGACCGGTCGTTGTAAATGCACTTGTAAATGCGTTGAACTCGTTTCGTGTGCAAAACGCACATGACTTTTTAATAAAATCTCCTTCCACTACCCAACCACGTTTCAATTTAAAAACTCGACGCGACTAGCAACGCTAACGATTTATTTTAACTGATTTTTATTAAAATTTATTACGTTTATTTCCATTTATAAACGTTAAATAAATATAACAACACAAATGAAAAAAATAAACAACATTTTTATGTCGAATTATCGGTCATGCATAAATTAAATATGCAAAACTGTCTCAGCGTCTAGTGGAGTTCTGTTTCAATTCAAATGCATTGCGTTTCATGGTCTCTTTCTCCTTCTATCTCGAGACCAAGACGGCAATATAATAAATGTAGTTAGAGATGAATCTTCGACAACTTGTCGGCAAGAACATGTGACTTTGTTTTGCTGCGCCGTGTACTTAGAAAAATTCCAGAACGTTCTCTCACCAGCGATTGCTTGTATATTTGTTTATTGACATGTGCGCGTTGGGAACACTTTCCTTATGCCTTGCGAGTCAGTGTAGACGAAAAAATTCCCCCGAGACTCATTTGAATAACACGCGCTTTTTCGCAGAACTGGCAAGTTAGTCTGGCCGGTCAACAGCAGAAGCGTAGAACACAAAGAAAAATAAACGACTTTGCAAGTAAATATCTTCTTAAGCAAAAGCAAATAGGCTCGGCTCGAAGCAGGGAAAAACACTTTTCTGCTTTTAAAGGAGAATTTCTCAGTAACGAGTCTCGAGTGAAGCAAGATAAAGTTTTAATTTTATAAAATTTAATTTAAACTTTTGCCGTTTACGAGCTTGAGCATTGGATGTAGGGCCGTTTTAAGCAGATTACAGAAGGAGGGACTTCTCGTTCTGCGGTCAGACAATTGTTGCGCGCCGAGTTATCTCGCTGCAACTTTTTTTATTTTTAGAACAGTCGAGTTTATCTACACTTACGATGCATGTGTCATTGGCGAATGAAAATAAATCCCTTCTGGCCTCGGTCATTCGGCTGCAAGAGCAAAATCAACAACAACTCATATCATTGGAATTTTTTTGCTTCAAACAACATTTTATAACTGGAAAAATTATTATCATTTTAAATAAAAATAAAAATCTCCATTTACGCGCGGTCGTAAAAAGATTCTTTGCATATGAATAAATGCATTTTATAACATCGTTCGCTGCTGCACGATGCTAACGCAAAAGGGAATGGAAGAAGCTGAAAGTAAGTTTGAAAGATAAATAATTATGCATTGACGTCGTCGTGGTCGTATGAAAGAGTTGATGCGTTGGATAAATAAAATAATATGATGTTGGCATATTTTTATCTCCACTTTCGCGCGCGGAGACTTTTCTTGGGATGCTCGAAGAGTCATCTGTTTCGGTTGCACAAAACGAGCAAACCAAATAAAAAATAATAAGCGTACTTTTCTTTCTTTATGTCTTTCTTTAACGAAAATGCTTTATTTCCAGTCAAAGATTCAACATCTTTCATCCATAAAAGGCAGACATGTACATATTGGCGAAAACACATGCCAACAATTTCTGTCCGATGAAGTCGACTTCAAAACGAATGATTTATTCTAGAAAGTCTTGATTATTCTTTGTCTACATCATGCTAAGGAATTCCTTTCAGCGGTAGTTATGACTTCTAGAGTTTTTAATAACCTCTCTATTGACTTCTGAACAGATATATGAAACAAACGTTTCAAAGGAAAATTCACACTAACCTTCAATTTGCCAAACGACAAAGAGACATCTTTCAATATTTTCTGGATAAGCATAAACGGCGTTGGAAGAAAAATTAACTTGACTTTTTATCGTTTCCTTCTTATTAATACCACGACATTTCTTCGATTTTTCTCTTTCAAAAGAAATTTTCATTCGCCAACATTCTTTGTTCCAGCTTTGCTTTCCAATTTCGGAGCAGAATTCCAAGTTCATTTTCTGATTTGAAAACTTTTCTTTCTCGCCATCGACATTTCTTCGGCAACACATCTGTTGTTGGCTTGGCGAAAGAAATCCATTCGGAATAATGATTGGAATTCAATACATAATGTTGCCTTATTTATCTCTCTCGGTGCTTGTCGCAAAGCCTGTTGGCATTTAATTTTTTTTTTCTTTTAGTTCTACGAGCAGACGCAAATGAAATATTAAAACTTTATCGCGCGGTTGAACTCATCGAAAACTTTACGAAATACAAATTTTCCTAGTTCAAGTTCAACTTCTTGAACTTTATTTTTCATTTTTCTGCGAAGTGTGTTGCTTCGAACCGATTTTTTTTTTGTAATTGAAGTTAGGGACGTGTGGACAAGATATAAGGAAATTAATTTTTAGCAAACACGAAACGAATGGCAAAATACAAAAGCTTAAGAAAATTGATTTTGCTCTATGTGGTTGCTTCGTGGATTTTCATGAAACGCTTGATTAATGGGAGACTAAAAAAATAGAAACTTGCTGAAATGTATTCGAACGTGAAGCTCCGAATCATCTTTAAAATTAATTTGCATTTTTCCCGAGTGCTGAACAATACTGAAATCTTCGAAGAATTGCGGCAGATTGGTGGTCGACTGATTCATTAGGAAAGAACTTTTTCGTGAGTCAAGTCTTTACGCAAATTAAAAATCTGTGCTGATGTTTTCAAGTTAAACAAATATGTCGATGAATAATAAAGCTGTGAACGTTTTATCGAGAAGTCTCGCGATTTTTATTGCCACGTTTTAAAGTAGAGTCGGGCGATGTGGCGTCATTTTTATCGAGCACACACATGTTACCATATTTCCAAATATCAAAGTTTCTTTTTTGCATAAACAACTGCGACTCGACATTGATAAACAAAAGGTTCCGCTGAACTTGCGGGAATTTGACACTTGAAAAGAATATCGCGCACGATACGAGGAATGAGAGCAATGGCGCGTCGTCTTTTCGTTTTGGTTTCAATGTCGAAGTCTTCTCGAATGCTGTAAGCTTTTCTCTTTATCAATGATTCTCTATTTAAGTTAAAGCCGACTCTGTGGAATGTCGTCGTCGAATCGCTTTATGTTTTTCGTGAGTATGGTAGCGAACGCTTTCGAAATCAGATGGTTCATGAACAGGTTCACATGAACTCTACAACGCCTTCAAAAAGAAGCGAGCGAAATGAAATTCCAATCAGACAGCTCTCCACTGCTGTGTTGTGTGGTGCGACGATCATGTACGATACATTCCAAAAGAGTTTCTTGAGAGCAACATTAAGGTTTTAATTGCGCGCCAAGCCAACAACCGGTTGTTTGTTCGTTTGACGATTAAGAGAAGCTTACTCGACCGAAAATGCCGATCTAATCGTTGTTAGATTCTTGACTTTCTTGAATGAAACGAAACAAAGAGAACATGAGATGCCGGTGTTAGTGTGCTGTGTGATCTGAGATGGAAATTTAATCCAAAAATAACCCATGTGGCCATTTAAAAAGCCACCACAACTGACCGCAACAACAAGGTTCTCGGTTTGATTTTACAAAAAGCTCTCTCTCACTTTGCCGGGTTCGAATTTTTTCTGTTGTTTGCGGCTTGCGTGATGATTCTCCACTCATTATTCTTCATTATTATACAATTTTCTTTTCGATATCTTGAATCTTTAAAGGGGATGTAGTGCGTGTTTACTAAAGGCCCAACTATTCCTATCAACGCTTCTTCGTAAAACCTCGGAACGAAAGCGTTGCGATGTTGTATAGGTTCTTCTTTGGGCATTTAAACATTCTTTTTTGTATTGTTTACGCACAGGGCACCAGAGCAAATTTACAACTCTCGCCTCGTCATGCTATCACGGCCAGTGTGTAAGTCAAATTGGTATTTTAGAAATTTGTTACTTTTGTAAAAATGTAGAGAGAGAGAGAGAGAAGAATAATAACAAACGATGAAGAAGAATGATAATTATTGTTTACTAAAGCAGAACAGATTGCTATCTTCATTATGAGTTCACTCATGAGCCTTTACGCCGGCAGTAAACCGCGAAGCTAAATCTTCTTCTTTCCGAAAGAAAAAGATTCTTTCGACGATTTCCTGGGCGCCTAAAGCTTCTTTCTTTTTGTAGTCCTAAAGACTTCAATGAGCTGATTTTGGTTTCACTGCCGGAAAAACATTATTTTGGCAGAGAAGATCGTTGGCATGAAATCATGATCTTCCCATGAAGTCAACACATAAAAACATTGAGAAACAAGCTTTTATTAAAAGTTAAGCGTGGCGAGCGAGAAGATGAGTAGTGTTGCACAAGACATTTTATGTTTTGTTAGAGAGTTTGTTGAACCGCGATTCGTCTTTGAAATATTTTTTTATTTTTGATATTTTGTTTTTTTGTTTTCTTCAACGATTTTACGTTTGCCTTCATCAGCGATACTCGTTTTGCTGTATCAAAAGCTTCCCGCGAGATACTTTCTCAACGCAATGAAGCAAACAAAAAAAAGTTTCGTAATGCGATTATTTTGTCAAGTCCGCTTTTGTCGCGCTCGCCCAGAATGGCAACAGGAATATCAAAATGATAAATATTTCTCTCTCGATCGAGTGAATGCTTGAACTTAATGCAGAGACAGAAGACAGAAGAAAAGTAGTTTCTCATGAAGCGTCGACATTGGCAAATATTCGTTTAATTTACATAGCAGGTTTCCCTCTACTACGAGTCGAAAGAGGAAGGCAAATTAATCGGCTATCGTAGGACTCATCAGTATACAAAGAGAATGTTTGACAAATTTTCTCGAGAATTTTATTTTTTGTATGAGATAAAATCGAAGATATTCTTCAATAAATTTGAAGTTTAACTATTTCGTTTGCAGATTAAGCAATTAGATTGGCACTGAAAACGGTTACTTTATCCTTACTATAATAATCCGGTTGCATAATATTTCATTGACGTCATACTCATACATGAAACGTTCCTGCCTCAAGGAGAGTGAGCAAGAAATACTTGGAAATTGGGAGCTCCCCCAACGTTCTCGACGATTTTACGTTCAATGTGTAGCTAAAGCGCAGCGACTCAAACAAGAAAATGGGGAGACGGGTATGTTCATAGTGAAAAACTCATGAATGGGGAAAGCGCATGAGAAATAATTGTCGGGACTTCATAAAAACGAGCAAGAGAAAACTACCAGCATGACAGAAAACGATGAAGTATTGATTTTTGCTTTTCGGTCGTTTGCTTAAAAGAGATCTATGCTTTTGCCGTAGCCTCATTTTAATGCAGTTTTTATCCTTCGCTCGTTGATGAAGCGAGATAGCGAGTCTCTGAACGTTGAAACACAGCTGCAATTTACTATTTCCGCTTGTGTTCGTAGTTCGAAAGGGAGAGCTTTTGAACAGGCGAGAGTCGACGTAGGAAACCCGGAAAATAATGTTGCGTTTTATTGAATTTTTTGCAGTGCGCCAAAGCATAGTAAATTTGAACTTTAAACTAGCGTAAAACGTCGTCTACTCACACTCTCAACCGAAGGCTAGTGCATCTGAACTAACGATTGAAAAGCAAAGAAGAAAAAGAAGAAAATTTAGGTGCGGACAAGCTTCATTCCTTTTTGTAAAAACTTCACAAAAACATTTCCTTTAAAAGAAATTCCGCGAGTTAATAAAAGTTAAATGGATCAGACACAAACAAGATGAAACTCTTCAAAGAAGGGCTGAAAATCCAAACTTCATTCCCCGAAAAAATTAATTCAAGCTGAAAGAGAAAATTTTGATTTAGGTCGGGTCCATCGTGTCTCGCTCGAGTCTCCTCTTTTAATGAATCAAAGCATTAGTGAGAAAAATTGAAATGACTCATTATTGAATGGGGAAGTTGAATTCTCGATCGAATCTCAAATTGCAAAAGATTCATCCCGCACTGCCTACAATATAACAGCTGGTTTCATGCTGAGCAGTTCAATAAAAGCAAAAGAGAGGCAATGTCGAGAGACACCGAAATCATAAAATATCCCGATTTACTCTCCCCCACACAACATTTACTCACAACGACAGAGGAAAATCGTTTTCCCTCTAAATCACAAAGACAAACACACTGACTCACATTTTTTTTATGTTTCCATCTTTTTTTCGACCTATCTAGCAGTTAGGATGGAATGAGTACTCATGCCGTGATTAAGTATTCAGGGGATTCGGAAACTCAGATGATGATGATGATGATGACTAATGAAAAAAT
This sequence comes from Smittia aterrima, assembly GCA_033063855.1. Classification (NCBI taxonomy): domain Eukaryota; kingdom Metazoa; phylum Arthropoda; class Insecta; order Diptera; family Chironomidae; genus Smittia; species Smittia aterrima. Next base: position 14,965,298 of record CP093829.1, read on the forward strand.
AAAAGTTCGGACCTTAAATAAATTTTCATGAAACGAGAATTAAGAAGAATGTCTGCGGAAAGATCTTTTAATTCAGCAAATCCGCTGATTGTTCATCGTCTTTTCGTATCTTTCGCTAAAGACTTTAGGCGATGATGTTGTCCTTTAGCAAAATATTTTTATTGTATGATTTCGAAGAACGCGGGAAAAGCAAACGATATTTAAGCTGAAGCCAACGCCCCGCGAAATTTCTTGATGGACAGACGACGGGAAGAAAAACGTGTTTCTACGTTTATATCAGATGGAAGCGATGTTTTTGTTGTTATTATACTGCCGAAAATACAGAGAACATGAAAGCAAGAATTTGTAGTTCATTAACTTACCGTAATCCCACGAAACTTTTTCTCTATCTTCTTGAGCTTCGTCCAAACTCAAGCGTTCTCAAGATTCTATTTTCGAAAGAATGTTATGGAGTGGCTTCTTGTGGAACACAGAGAACATCAAAAATTTATTCTCCATCACCGCTTGTCTTCGAAGACAATCATCATCTCGAGCAGAGCAAGTCTTCGCCATCAAGCCCCATTACTCTCGACTCGCACGATTGATGAAATTTCGTGGGTTCTCCTTCTTCTTCTCATCTTCGTCAATCTCATTTCAACTTCTCACTCTATCGCCTTTTCTATCTTAGTCATCGATTTATTCTAAAATTAGAAAGTCTTGTGTCAAAATCATCATCAAGACAACGAAACAATGAATCAATCCGAAAAGCCAAACATTAACATCAGCTGAATACAACTTCAAAGATCTAAGTTATTTACAACGATGAGGCTTCAAATCTGAAGATGCTGAAGCCTTCAAGAGAGAAATTATTCAATTACCAACGGTTTCTATATAAACATTCATCATCACCGAGAGATCGTGATGAACATCGTCGAACTAACAAAAAAAAAATTATTTTAGTGTGTTTGACTAACAAAAAGAAAAACAAACATTGCGCAAACTGATAAAAAGCATTTTAATTAACAAGAAATACATGAGATATCTGCGTTTTCATCTCTCGTAGTTACTTCTCGCGATTCCGAAAATGTTTGTATAATGGAAACTTCATTTCTTCACTCGAGTCTCGGAATCATTCAAGAGAAAACCTTGTAAACATGTACGTGAAAAATCATATGAGAGTCGGAACATGTGATTCACAATCGATTAGGAAAGAAAAGCGAATATTCATGAGTTTCCAACTTCAGTAGAAAAGTCCATTCCACCGTGTGTTGGTCACTTTTATGATCCTTCTCTTCATTCCCCGCTGATCACATGATAAGACCTGTTTGTGTTGTACATATTACAGTTTTTTTTTGTGGAATAAAAAGATAGAGAGAAAATTATGTGTCTGAAAAGAGAAGAGACGAGAGTCGAGTGATTTTATGCGTACGCAAGAAAGTGCGAACGGAAAAATGCCGAAGAAAGAAAAAGCTGATTTTTGTTTTGACGGGCGCGCGAGGGTTTTGTGCGTAGACGAACGAGCATGATGTGCCTTCATTTTTTTTTCTTCCGTCTTTTCAATTCCACATGTTTCGCTTAGTCTCGGACAATTTTCTCTTTGCCCTCTCTCTCTATCTGCTTTGGATGAATGACCCCATCGACTGGCATGAAAAGCAACCTTCGTCTCTTATTTATTTTTCGGTTCTAGAACTATCGATCGGAAAGTGAGAATTCTTGATTTCCCTTTCCTTAGTCTATTTTGTGGTTGACATAATAATAAACCCCCACGTAATCTTAATAAACGCATCAAACCGGAACCAACGTAAAACTGAAAAGATATTTAGCTATCGAAAAAGAATCAAATAAATAGTTTAATGCTTTATGATGTGGAAACAAATTTCAATTCATTCGCTTGAGGTTCATTTGACGTGTAACAACCTCACACAAATACAATTTCTTCCAAGTCTCAGCCGTAAAATCGATATCGATTCAATATCCAACCACAAGAACAATAAAACTCGGGTAAACATACCAAGCGGACGAACAAAAGCGGGAAATTATGAAAACTAAAAAAGCGTTGGCTCTTTTATTTAACAAAAGCGTGGAAGTCTGAATGGGAAAAGTTGTTTGTGTTTATAAACTGCTTATTATAGTCGTTCATGCTCGAGTTTTGCGACACATCGGTAAAATATTTAGTTTATGGCTTTTTAATAATTTCTCCCTTTGACTTGCTGTTGCACTCGAAAGGCCACCGTTACATACATAATTCGATAACGTGGAGGCGTTTTGTTTTCACTGATTCCATTACCATACACACATTCAAGAGACATGCGAGAAAGCAGGTGCATTTGATACAATCATTGAATTAATGTACTAAAATCAATAGAAACTCAATTAAGAGTTCAGTCTCTAAATTTGTACAAACATAGACATTAGCTGTCCCTGAATTTGGAGACTGGATGGTGCTCAGTGCTTCTTTGGAATGAGCTTCAATTGAATAAGTCTAAACATGGACATTGGCAAATGTTTTTCCTTTTTTGCCGGTTAATAAGATAAGAAGTCAGTAAAATTTTCGTGCCGGAAATTATGGAGTGGATGAGAGAGAAAAACTACAAGCAAAGCAGTCTTCTGACTCAATAATTGCTTGTTCCACTTGGCTCTTTGGCTTGTTCGTCACACTTTCCGAACGATACCGATTGCATAATTATTAATCACGAAGCGTACGTCACATTATTGCTTCGTGCCTGCAATACAATCCGGGATAGTTTCAGCGGAGAATCATAGTTTGTTCACATATTTTCAACGGCAATGCTTGAAAAAAAGTTAACTTGAAGGCAAACGATGATAATTGCATTGAAAATCGGAAAATATTGCAATAATTTGCCGTCAAATTGGCGTCTACTACTCACGTGAATCACTATATTCAGACTTGTGATAATAATTAATGAAATATTAATAGAACAGCTCCCAACACACGTGCCCGCACTTCTATCTTTGCATGCCGTACAAGTGTGATTAGTAGTCGCATGTCCATCTCAATTACACATTGACAATTCTGATGTCGACAGCATCATCGGGGCTGGTTGAGTTGCATTAAGTTAGCTTTTTAATCATATAATTGCGCAAACATCTCGTGCTACTCGCACGTTGCCTCGTTCTGGAGTGTCTCCATTATTGTTTCTATAAATAGTCAGCAGTCATGTCGCAGATATAACTCGATGTCGTCTACATCAATTCATAAAAAATGCACGACTCTTTCTCCATTGCCCGATGCCGTTTGCCATTCTGATAAATAATCATCAAAATGCATTTTTAAAAATCTCCGACTTGCAAGTATTTTCATAAATTATTTATCGAATTAATCGAATCACATCGAGCTAGTAATTCAATTGATCTTGATAACAAAAATGCCGAACAGAAGATAGAAATATTTATAGTCTTGCTTTGAGGTCTTGCTTCATTGAAACTGTTTCGGAATTATACAGTGATTGACGTGTATAATAGGGCGCCACAAACTTTACAATCGTTTGTACATGTTAAATTTCCCGCGCGCGCTCACAACCTAAATGGAAAACAATTAGAAAAACACAGCGCCCCAGCTGCTCTCCATTGATAAATCGAGAGAAATACACACAAACATCGATTACGAAAGCCAAGAAAATTATCACTTCGAATGACTAATTTCGATTAGGGTCGCCTTGATGTCAATCTTCTGATGAGAAATTAGCTTCATTCATTAACCTGGCATAGCGTTCGCTCGAACTATTTTTTGCTATTTCTATAAAAAAAAAGAGTATTTTTGCTCATGGCAATTTAGATTCCGAATCTATTTTTATCCTCACAATTACAATTTGGCAACACGACCGGTATCAATGTTCCATCCATCTCAGTCTGCAACAATCGAACGTACCTCTCTGTCTTTAAATGAACAGTATCAAGTGGCAAATCTTACAGTGGCACTAATTAATTTTAATAGTAATTCAAATTATTTATGGTAATGATTTAAACAGCAAAATGCTTTTTCGCTTTTGATGAAGCACGATAACGATTGCGAGGTGAAAAACGGCAAAGTGTGATGAATGGAGTGGAAATGCGATAAGTTTCGCGATTCATATTTAATTACCAGGCAGTCGCAGTCGTCTGCAAGAAACAACGTCATTGGAGCCTTTAAGTCTTACTTTAGAGGGTTTGAGAGCAATTAACAATAAAACAAGAGAAGAATTTTAATTAAATGGAATTAAATTTAAAGCTTCGTTGGTTTAATGCTCTCATGCAGTTGTTTCTGCAAAAAAAAATGTTTATTAAAGTTCTCGTTTGCTTGCCATTCATAAACACGAGAACAACATTGAAGACCTTGACTCAACTTATATTTACATCCGGTGATCTAATTACTTCTCAAGACTCTCTTGTTTGAGAATTGCTGTTCATTAAATATTTCTTTTTTGGGTAAATGTCAAAATTAAGTTCTTGAGTCTCGTTAGCGATGAAAGAGAATATTGCATTTATAATAAGCGGCTTAAAAGAGTTTGATCTTACTGCACATTATTTACCTGTTTAATGTTATGGAGATTTAATTTGATTAAATAATTAAACAGCGAAGAAGAGGAATCATTCGACTTATTAAATATTTCAGATTTCGTAATTTCAGCAAGCATCAACTAATTTCTTTATTGTTCAATTTTAGGCCGCAATTCTGCAGCAAACGGCAGAATATATCGACAGATTGGAGATCGAGAAGCAGCAGCTGGCAGCTCAGACTCAGCATTTACAAAGATTGGTGGATTCGCTTGGCGGAAACAACAATAACAACAACAACGACTGTTCGCAACAGCAAATTCTTCAGCAAACAATTACCTCATCACCATCGACGGGCGTTGCCATCAAAAAACGAAAACTAGATCAAGTGATGACGGTGCAGACGATTTCTGATTCTTCAGATGAAGGACTTGGCTCTATGTCCCCTGAGCCAGTCTCGCAAATGATCTTCTCGAATGGTGCAAGTACCATTACAAAAACTCACATGGTGAGCAGTGTGACAACTATCAATGTCAAAGACTATGTGAACCTTCAGAATCAAATGGAGACAGAACGGCGCCACCGCATTCAGCTAGAAGAACAATTGAAGCAACTGGAGATGCAGTTCTACTCCAGCCATCATCAAATTCCGACGCAAAAGTATCATCAGCTTCAGAGTCAAGAGGAAGTTGATGAGGTCGATGCACCAGCTGGTGCTGTCGTTGAAGAGAAAATTATTCTTCGTCAAGCGGGTCAAGACGACATTCACTACATCGGCTCCGTTCCACATCATCCTCAGCAGTACGTTGTTGTGAGCACAAGCACGCCAGGATCGTCACCCAAACATGTCATCATCAATGACGATGACGACAATTCACGAACACTGTCGTCTGACGAATTGCACAAAGATGAAGTTAAGATTGCAAGACAGAAAATGAGTCCGAAACATCACCTGCAACAACAACCACGAGAAATCAGAATTCCAAGCATTTTGGAGCAAGCAATTAAAGCTGAACCGAAAGTCGAAGTTGAACGTATCAACTCTCCGTGTATTCAAATAAACATGATTGAAGAGGCTGTCGTTCAATCACCACCCCGAAACAGCTCATCGCCATCAGTAAATATTCGAACGACTTATCCAAACAACAACCAGCGGCCGAATTTGGAAACAATCGTTGAAGCGATTCGACATCTCGAAGGTGATGCTTTCGATATGGATGATGCACAAGAGACGACAAAGCTTAATCAGTCATCAGCGGCGCAAGAAATGCCTCTCGCGCTAACGACAGGAAACAAATACCAACAGAATGGCACGAAGGATCAGCAGCCATTTCTAAAGTTCCGACAAAGTGCTACTTCACAGAATAGTGGCTTGCCAACCTTTTCTTTGAGTGTGCCATCTCAACAACTACAGCAACAGCAATATCAGCGACCTGGAGTCATTGTTGTGAAGCAAAGCTCTTGATTAAATCGTTCTGAGAAGCCGTCATCGATGAAATCAAAAATGTTCATGAAAATGCATCAAAATCTGGAAAAGGCGAAGAAATAAGGAAAATACAACAAACCGCTACCTTTACAAGTTTACAAGGAGACCTAAAACAATTACTGGGTGACCTAAAACACTGAACATGATTTAAAAGAAAATAATTGAATTAACTAGATGTAAATTATTGAATAGAGGCAAGCAAAGCTTATCCTCTCAGTCATTGAAATAGCAAAATTTCTCGGTTTTGACATTTTTAGATAATTTTCAACTTTTTCCTTGAATGGTTTTTCAAAAAATTTAATGAAATTTCTTAATAAAATGGAAACGGAGTGTTTAACTAGAAAAGCTTTTCATAGAATCTCAGTTTTTGGACAGTCGATGAAGTACACAACATTAGGCTTTAGAATTTAAATATAAAACTGACAAAAAATATCAATAACAAAAGCTTTTCTTCTTACGAAAAAAGCCTTCAAAAAAAAAACTCTAAACCATCGCAATTAATTTGATTTAATCGATTATTCAATGTTAAGTTCAGTTAGGGGTTAGGCTTTAGATTTCTAGACAGAATCTTTCAACTTAAGCAAAATCTCTCAAACGTTGTTTAAGTTTATTCATTTGTAACTTTCAATACTTCAATTTTATTTTTTCTTTGAACAAAATCAGAATTCAACACAAATCAAAAAGGTTTTGCTAATTTTCTTTGAGTTCAGGACTTTTTCCATCCACATTCAACAAGCGACAAATGAAAATAATGTAAATTTTCCACGTTTTCTTCGTCGTTCCCAAAGTTTTTCTTTGATTTTATATCCAAAATTCAATGCAAATCGAAATATTCTTTATCAAACTATAGTTAAACAAGTTTAAATAATTTCTATGAAATTGTAATTTAAATTAAATTAAAATTTACTTCCCCCAACGATGCAAGCAAACAGAAAAAGGTTTTTCTTAAGTGAAAGCCTTAAAATTATAGCAATCCTTAATTTTCAAAATCATTTGTTTGTTTTTATGACGATGCATGAATGAGAAAGGTTTCTTACTAAACTAGTTGCTTATTTTCTATTAAATTTTATTTCGTTGATAATGATTTGGCGAGAATAATTACTTTGTTAAGTCAGAAGTCTCGCGACGAGAACTTCGCTTTTACTTACATAGTTTAAATAAACAGATTCTCAAAACTTGATTTAACGATATGCAAGCCGACTAAGTGTCGTGTGAAGTCGATTAAGAAGTTTGTTTTGAAAAGCGCAAATTTAAGAATGAAATTTTGTTCCTTGAAAAGATTTTTGTCTCACCCACGTTTCGATTTTATGTCACTTTTTCGTATCGGATAGAAATGACGATAAGAATCATGTAAATAGTTGAAATTCTTTTAACTTTTATTGGTTAGAACGCTAATTAGTGAAAGAAGATTGGAGATGAAGTAACAGTAAGACTAGAAAGATGAAAAAGTAGATTAGGAACAATAATTTTGGTTCAGGATTTGAAAATGAAAAAAAGAGAAAATTGCTTAAAATGCCCTCAAATGTTTATTTCACTTTCGAACTTTACGATAGCGAAATGAGTGCTGGACACCCAAAACAAGCACTCACAAAATATTACCACGGAATAATGAAAAATATAAATTAATTGAAAAGCGGCTTTTCCTTTTCCTCTTTCTTTTTCATTCTTTAAAATTAGCAAAATGAAAATTTTAAATTAATTGGATTAATTGATAAAAAAAACTCGTGTATACGCTATTTATAAAGCGCTCGTGGAGTCTCCCAAGGACGACTTTCATCGAGCGTATAATTTTCTTAAAAATTTTGTTCTACCTCCTGGAATCTGGTTGATGTTGTAAATAGAAATTAAATTTTCTTCCATCCTTCACTTTCATAATTTTTACTTAAAACAAAAATTTAAGAAGAAACATTTTCGTGGAAAGGATGAAAATTGATGTTTGATCAAACGAAATATTAATGGACAGCGTCCAAGTGTGGAACCAGCGACAGTCCTGCCCTTTAAACACTTACACAAACAAACACATTTGAGTTGAAACTAATTGGCTTGTGAATTTTTAAGAAAAAGGATAAAAAAAATTGAAAATGAAAGTGGAAAAATATTTTGCGGGATTTAAGAGAGAACGTTAGTTGAGTAAAATTTAAGGTGTAAGGCAATCTATTGGCGTAAGGATCCCTTTAATTTGATAAGCTTACAATACGTTCTGAGAGTTAGAGAATGCACGAAGAGAAAAGTTTGTTTTTTCCCGGCATTTAGTTCACACACATCTCAACATTTTTATAATTTAGAAAATCAAAGTTATAATTCAAACACTGATCAAACAGATCCACTCATTGCGACTTCAAAGGGTGGTGACGACTTCTTCCATCGTCACACTGAAGAAAAGGTTTTGAAATAAACATCGATCGCCTTTTTACTTTTCTATTTAATGAATTTCTTAGAAGACGCGACATGATTGACAAAGAGAAAAAAGTTTGATCGAGGAAAAAAGCATAAATTATTAATGAAGGCATGAAGAGAACTTTGTACCTTACAAGACAAAAAACATTAAATCGAGAAAACAAAAAACATTAAAATTATAATTGTTTAAGTGTTTTAAGACTTTTCCGAAAATGAAGAAGGCAAGCAAACATAATTCTTACCTCAAATTAATGGCATAAGCTCTAAAAAGCATAAATCATTCTCGGAGATTTCTTATCGAGTATCAATAATAAAAACAAAACCATGAAAAATTGTGTTCTTCTATTGAAATTAAAAAGTTTTAAAGTGAAAAGAAAACTATTGATTGAGATAAGAGAATATTATTAGATAAAAATTGATATTTGACATTAAACAATTAATCATGTCGACAACAAGAAATTTGTACAAATATGGCAAGTTTTGAGATCAAAAACATCAACAACAGCTGTTTCAAGGATTGTCTCAAAATAAATTGCAAGTACAACTTGAATAATTAGAAGAAGAGTACAAACCTGAACAATTATGTACTTTAAAGATATTTCGCAAACATCAAGCACCGAATCTTTAACAAAAATCCTGTCAAAACAATCCTAATGCAAAATGAAACATTTGAAAACGATTGATTGCTTTTAAGAGGGAAAAAAGATCTAACTGTATCAGTTTGAAATTTCATTTAAATTAAAAAATTTACAGATTATCTTTAGACGGGAAGGTCTAAAGGTATTTAAGAAATTATTTTGGATACAAAATTTTAATATCAAAATTCATTTTTATAAAATATGTTTTGTTTATGTTTCTTTTCGATTCGCTTATCATTTCGGCCACACTAAAAATTAAGAAAGAAAAATGAAAAAAAAGAAAGAAAAAATATTAAGGGAAAACCTTACTGTGATTGTAATATTAGAAAACATTTTTATTATACCTTAACCCGGTTAATTTATTTCTTAAATTAAAGAGCTATGTATAATAGACGAATGGTATAATATTAACGATCATATTTTGTTTTTCTGAATAGAACACACAAAATTGAGACCTTGAATGAATGTTTCATCATTTATGTTGTAAAATCAATTTGAAAAGGTTTTTCCATTTTTAAAACATCGGGATTTCTCTTGATTGTAAATAAGTTTTCAATTCGTTTTTCATTTTGGAAGTTTAAAAGCAAATGCGAGAAATAAAAGTAGAGGCAAACAGCAAAGCAAATTTCTACAGTTAGAAATATATAAAACCCTTAGATTTTATACAACAAGAAAGATAAACTAGCGAACATTAATGATTGATCCTATTTGAGAAGGACTTTCGAACTTATTTGATTTGTTTTTGGAAACAAGAAAAGCGATGTTTTCTTCTAATCTAGATTAGGTGCATTTTCTTCTGTTAATTGAGAGTCGCATAGATGCAAAATACAATTTAGAGCAGAGATGAAGCAGTTGACAAGTATTTGATAAACATTTGACGTTCAATAGCGAATAATGGAAATGAATTCCAGAAAACGGGAAAATCAAAAAAGATATTTCACACTTTCATTTTGTTTTCTTGTTAATTGTGGTTCGGATAAAAACACTTCAATAATTCTTATTTCATATATAATTGTAATAGATGAGGTTAAATATGAAGAAGAAAAAATACCTTTCGCATAATTTAATTAATCTGATGAATGAAAATTATATTAATTATTGTGAAGAAAAAAAAATAAAATAAAACATTTTATTATAATATTAAACAACTTTGAAGCCTTATTAATTCTTTTTCAGCTCCTAAACTTGCTTCATGGGGTAGAAAAATGTAACGAATTTACAGCAGTTTTTGATTTTTTCATAGATAACAATATAACTAGATTGGCCAAGCGTGTTAGGCGAAGGTTTTTTTGTTGTTGCTTTTTCAGTCGTTTGAGGGGCGATTTCCCTCAAACATTTTGGTTAAAGGGCAATTCCCCTGGTTTGTATTGTTTGAGGGGCGGTTACAAACGAAATTTGTGCGGATTTTTCCACTTGTTGTTGTTGGACCCGGAGGTAAGTAAATTTCTTGTGAGGGCCGATGATCCTCAAACATTTTCATTGAGGGGCGAAGGCCCTCACAACTGGAAAAACAACAACAAAAAAACCTTCGCCTAACAAAATTTTTGAGCTTGGCCAATCTAGTTATATTGTTATCTATGATTTTTTTAAAGCAGTTCGGTGTTACGTATTACGCTAACGAAAAATACAACAACAACCACCGTTTTTGGGTTTAATTGCGTTATTTAATTCGTACAAAACTAAAATCAAATCAATGTGGAAAATATACAATTAGTCAGTTCCTTAGTTTTGAGTTTAGCTAAACAAATAGATTAAGGTGACATCGTTTTCCGATTTGCCCGACTTGTGTTATCGTATTGAAAAAATTGCATCTCAATAAATAAGTCAAAAGTTATCAGTGAGATAAGATATTTAAACGAATATAAGTAAGCTACACCAACAGACCGCAGTCCACATCATTGAGTCAAACGATAGTTCAATTTAGAAGATGTCGAAAATAAGAGAAACTAAGGATTTTCGGGTTACGGAAATTACAAAACCCACGAGAATTCTTAAAAATGATACCTCCAATCATGAGCCAATGTCGGTGCCTGACCTCCTCTCAACAATCGCTGAAAACTATGGAGAACACCCAGCTATGGCCTACCAGGATCATCAAACAAAGAGCTGGAAGTTCATCAGTTACAAAGAATACAAAGAAAAAGTCGAGAAATTTGCGAAGGTCTTTATCAAGTTAGGGTTAAAAAGATTTGGATCTGTGGCTGTACTTGCCTTTAACAGCGTCGAGTGGTTCATAACAGAAATCGCTGCAATTCATGCTGGGTGAGTTAAATGACGACTAATTAAAGTTAATTTCTTATGCTACATGTCTTTTTTTCTAGTGGAGTCATAACAGGAATTTACACAACGAACTCTGTAGACAGGTATGGTTTCTCATTTAAAAGTTTTTAATAAGAACAATGTTGGATAATAATTTGATCGACTTTTGTACAGCACATCTTTTGTTTTGGAGAGTTCAGGAGCCTCTATCGTTGTAGTGGATGACGCGAAACAGATGGAAAAAGTTCGCGAGATCAAGAAGAAACTTCCTCATTTGAAAGTTGTTATTCAAACGCGCGAACCTTTTGCTGAGTCTACGGAGGCTGAAGGCTATTGGCGATGGGATGATCTGGAACGAATGGATACGTCTGATGTGGAAGACGAATATAGGCAAAGACTGGCTGATATTCACGTGAACGATTGCTGTAGCTTGATCTACACATCCGGAACGACTGGAAGACCAAAGGTTTGTTATTGAAATATTTCTGTTTTCGTCGTTGAACTTATGAATTTGTTTGTTTTTCAGGGCGTTATGTTGAATCACGACAATTTGACGTTTGTTGCCAAAACTGGTTGTGAATTCGAATCAATGCAAATGGGTCAAGAGGCGCTGATAAGCTATCTGCCTCTCTCGCACATCGCCGCTCAAATTGTTGACATCTACGCCTGCATGAGCGTAGCAGGAACTGTTTACTTTGCCGAAAAAGATGCTTTGAAAGGTTCTCTTCCAAAAACTTTGAGACATGTTCGCCCAACAAGATTCTTGGGTGTTCCACGAGTCTACGAGAAGATGCACGAAAAGATGCTTGAAATCGGCTCCAATCAAGGATGTGTAATGCGAGCTATTGGAAATTGGGCCAAAGGAGTCACACTTCAACATCACATGGATAAGATGTCTGGAAAGCCATCAAACTCTCTTCAGTTTCAATTAGCGCAGAAGTTTGTTATTAGCAGAGTTAAACAAGCAATGGGCTTCGACAGATGTTTAACTTTTAGCTCTGGTGCTGCTCCGATGAACATCGATACGAAGAAATATTTTATGAGTCTCGATATGCCGATAACAGAAATTTTTGGAATGTCCGAATCGAGTGGTGGACACTCCTTCTCAACAAAAGATGCTCCGTCGTTTGAAACCATTGGAAAAGGATTGCCAGGCGTATTAACTCGAATTAAAAATCCAGATGCGAATGGTGTCGGAGAGTTATATTTTAAAGGCAGACACATAATGATGGGCTATATTGGTGATGTGGATAAAACATTTGAAACTATTGATGATGACGGCTGGCTCAGTACAGGGGACATTGGCTTCATTGATAACGACGGATACATCTACGTAACTGGAAGGCTAAAGGAAATAATTATAACGGCTGGAGGTGAAAACGTTCCGCCTACTCATTGTGAGATGCTTGTGAAGAATGAAATCCCTGCGATTTCAAACGCGTTTTTAGTAGGCGACAAGAAAAAATTCTTGACGGTATTAATCACGTTGAAAACACAACTGGCAAGTGACACGGGTGCACCTTTAGATGAATTGGCAAATGAGACTTTAAAATGGCTTGAACAACTTGGACTTTCTTATACTCGGCTTTCTGAAATTTTGAACGCTGGGCCTGATCCTGTTGTTCTTAAAGCAATTCAAAGCGGAATCGACCGAGCTAACAAAAACGCAATTTCTAATGCGCAAAAGATTCAAAAGTTCGCACTGCTCCCCCAAGATTTTACTATTGCGACTGGCGAAATTACGCCAACTATGAAGTTGAAAAGAAATTTTGTTGTGGAAAAGTATAAGGACGTCATCGATAAATTATATCAATAATTCTCGTCATCGGATTCGCTTGCTTTGTCTGTATAAAGCATATTTACCTATCAACCCTCATTAATACCGCATTTAGCATAAATTTATCTCCTTCATTTCACAACCTTTTTCGTTGTCTGGTACGAGTGTAGTAGATAAAAAAAATAGTAAACAACTATTTTGATTACTCATCTTTTCTTGCATCAAGCCAAAGTAACGTCTTTGAGACTCTGACAGAAACTTTCAAAGTTTTCATAAGATATTGTTGCAGACTCGTTGCTATTTCCTGCATCACTTTTTGAAAGCTCTTATGCTCCTTCTCTTCTGGTGGAGTTGCTCGTCTCGAGAAGTTTGTTTTTGAATTATATTGTGGCCCTATTTCATCACCAAAGATGATAATCTCAAACGGCGGTGATTGTGGTTTGAGTGGAAAATTCGCATCATTTTTTTTGTATCTCCTCTAATCACCGCTGAATAAACCTGGTAGTTTCTTAAAAGTCAGAGAAAACTTTTTTTAAGACTGATTTTCTTTTGGAATAAATCTGGAAATGTACATCGATAAAGAAAGCATGAAATAAAGACAGTTTTCGAGGCTTGATGTAAATGTCAAATCTTTTATTTTTCGAAAGGCGATATTACCGTTTCCCCCAACGATGATAATTAGATTTTTCAGATTCTCTATCGTTGAATCTGTTTCGATGGCTGCTGACAGGTGAGCGATCGTGGTTTCGTAGAGAATGTTGTGGAGGTGAACGAGATCGTGATCGTCGATATGGTTTGCTGCGGTTTGAACGATTGTCTTCTCGATGGTGCCTTCTGGATCTATCAACATAGTGATCCCGATGTGATCCAGCATTATCAGCACGAGTTGATGCAAAGGCTTCTGTTGTGTTTAATACTCCAGTGAACATCTGAGGAGGACAGTAATTTTGAAAGTTGGCTTGTCCAGTGGCCATAAGTATAAGTTGTTGTTGAATCAGCGGAGACATATCATTTCCGAATTGCGGTGCGTTTGTGTAACCATGCTGCAAAGAATTCTGATTGTTTTGTGATTGCTCGCGATTTCGGTTTCCATTTCTATTTCTTAGCAAAAGATCTTTGCCAAATAATTTGGATCCAGCTATAAGCAAATTACTATTAATCGACTGAAGTTTTAAGAAACTTATGATACTTACTAAACACATTTATGGCGTAGCTAGCGGACGAAAGATGTTTGTATGTAACAAACCCAAAGTTCTTTATTCTCCCATCATTGTCTGTAGGAATAGAAACTCGTTCAATCGGACCTAAAACAATCGAAGTAAGTTAAAATGACAGAAATATTTTTATATAAAATCTCACCTGCTTGAAAGAAGAGCTCATACAGGATATCTTTCGACATTTTCTCCGATAAGTTGCCAACATAAATTGTTCTTTCATCTCTATCAGAGTTCTCATCATCTCCATAAGCCATTTTTTTCGAATGTTTTCTAAAACTCTAAAATTCTTATAAAGAAGCCACCAGATGGGGTAATTTTGAGGGGTACAAAGTTACACTGCAAGCGGCAAGAATAAATAAAAACGAATAGGATTTGAAAGACTAAGCCATGAGCATAGATCAGCCTGCGGCCATCACGAATTCCGCGATGTGACCAAAGTTATTTCGTGATGTATTGATAGCATAAATAAAGGTGAAAGAGGACATAGCATAATGGTAGAAGAAGATAACAAATTAAATCGAATATTGTTGAGTGTAATTAATTTGGTCGTATTAATTCAACCTCAAACCAAATTTTGGAAAAATAGTGTTTGACCGAAGTACTGTAAGAAAAAATATTTGGAGTCGAGTTTCTAAAAGTTTAGCTGTTTTTCACGAAGATATATAGAATTTAGGTTTCGTTACCGAATAATATTGTTTGCGAATTATTCTCGAAGACAAAAAATCTTAAATGTTGCAGCTGAAAATAGAAAAAGTTGGATATAAACTATAAAATAGAAAATGAAATGAATGGTAAATTATTTTATCAAAGTTTACGGCCTAAAATCCCTTTTAAAGCGATTATGACAAATTTACTTTGTTCTCGAATCACAATACAAAGTGAAAGAATATATTCCAATTTGATCAAAGTTGAATAAAATGATGAAATAGGAAAACAATATTTTGTTTGGTTCATGAGATCCAGCGACATATTTTTTTCCAATTCTTTTCCCACCAAAAATCATAACAAGTCTCAGCTGTATCATAAAACAATGCTAATTTCAATTACTTTCTTTTAGTTTTTAATCTGAACAATCCGCAAGATTTGAACATGGTTTGGATGAACAATAGTGGGAATGGGGGACTACCGACCATCACGAGCGTAGCAGGTGGTGGAGCAAATCCGATGATTCTGGATGAGAATAGTATCAATTATTTCAATGCTCAGCAAGGAAATATCACGCAGCAACAACAGCAAGCTCTGGTGGAAATGAATCAACAAATGCAGGGAACGAGTTTCATGAGCGAGTTTCAAGCTAATTCTTCTGCGATCTCTAATGCCAACGATATTTTCGCTCTGCAGCAGCAACACATGCATTTGCAGCAGCAAATCAACCTTGCAGCTTATGGAAACATTGTTAACATGAATACATCATTGAATAATATGCTTACAAATGGAATGACTAATGAAGACGAAGAGTTAGATGAAGAGGAAGTAGCTGACGGTGGCGAATACGACGAAGATAATTCAACTGCTAGTGAATTTGCTTCCAATCCTCATCTATACAATAATAGCGTAGGACTCGATGATGGTAGCAATTCAATGATCAGAATCCAACAGAATCCAATGCTTCAACAATATCACGACGCCAATTATTTTCTCATCAATAATCCCCATCTATTTAACAATAGCGTGACATCTGACGAAGGGAATTCGATGATTATTCAACAAAATCCAATGCAACAACAGATCATCATGACCAACAAACAAATGGTAACTCAACAACACGGTGTCAGTGACATAACGATGGCTCAGAAAAACAGTAAAAAGCTTAAAGAATCGCACAAGATTATGCCGGTAAAGCGACCAGGTCTAAAACTGAAGACCCCGATTGCTTACTTCGGCAACACTGATCCTTCAGTCATTCCCATCGAAAAGAATGGCATGGGTGTGTGTGAGAAATGTGGTGCCATTGGAGTTAAACATGCTTTTTATACTAAAGAGCGACGCTTTTGCAGTCTTAGTTGTGCTCGAGGATTCGAAGAAATCGCAGGAGAACAAGTAACTGCAAAAAATCGCAAACAACAAGCCTATCCAACGTACAAATTTAAAGCAGATCAAGCGAAATCTGAAACGCTAGCTGATGATGGATCCATCAAGAACAACGAGCAACAGATTCTCTACCAAACCGTCATGCCTCAAGAGCCAGTGCCACAAATTATAAGGCAATCGATGAGCAGTGCTTACGAAGACCGACACCAAAGCATTAGACGAAAGCCTCCAAGCGAATTTGCTAATTCATTCGACTGGAGCGAAATCATCAGCAAAGAAAACTTCTTCTCCGCGCCGGTAACGAATTTCGCTCACGCTCCTGGTTATGAAGTCTGGTCTGATATCGTCGTTGGAATAAAAGTAGAAGTTGAGAATTTGGACTACAAAGACAATGAGCACAGCAGTGGAAGTCATTTAGCGACTGCTTTCTGGATCGCGACCGTAATAAAAATTCATGGCTACAAAGCGAAACTCCGTTACGAAGGATATGAGAACGACGACGCTCACGACTTTTGGGTGAACCTTTGTGCAACTGAAGTACATCCTGTTGGTTGGAGTGCAATGCAAGGTCGTCAACTCCATCCACCGATGAAGATCGAAGCTCGAATCAAAAATATGAAAAAGTATCTGCTCAAGTCGCTACATCACGCGAAAACTCTTCCCGGCAACTTTTACAATAAGCTTAACGATAGCTTCCGATCACGTTTCGAAACGGACACAAGAGAAGGTTTAATTTTAGAAGTTGTTGATAAGAATTGTATTTCGCAAGTGAAGCTGGCGAGGATCAGGAAAATTGTCGGGAAGCGATTATTTGTTCAGTACTTTGACTCATCAGATCCTGACTCTGGATTCTGGTGTCACGAAGACTCTCCATTAATTCATCCAGTTGGCTGGGCAACGACAGTTGGACATAAGCTCAGTGCCCCACCTGACTACATAGAACGAATGAACCGTAAGCTAACTCAATTAATATTTAAAAATTGATCTTCTAAACGTCAAATATTTTTAGTTGCACGAGAAAGAATTCTAGAACCAAATGACGATGATGCAACGATGGACCTTTTTAAGTTGAATTTCTTATATGAGGAGTATTTTGATTCGTCACGTGACGATAAAGTTACAGCTTTTTGTGAAGGAATGAAACTGGAAGCAATCGATCCACTGAATCTTTCGTCAATCTGTGTAGCAACTGTAATGGAGGTCCTTAAGTTCGGCTATATGATGATCCGAATTGATTCTTATGCTCCCGACGCAACTGGGTCGGACTGGTTCTGCTACCACGAAAAGTCGCCATGCATCTTTCCAGTTGGATTTTGTAAACAGAATTCAATTCCTTTAACACCTCCGAATGGTTACAGCATTAATAATTTCAATTGGAGCAACTATTTAGCAGAAAGCAAATCTATTCCCGCGATGGATCAAGTTTTCCATCGGTTCTCAGCAAATCATGGTTTCAAAGTAAGTTAATTTAATATTAATCTAATCGAATATTTATTTAAACATAATTTTAGACTGGAATGAAGCTTGAGTGTGCTGATTTAATGGATCCTCGATTAGTTTGTGTCGCAACAATTTCCAAAGTCGTCGGTCGCCTTCTAAAAATTCATTTCGACGGTTGGGAAGAGGAGTATGATCAATGGCTAGATTGCGAATCGCCAGATATTTATCCAGTTGGCTGGTGTGTAACTGTTGGCCACAAACTTGAAGGACCTCCATCAGCGAATTCCGGAAAGACTCAATTCATGCCAATCAAAATTTTACCAAAAGGAAGTGCAAAGAAACTGAATAAAAAAGGTCCGAAAAGAAAATCAGTCGGAAAGGAACATTTTGTAATGTCGTCAGGTAATTCAATATCTTAAATATTTAGAAAGTATTAAATAATTTATTTTTATTAAGGTCAAAAACAATTCCACGCTTCAGCATCGTCTTCCTCTTCATCGATGCCCAGCCTTCCAATTACGTTCATCAAGCAAGATGCAAGTAATTCAGAGTTTGGAAGTTACTCAATCAAACAAACTCATATGCACGTTGGTCAGAATCTCTACGGTGGTGGCATAATCAAAGCAGAGTCATCTGAGAATAGTATTATCAATAACTTTAAGAATCTGCAAAAGAATTTGGAGTTAATTGAACAGCAACATGTCGGTTTTCGATCACAGCAACAAGCTCCACGCTTTGCTGACGATAGTGATGATGATCAGAGTCAAGATGGATTGGTCTTTGATGACGATGACGAAGATGACATTGAACTATCACCAACTGAGTGGGACTGCAATGATGTCATTGAGTTTCTTAAACGTAACAACTGCAGCCAGCATTGCGAACTATTCATGAAACATAAAATTAACGGAGTGAAACTTCTTGAACTGTCACAGAATGATATCATCAAGCTTCTGGGCATGAAAGTTGGTCCCGCAATTAAAGTGTTTGACCTGATACAACAAATCAAGGCACCTCTCCAATGATCAGTGGCAGCGAGTGAAGTGATGATAATCAGGAAATGAATAATTCTTTGTCTAATAATTCTCATTGCGTCCCCTGATTTCTTTTCTTCGGTTTTAGTATTTAGTTAAATTACTCGCTGAGAGGAATAATTTCTGCTTAAAATTTAGTCCTTACGATAAGATATGTTGAATTCAATAATTTTTCATGGATTTTAGTGTCATAAGATAATTTGATAGAAGATAAGCTTCCTAATGATAATTTCAAAATTAAAAACGATTGATGAATTGATGATCTTAAATTGCCATATTTCAAGATTGTTGAACTGCTGTAGACAACGAAGCAATTTCTTATTGCAAGCAAAGAGAAAACTCACCGACGGAAAATCTTTTTACATGCGCCACTCGCCATTCAACATTTTATTACACAAAAAGTAAACAAAGCGCAATTAGAATTAATTGCAATAATCAGGGAAATATCATGCCGAGTCACACACAATCCCAAATAATACAAAACACAAATCGTTTGTCATCACCGAAAATCAAAAAGAAGATATCGCATGCGGTCTCAACGCTTAACAATAAGAGAGATGGGAAGTGGATTTGTTTTAATATTTTTGAAGACGATATCATGACATGTGAATTCCAATCGTTCCCCGATTCTAAGCTCAATTTATCTTTGTAATATAAAATATGAAAGAAAGATAATTAGCGTTTAGTTGTCGATTCATTTTCGTTAGGATTACAAACAATAACAAAAACAAAGAAAGAGCAAAATATAGAATATTTAAGGACTTTAATCTATTTTTATACAAAAAGATAAAAGGGATGATGGTTAAAGAGTTGGCGAGAACTTTAAGAGTGTGTGACTGATTTTGATGCAAAGTTTTTCCAACGTAATTGCAATGGAATGATTTTTCGTTTTGATCCGCTCGTGTTTGTTTGAGATTCACTTTGTGCTGCGCGAGGGCTTTGCTTTCGCTAGGGCAAAGTTTAAGGATGGAAAATTTGTAATAAAGAAGGAAAATAAAATGAAATAAACTTTTATATGAAAGAATTAAAACGATTTTGAAAAGCCGAAAGGCCAGGGAATTAAAACCAGTTACAAAGCGGTGTCATGAACCGAGCGTCGTGATTGACAACACATTTTTTAAGTCTTGTCACGAGTCATGAACGAGGCGAGTAAAATAATGAAGTTCAATCAGTTTCGACACGCGCGGTTTCATCAAAAAGTCGATATAAAAGGGACGACTGGACTTTATTTCTATGAAAGCTCGTAAACTCGCTCATAAGTAAAAAAACCTTTGAATGATGGAGTCTATAATATTCTGGATTGTTCTGCTCTACTTGTTGAGCGTTGTCGTCAATTTTATATCAGCTGGCGGTGAATCAGGTAATTATAAGCTTCATTATTGTTGAAAGTGTCAAAAAAGTCAATGAACCAAGTTTTTACACAATTATTTGAACAAAGGTTGCCTAATGATTCTTCTTAACTCGTTAAATTTTTGGTCATTTTAACATTTGTTTCCTATTTTTTCCAGTACCAGACTCCGTGCCTCACTGCTGAGAAATGACCACGCCGCAAAATATTCTCTCGTCACAAATCGTCGCTTTCTTCATTGTTTTATTAATTGACCGTTGAAATGATCTTTACAGTGAAACTCTAATGCCTTGGAAGTATTTAAACAGTTTCAGGTTATTCTCAACCTAAAATTTAATAAAATTAAAAATTTAATTTGGATTTATCGTCACATTTTATTTATTGGTCTGAGACTTTGCCCTGTTTTGTTCAGAGGAAATCCTTTGCTGGCTTTGCTTAGTTTCTTCGTTTTGATTTTTGGGCTTTAAGAAAAATGGTTTTTCCACTTATAGAAAGATGCTTAGGCACAAAAGGGCTTTAACTAAATTTGAAAATCTGGATGATGAAGAAGCCTCAAAACGATTTATTTCCTTTTGAAGAAAATCCCACCAAAGGTAAAGAAGCCTTTTGAATGAAGTTTCTGTTGAAGCTCTTAAATTCATCAAATATTTATTTTCGGGTAGATAAAAATTAAATCCACAGCTCAAGAAAATTAGAACACATAAAAAGCATTCAGGTGCTTCTCATTTTTTTCGGGTATCGCCTGAATCTTCACTCATTAAGATTTTATCAGCAGAGCAGTTCTTTCAGGAGTGAATCTTTATATGAAGCAAAGTCTTCTTCATATTTCATCACTATCCGACCTTTTGACACCAAGCAATTTGTTTCTGTACAAAAATTCTCGAATGAGAAGATTCAAATTTTAAAGCTCTGCGTTGGTAAAATAATTTGATTCAAACATAAATCCATAGAAAAGATTTATGTTTAAATCAAATGAGAATTCTTACGTTTTAGGTTCATTTAGAAACGAGAAGTCGATAACAAGAAAATTTATGTTTCCTCAATTTCCTTCCTTCGTCGTAACTTCGATTGGAAACAACTTACAAAGAATTGAATTTCATTTCTGACCAAATCAGAACTGAATTCAATGGTTTATTTAAAGAGAAATTACATCAGATTAACGTTTATATCGGATTATCAACTGTCACTGGTCCCAATCAACAATCTAAATCCTGAATATTCTGAAACAAAAAATATATTTCAATCATCGCGAGAATTTACCAACTGAATGTTGTTTAATCCTTGTCAGAGAATGAGAAGTGTTTTTGCAGGTTTCCTAACCTTTTGTCAAAAGATTGAGTGATCCAAAAAAAATATTTAAATGCGAGATTTTATCGCTTTTCCATGGCTTTCAAAATGAAATATTGTGGCGAAGAAAAACGAGCGAACTCATTTCAAAAGAAAAGCTTTTAAAAGATGTCATAAATGAAAAGTTTACATTTCTTTGTGCTCGCACCTTCTGCGTTTTTTTACGTTTGCATGTCTTTGAGCAAAGAACCTTAAAAAATTGTTTGCTATTAATGACTTGGATATGACAAGCTTTGATTTTCCATGGGAGATAACACGATTGAAAAGAGTTCTTGCATGATAATCGACCTAAGGTTGAATCTAATGAGATGTCTGACCCAAAATTGAAATTCTCCGGATATTGAGAGAAGCGGATTTGATTAGATCTGCCACCTTAAAATGTCGTTCCATACATTGTTAGATACCATCACAAAGAAAAGCAATTCGATGAAACACATCTTTTGTTTGAAAGCTCTATGTCGATATACAAGGACCTTTGACTTAAATTTCATTCAAAGGAAAACTTGAAAACTAAAAAAAGATTTAAAGGAAATCACTTGAAATACGAACATCAAACAGCTTATAACACGAAAGTGAGCTAAACTATAAGTTCGCCTGGCTTGGAAATAACACCGTATGGAAAATATCTGTGATAAGCACGTTCCTTTGCATGGTAATTGAATTTGTTTGTGGTAGATGTTTGCGAGAGATTACGGAAAAGTTGTTCGCAAGTTGTTTCTTCTTCGAGATTTAAGTTTCCTTCTGACTGTGCGAGGATAAATTCAATTTACATGTAAATTCTCAAGGAGGTAGATCTAATAAATTAGGCCGCCTAATTCTTTATTGGTTTGGAATTCCATTTCCCAAGTCACGGGAGAGCAAGATTAAAGTAAATCTTTAAGTAACTAAATTGAAAGTTGTATAAGAATGTTTATTCCCTTAGATGAATATACGAGTATGCCTCCTAAATGCAGCGCCTAAGGTATAAATGAACCTGTCACATCCACGCCTTTAGGTTACTCAAGTTCGTTAGACAAGAAGGAAATTTGAGCGCGAAGAATGTCAACGCATATGCCAAACATTTTTCCCCTTACAAATATTAATAAATTATTTATAATTTATGCTCGTGCAATTTCGAAATTGAGCTAGCGAATTATGATTTCGCGCACATGTGTAAACAAATGAAACTTCTAAATTTGTTTCAAGCAGGATGCAGTTCTTCACGCACCGTGAGTTTAATTTAATGTTAGGCGTGATGCGGGATTTTAATTCAGTGTCATGTCAATGCGACATTTACTCATTAAGACGAAGTTTCATAATTGAAATATGAATTTTAGCTCGTGTGAAATATTTTTAAATAAATCGTTTCTGTAATTTAATTTATTTTCAAATTGCATGACTTCAGTCATCTATTTACTTGTCAGCAATTTGTTAATTAACATTCTTCAGTAATAAACGAGAGAAAAGTGTTTGAAGCAGTGCGTGACTTTTAAACAGTTTTATTGATTTCTGGTCTGAGCTTTTTGGCAAATGCTTATGATGGATTCTGAAGCAACAAGCAGAATTGTTAAAAAGCGATTCTCAATATTTCACATTTATTTGACACAAATTTGAGTTAAACTTTCGACTTGTTGAAGTATTATCACTTGTTGAACTTGTTGATTTGAAATAAATTGTCATTTTGAAGTGGATACTCTCAATGTCGAATTCAATGCTCTCGATCAAAAAGCTTCCAATAAAAAATCAAGCCATCGTGAGCACCGAAGAGACGATTCAATTTTCAATGATAATGCTATCAAAAATATCTGCCCTTGTGAAATTCTCAAGTGATTCGAACAATATTTATTCAATTCAAAGTATCTTCAAGAAACAATAAAAGAACTCTCGCGAGTTCAAGTATTTTCTCGAAAAAAAGTTTCGTTAAGTTTTCTCAAGAGAGTTCCGATTTTTTTTTTATTTATTCACTCAAATTCAAGTTCAAATAGATTAATAAAATGTGGAAATGTGATCATTATAAAGATTAATTGCATTTGATGTTAGAAGTTGGACTCAAATTCAGAAATCTTTTAGGACTTCACCACAAGCTTTACGTAATTATTCAACAGCTTATTAAAAAGAAACTCGAGACTTTTCGCAACACGAACCTTTCTCAAGACAGCAAAAGTTTTTGAAGAGTTAATGGGTTGAATGTGATTCTTTTGCTGCTGGGCTACTTTTCTTAAAGCCCCGAGTGACTTTTCTTTCGTTACGGAGCGTTGAGAAAAAAAAATCAATCAACCCCAACTCAAAAAATAAATAAAAATAAATGAAGAACGTAAAACAAAACTTGATTTTTTATGCATTTCAAGCAGTCTAATAATCGCCAAGAAGAAGAATTATCGAGCGATGAAAAAATGATGGATGGAAAGAGATTTTCTCTCAGTTCTACTACACGTGTCGCCGATTAGGGTCAACTACGACGAAAAGTTTGCCTCTGGTTGCTTCTAAAAAGGAGTGAAAATTAATGTCTCCCATCTCATGACCAAGGTCCATTTATCACAATCTCGGCCTAGCAGATGTTTCCACGGAACGTTTCATAAACTTCCGACAAACCGTTTGTAGTTGAAGTCCTCTCCAAAAAAAACTTTCCTTCTCATATTCAACGAGCTGTAGCTTGAATAAAAGTTTCCTTTGCTTGTAGACTTACCGAGTGACGAGATAGAGTTTCTGATGACGACGATGGAAATAAACAAAATTGTATGAACGTCAAAAATTACAAAATATGATTTTCCTAAAGGTTTGTCCTTGCTTGAGACAGAAAACAAGCCATGACATGAACTTTTCTGTTGAGTCAGCACGATTGTCATGGTAGAACTATTATTTATCTATGTAAATGAAAAAGTTCACGTAATCCATAAAAGATTTTATCAATCGAGCAGAACCAATCTTTGTTCATTTGCTGGAACTGTGAACATCGAAACGTGCGAAAATCAATTGTTTCGAGATGGATAAGAAAATTGTTATTCTTCAAATATAAATATTACCTTACAAAGCTTACTCTTTAGGGCTTTTGATACAAAAGGACTAAATAAGTAATTTTTAAGAAAGAAATTTTTGTGAATTGATAGTAAAAAATAAATTCTCTCTCGTAAAATACGAAAATATTCGTGAAATGTTTTTTATTTTGTTGCTTTGCGTTCGTCATTTTCACCGGCTTTTACAGTCGCTTTTATATGAGCCGAGAAACGACTGAGCCCAACAGTATAACATGTTCATTGTGTCCGCTATAAATCATGAACAAGGAAAACTCGAGTCACACGAGGAATTAATCAAAAGACCGGAAGGAAGTTGCTTTAATAAACTTAGCAGATATTGAAATACTTGAACATGAAGGGACATTTTGTCGCTAAAAACTTAATCTCAATTCAATGATCTCATGCAAGATTTATTGGGCAAACAAATCAAAATTGGAAGAAGCAACGATTTACTCGACGTTAAGTGGAATTTGATCGAATAAGAAAAACATTAAATTCAGGTGCGTCAAGTCGAGACAGTAAATTGAAATTCGAAGAACTGGAATCGAAGGTAAACGTTTTCGTGTTCACTTAATTTCTGACTCAACCGGAGACTTTGTTCTTTGCCATGAATTTGCTACAATCCGCGATTCATCGATATTCGTTGCGTGAAACATTAAACGAAGCATTTGCAAATCGTAGCTCAACTAGAATCGATAAGTATTTCGGAAAAAGTTTTATAGTACGTTTTTATGTACTTAAAAATAAATTTACGAATTTTTCTAATCATGAAAATTGTAATTATTGTTAAAAATATGAAAAACAAATTCCAAATCTTCCTAAAAACTTTGCTTTCGTTCCACCCTCGCTTGTTTCGTTTGTAAATTGCATTATGAAACTGTGAAATTGTGAATTCTCTGATGTCTCATAATTTATTCTTCTCGCCCCAAGAAATAACTTCTTTGCTTGTCATCTTCAAGAGGGGTGACAATGAACGAGAAGTTCCATCACTCCAGACTCAATTGTTGTTCAAAGTTATTGCGCAAATGGTTCGAATTTCGAAGAGAGAAGATTATAATCTGGATATTTCCATAAAAATGAAAAGCAAAATAACTGCAGGTTATTGATCGACTTTTCCTCTCGAAGCTTGTTCAGTTTTATTTGGTATTTATATTTATCAAGTGAGTTGCGGTTTACGTCGACTTTCTTCTGCACATTCGTCAATCGATTCATAAATGATTCAAGGCCAAAAGAGTTGCAGAAATTTGTAAAAACATGAACCGCTGTTAACGGCAAAAGGAAAATCAATTGTGTAATGGAACACCTCAAGGGATTTTCCGTTATTAGGCTTTTTATGTAAATAAAATTTGTAATTTCCTCTTGGCACGTCAAGAACAAAAAACGATAAAATGAATTATCGAAACCTTTTTTTTTCTTGGCATTCCTTTGAAGGGAAAAATATTTTAAAGAAGCAATTCGTTATCTTTCAACTGAAGGTTTTTTCTTAAAAGAAAAATATACAGTGAGAACTTCTGTTTAAAGGTAAACAAAAAAGTCATTACCCTAGAATGTTATGAAATGAACTGTTAAATCGATAGTTTTCAACTATTTTTAATTAAGTCATGGTTAATGTTCCTTATTCTTCTATTCCTACTTAATTTGTTTACATTTAACTCTTCCCTCCTTAGCAGTTCCGAAACGATTACAAATTGAGAGCAGATGCGAGTTTCAGAATTTTATTTCGTCTATTCAATTTCAAATAAATCTTTCTCACAATCAAAGAACGTCAAACGCATCGCATGCAACCCGTTCGCATCAATCGATCAAGGATTGTCTTATGTTTCTCTTGATGATGGATTCTTTTTGCTTCCACAAGTTCAGTTGGTTCTCAACGCCGCCATATGGTTCACGATGAATAATTAATCTTGTTGAAAGATTCTTCCGCCTGCAGATTTTTACGAGACGAGAAAAGTTAATTAATGACCCTGATTTCATGTTCTTAAGTAAAACTGTGTAGTCAGTGGTCAAACCTTTCAGCGAAATCTTCTGACGTATGAATCTTGATGAATGCTCGTTTAATGAGACCATAAGGATCGTAAGCTTCGCTCCAGGTCATTTTTCGTAACGCCTGTTCGTTTAGGTTTAACATTGTGTCATACAACGCTTTCGGATGTCCCAAAATTCCTCGACGTTGCCCGATCAAAAATAAGTGGCACTCCGGGACCGTGAATTCGAGCTCCAGATGGAATAAATATTTGCTTGTACTGATTGGAAAAAGGGAGATTTAAAGAGATTATTTAGCAGACGCGAATATTTCGTCGTTTCCAATCCAAACCCAAAATATTTCTCTTCGCCAATCTTTAGGACTTCGCAAGTTTTATTCGAAGGTGGAATGAGTAGCTCAGCCATAAGAGGTGACATTTGATGCCGAAAATTCTTCAAAGAGTTTTTATAAGCATAAAGCCCGTGAAGGATCTGAAAATGATTTGAGTCAAAACATTCAATTCGCTTCATCTAAAAGCATCTCACTTGTCGTTCTCGGAAAGTGAATTCATACAAACAGCTTGTATTCCGAGCCACATTGAAGAATTCCGTCCGAAATAAACGATTCAATTCACACGCTTTGATTATTAGGAAAAAGAGAAAACGTTTGAGATTCTTGTTGGACAAACACGAGGAATTTGAAGCCAAACGTGAATGAAATAGAAACTCACAAATCGCATTAAAACCTCGTCTGTACATTGCAATAAAAGTGCATTGAATTGTGAAATCAATCATCGATTCGTAAAAATGTAAATCCTTTTCCGATGTGGGCTTCGTTTGCGATCCGCTTTTGTTGGACATCAGCAAAATCTGAAATTAAGGAAAACTCGAATGTTTAATTCGAAAGTTTCTATAATAAAATAATTAAATTGAGCACCTTTGAGTATTCACGAGCAATCAGTAACCTGCGATCACTCAATTGTTTCGATAATTGTTGCTCAATTTGAAGCGAGTACATGTCACGAATTTTTCCTTTTGCTTCTTTGTCACGACGAATCAGGAGATATTCAACAATCAGTAAATAAAATTCAAAATAAAAGATTGCGCAATGGAGGAACTTATCGAATGTTTGAGTGTTGAGAAACTCGATAAGTTTGCTTGTCGCTTTTGACTTCAGTGTGAAAAATGCTAAAATTTTGATATCTTGCAGAGTCACGACTTCGCTATCGTAGAACTTTGCTGACCTCAAGAACACTTCCCGAAGGATTTTCTCTTCTGCCACGTTGATGTACTCGGCGAACTTTAGACCCGCATCAAGCAAGCCGCAAAGCTTTTGCTTTGTTTGCTTATCAACGCCATGCGAATGGAATTTCAATTTGGCTTCATTTTCGCCCCACGTCCAGTGGCCGTTCTTAAATTTATGTTCCTTATCTCGGTAAAGTGGCAGGAATGACATCGAGCGAATAAAAAAATGTTTTACTTCTTCAAAACGAAAGCATTTACATGGAATTTATTATTTGAAATATATTTAAAATTTTCTTTTTTGAATTCAAAGTTTACTTTGTGATTGTTACAGTAGCGGACATAAAAATAAAAAATACAGCCACTTAGTGATTACGTAAGTTTTTCTCTATAACTTTTGAACCTTTCGCTGAATTTTGATGAAACTTTCATTAAAATATAGAATATTAAATAGAGTTCTAGTTTATAAAAAGATTTTTTTACAAAAGTTAGCTTTTAAGCTTTTTAAACGACTGAGTGTATTCAACATAAGTTAGTTCAGTTTAGGAGGGTCCAAAAGAAGAACAAGAAGAACGAGTCGACACTGAAGCTTCTTCCTTACCAAAAATATATCGTTCAACTCAAAAACATATTTTGACAACGAAAATGAATTAACTGCGTAGATTTCCCAAAGGAGCAATTCAGAATTTTATCCAATTACTAACAGGATAAAACAGTTGACCTCAATTCGTCGTTCGACGTTTATTTCGCAGTCAAAACTTGAAATGTGTGACTGAGGCATCATGAAACATAATGACGCCGTAGACCAGGTGAAATGAAATTCATGAATGCATAACGACTAATTGGAAATTGTTTTTAATTTCTTCGTCAAACTGCAGCGTATGATATTTAAAGGCCAAGGCCAAGTACAAATGTTTGATATTTAATTGAAAGACTTCGGGACAGGTGCGATCAAAAATAGAAATCTCAGATTGAATGTTTCCATTTCAAAGAACATTTCGTGTTTGCGTTAAGTGAACTTTTCAAATATAAATATATTTTTTCAATTTTGGTATCACGGATTGCTGATTGAGAGCAACGTCAAAACTTGCACAACATTACGAACTAACCCTCGACTCTCGCAGACATAAATTATTTTAGTAGATATTGACTCAAACTTGATACGCTCTCTGGTCAAGAAAAGAAGAAAAACTCAGTGAGATCACTAAAGCAAACGAGAAATGTTTGATTAGGAAAATTTCTCTTCAAATATCGAGCAAAGCTTAAGCATTGCGGAAACTATTCACAGGAACTAACGACTGAGCTCTGAAAAGAATCAACCATATTTTTGGAGCTACATCGAGCTTCGGATCTTTTGGTGTGTGTTCTGCTTCAGGTCACGGATGAGAAGCTGTGCACTGAAATACAAAATAAACATCGACATTTTCATTGAATTCTCCATCGAGAGAAATACATTTGTTCATATCTCAGAAAATAAATTCCTGAATTTGAATGGCGAACCAAGTTGTTTTACGGTAAAGTAAAAGCAGTGGCTATATCTCGCGAGTTGTAACAGAACATTCGTACGAGGGCTATCGTGTTTTCCCTTCAGAGAGCCTAACAATGACTGAATTCATAATTTTATTGCCCTATCAAAAATATTCATGAGCAAAAACATTTCGTCAACGCAAATTGAAAATGGCAAAATACTCCAAAAATTTCTGACTGCGGAAGTTTTGTATTTGTCAATAATAACGAGAAAGTTTTTTGTTTCCAATCAAACCAATTGCAGGATCATGCTTTAGCCTCACTTCGTTAGATAATTTTCTTTTATCAAACTATTTGTTACTGTCGAGGTCTCCAAATCTATTAACTTCATTGTTACAACTCATCCCTTTTGACTTAATTTCTTTTGTTTCCCGGATGTATCAGGAATAAAATACAAAATGTTAATGACGGAAATGTAGCGGAAGCTTCAGTTTAATTGCTTGTGTAATCTCTCGTAATGGAATGATCCATAATTAACAGTTAAATGATGCGCGTTAATTGACGAATGCTGGAAAATCTCTCTCGATAAAGAAGCAAAATACGGAAAATCAATAGTTAATCAGCCGTAATTATGCCACTGGTTCCTTGAATCGTTCATGCCTACGTCGAATTTAAATTTAGTCGACGCGATGAAAGCTGAAAAGGCTCAGTCACGTGCTATTCACAAACAACTTTCGAAAGTAACTTGACACCTGAATACGAATACGTATGTCGAAACGTTTTTGCTTTGAAGTTGTATGCCAAAGCCGCGTTTGATGTCTTACGGCTCTTTAAGAAGAATTTACTTCTAATAAAAATAAATTTTGGGTAAAATATTTCGATAAATATTTTTTAATTTATTGATGATTCACTCTTGGGTCTTATCAACATTTTTTTGTACCTTAAAACTTTTTATTTACGTACATCTCGTTATCTGATGAACAGATGATCCAAATCTATTAAGAAACTTTTCGCTATGAATTTGAATTACCATTTTTTTTTCTCGAAAAAAGTTGTTAACGGTTTATTTTAACTAAGGATAATCTTGAATCTGTTTAAGCTGCTTATCATGAAAAGACTAAATATGCTGCACAATAAACCGCGGGACGTTACAAGGGCGGACGCTGTCGACTGGGACTCAGTTGTCACGCTTTGGTTGGAGTGTTTCATGGCTGCTGGCTTGTCACCTGCGGAAACAAAGAATTTAATTCACGGCTACTCAAAGCTATTATGAAACGTTTGCGATTATTTTCGTGCTTTAAGGTGTAGCAGAAGCTTTTGTGTGAATGAAGCGCGAACACGAAAGCCTAATAGAATATCATTTTGCCACAATTAGCAACCTAATAATCGCTTTGAAAGTTATGGGAAAAGACTGAGCGTGTACTCACCTCTGAGAACATGTACATTGATATTCGTTGGTCTTGTGTTGGATGGAGCGCAAGTATAATTTCCTGCGTGTTTGAACTGAACTTCGTGAACCGACAAAATACTACTCGCCACTGGAATTTCGTTGCTCATCATGCGACTATTTTCACTTAAAATAAAACTATCTACTAGATGTGGCTTTTTATCTCCATCGTTAATGTTTTCGTCGATATCGAGATTTGGAGCAGGAGATGGCTTTGCTATCGTTACAACTGAATATCCATCATGAACGTTAAAGTTAACCATCTTGTCCTCATGATACCTAATGTAACATAAAAGTTTTGTTTAAACTGGTGGAATGAAAGTATTTAGTAAAAGGCCGTACCAAAAGACGTAAGTGGGATTTTCAGTCGCTTGAATTATTTTACATTCTAGTTTTAAAGTTGATCCTTCGTCGATGTGAACGTCGGGCATGCCGACGATTTCTGCTACGGCTTCTATAACTTCGACTTCTATAAATATTGATTCAGGTGGATGAAGTGAGAGGTTGCACTCGTAAATGCCTTCGTCGTTCTTTCGCACCGTCTTTATTCGAAGGTTCCAAACGCCTTTGTGTCTAGCATGCTCAACATGAAACCTTTCGTCGCTGCTATAAGTGGCAAGGCCGACTGTAAAACATCATTTTAAATTGCTGTTATGACAGGAAGTGAGTTGTTAAAGAACCTGTTAGCAGTCTGTAATCGCTTCTTCTGATCCAAGTTACAGTAGCGGGAGAAGAAGCTTCCACCATGCAAGGTAGAGTGGCTGTTCCGCCAATTTGAGCCGTAACTTTTGTATTATTCATAGTCTCGAAGGTACTATAAAAGCTAAAGGAGTTGTGGGACTTCTGATTCTTTCCGCCATCTGAATAAAACGTTTAAATGTAATAAGAAAGGATTATGCGGAACGAGAGACGATAATCACCTCGATGTGGCTCGACACCCGCAAAACTCAAAGCGAATAACATAATCACCAACAACGCTTGTTGATGCTTAAACGTGAAACAATCAAATGTCATTTTGCATCGTATAAACCATCCACGTAATTATTCCAATTCTCCACGTTTCCGTCTTGCCATGATCTCACAGAAGCACTCAATTATTCAATCTGAAATTTGAAGTCAAGAAGAGTTTCCCATTAAGATTTCATGATTCATGGCACTTGTCGGAAAACAAAGCTCGTTCAATCTTTCCCCCAATGGTTTTTCCTTTCTTTAATTCATAATTCTCGCCAAGCGTCGTCATATTTCAAGAAAAAGTTATTGGATGTTAAAAGTCCTCTCAGAAGAAAACTTCGTAACGAAATTAGATTCAGAGAAGGAAAAAAAGTTTAATTCTTGTTTAATGGCAGCAGGTGTAGGCTTCCATCAGAAAACATAAATTTTCCATCTCTTTCGGAAAACGAAGAAAAAAATTATAAACTCTTGCGCGTAAAAATTCTAATTAATTTCATTTTGAAAAATTTATGACATTTAGACGAATATGATTTACTAGAGCTCTCAGTGTAACACAAGTTGATCGTTTCTAAGAAGATAAAAAGCCTTGAAACTTCGTAAATAATAGATCGAGATTTGATTGCGTCTGTCGGCTTGCTTCCAAATATTAAAATTTCCACCTAATACCACACATCGTGAGAGCGTGATTTATTTAATTGGCAACTGAAGTTATAAATTTCAACAACAAGAGTTTAATTCAGAATTAATGTCGCTCGTTTTCAACCGCTGAATGGATGTTAAACATGTGTAAATTTTGAGAGTATCTCGTTAACCGTTCCTTGAATCTTATGCACATGTCGAGCTCGTAATTTGAGACACAAAAAAGAACTTGACATAAGCAGGCACTTCAAAGCTTTGATAATTGCCAAACAACTAAAAAATCCAAGGAACATGACAGCGAAATTTGTAGCCTTTCAAATGGCAACAAATAAATTGCCAAATGTAGGAAAAACGAAGTTTTTTTTGTCACTCATCGTTTTGCCTTTGCTGCTCATAAATAATTCCTGAAAATTTAATATTACATTCTAATGAAGCACACTTGACAAATATAATTCACAGCACAATCGTTGTCGGCAAACATTCTCAAATGCTAACCTCCTTCCACAATTAGCCTCCTGTTTAGATCAGAGGCTTCCGTCAATCATAGCAAAAGGTTCGTCATGTTTCCGAAACTCGCAACTAAGCCGATGTCACGGGAAATTAAACGCAACTCACTCTTCAGCCAGTACGAAATTTAATCCTTTCTAATCCAATTGTGAGAGATTGATAATCCGAACATAATCCATGAATGTTCCTGAAACTTTCACTTTCACAAAACTTCTTCTTCGTTTTATATTTTTCTTATTTTTTTTTCTTTTGGTTACGATCAGTCACTTTTTTCTTGCCCTTGTCTTCGAAGGGTAATTTAAATTCATCACAATCTCCCGCTTTTCATCTTAACACTTCGAACAACGGAGCACGACTGAGAATAGAAAATACAAATGTTCTGTTTTCATTCATAGAAACAGATGTTTTAGGCAGTTGCGGAAGAATTTTGAGAGCCGGAAAAACTTAACGAAAAAAGAGCGTGAAATATTTTCTTGCAAAGAGAGTGAAATCGTTATGATTGAAAAACATTTATTAACCCACATTTCGTCCTTGTGCAAATAGATATGAATTGTAAAAGCCTTAAAAATAAAAATTTCGGTTCATGATTTATGGCCAATCATCAAACTAATTACTAGTTCAAACATAGATACATTTCGTTCCTCGGGACTACGAACGGCTTATCGATTTTGAGTCTTTTCCTTGATTCGAAAACAATCAAACATATTTTTTTCATAACCATGCTGCCACAATAAAATAAAATATAACAAAAGATCGACATGCAAGCGTATTGCCGAACTTGTCGGCAATAAATATTTATCTTCTTCTTTCGAGTCATTCATGATTCTTTGGTTTTGCGTTAAGATTTGTATCTTGAGCGCAAATCACTCCGCAGAGAATTTATCGGCATAAAATATTTGCTGACATGCAATATGTTCTACCAATGTGATTCGGCGATTCGTTTATTGAAAAAAATATTTGATGACTTTTTCCTTTTTGTGGAACATCAAATGATACAACTGTGGTAGCGTAGAGAATTTGGGGAAGATAATTTGATGAAAACACTTTGCGAAAATTGATTTGAGTAACGACTGGTAACTTACGACAATAATTAACATTATTCAAAGGAATGTTAGCTGGCTATTCAGAATCATTTTATTCCCTTGACAAATTGATAAATAATAAAAGGCCATTGAACTGGTGAGGCGACCATCAACAAGATTCCTAAATACATTTCTGTTATTGCAAATCTGCACCTGTAAAAAGCGTGCCGTGAGAGCTTAGAGAAAACATCTGACTAGTTATCGAGCTTCGAATTCGTTTGCCTAGAATATTTTAGTATTGAGTGACTAATTTAAATTTTCATAGAATCTTTTGTTTGTTTAGAGTTGATTAAAGTACTCAAGATGCTACCCGACAGTCATGTCGTTATGTTGATCACAATTATGTTTCTTCCCAAACAAGAAACAACGCTCTTGCAATTGATTGATCTTCGTTTAAACAGTGAGCATCTGCTCTCAATTTGTGATTATGTTTAAGAAAACACTAAGGGACCAGTTGTAAACAAATTGAGATCGAAATAGAGAGTTCTGACGCCTTTACATAAACTCGGTTCATGTGAATTTTGAGACTGAGAATGGGAAAAAATAAGAACATCAAAAAACCATAATCAGCCTCGAGTTTTGGATAATGTTTCGTGCTAAACATAAAATTTAAATTTTACAGCGCCAACAACTTTTGTTGCTTAATATTTTAAACTTGATAAGCTCACATGAAAACTTTTTTTTATTTCAAAGTTTTATGATCCACGAAACAGAAGCGAAACTAGTTTAAAATATTTCAAAACTATCGATTTAACAGTCCATTTCAGCTCACTCTGGGTTAATGACTCGACTTTGTTGTTTACCTTTGAACTACTCTTTGAAATATATTTCAAAAGTTCTGACAATTTTCATCAAGCAAATTGAAGTAAATTGCTCTCTTTTATTTGTTTGCTAAAAAAAAGCTCTTGCCTTTTCGATAATTCATTTTACCGCTTTTCGTTTCTTGACGTGCCAAGAGGAAATTACAAATTTTATTTACATAAAAAGCCTAATAACGGAAAATCCCTTGAGGTGTTTCATTACACAATTGATTTTCCTTTTGCCGTTAACAGCGGTTCATGTTTTTACAAATTTCTGCAACTCTTTTGGCCTTGAATCATTTATGAATCGATTGACGAATGTGCAGAAGAAAGTCGACGTAAACCGCAACTCACTTGATAAATATAAATACCAAATAAAACTGAACAAGCTTCGAGAGGAAAAGTCGATCAATAACCTGCAGTTATTTTGCTTTTCATTTTTATGGAAATATCCAGATTATAATCTTCACTCTTCGAAATTCGAACCATTTGCGCAATAACTTTGAACAACAATTGAGTCTGGAGTGATGGAACTTCTCGTTCATTGTCACCCCTCTTGAAGATGACAAGCAAAGAAGTTAGTTCTTGGGGCGAGAAGAATAAATTATGAGACATCAGAGAATTGGGACAATTTCACAGTTTCATAATGCAATTTACAAACGAAACAAGCGAGGGTGGAACGAAAGCAAAGTTTTTAGGAAGATTTGGAATTTGTTTTTCATATTTTTAACAATAATTACAATTTTCATAATTAGAAAAACTTGTAAATTTATTTTTAAGTAGATAAACACGAACAATAAAACTTTTTCCGAAATACTTATCGATTCTAGTTGAGCTACGATTTGCAAATGCTTCGTTTAATGTTTCACGCAACGAATATCGATGAATCGCGAATTATAGCAATTTCGTGGCAAAGAACAAAGTCTCCGGTTGAGTCAGAAATTAAGTGAACACGAAAACGTTTACCTTCGATTCCAGTTCTTCGAATTTCAATTTACTGTCTCGACTTGACGCACCTGAATTTAATGTTTTTCTTATTCGATCAAATTCCACTTAACCTCGAGTAAATCGTTGCTTCTTCCAATTTTGATTTGTTTGCCCAATAAATCTTGCATGAGATCATTGAATTGAGATTAAGTTTTTAGCGACAAAATGTCCCTTCATGTTCAAGTATTTCAATATCTGCTAAGTTTATTAAAGCAACTTCCTTCCGGTCTTTTGATTAATTCCTCGTGTGACTCGAGTTTTCCTTGTTCATGATTTATAGCGGACACAATGAACATGTTATACTGTTGGGCTCAGTCATTTCTCGGCTCATATAAAAGCGACTGTAAAAGCCGGTGAAAATGACGAACGCAAAGCAACAAAATAAAAAACATTTCACGAATATTTTCGCATTTTACGAGAGAGAGAGAGAGAGAAACTTTTTCGTGAATATTAAAGCAGTCTCTGAATTTTCCGACTCGTGTTCAACAAGAGTTATCAAATTAACTTAGCTTTGTGATGTCATCGAGTCGCAAACAAACTGGGATTTCTTTAAGAAAGCAATATGATTGTCGAACAAGCTGAAAGAAATTCTTAAGCAACTTCGAAATGTTCCCTTGAGGCAGTAATTTATCGTTTTGGAGCTGCAGAAGAAAAACTTTGCGACAGCTTCACGATTGAGAGGATAAAATCGATGTTAATTCTTCTTTCTTTACGGTCACAGTCCCAGATTTATTTATTGATAAGCAAATGAATGAAAGCGGTGTTTCTGTAATTGAGTTTACCGAGCAAGAGCCTGACTACTCGCCCTTGAACATCTCGAGTCTTTCAATTATAATGCAAAATCCTCTTTCTTTCTGACCTTCATCACGGATGAACGAACAAAATAGGATGAACTGAAGCAAAACAACCTTTCTGTTTAACAATCGAGTTCCACGATTTCTTCTTCAGATTTTTTTCCGTCTGAACAAAATCATGGAAATGGAATAAAAAATTGATATTTTTATTGGATCATTTCTCTTGATCCAATGTGAGCGTTGAAGAAGAAGATTATAGTTACAATCCGCCTTTGTGAAAAAATCTACAAGAGGCTCACTGTTGAGCGCACGATAACAAATGTCCACACAGTTTGCAATCGAGTTGTGGCTCGTAAGACATCATGACAATGATGAAAAAGCATTTTATCTATTTCAATCGAAGAAACTAAACAGAGTGATCGGAGGAAAAAGTGTTAATGTCACGTTCAAGAAATAATTGTCATCATGGGCGAGACGACATGTGAAGGTAATTGAACATTCCTGAACGTTCTCATGAGAGTTTGAGATTATCTTTATCAAGCGATGTAGCCTTTGATTGTTATTACCTTCACCTCTGGTGTAAACCAAAGAGAACTAAAACTTTTAATTAAAATTTGAAGTAGTCAGCTAATGGCTCTTCACAATCGCACTCTCTTGAAAACTCAACGAAACTTCGGCTCTCATTTTTCTTTCGATAAATTTCCACCCTCCACTCCTTCGCCTAAACTAATTTCAGACGTCTTGATGTTTGAAAATCAAAAGAGAAGCCACCGAATCCATCAAAGCATCGCAACCAAATCAAAAGACAGTCGTGTAAACCAAGTCGGGGTTCATTAAACTGTAATTTCATTACAATGACAATTATTCACGGTCCTGAAAGTTTACTTTCTCAAATAAGAGTTTAATAATTCATAAAAAACCGAGGGTGCTGCTGAATCTTCTCTGCTCGCATAATTAATCAATCAGGAGGGTTCTTGAGTTTTCTTTTCAATGAAAATTCCATTTGTCAAAATTTCCTTTCTCGGCTGAACAAAGGCCGATTCGAAAAGCATTTAGAGGCTCGTGAGAGTACAAATGCGATCAAGAATAGAAGCCATGGCTCCCCCTCTTGATGTTGCGATATTCAATTTGAGAGTTTTTGTTTCGTTGCTGTCGACAGCAAACCTTGAAAAGATTTCCAAGTACGTGCGAGATTTCGCCTTCTTTTGAAGAGAAAACTTTTCGTTCACAATGAAACAATGGATCTCATCTGAAACAATTGTAAAGCAAAGTTTCTTGACACATCAATTGAATTTTTCAATCGAGAATCGTAATCTGAGCCACGGATTCACGTCAATGAATGAAGCCTTTTATTGATATGTCGTCAGAGGTTGTTGGTAATTAAAACTTATTTTTGATTGAAATAACATCACTACGAAAGAAGTAGAGTATGAGATGAACTCTAAATGTGTGGGTTTACTTTATGTACGAGGTCTTATCCGTCATCCTTTGAAATCCTTTTGAGCTCTGATCGATTTATTTTTGTTTCAATAAACTCCTCAACCGGGAGCGTAGTGGAGCTGTCGATAATAAATCATTTCATTCTCTTCGTAGAATTATGTAAGATCTTTCCAATCGTTTCTTCGAAACGAAGGTACGGATTTTCATCGAATTCCACTCTTCCCCTCTTGAACATGTCGTAACATCTAAATTCATCGGCAGTTCAGACACGATATATTAAAACATCATAACTTAATGCCACACGTCGTGGAAAAGCATGCCGACGCTGGATGAAAAACTAATCTTCTATTGAGTGATTTATTGCTGAGGAATTAGCGACGATGTCGATTGGGGACTTAGTAAACGATATTGTTTCTCCTCTGAACATCGACTTTCGGCGTCAATTAAAATAAGCTTGTTTGGCTTCACGCTCTGTAAATTATGACTTAGGTCTTTGTTTGTATGAAGTCGACGTTTTTCGTATGCAAACATCTCTCGAATGGGTGGGAAACCTTATCAAGGATCTTAATGAAAAGTTTTCACTTTTCCATCTCAAAGTGTTGAGCTGAGAATTTTGTTATAAAATGTGAAAGCATCGATAGCAAATTCATCATTCGTAATCGAGTTCAGTGATAGATTGGAAGAAATTTCTTGAGGATAAACAGTGAATTACAGAAAAAGAGGTTTTACAGAATGAAAATGAACATTGTGAGATTTATAAATCTGTGCCTGATGGCCTCATGTCTCTTCTTGTGTCTCAAAGAATGTCAGTCACAAGTGAGTTGAAAAACTTAATTAATAACTTTCAAAAATAAATATTTCTAAATGAAAATTAAGCTGACATTCACGCCAAGCTGGGGCGGCAAACGATCAACCCCCAACCAGGCACCACAAGGACTTTTCAGCAGCAGTGATTCATCTCTCAACTCTGCCCCTCAGCCTGGAATGGGTTGCAATCCTAAAATGGACTCAATGCTTCTGATTTATCGTTTGATTCAAAATGAGGCCAAGAATGTGCTGGAATGCAGCAATAATCAGAAATAGACATTGTCGAACTAAAGCACTTAGTCACCGTTTCCATCCCTGTGTTTTATCAAGATAACTCTGAAAGTTTGTGTAATATTCTGCTATCAAACACTTGTTGATTGAACTAAATAAAAAAAAAGTCATTGGCAAAATATTTATTTATAATTAATCAAGTTAAACAGTTTGTGAGAACTTCAAGTCCTGCTCCGAATACAACAATGTCTCTTTCATTTAGAAACAGAAATCCTTTTGAATCGGCAACGCAAGTAAAGGTTCTGTTGATAACTTCAATGGCTGAATCATTTACTTTAAGTTTGCAGATAGTTTGATCGACACTTGTAGTGTAGAGATAATTTTCTGATGTGAATTTCAAACCTGTCACTTGTGCTGTGTGAACACTGCAGTTTGATAAAGTTTTCACAAATTTAATTTGATTTCCGTCAATTACAAATTTCGTTATGAAGCAACCGTTGTCATCGCCTGATGTTCCAATTAAAAAGCCTTCGTC
Source organism: Smittia aterrima (assembly GCA_033063855.1). Lineage (NCBI taxonomy): Eukaryota > Metazoa > Arthropoda > Insecta > Diptera > Chironomidae > Smittia > Smittia aterrima. The sequence goes on from CP093829.1 coordinate 15,004,629, forward strand.
AGCACATTCAAAAACATCAAAACAATTGATTCCATTTTGATTGTGTTTCAGTTTATCGATCAACGTTAAAGCGTTGGACGATTTATCGTGAATCCAGAAGCAAACGAAGCCGTCAGTTGCCATTGTCAAAAGAAAATCCTTGACGACATGAACCTTCAGTAAACATTTTCCATAAAAATGTTCTTTTATCAGCCGAAGCTCACAGCTATTGTCGTTTCTTGTGAACCTAAGAATTCTCAAAAAACCATCTGAACACGCAATGTACAGATTTCCAAATTTTCCATCATAACAGAGACTTGTGATTCTTGTTTCAGGATCTAGCGTCGTCAACCTTGAATTTCCATTTTTAGAAGCGCTGGCGAGCTTAAAATCAAATTCTTCTTTGACAAATTTCATCTCTCTGAGTCTGGTTATTACAATTTGTCCTCGCCCTCCAGCAGAGAAAATCAAAAAGTCGTCGCCGTCTTTGACAGTGGCTAAACATTTTATGTTGGATATGTGAGACTTCACTGTCGCGACCAATTTGCCCTCAGTTACATTGAGAAGCTTTATAGATGTATCTTCACTGCCAGATATTAAAAGCTTTCCATTGTCAAGAGCTTGTATTGTGTTATAATCCATTGTGTGCAAAGCGATGTCATTCACGTCACAATCAAAATCGCAGAGAACAAACTCGACCACGTTTAGCTGTTTCTTCTGAATGTAAGTAAAGTTTACTCTTCTTTCTTTGTCTTTCAACACAACGTCCCAATGCCTATGTCTCCCTCCGCATCGATGTTCGTAAATAATTTGTCCATTATGATAAATTGCAAAGTAATTATCATTAAAACCGAGCAAATATTCTTTCTGATTCCAGTTACAGACTTTTCCTATCCAATTCACTGAGGTTTTTTCGCTTCGATGAACTTCGATTGCCGGTGGGAATTTTTCCTTGTTCAAAAAGAGCGTTCTAACTATTCCATCGTTGCCGGTCGTTCTAATGAAACCATCAGCCAGTGGCTGAATCGTTGTCACACCGAATTGGCCATGAAGCCTTCCGATTTTTTGAACGTATGTCGATATTTTATCTCTTTCATTGCAATTTTCATAAACATACAAGTTTCCGATTCTATCGCCAACTAGCCAAATGTCGTTGATTCTCGCCACAGATGTTGTCCATGGTTCAGTGCATTTCGGAATTTGAAAAATGTTTAAAATTGAACTCGATACAATGTTGATAATTAGGCACAATCCTTTAGCATCTGAAACCGCGATTTCATTATGACTGATTGCGTGAATCGCCCGAAGGTAATTTAAACTTATCGTTGTGGGTAGAATCTTTTTGATTTCAATATTTGTAGTGAACTGAAGCTTCTTTGAGTCCTCACAGAAATCGTAGGCGGTAATTGATTGCTTACCAGCAAGAAGAAGTCGATTCTCAAAAACTTCAATCGATACATAATTTTGATTTAAACCAGAAGATTCTATTTTGGTCCAATCTTCAGAGGGAAGCTTCATGTATAATTGCATTTTATTGTCGAGGACAATCAAAGCTCCGTTGTCCAAATATTTAAGTTTCGCTGGAATAATTTTTTCGTTATTTTGTATTGAAAACTTTTGATGGTTCTCAAATAAGACATCATCAAGGTTGAACGAGTTTAACTTTCCTGAACTACTGCACGTTACGACCCTTCTTGATTTCTCATCGTAATCGAGATTCCAGATACAGCCCGAAGCACTAACATTTTTCTTTGAAAGTAGTTTTCCTGTCTCATTCCAAACGCAAAGATTTGAATCTTCGCCGGCTGATAAGAATAATGTGCGGTTGTCATACTTGATAATTCTTGAAACAAACACTCTCGCAGTGTGACCGAACAGTTGATGTTTTTCCTGAAGACTGAAACAACCTTTCTCGATCGTAGTTTCGAAGACTTTAATAGATCGATCGTCTGATGAAGTTATCTAGGAGAAAATAGAATGTTTTAAATGGATAAGGCTTTCAAAGGATCGTTTGATAAACTCACAAGGTAACGATTGTTAAAATCTATTGAAAAAATGACCCCATTGTGCATAAACTGTCTATAAGTTGTATGATAAGCTGTATTATAATCTTGAATGATTCGAGGGCTGTTGTTACACTTTTTCCAAACGATAAGTTCACCAAGAGCTGTTCCGCCGAAGAATAAGAGATCTTCAAGTCTTTCTCCGTGAATGTAACTCGTATAAAGAGTTGAGTTCTCTTCACAACGAAGTTTTTCAATTATAGAGGGTTTGCCATCGATTATTTTAACGATAGCTACATGATTGTGAGCTGTCAACACAGCAATGCTTTCATCATTTAGAATTTTAATTGAGGAAATCCAATCTGATAGCTTGAAGACTAAATTTTCTTGGAATTCATTGTCTACTAAAGTTGTTATGAGGATTTCTCGCCCAGCTGAACACACAATTCGTAAAGTCTTGTTGCTCCGCTCTAAGCAGCTAATTGAATGAATCTTGTCATAGGTTGTGTTTCTATTTGTTGTATTCTTTCCATTTTCTCGATGTAGAAGTTTATTTCCTTTGCCTAAAACATAAATTTTATTGCAAAGACTTAAAGGAAGGTTTCGTTAATTCATTTGATAAGAATCTACCGTAAATCAATGAAGATTTTCCTATTATTTTCACGCAAATAGAGTCAACGAAGCTGAAACTCATTTTTATATTCAAACTCTTAACGAAATATTTTTGACGAACATTAGGGTGATTTACGTTCCGAGGAACATGTACGCTCCGAGGAACAGAGCTATTGTGAGCTTCCCTGACCACGGAGAAAAATTTCATAGCAAGTTTCCGAAAGCAAAATAATTAAAGCGCTCAGAAAAACGAAAATTAAAAAATTAGCTGGTCAGGGAAGCTCACAATAGCTCTGTTCCTCGGAGCGTACATGTTCCTCGGAACGTAAATCACCCTACACAACCTCTCTTAATTCACACAACAACCTCTCTCAAGAAACAAAACAGTCGCAATCATGAATACATCGCTACGAAGTCTCAAAATCTGCGGAAGTCCAATTGACAAAATTCTCGATTTCGCTGTGAAGGAATTGAAAATTACAGAATTGAGCATTGAAGCTAGTGACCTGCCATCAGAGCCAACGTTTCATCACAATAATCCAAATAAATATCTTAAGACACTCAAGATCGGTGGTCTAACACAACACTTCATCGCATTTGAAGGATTGCTTCAAGTCTATCCGTCGTTGGAAAAACTTACGATGGCAGAATGGTACCAGTTCGAGGGAGTTATCAGCGAGACATTGACATCAATCGCCAGGAACTGCAAAAAGTTGAAAGATCTTGAAATTCACGATATCACATGTGACATTACTCCAGAAATGACGATTCCAACTCTAACAACTCTCCGAGTTACTCGCGTCCGCGACACATTTCACTTTGTCAACGCTTTTTGTGAATTCAATCAGACGGTCGAGAAGCTACTCCTTTTGGACGGTAGGGATGTGCTTGGAGCGTTCGCTGTTAACCATCTCACAGCAAATTTGCCAAGACTTAAACACATGCTCTTGGGCGGTCGGCCATACTTCATATTTACAACTGAATTTCCTCAGCTACAGATGTAGGAAATCCTAGCGAGCAACCACTTCAAGTCATCAAATCTTCTCACAAAAAGAAGAATATTGCTCCAAAAAGCAATATCCGTCGAACATTGTTCAAATGCTCAACATGTGGAAAAGCACACTTGGGAAGTCAAAACTTAAAACTTCATCAACAACAGCATCGACACGGAGACTTCGCAGCTACGACAGAACATTTCATCTGCGATCATTGTGGTGCCACCTTTTTAACAAAAAAAAGTATGACTCACCATCTCACTAGAAGCAAGTGTGGAAAGTCATTCCATCTTCCCGCCAAAGTTCGGGTTCGACCAGTTTTGGCTATCCGCCAAAAAACTTTTCTCAGTGATTTCGTAAAAGAATTCAACTAAGAAAATCATATCGCAAACGCATTATCGAAAGTCAAATGGATGAAGAGTTAGCTAATAAGAGAATTTAATTGATACAAAATGGAATAATTTGAAAGACTTAACAAACACTTTTTCAATAATTTTCATTTTTGCCTTTTGCATTTTGGCGATGACTTCATTGCTACGACCTTCTGTCATTGTTCAAAAGCTTGCCTTAACTGAATGTGAAGTTAAAGAGAAGAGTAGTTAGAGTTATAATCGTTCCATGAAATATGTAAAATTGGAAACAGTTTTCTTCTTTCCTTTCGAATTTGAAGCCAAAAATGTTGTACAAAGTTCAAATATGAAAACAAAGTTTAAATGATCAGAAAAAAGTTTACATGGAATTAAATTAAATAAATTATCCAATGAAGTCAATTCTCAAAATTATTAATTGCAATTGTGTTGAGACGGAGAAAGATGTTGGCGATTTAATTTCAAATAGATTCGAAAGTTTGAGTTTATGTGAAGTTGATGGCTTAAAGGGCCCTTCGGGATCATAAAAGAAGAAGAAGAAGAGGTGAGAAATAAGCGGAAGTAATCCTCAATATTCATGGTAAAATCAATATTTACAAAACATTCTTTCAAACGCCTAAACATGTTTTTGTATTTTAGGAATCAGAAATGAATCTGCACGATACAATTAAACAATTTCAAGTATTGCGATCTATCTAAAAGAAAAGTTTTTGGATCTAATTCAATTTCGATTCCATGAATAATGCGACACGTCGAAAGTATCGATTGTCTAAAACAAAAGAAAAAGAAAATACGCAAATCTGACGTTTCTTATTTATTTATTCAAAAAACATCTGGCGACATTAGTCTTAAACGGATACATCTTATATTAATATAGGATCAGTGATTACCCATGAGACGGCGAAAATTCTTACTACATATGAGACACTTTGTGGTGTGTTGTAATTACAAGCTTCCCTGACCAGCTAATTTTTTGTTTTATTTTTTTTTAGATACAATAAACATTTCTTTCTCGGAAACTTGTATTAAAATTTCTGTCCGTAGTTTAATTAAATTTTTATAGCCTTAGCTTCAAAGCAACTTTCGAAACAAAAAAAAAATCGAGTGGTGAAGAAGAATCGAGTGATGCGAAATATTTTTTGAAATTAACCGTTGATTTTTTTCGCAATGTTTGTTTACGTTTTACAAATCGAAATCAAAAATCGAGTAAAAAGTTAATTAAAGTGCTATTTAACGCCGAAGCAAGTAAAAATCACTAAACAGATATGGCAGAGAATGAAATATTTGATCCAGTCGTTGAAAACGAAATTTCTTGCTTCCACCTTTCTTGCGAATTAACGGATTTTTTAAGTTTCGCTTCTTTTTTTTTAGCGACGCGAAAGTGTCTCATATTTAGTAAGATCTTGTCGCTGACTTACGTGCTTAATTAAACTATGTTAGAGGCAACGCGGAGAAATTCTGAGTACACAGAAAAATCACAAATATAGTCATTAATGTTTTTGCTTTTTTCATCAAGCGGTATATTGAAAGTTAAAGCCTCCAGAAGTGATATAAGTAAAAAATCAGCTTAAACGTCTCATGGGTAATCACTGATCCTACATCAAGTCAACGAAGCTGATACTCATTTTTATATTCAAACTCTTAACGAAATATTTTTGACGAATATTACACAACCTCTCTTAATTCACACAACAACCTCTCTCAAGAAACAAAATTCAGTGCGAACAGAAATTGAATAATATTTAAAGATGGAAACGATTGTAGGAGTCAAAGGCAAGGATTTCGTGATGCTCGCAGCTGACAGCACTCACCCACATTCGATTATGGTCTTGAAAGATGGTAAATATCGCACAAACTTTGAGTTTCTAACCAAGTCGCTCAATGATTCGGCAGAAAACAAAATATTTATTTTGTAAATCTTCTTCTAGATGAGAACAAGATCTTTAAAATCTCCGATTCACTGATGATTGCTGCAGTCGGCGACCATGGCGACACTGTTCAATTTGTCGAATACATTTCAAAGAACATTCTGCTCTACAAAATGAGGAACGGATATGAGCTCGGTCCTAAGGCCGCGGCTTATTTCACCCGAAAAAACCTCGCTGATTACTTGCGAACTCGTAACGCTTACAACGTGAACATGTTAGTCGCTGGCTTCGACAAGACCGACGGTCCTCAACTCACCTTTATCGACTACCTAGCAAACACCTTATCTGTGGATCATGGAACTCACGGATACGGTAAGTTTCTCATTAATTTCTAAGTTTCCTAGCGCATTAAAAACCAAAAACCAGAAAACCAAAAAATTTTAAATTCAATTTCTTGCTCTGTCATTTCGAGACTATAAGTAAACAATCTTCGATTCTTCGATAGGAGGAATGTTCTGCAACAGCATTCTCGATAAACATCATTATCCCAGTAAGTAAAAAAATTGAGTTTATAGATATTCTTGCTTACTCATAATTTATTTTTTAGACATCACTCAAGATGAAGCATATGATGTGATCAAGAAGTGTGCCCGCGAGATTCAGAAGAGAATGATCATCAACCAGCCAAACTTTCACATCTTTGTCGTCGACGTTAACGGCGTTCGTCGATTGGATGATTTGACTGTTGAAAACTTGAAGGTTTAAGGTTTCATTAAAAAACTTCAGTATAAATCGGAATGGATACTTTTTAATGTTTTCTTCTCAATCGAAAAATTTGTCATAAAAATAAAAGAAATTTCCTTAAAATACAAAACAGTTTATAATTTTTGTTGGCTTAAAATACAATTCTCTTTATTCAATGGTGGAATCAATTGATACAAAAAGTCTAAGTTTTCGTAATTGTGCAAAATAATAAGAAATCGAAGCACAAAGACCGGCTGACAACTCAAGAATTTCATCACAGCGTTTCACAAAATGTAATTCAGTAAGATTGCTATAACGCGCTCAGCGCTATTCCAGTCTTTGATGAAAATCTCTTAAACCTTAAATATTCCAAAACGAAAATTGCGTAAATTTTAATTTATAAAGTAAAAAACACAACGAAGCAAAAAAAAAAGTTATCAACTTGACGGGAAGTTTCATCGATTGATTTGTGTATTTTGTTTTCTGTGAATTTACTTTGTCTTCTTTTTCTCTGACTTTGTTTCTCCCTTTGATTTCTCTTTTTTCTCAGGAGCTGGCTTTTCCTCTGGATGATCTTCATAACTGAAATAAAAAATTTTATTAAAAAATATCCTTCAAAAATAAATTTAAAAACTTACGCAAAGAGTTGTTTGAGCTCGCCTCGAACGAGAGCTACGAGGAGTGGTGTAGACACGCAAGCTGGAACTAGGTACAGAAGAGCTGGTTGCGCATGTTTGTAAACATGCATGACGAAAATTGTTGCCATGAGTCCCATGAAATAAGCAATGAATGTAGCGTAGAAATACAAGCTTGACTTTCTCTTTTGACTGCAGTCGAAACGGAGAAGAAGAGCAATGAAGATTCCTGGGATGACAATATCACCAAGTCCAAGCATAGCAAAGTTTGATGCATTTAATCCGTTAGCGAGAAGATCTTGTGGGAATACTAATTTGATAGGCGCTTCAAAGCTTTTGGCGACAGTCACCATGACATTTGTTCCAAACACCCAGAAGATGTCATAAACGAAAAGTCCACCGAGAAGAATGCAGCCCGTGATAATATTGTTGAGATGAAGAAGTTCAACTCCGTTAACAGCGAAGGCTAATCCGAAAAGATTATTAGCGATCCAATGTTTCTTGAACAAATACCAGACTCCGATTATGGACGAGAGGATGAGACATACAATGTCATATGAAGTAAACTTGTAGTCAATAAGATCTTCATTTGATCCTTTTGTGAACTTGAGATGGAAAGGAATGTAAGGGATGCTAGCTGGAAGTAACTTGCTGATTGCTGGAGCAATTAAATGGGCAAGTGCTAAGACACCCAAAACGAAGAAATATCCTGTTAGAAGATAATTGATGTATTCTTTCGAGAAGAGTTTGAAGAAAATGTAAAGGCCGAACAGGGCACAGGAGGCAATGATCTGAAACAGATGAGTTGTTACTTTTGAGTCTTCCTAAAATTCAATTTTGAACTCACCGGAAACATCATTGCGTCTTTCTTAGTCATTATGTCAGGTTTCTCTGTTGACTCCTTCTGTTCTTTTTGATGATTTACACTCCTTTTTGATCCGAAGAAAATAGGAAGAAGAGCCATAATCACTAAACTTCCATATGCTAGAGCCATTCCCTCAGGCGAAGCTGGAACCTTAACGTTAGCATTCTCGGTAATGTTCTCAGCTGCTTGTTGGACAGCTTCCGCAACTGTGTCTGCCATTTCTTTCAAATTTCTCTTAAAATTCCTACCAACAATCGCTATACGTGTACAACTTAGCAAATTACATTCGAGAGGTTGTGTCGGGGGCTGATTCTACTTCACTTTCGTTGGTATTTGTGAGTTATGCGTTAGTAGTGGTTTTGTGTTTTTCTTCAGTGAATTTTCAATTAACATTTCGACGAGATATTTTTGTAAAATTTTCACTAATAATTGGGTGTGGGAGGTCATTAATAATTTTATTCGTACAAAATGTCGTTCAAGAAGGACTTGAGGCTGGTTATAAAGCCATATTACTGGGTGAACATCCTGTTAAGCTTCACCTACATCATCGCGAAGAAAACACCAATTCTATGTAATTATCTTCACGGTTTTCTTTTCCCCAACGAGGAGTTATGTGAATTCGATGGACGAGAGACAGAAATTCTATTCTTCCTCATGATTGTTGTCATGATAAGATCGAGGAAAACTGGGAGGTAAGAAGATTCTATAATTAGGTCAAGCTACAATTGAAGATGATGTTCTTATTCATTTTAGTGTCACGATGATCAACTATTTGACATCCTCCTTCCTGTACACGAAATTGGCGAATTTAATTTTATGGTTCTACTCTGACGCTAAGTTGGGAATTGCGTACGGCGTAATTTTCGTTCTCGTTGCTCTCTTGTTACCCGAGCCAACTTACAATGGACCGGAAAATGTCGTTTACTTCAGAACACCAAACAGCTTAGACGAAGAGCTTGAACGAGATAAACGAGTGATCTGGCTTGTCACATTCTATACAACTTGGAATCCAGCTTGCGTCAACTTTGCTCCAATCTTCGCACAGATCTCAAATGAATATAAATTGGAAAATCTAAAGTTCGGAAAGGTTGACATCGGAAGAAATCCTGACATTGGCACAAAATATCATGTTTCTGATAGTTCTTTGAGTCGTCAGCTTCCGACCATTATACTCTTCAAGAATGCAAAGGAATCTGTTCGTCGTCCGTATGCTGATTCCAAAGGAAAACTCGTAAAATTCTTCTTCTCTGATGACAATGTCAAAGCCGCTTTCGATCTCAACAACATCTACAAGGAATGCAAAGAGAATCCAATCAAACCACTCAAAGCTGTCAAGGGATCTGACAAGAAGACGAATTAAATGCGTAAGCATAGAAACAGCTTTAGAGTATTAAATAGAAATTGCATTTTCTAGTCGATAGGACTCATTTGCATCAAAGATCGTGAAAGATGTATCGAATATCTCTTCTTGCCGTGACATTAATATGAAGAGTTGACAATTATTCACATCCTAAAGATTTTAATAAAAATTCATTCGACACAAAATATTTTAACGTCTTATTTGCTTTTGAATTAACCACCTCTCGTTCACTTCCCTCGGCTTCGTTCACGTTGATTTCTTTCTTTTCTTCAGCTTTTGTCAGCGAGAGTTGTTAAGTGAGTGTAAAAATAATTAAAAAACCTAGTTTCAAGAGACATTTTGACCTCTAGTTTAAGCGGAATCTAGCAACAACCATCTAAACTCTTTGTTTCTTATTAAATATTTAAACAAAATGCCGAAAATGTCGCGAAATTGTAAAATTAAATTTTGTGAATATTTGTGTCGGTTTTGTAAACACGATTTAATTATTTCTGCATTAAAATTTTGATAATTCACAAATTATAAATATAATTTATCTACGAGAGACTGCATCTAAATCAGAGTAAACAGCAAAATAGTTTGGAAAATTTATTAGAATTTTATAGGTTATGCTGAAATTCCACTAAGCATACCTCAAACCAATTAAAGCTTATTCTCCTTACTTACAAGATATTCTCATTTGTATTTTTAGCCAACCAATCGAATCAAACATGGCTGATCATCAGGTAAACTATCTTCATCAAGAAAACGGAGCTAGGAGTTGTTTGCATGTCAAAAGGAATCTTCAATTTATTTTAAGCAAGATAACACAAACAGCTCTTAGACATAGTTTAATGTGATGATACAAATCATGACGGTCTTCCTAGACATAGCTGCGGAGGAAAGTGATCCAATTTAATTGACTGATAAATCAATTGCGAGGATCCTTACTCTACATTTTATTTGGATAAAATATTTAATCAAACTATCTTTCCTTTTAGGTCGAGCGCGCTTTCCAAAAGCAACAAGGCGTTAATCTTAACCGCAACATCAAGTTCATTGGCAAGAAGCCAAAGGCAACTCGTCTTCACCGCAGCATTGGACTTGGATTCAAGACCCCAAAAGATGTAAATATCGTTTAAAGAAATGTTTCCATTAGTTTATTTTATTATGATGATATTTATCATGACGGTCTTCTGACTACAACGTGAGGAATGTCTTGGGTTTTAACCATTTCTGATTAGTGTTTAATCTAAAAACGTTTATATAAGTTAAACTTGGAACTTAATATGAAACTTTTCTTATTCTAGGCAGTTGTTGGACACTACATCGACAAGAAATGTCCCTTCACCGGAATGTGCTCGATTCGCGGTCGTATTTTAACTGGAGTCGTTCGTAAAATGAAGATGCAAAGAACCATCGTCATCCGTCGTGATTACTTGCATTTCGTTCGCAAATACAGCCGTTTCGAAAAGAGACACAAAAACATGAGCGTTCATTTGTCACCATGCTTCCGGTAAGAAAATTTAAACTTCAACCATGTAACATAACTAATCTCTTTTATTAAATTTACAGTGACGTTGAACTCGGAGATGTTGTCACCGTCGGTGAATGCCGCCCACTCTCAAAGACCGTGAAATTCAACGTATTGAAGGTCAGCAAAGTGGCCGGAGCCAAAAAGAAGTTCCAGAAGTTCTAAGATGATTCCTCTTCAGCTTGTCGTATTGCTGAAATTTACACCGCACACGTACGACAAATAAACGAAAGAACATTTTGTAATTAAGAATCTGGATCTGAAGATGTTTTTATTCGAGTTGCTTTTGATTACAGAAAAGGAATTTGAGAGAAATTTTTGAGCGTTTTCAACGCATGCGAAAGCATGTTAAAAGCTCACTGAAGTGGTGAGAAGCATTTTCAAATTAAAACTCGTTCGATGAAGCTCAAGATATCATTAATAATTGATAAGAAGTATCTCATTGTCCTGCTGCGGATATTTACTACCAAAATATTTAAACAGCGAAACATTCAAAATCCAGAGAAGACTTAAAAGCTCGTGAAACTTTTCGATTTCAGTTATCACGCACAGCACAACAAGATCATCATACAAATTTTGTTCTCTCGCGTCAGTTCTGCTTCTAAGCTCCGACTTATCGGTTCGAAATATTTGGCTCTCGTGGTTATTTTGTTTGATAAGGACACGAAGAAAAATCGCTCAAAGCTAAAATTTCTTTGAGAAGAAAATTGAGTTACAAATTGAATTAATTTTTCAAACTAAAAATAATAATAAAAGTTTACAAAGGCGTTTTAAAGACAGAATAAAACGGTTTCTAGATCTGACTGATAAAATGTGAATGCCTAGCTTCGCTTTGAACGCATCATCAGTCATCGGTTGTTCATCAAATGAAACGTGGAAATTAGATCACTCGAGGAGTGGTCTTCGCAGTCGTCATTGACAAATCGCGGAGTTTTGAGTGTTTTCAAATATTTATCGAGAAAAGTGAACTTTACATGAATCCTTTCGACATATCAAATGTTCGCCATAAGAAATTATAAAATTTAGTCGACAAATAAAAAGCTTTCCGGTGTTCAAACAAAAAAGAAAACTCGTTTTCTCCGATAAAATATCAAAAGTGGTCTGAGATAAAATTTCATTGAACAACGTGCACCGTTTCTCCTTTCATATCAAACAAATTAAAATTTCCCAAGCGTATCATCAGCACGCATTAAAGACGAAAAAGGGAAAGGTGTCCGTAAAGGGAAAACACAGAATTAAGTAAAGTAAGGTGGGAAATGTGTTTCTCGAGTAAGAAAAGTTTCCTCGTCTGACGTTTTCATCATCATGAATTTTTATTGTGTCGAGCAAAGGAAAATGTTTTGTGTCTCTGTTAATCGAGAGGAGATTCTAAGCCAGTAAAGATTAGCGCGTGAAACTTTTCTGAAAGGTACAAAAAGGATCCAACAAATATCTAAGCGGTCGAAGTTCATTCGTGGATAATTTATTAGTCATCTGTGTGTGTGAGTGTTATGAAAGTGAAATAAATGTGACAGCAGAAACGCAAAAATCCCAAAGAGCGGAAATTTGATTTCGTCTGAAAAATATTTTACCTTTCTATTCGGAAAATCAGGAGCCACAAATTTTCCTTTCTCACGTCTCTTGATTCCTTTCGCAAAAAAAACACAGAAATATTTCCTCATTTAAGCGGAATGTGGAAAAAAGGCAACTAATCGAAATTCCATCGCACAGTATTTTATTTCACCGTGGAGCGCAACGTAGAAAGACGTTAAAACGACGAACACAAGGATATTATTAGAAGAGGCATTAACAGGCAATCACCATGAACTACAATAAATTCAGGTGAGGCTTTTTATATTTTCTCAATGCGGCGGAGCTCTTCATGAAATAAAGTTTATCGGAATGAAAATTCAGGAAATTTTCACAAGTAGAGTCTTTTAAGAAGCTCTCTTGTGGGACAACGAACATGTTTAGTCAAGAAAGCCATCTTCGTGAACTTTATTTGCTAAATATTTGGAGTGACTGACAGAGATTTATGATGAACTTTCGTAGGTTGGAAATTTTCCATTCAATCATTCCCCACAGCATGATGCGTGATTCGAAGAAAGTCCCAGAAGGAAATATAAAGCAATCAATGTATTCGATAAACCCACATCATCCTGAATTGGGCAATGTTTTAAATAATTAAAGCTTCAATGTACTTAGCGCCGTGAGAAATAATTTGTTCCATTTTTATTATTTCTAAGGCAACAGCGCGTGGTGTGAACCAAGAAAAGAAAAAGATCTCTTAGCCTTTTATCACAAATTAAACATTAGAACACGCATAATTATTCGTTTTTCTGGCTAACGATAAGAAAGATAAGACGTATCTGTTTTAGAAGAGAAAATAAACATAAAAGTTCGTGATGCCAAAAGCACATAAAATATTTTTACAGCTCCAATTTTCACTCTTGCTGAAAATTTCGGTGAAACATTTCTTGAGTCTAATCTTGTGTGACGTCTCAAACAATGAGTTCAAATGTAGAGCACTGCTGTGGACACTGTGTGAGTTACTTTTCCCCTTTTTTTGTTTTGTTGTAAACTCGTTCGATTTCAAATCTCATTCTAAAAGCAATAAAATTTCATTTGGTTATTCGAAGTATCGCACAACAGAAAAATATCAATCCATGTGTGACCTTGAGCGGAGAAAATTAAAAATTGCCAGACTTTAATGTGTAACCCTTTATTATGATTAGAAACTGAGCGGGATTAGGTTCACTAGGGTCGCTTAAAGAATTTCGTCACCGAAATGCGTTAGATTCAAGAGAAGTTTAGAAATGTTTTGTTCTTTAATCAGAAAATTAAAGTTTTCAAAATCACATTTCGTTCGAAATGTGTGACACTCACTCAACAAAATTTTCAAGTTCTAGCAAAATATTGGCAAGTCATAAAGTTTACAAATTTTTCTATTTTCGTTCACAGAATATTTTTGCTGATTGCAACTTTGGTGCTTACGATACTTTTGACGAACGCGAATGCAGACGAAAGCACTCTCGATAGGATACAGGTGAGAGTTTTCTCTAGTTATTTATTTATATTTGTACTCGACAACATAATTTATGTTGCTGCTTTAAAGCATTCGTTTCGCCAACGACTGAAAAACAGTCTATTTTCGGAAGAATCAATTTTCAAACATTACTCAATCACACATTCTTCTTCGAATGAGTTTTGGCATTGAGAAAGTTAATATCATTTCTTTGGAAAATTAATTAACTTACAAAATGATTTATGGCGGAGTTATGCAAGATGTTTCGATAATTGATAAATTTTCCTTGAAATTTCAGAGACATAAGGAGTGGTTGCAAAGACGAAGAAATGAGAAACTTTCAGCCGGTTATGTCGAATCGAGTGATCCATATGAGAAAATTAAGTTCTTTAAGAAGTTGATAAAGTTTAGAAACATTAACGATGCATCAAGCGATGAAGCGATTTCTTTCGTGCCTCAAATTGACATAAAACCAAACAAACATATCAAAGACATCTCAAAGAGCGACGCTGGAACAAACAATGATGACAAATCGACATCGACGACAGCCATAATTGACACAGGAAGCAAATTCGCTTACGATACAATTATCAACAATAGAGAATTGGTTTTCGCAGGGCATAACACTTCGACCGATTTGGTGAATGAAAACAGTAATAATCAGGCGAGAAAAACAAAGCAGTCTAATGAAGTCATCGCTGAGCAGTCATCGACAGAGCGTAGTTCAAACATCGTTAAAGAAAACAATGAAAAACAAGAGACCGCGTTTGATATTGTAAGCAGCGATATTAAAAGTCAGATGGAGGGCTCATCAAAAGAGCATATTAGCACGACGGATGATGTTGACATAAAAAGCAATCGACAGTCGGCTTCTAAGAACATGATAAGTGCTGTTGCAAACAACAACAATAACACTTCAGCTGAGAAAAGTGATTTCGAAATTCAAAAATTCATATCCGATATTCAGAAATATAAATCTGAAAACGTGACAGTGAGGAAATCATGGGGAAAGTGGTCAAAATTTTCTACTTGCTCCCGTTCTTGTGATGAGGGTGTCATGTTTCAGCAAAGAGAATGCCAAGAGAAGATGTAAGTAAATGAATATTTATATTTCACTTGAACAAGCTTATCATGTTCAGGTTAAACAAGAGAAATACAAACTAAAGAACTTCCTTTGATAAGCTAACTAGTTGAACTTGTAGAGGCCTTCTTTTTACTTCATCGTTTATTGAACTCGAAGAAGACTGAAGCCGAACAGATTGCATAAGTCTATTCGTCAATAAAACTGTCATCGTGTCTGAATGAAAAGAAGGCAACAAAAATATGCAAATTGGAATTTATAGCATTTACACACAATGCGAATCGAGAAAGAGTTCGTCATCATTAAATGATTAAAGCTTGACGAAAAAATGGGAATTCAATTAAGCACAAATTAAATGCGAGACTCGCTTTGTGTGTGCTGTTGTGCGCTTAGAATAACCAGATCACATAAATAGCTTCGAACTCGATGAACATGCCCAAGAAATCAAGAATCGGAAAAGTATCAATTGATTGTAAATCATTGTTCAATTGTAAAAATTCGTTTGATTCGTCTAAACGATAGCATAAGCTGCACAATGGGATTTAGATTTTCATGAATTTTGAAACTTTTTTTTGCGCTAAGTTCACGACCGTAAAAATTTCAATTGATCGAGATAAATTTTCCGCTTGTCATAAACAATTAATCGCCCATATTTTATCATTTCGGTGAAGTTTTAATGAATTCCCTAAAAAATTTCTAATCTCTTAAGAGCCAGCGAGAAGCGATCTATTTTTCTAAGCTTTCTATTAACTCACTTTGAAATAAATAAACAATTATTTCAAGTTCATAGAATGATTTAAAGATTAGAACTAATAATTTTTTTTTATAAGAAAAAATATTTTTTTCCAAAATTGAAAGCTTATGAGTTAGAATTTATTTTTCATTCTTTTACTAAATGACATCATTGTAACGCTCTCCAAGCTACGCACATGTCAGACTAATCTCAATTGAGCATCGTTTCGTCTGACACTCGATTCAATTTAAGGAAAATTAATCGCATTTGATTTTTATTGGTAACAAATTGTCAGTCTGAGACGAGGGAGATTTGTAAATGAAAAATGTAAAAGGTCAACGCGATAATAGCTTTGAAATTGCGTTATCAAAAATTAATTAATTCAATTTACAAAACGCCTGAAGTGAAGATTTGCTTGAAAATAGCCGAGGAGGTCATGAAAGGGCAAAAGCAAGCTAGATTTTGGCAATGAGCATTTTGCCGCTAGCTCGTTTCAATCTCTCTGTTGTCATTTATTATTTGCTGAGCTTTCGGTGACGTTCTGCACATGTCAGCAAATAATTTGATAGAAGAAAGGCTTAGACATTGGACGTCTGATACAGCTGCGTTAGCAAATTCTGATCTCTATTGAGTACTGCGGCTTAGACATGAACAAGATTGAATTATTTACACATAATTTCTCGTCGGTTTCTCACTCTCACACTCACTCACTCTCTCTCTTGCCGCACAAGCATCAATAAATATTTCAATAAATTTTATTGGGAAACAGGAGTGATTCTTCAAGTTTTATGGCGTGTTGAGAGAGCGATAAAAATTAATTAATTCTAATTCCCAATGAGTTTTACGATCGCATTTTGCAACAGCGAAATAAATTCAGTCCGATTTATGGCGAACAAAACGACGATGCTTAGAGACAATTGAGGCACAGAGCTTAGAATAAATCTTCTTCGAAGGCGACAAATTGTTGCTGAGGTGAATGAAACAGTTTGTAGGACAATGAATGTATGCTTCGCAATGAATATCAGCTTCGTTCAAGCCAATAACTAAGCCACAAACTCAGTGATGATGACAAACAGTCATTTCAAGCCTTCACATTTGAGCTCACAACATATCAAATCATACAACGAAAGAATTGTTGAAGTTTTAAATGAGACAGTGAGACTCTTGTTTGTTCTTATTTTCATCTTCATAATCTCAAGAGACACTTCTCCGAGGCAATATTGAATACCTCACATAAGCGTTAAGAACTTGAACATCTTTAAAGAAAGAAAAAGTTATTTCTCGACTAATAATTACAGCTTAAAGTATTTCCCTTCAATCTCTTTATTTAGTGAAAAGTCATTTAAAGCTGGTCAATACTTTTTTCGATTTCTAATCTCTTTTTTTTGTTTCTCTTTCGTCGACTGTCTAAAGCTATAAGAACGGCAAGAGAATCAACATAACGACGATCTCACTCAACGAGTGTATTGGATTTTATAAGAGATTCCGCATCTGTAACGAGATGGTGAGAATGATTAATTAACAAAAATCGGATTATGTTAGCATTGAATTGTCACATAAATCTATTTCCTTTTCCTGCCCACTTCATTCAGGATTGCCCAACGTCAAACGTTGATTTCAGAGCTCAGCAGTGCAACGAGTTTAATAATCAGTCATTCCGAGGTCAGACGTACAACTGGGAGCCATATATCAAAGGTAACTAGAAAGAAATCTCATTTGGAATTGCTAATAAACTGTCGCATGGATGACTCTTTTTTTTTTTGGTCCACAGACGATGCTGAATGCGAACTTAATTGTCGTCCCGTAAATCAAAAGTATTTTGCGCGTTTGAGGGAGTATGCGGTAGATGGTACTCGTTGCGAGAAAATTCAGAATCAGCCAAAGAATAATATCACATACGAACATGGAGTATGTGTCGAGGGAAAGTGCAAGGTAAAGACTACGTTTACAAAAGGCTTTTGAATCTTGAATCTTGTTAGCAAATTAGCTCTGAAGCTTCAATTAAATCGGTATCGTTTCAAAGCAACGTAAATCTTATGAGATCAAATACTTTAAAAGGTCTCTAATTAAAATATCGGCTTACACTTCATCAAAAACTAAAAAAAATCTTCATCTAATTAAAATTAATTAAATTGAAGAGATCTCGACGAAATTCACTGCTTTCGAGTCAACAGTCACAAAAAGCGTCGAGAAAAGTTGTTTAACCCTTTCTGAAACCTTTTAATTCATTCCAGTTATAAAAAAAACTTAGAACTCAGCTCGCAGTTTGATCTTTATTCAAAGCTTTTTTCGTTATTCGATTTTTCTATCACTAAAAGGTCAACTCTTTTTAGATTTTCGAAGCTCAGAGATGCTGCCGAATTCAAAATTAAAACTTCACAGAAGGTTTTTCTTATTTCGAAAAAAGCCTTTAAAAGTTTTTCCTGACAAACAAAAAGCGAGGAACGAGTGTGAAAAGATTATTTCCCATTTTCCTAAACTTCTGTAATTGCAAAATAGTTTAACGATTATGAGATTTTGATGAGAATGAAATGAAGTTTTTATACATTGAGTTACAAATGGAGACATGACAATTTAACAAGTTTTTCGGAAAATCATAACAACATTAATCACTATCAACACGTCGCGAGCACCAAAGCGCCTTCATCTAAATTATTCACACTCATTTTGGGATGAAATGAAATGAGACGAAAGATGAATAATTATCGTCAAGCAAGAGAACTTGTTGAATGGGATGGCCTTAAGCCAAAAACGAGACTTCGAAACAACATGTTTTTAAAAGTTTTAATCCGGCCAAATGTATGTCAGCCAAGAGGGGAACCATTGAAAATCAATTGTGCACGATTTGACATGAGCCTAATTAAATTACATTTGAGTGAGTGCTGAAAGTGCCATTCGCTTGTGCGAGCCACGAGAAAAAATTCTTTCAATCTTTATAAAGTAATCCCAAACTGTGCATTTCATTTCTAAAATCGCTTTCATCAGCGCTTTCCTTCTTCGCTTCGTTTCATTCGAAATGCATTCGAGTAACAAGCGATTACGTTTCCATTGAAATGATTTTTATCAGCGTGAAGGAGATGAAAGAGAATCTCCCGTTGCGATATTTCAAGCGAGATGACTTTTTATTAAATTAGAAATAAAGTTGTTAGCAGAATGTCGTTTATAAATTCGATTAAAGGACGGTGTCTCATCCAATTGCAGATTATCTAAGTGTTCAAAATCAGAGCTATGTTGAACGAATGAAGCATGTTTTGAAGCATTTCCGTCCGATTTGTAATCTCACTTGTAAATCAAAGTTGCATCAAACCACTAGCCGATACGAAAGCGTTTGCATCAACTTGCTCATCCGAAGTGGATTCGTGCTTTTCTCTCGAGTCTGCGTAACTTTGAGATAGAGAAAGAGACGGAGAATATCATAGAAATCATACATATATCACGAGAGCGAGATATTCTCTCCCGTCGAATTCGTTTTTATTGAGTGATTTTGCCGATTGTGATTCACCACTCACGGATTTAATTTTATGGCACATTGTTTCTATTCATTAGATTTTAAGTGATGGGATATCGGAATTGCCAATTTTGCAATAAATTTTCATTAAATTACTCGTTTGATCTCTTTGGTTGACCTTTGTTCTAACGACAATGCCAACTGATGATCATCAGTCGTATCAATTTTCATTTTTTACGCACATCTCGCACACATTCCACTTTCCTCTCAGTTTCTGATTAAATCAGCGAGCAAATAAATGAAAGAGATGATTCTCCGTTTTTTTTTGTGGATTTTATTATCAATCTGCAATGGATCGTTATTAATTAGAAATGAATGAGATAATTGGACATGCGGTGACTTTAAGAATCGAAAAAAAAATATTGACAAGTTTCACATACAAGCTTCTCATACAAGTCGATGAGAGAATCGAAATAAAATGCAGTAGAATACGATTGATTGAACGTTTGTAAACATCTTGAGTAGGCCTCTCTTTGACCACGTCGTCGGAATATTTTATGCATGCACTCAGCAGCGCTTTGAAAACCTTTTCCCTCGTTTTTCACGATCAAAACTGAGTTAGGTAAGCAGCACTAAGTAAGGGCATCTGGCATCAACAGACGCAAGCAAATATTAATAAGTTTAAAAGCAAATTATTGTGAAAATAAATGTTCGTATTGCTATGATTGCATTCCCTCTCCCGTCCAGCTCAATTGGAGCGGTTCATAAAGACTTTGCTATTATGTAAATCTTGATCAAATTAGTAAGATGTTTGTAAATATAAGAACCATAAAAAGATTATGCAAATTTTGGATTGAAACTTTAATTCAGAATTTTATTGCTCGGGCATTAAAGTGATATGTAAATATCAAGAGCTCGCCTTTTAATGAAACAGTTTATAGTTTTCTGCGTTCAAGACGTTCTCCAAAACTCGAAAGCTCTAGTAATTAGTATTCAATGTTGTAAATTGAAATTGCTTCGACCCGAAAATGTGAAGAGATAATTTCTTCGTTGAGGATTTAAATTGCTTTTGCGGCTTTATTCTGTCGACAAATTGTTATGTCAATCCTTAGGTTTTCTTCTTTGGGACAACAATAGTCAATGAATACTTTGTCCTTAATGGAAGAGTAAAACAATTGTGTGATCAAAATAATCGGATTTGCAAACATCTTCATGATAATTTGATTGAACCATAAAAGTATTTCGTTAAATTGCTTCAAACAATTTTTGTGCTGTCCTCAAAGCCTAACCTACGATTTGATTTATCTAATTGATCGTCATCCGCAATCAGTTCGATAGAGAGACAAGTATTTTATATTTGATATGCGAGAATCGTCTAGAGATATTTGTCATTTTTCAGCCCCGGTCTTCGCTATCACGAGCAATAGCAAAAAAAAAATATAAACTCCGAAATGATGAGGCGAATTTAAAATCTCTTTTCTTTCCTTCCTTCTCTCTACCCGAAAATAAACTCGGCGCACATTTTTTCCAACTCTAAGCATTGAACATTTTCATCATTCACGTAAAAAGCTACATGATAATGTATGTTGTCTCAGACGAGTTTTAGTTTTCGTGTGATTCGGATCGGAGAAGAAATTCTCTTCGGAGTGAAGAGGAAGCCAAATATTTTGCGAAAGTTTAGATACACAGAGATAAGTGCTCTCGGGAAAATTGTGCGTGAAAAGATATTAAATTGAAATTTATCTGCTAAAGTGAACGACGTCTGTTCCGGTCAGAAAAATTATCTTTTAATTGTGATAAATCGGCGACATAAATTTGCATTTTTATGGAAATCATTTGAAGCTTGTGCGAAGGCTGCAAAAGCGCCGCTAATGAAAATTCATAAATAATAATTGAAGCCCTACTGATAAAGCATTTAGAGTGCACGAATTCTTCATTCAGGATTAATAAACAGACACTTCGTATGTTTTCCGAGAAAAACGAGAAATGAGAAAACTTAAAACTATTCGAAAACGGTTTCCACATCAAATATCACATTTTATGAGCTTCACATCACAATCTTTCTTCTTTTCTGCAATGAATCTATGAGGAAAAGAGTGAGAGATAGACGAGGCAGCATTAAATCTCTACACAATATTGTTTAGAGAATTTAAATTATCTGCTATTCTCGTAAATTTTAATTTGAAAGCGAAAAATGTTTCTTTCTCGACCGCAAAACTAGAAGCTCAAAAAAATTTAATGGAATTTTTAATACTTCATTCTCTGTTCTTTCGTTTCCTCTTTAAAATAGTTCTCCTTCAATCCTTGTCAAGACCAAAAAGTTTCTTTCTCCTTTAACGTGAAGCGAAGATGGATGGTTTTCGATTTTAATAACAAAACGACTCTCTGCTCAACCAAGTGAACAGAGAAGAACGGAAAAAGGTTAATTACCAAACAGATTTTTGTTCAACGCAGCCAGATAAATGGTTTTTGGATGTTTGCTCTCGCAACAAGCCGACGAACTGATAAAGAAAGAGCTAAAAACGGTGTCGAGGCTCTACGCACTTGTGTGTGGTTGTCTGTTTACCTTTTGTGGGGTTTATCTTCAGAATTATTGTTATTTATTCTCACTGAGAAGAGTCTCTTAAACAAGCTCTTGAAATTTATATACAACCCAAAGAACCGAAAAACTTGAAGAATAAGAAAGAGAATCTGAACAAAAGATCGGAAAG
Source organism: Smittia aterrima (assembly GCA_033063855.1). Classification (NCBI taxonomy): domain Eukaryota; kingdom Metazoa; phylum Arthropoda; class Insecta; order Diptera; family Chironomidae; genus Smittia; species Smittia aterrima. Next base: position 15,026,548 of record CP093829.1, read on the forward strand.
CTAAAGAAAGAAATTATGCGTGATGTGCTTTGCTATCAGCTGGTGCGACCGGTACACTGAAGGAGAAGTAACCTTTCATTTGGTTTTAGAATCTGTAAACAGAAACCCCTAATAAATAAACCGAAGAAACTTTCGTGCAGCTGATGTTGTAAAGTGGGATTGCAAATATGTCTTCGCTCTTATTGCCAGATGTGGGCATCCTTACGCGATAACTCAAATATCAAAAGCTCCCGAGAGAAGTTTGATAATTAAAGCTCACGAAAGCTTTATTTTTTTTTGTTTATCAAAAAAAGTCTTGACAAATTGAGTTAAAGTCATGAACTTTCAAAGCTTCTGTTGAAAGAAAGCTTAGTAGAGGAGGATTGAACGCTGTCTGTTGTGCAATACAATGTTTGAGAGAATCCCATGAAGAAGTTTAATTTTCCTTTCTCTCGTGTGTTATATCTGTCCGGCTTCACTCGTTCTCAAAAACAAATTAAATTGCTTTCCGAGAGCGAAGGGCTGAGAATGGTTTAAGCGATATTCGGTTTCACATGCACATTTGAACAACTTTCATTTGTTATTCTCGTAGAGTGGTGCGAGTTTAAGCAAGAGGAAGGAAAAGCTTTTGAAGAAGACTCAAATCTCATCCCTTACATCGCTTTTAGGGTTAATCGTAAAACGGGTTTCTTCTTCGAATGACAAGAAGTCAAGAAATTCTCTGAAATTTTCAAGAACTTTTCCGCATAAAGCTCCCTTCAGCAAGTTTAAACGAAGTGACAAGTGTAATGCTTGTTATTATTTTTCATAAATAAAGTCAGAAATGATTTCATTTGAGTTTCGTTTTCATATTTTTCGAGCAAGTGAAAGAATCGTATGCAAATTAAGTTTCGTTGCATCTTTCATGTGAAGCTCAAAAGGCGCTCTTATGAACTTTCAGAAGCTCTGCCTTATTTTTCGTCTCCACTCATCCTGCTAGCATCGTTAAATTAAGTTTGGAGCGAGAAGAATTCTATGAATAATTTAGTTTCGAGAATTATGAAAATTGCTCCATCATTTTTGTCGCTCTCGTGGAAACAAACTTTGCCGACTGTGAAAAGAGAAGCGAAAAAAGTTAATTTAATGAGAATGTGCACAGCCTTACGAAAAGAAGGAAAAAGCATCAAACGTTGCGACAATCGTAAGGAACGAGATTTTAAGGCTGCGGGAGGATCGTAATATTTCTCATCCTCCTTGATGCTGTTTTAGCTTCAATTTAAAAACAAAATACACTCTCGAGGATCTGTCGCCGTTGAGATATCTTAAGAAAGAATAGAACTCAAAGCCGGTGAAGATGTTGAAACGAATGATTTTCTTTTCAATCATCGAGAGAAGAATTGTAAGGCAAAAGAAAGAAGAAGATAACAAATACTTGGTTATTGATTTCAAATTTAATAAATAATGTGTCGACAGTTGAATTGATGGAGAGAAGATTGTGCGATTTTCTTCTTGTGCCTTTTGCTGAAAAGCCTTGTTCAAAGAATACGTATCAGTCAATGGGGGGCAGAAAGTTATGTTACTGAAGGTAGCTAAATTTATAGCGAAATCAATGATTTTCTCCAGAAGCAAAGATTTGTGCGAGAGAGAAAAATGTTCATCACTCACTCGAACACGCATCGCATCAGTGAGAAAGAATTCTGGTAATTTTTATAAATAACTCGATAATTTGTAGGCGCAAGTTATTTCTATTTACGCTCACACATCATTAGACAAGCAATAAATTTTCCAAGATATCCCACGATCCCAAATCAAATCGAAACCTTTTCACTTCTTCTGATCGAAGGCCTTTGAAAAGATGGATTGGTTGATTGACTTGAATTCGAATGAAGAACTTGTGTTTTTGCCTGATGTTCTTTGCTTTGGCAAAGTGAAAGAATCTAGTTACCCGTATGAATTTTAAAACGACTAGTCAAATCGTCTCTTGTCATCTCATTCGTGAAATTTTGCTGAATGAAAATATTTAAGCTTCCATCAGATTATCGTCATTAAAGATTAACAGACTCTAATTTCCTTACTCGATTCAGCATCGAAATGCTTCGTTCCGTTTTCATTTTCATTCAAAGGAAAACGAGATTTGCGTCCATCAAACTAAGAGCTTTTCAGCTTCAGTGTGCGATTTGCTTAACAAATGAAGCTCCTGATTCTACAACTTGCACTCGATCATTGAAATCTTTTTGATGATTTTCAAACAAACACAATCCAACTTCTCTACTCCATTAGTAATGTCTTGAGAAATGTTTCGCTTCCGAGCGATTTCAGGAAGTTAATGGAAAGAGAAAATAAATTTCAGACTAAAAGCTTGAAGCGCTTTAAGGAAGTTGCTTAACTTTACAAGCTCACTTGGATCGTTTAACTTTAAACAAAAACGACGAGAAATCTATGATTGCATCGTTTGACGACATAAATTCGACAATTAACAGTCTCTCTCACATAACACACAAAGCGATATTGGATCCGGATAATGAAAACTAATGAATCGAAAACTCAATCGATAACTTCGTAAACTGCACTTTGAATGATTTATCGGAGATAATTGTGCAAATTAGTTTGCAAAATTTGTTTGATGAACAATTTTCAGAGGAAAAACAAATAAAGTTTGTACATGACAAACGTAATAATCAGAGATAGATTTTCAATTCATTTGAGATGAAATAAACTTCAGATTCTCATGTGCCAACAGACAAAAATAGTTCTCTCCCCATTGATGCGGTGTCGATTGATGACTAAAACATCCAATCAAACGATAAAGAGCTATGTATGTGGTCAAGTTCATGGCAGTTCGCACATATTACCATAAATCATTAGTTCTGTGGGTACCGCAAGCATTCAGCTTCTCATATAGATATAGTTAGCCCGACGAGTGTGTGTACATTGGATTTTATTATCTGGAATCAAATAATTTTAGAGAGACCGAAGCCAATTTTCGAACATAAAACGATTTTATTGAATTTTTTACGCTCGACCGAAATATTACCTTTTCCACTATTTATTCATTGGTACCTCGACCGCTTGGCGAGTGAACATTACTCATTCGCATTCATGTGTTTGACCCACTCCTTGATCCTCCTCTCTTGAAACCAATATCGCATTTCGCATACACACAGATGCTAGGAGCGCCACATGAAACTGCTTTTATGCAAATAAAATATTTGATAGATTTTTTATGAAAAATTTTGTCTGTGTCTCTCTCGCTCATGATCGAGAATAAATCACGGTGGAGCTGGAATAAAGCGGAAGAGTTATTATTCATATTTTCCGCACATCGGGACTCGTTTGCAATCGATGTTCGTTCTTTCAACGCACCTTGCATGAGGTTAAACCAAAAGCTGTCAGAGGAAACTTCCGGCTCAACGTCATGAGCTATACGAACCTTCGTTTTCCATTGAAGCAAACAAGCATCTTGTTTGTTTTGTTGTTGTCATCATCAAGCTTATGTTTCTGCATTTTTCTGATGTTTTCATTTTAGAGTTCCCATGCTCATCATAGAGAAAGAGAAAGAGCGAACATGAAAGGGTAGATAACAAGAAGCAGTTTGCTTTTCTAATTTAAAATAATTTTTCGGACCGACTGACGTGCTTCACAAACATAATATCTTCTTCTTCCTTTTCTCTGCTTTTCGAAGAAAGCTATAAGAGAAATAATCCTAGAGACATACTCTCGAGCTGCTTCCTCTGTCATGTTCCTTAATGCTTATGAAATATTCAGTTGATAATATCAATGTCACATGATTATATTGGATAGAAAGGACAAATACAACTTCATCATAAGGACATAAACGGTGTTCTCACGGTCTATTGGAAGGATGCCAAGCGGTGTGAGCTTCATGAATTTTTGGGTGGTCCAACTATGGGCTAGTGATAAATGTCTCTTGTTGAAATACCATCATAAAAACACATATTAAAAGATCGTTTATCATATCTACACGCGAAAACGAGCGAAGAGAATGCGTGTTCGGCGAAACATCAAATGAAATTGTTGCGGCTTTTCGTATCACTATGCTCGCATGCACAAACTTACCATTAACATTGCTTCCACGTTTTGAAAGGAAGAAGAGTGCAAAGAGTTTTTATTTGTCCACGGTTTTCATCGAAATGCTCAAAGCGTGCTCTCAACTCACTTTTCATATATCAATGTGAATGATGAGCATTGAATTATTCGTAACTATTCATGTAGACATCATTGAAATTGAACTGAAAGAAACATGTTTGAAACCTCCTTTTGAGACGAAATGTGTGAACGAGATTTTCATTAGAGCGATTCGTTTTCCTTTTCTTTGTTTTCCCTGTTGCTGGCACGTGTAAGCTCGGCAGAATGTAAATAACTCGAAGAGGATTATTGAAACTTTTCGCATGGCTGAGACACGAAGCGATTTGTGTTGAATTTTCATCTTTATTCAAGACTTCATCTTAATCAAAATAAGGGAGAGAGAGCAGTGCGAGTACGAATTTACTGCAGAAATGAAGTTATCTTGCCGAACTTTGAACTCTCAATGGACTATTTTTCACCTTCGGATAAAAATCCCTAAACAATCTTTTAGAGCTTCTTCGGAAATTTTTTGTATAAAATGAAATCCGAGAGAAAAATATTTTTTTTTTCGGTGAATGCTACCGGCGCATAAATTTCTTCAATCGAATAATCTCTCAACAAATTGTTTTCGCAACAACACGACCTGTGCTATCACAACAAAATGTTAGCTTGATGTTTGAATTTTTCTTCCGAAATTTATGATCTCTCAACAGCGACAGCTTCGCTGCCTTATTTTCCTGAATAATTTTGCTATTTTTATTGAGATGCTTAGACTTAATAAACTGTCAGCTTCATCAGTGGCGTCTTACATTTCTTTCTTCTTTCTAACAAATTCACGAAACATCAGGTTAATGGGTTTATCTACCGGATCGTAAAATACACATTCTCACTTTCTTAACTTCTTTATGATAGTGAATTTAACGAGCGAGCTAAATTGATTCTGAAAATTCGTCGAGGCAACTCGTCGGTGCTTAAAAATACTCTGAGGTGATTAAAAGTTCATAAAATTCTGAATCACGTTTGTTTCGTGCGAAAACTTTTCCGTTCCATAGTCCACAAGGAGTTAAGGCTTCAATTGCATGCATGAGTTTGCATTTAATGAGAGTGCTTTGTAAGTGAACAGAGCTTGCAAGCAATATTGAATTAAGATTAAAGAGTTATGAGCGTGTCATATTCGTGTGGAAAGAAGTTTTCACAACACCTGAGCTTCGGGAGTTTGCGTTGTTCATCTAGGTCAAAGTATCTGGAAGGTGAAGAAAAGAGTAATGAAAGAGATTATGAAGAATGTTGGCCAAGGATGAAAAATGTCTTTGCTTCTCTTTCTCTCTCTCTCTCTGTTGTGCTATAATAAATCACTCGTCTAATTCACCAAATCCACACTCAACAAGAGCCTCTTACTCCCTTGGCTCATTTATCTAATTTGTCATTCCGGTATTCAATTTATTAAGGCGCCGTCGGAAAATCAACTTTTGATCAAATTATGGCCGCTGCGCATTCTCTAAAGTCGACCCTCTGTTCCTTCTTCTTTTCCGTTTCTCTTTGATGTCTTTAAACCACCGAAAGGCACATTGTATGATTTGAGGGGCAATTTTGGTGCTTTTGGATTCCTAATTTAAATTCTTTACTGAGCGAAATGTTTAATTTCATAATTGAAAACGTCTAAAGCAGTTTCGTCGTTGTCGTCGACGGCTGAATACAATTTGCTTTACTTCTGAATGCTCTCGTTTAAACTTCGCTCGGTTTACAAGCGAGCGAATGAGCATCCGAGATTGAATGATTTTCCATGAGACTTTGCAAAGGGAAATTACAAGCACAAGCGTTCGCCACAAAACACAATGTTTCTTTGGTAGCCGGAATCATAAACTTTTACGTTCGGTTATTTTTTTACGGAACGTGTTTAATGTGTCGCACGTACACGACACGGTAATTTACAGCAACTTTAGCATAAACAAACATATGTGTAAGCTCGCTGGTTTCTCTCTTTATTGCTTGCTCCCACCTCGAGACTACCTTCCCAAGGTTTTGTTTGTGCACTGCTCTTCTGAACAAACGTTGTTGTTAATTAAATATTCAAAACCCTCTCAGAGTTAGTCGAGGAAAATCTGATAAGAAAATAAACATAAAAGCTCAAAGTGCATCTCGGAAAAGTTAAACGCGCTTTTCTATCAAACGCCAACTGGAGTTAACTTCTTGCGAGTGATAATATTATTTCGCTTAGAGTTTTGTAATCCTAGAAAGCTTTTAAAGTTGATGTAAAGTGCTTGAAAGTTTTTCAATCTCCTTCATCAAGATTAAAGCTCTTGTCTAAGAATTTTTTCGCATAAGCAAAGCTCCGATTACAATGACATTTAAAAAAAACTTTTGCCAGCTTATAGTTTCTCAAAAGTTTTTCCTTACTCGGAGAAATGCTGCTTCACAAAGTTGTTTTCCTTTTCGTCATTGCAACGTAGAACAGGAGAGGGGGAGGAAAGAAGTTTGTCTTAATTGTGTAGCGGCATGGAAAGAAATTGAAAGAAGAATAATTAAAAAAGCAATTTAGCGATTTCCCTCGTACGACAAACAGTTGATTAATGAGTCATGAAAATGCAAACTTTATTTGATGTCAAGAAAGCCTTTGGCGAAAAGCAGACGCAAATTATTGTCACAACAATTGAAATGAAAATTTTTCTGACAGAACGCTTAATCCTAATTGCAGTGCTTCAACAATTTCCCAGAGAATGAGAAATAATAATTAAATTCCAAATGAATATTCAGCAAAGCAGTTAAAAAAATATTTTTATCGCATTAACAAAAAAAAGAGAAAAAGTTGAGCAAACTAAAAGTTTAAACATAAGAAATGGGAAGCTTTGGAATACTCACAGTTTTCATCTTGGTAAGTAACTCGCGAATGTCCGTTTTCCTCAATTAGAAGAAAAACTGTGCTGAACAAACAGCAATCAACTACGTTGCTATGTTTGCTCATCCAAAGTGATACAGAATGTAAAACGAGATGAGAATTCGCTTTGCAGAAATAACAGGAAACTATTAAATCGTCTTCTGCAAGAGAAGTTTTAATTGACATGATTGTTATCAGCGGGTGCTCTCATAACTACAAATGTCAGCAATTGCCTCGTAAATATCGAAGCTCAACAGCAAAGATTTTACTGTAATTGTTTCCGGAATGAACTTTCAACCGTCCGTAGGCTAAATTGATTTTCCTTCAAATGGAAAAGTTTGTTGTTGGACGAATATCTTTCTCATGTTTTCATTTTCGAGACGGAGAAAGCCAGAGATTCTATTTCTTCAGGGCAAGTTGCTGGTCAAGCCTAATAAAAAGGGTTCGTAGAAGAGAAACCCAATCAACTTTCTTTTTCGGAAGTTAAAGGCAAAAGCAAACTTTTTTCGCTCTGTTTGCTGATTTCTCAGATTCCATAATATGTTTGTAATTGAACATTCGATGTATGTAAACCCCCATCGTTTAAATAAATTACGTAATTTATATGCTAAGCACTCTCAGCAAAGTAAATAAAGCAGTGTGCTTCCAATTTCAAACCAATCGTAAATGCATAAATATTTACAGCTGAACAGCTCTTGCTATAGCAAAGAGACAATTTATGAAGCTTCATTTAAAAGGCTTCTTTAAGAAATATCCTTGTTTAGCAATCATGCACGTCTGTACGAGCATCAATTCTAAGTTTGCATGAAAAATAAACGAATAGCGGAAAAAGCCTTTTACTATATCTCTTTGTGAGACCGATATTCTAGATTTTCTCATGAAAATCTTCTTAAAGTATGTTTGTCTAATATGGAAATATTACTTCACATCAAACTTGAAGTGGAAAAGAGAGTCGTTTTATCATTTTTCTCTACATTGTTTTTGTTTCTTCAATGTCAAAACTCAATATCACCGCTGTTGACATTGAAAGAACATGCTATGAATCTTCATTAAAACGAATTGCAGACGCTTATGGAAGACTGATGGTGAAGGACTTAGATTGAGTCGTTGGGATGAATTAATTTTCATAAACTTTCGCAGTCTTTTCCGCACCTCGCACTCATTACAGCGAGAAAAATGTTGAGCGAACGATGCATGAATTTTACTTTTTTGTTCTTCCTCGGGACAATAAATATTCCGCTCTCATATTATTTCCTCCCTCGGCGTTTTATTCATTTCATTTTTCTTCGTTTCGTTTCCCTCACAATTCCATGAAGCTCAATTGTTGTCGAGCACACATTGTGCTCGAGGAAAAACAACAGGAAAGCACATGGAATGGTAAAGATTCTTTTTTTTCTGCTTTTGTATCTGTAGCTCCCTTTGCATTATATTCAAGTTTAGAACTGATAACAAAATCTGAGGCTTTTAACTTTTTTAACAAGAGAATTTTTAATGTAAACACATCTAATATGTTCATGATTCACTGTAATCTGATGTGAAGACTAACATTTCAATCTCCAGGGTGAAAATCTTTCTTTTTGTTCGGAAAAACTCTCTCGGGGAACAACAAACACTGGCAGAAGTCAAATATGACAACGCATGGCATTTTGAGTGACAAACTTTCTTTTTTCAAGATTAAAGCTTTTGAAAAATTTAATTACCGGAAATTTCTTGAAAGCTTTTATGTTTATTGTTGATATTGAAGAAAGTTTTTCCGCTTAAGAGGGAAGAAGCTTCACGCAGTTCTCTCTGTGGTAAATAAGAAATTTATAAATTCTGTAACGTCTCCAGCTGCTCGTGATGAAGAAGTTTGTGCAAATTGCAATATCATCTGACACAGAGCTTTCGAATATTGCTCGTTTATAACAAGAAAAAAGTTGTTTACTTTTAATTTAAGCCAACGAGCGATAATACGAGTCCCAGGAGTCCTTTAAATCTCTTTAGGCGTAGAGGATGAAAGAAAAATCTTAAGGATTTGTCACATGAGGCTGCTGAATGAGAGAAGGAGTAAAGAACATTTTAAATCTCGTTCAATCATTTCCTTCTCGTCCTCGTTTTCTTCTTCTCACAATCACTTTGACGAAAGTAGTTTACATAGTTGATGACTCTTGAGTTTCAATTTCTTTTTATCTCTTTTAAGGCTGTTCTTAAGAACGGTGTGATTTCGGGCTCGGGCTTCATGAATAGCGGAAACGTTCGCTGTGGAAACTCAGTTTGTCGACCGATATCAGGTGTCTTTGCGAAGAACCCTCTTCCAAATGGATACATTCATGTGACCACAATCCCAGCTGGCGCATCAAACATCACCATCACCGAACTCCGGAATAGCATCAACTTTCTAGGTAAGCGCATCATTTTAAAAGCATTACGACGAAATCTTGTCAAATCAAATTAATTTCGAAGCGCACGATCGTCAATAAATTGATGACATAAGCCACGTTAATTCATTCGTGTCGCTCATTTGTCGATGGTTAAATTTGTTTTTGTTTACACGTTGACGCGTTTGTCAACAAACCTTTTAATAGGATTTCAAGCGACATTTACACATTTTCTCGGGAAGTCTTTAAAAAATTGAATTCACGGTTGTTTTGAAACACAAACATAAATTTTATCTCCTGCTTTTGACTTTCGGTCAACGTAAGATTAAATCAGAAACTTCTGTTCATTCATTACATGTTTCTAAAAATTTTTACTCTCTGTAATAAATTTTCAGCTGTCAGTTCATCGAATTAAAATCCCTCCAGTAAAAACATTCATAAACTGCTCCAACTTTTATTTTTGTCGACATGGCACGAGCATTCATCATAGCCGAGCAACACAATTTAAATTAAAGTCGATGGAAAAAAAATTAAATTGTGTCTATTACCGACAGATTGAGTTTTCATCGTTAGTTGACCTAATACACTCGATAATTTTGTTAAAAGGAAGCCGTCAGAAAAAGAAAACATGAGATGAAAATATAAACTTAATGGCTCATAAATTGGATTGATGGCGACCGTTCACTTTCGTTTCGTCGAGAGTTGTAGGATAGGATTTGAATTAAAGAAAACAAAACGAACACGAGAGGCATACGAGCTTCAATCTCCGCCTAAAATTGCTGTGGGAATCATAACAAATGTTTCGAGTTGAAGAGTCATGTAGCGGTTTTTTTCATGAAAATTCTGATAACATTTTGCGCTTCTCACTCGCATTCATCAAATCTGGTTACTTAGCTTCATGGGAGGCTTCGCTCAGGGTAGCAAAAAAATTTTATATTGATGATGCGATCACGTGCAAGGATTGTTGGTTGTGGCTTGAGAGCAAAAATGAGTTTTCCATTCTGTGCCGTTGTTGTTGTTTCTGATGCTTCGTGAAAGAAATTTTGAATAATTCAAGGATTTTCGCTTCTGGCTGTTGTCAAAAGTTTTCCAAAAGAATATTAATCAATTTTGCGAATATTTTCAGCTCTAAAGTCGACCGATGGTGAGTACGTCATTAATGGAAATTACACAGTCTCGCATTCTGGACCGTACGAAGTTGCTGGAACGACGATTGATTATCATCGATTCGATGGCAATCTCAAAGAGACTCATCACCCTAAAAGAAGTGACGGTGTTACTGAATGGATAACAAGCTCCGGGCCGTTGTTCGAGCCTATACATTTGATGGTGGGATTGAAATCAATTAACATAATCATCGATTGCATAATTAATTTTATTGTATTTAGGTTCTCTCGCAACAAATCAATCCCGGAATAAAATATGAGTATTTGCTGCCAACGAGCTTGGCAACATCCGAAGAAGCATCCGAAGTAGATTATTTCTCGTCAGGTGAAGACAACCTGCCGTTGAATTACAAGCTGAAAGCTGCCAACGCTCAAAACAACACGACATCAACCGGACGTAGGAAGCGTAAGCTGGCGTGGAAGGTGATAGGATTCACGCCGTGCTGTAAGTTTATTCTTTATGAACATGTGTCCTAAAAGCTTATTTTGGATCGTAATACAGCAAAAAGCTGCGGGGGAGGATCGCAACAGCCAATCATTCGCTGCGTGAGAGGTGAACCGACACGGGCTTATTCTCCAAAGAAATGTGCTCACTTAAAGAAGCCGAGTGTCAGTGAGAGTTTGATGAAGTGTAACAGCCAGCCCTGTCCAGCCTTTTGGAAACTCGGCGATTATAGCAGCTGTCGATGCGGAGAATTCGATGAGAAAACCAATCAAACGAGAGAAGTCAAATGTGTGCAGGAATTGATATCAGGTGTTGTAATTCAAGTCAACAGTGGAGCTTGCATTGACGAGCGGCCGATTACGACACTTCCATGTGAATGCATAAAGCCAGCAAAGATGTCAAAAGTCGACGCTGCTTCAAAGCACAACCATCAACCATCAATCATCCATAACACGCAAAACGACCAGAAAACGAAAATTCGGACGAAACCGCCAGTCAAGAGCAAAAAAAGCGGATCATGGCTCATATCGGAATGGTAAAGAACACATTTAATAATTACCTCGAATGAAGTTGAATTAAAACATAATTGATTAATATTTTAATTGAAAACAAATTAAATTACGAATACAGGAGTGAACAGTGCTCTTCAGAATGCGGCGCAGGACAACAGTTCAGAACAATCTTCTGTGATCGAAGTCCCCCTAACATCGAGCGATGTGACATTCGATTGACTCCCAACACATATCGGGAATGCACAAGTGACGCAAAATGTGTAGGCGAGTGGTTTATTGGTCCGTGGAGCTTGTGTTCAGGAGATTGTTTCAACGCATCGAGGTCACGTACTGTCGTATGCATAAAGAACGATGGATTCGCTGAAGAGAGCGAGTGTGATTTGAAAGCCAAACCCGCAACGTTTGAAGATTGCAAGCCCGAGGAGATGAAAGATTGCAAACCAAAATGGCACTCCTCAGAATGGACGGAGGTTAATTTAATTAAATTTTCCATCCCACGACCTTATCATTTCAATTTAGAATTTTCCGCTCGGAATGAAAATTAAAATTGTCAATTTGTCATTTACAGTGCAATAAAAATTGCGGATCCGGAATACAGAGGAGAATAATTAAATGCCTCGAGTCTGATGTGAGAGAGAACATTTTGAAAGAGTCTTCAAAGTGCAAATACTCGGAGCGTCCAGCTGGTATGCGCTACTGTAACACTCATGATTGCACAGGTGAAAACTGGTTACAGTCTCATTTTTTATTTACTTCTCACCCCTCGCATTTCTCTCTTCATCAGAAAAAACTACAACTTACGATCCACGCGTCGATATGATTCAGAACGATGACGATCCAAGCTGTCGCGATGAGTTCCCCAATTGTAGCATGGTTTTAAAGAGCAAATTGTGCGGCTATGCGTACTACAATGAGAACTGTTGCCAATCATGTCGATTGATTTCGAATGAATTATTTTAATAGCGTTGAGTAACTATAGCGATTCTCGCGTCTCGTTTTACATTCGACCCTTTGTTGTCATCAATTATTGAAATGTCCAAACATAAAAAGACCCGGCGAGCGAGCGATTTATGCATGCAGCATCCCCATCGTTAAAAGATAATTGTCAAAACGATATTAAAATACAAATTTTTTTGCAACACAAATTGTTGAGCTGCCATGTCCAGAATGATTTGGGATGAAGTTCATAAATTACGTCACAGAAAGTAGTGACACAGCTTAAACCGAGTCCATATCTTCATTTTTAATCTGAGAATGTCATTCATGTGTCACGAGCCGCTCGACGTAATTTATGAATATCCTTTAATTCTTTTTGGAAACGAAAGGAGCAGAAGTCCGACCTCCCCCTGTTCAACACTTTCAAAGCCGATTAAAACATCAAGAGTTTAAATCTATTTTTTATTGTTGTTCACAAGCCCCGAGCTATAAAAATTTAATTGATTAGGATTAAGCCATAATCCATCTCGCTGCTTTATGCGATTTTAATTAGTTTTATAATTGATGCATTGAGGAAAATGATTTTAGTTTATGACCACGCACCACCAATAAACTCGTAGGGAATGATACTTTTGATTATTTTGCATAATTATGTGTTTCGATGATTTATTATGAATCGTGTTTAACGAACAGCATGCTCTGTAGATTTTTTGTTCATTCACAGCAGAGGCGTTAAAACAATTAGCAGAAGCTTCTAAAATTTCTCAACTATTATAAACACATCTTTCAGTCGCTTAAGTGCATTTAGATAAGTTTAATCTTTTCTTTTTATGTTTGCATAATGAAATGAGAGCAGGTTTTGCTAGTCTAATTAAAAATCCACCCTCGCCCTTCTACGCCAAATCCACCAGTCGCTAAATGAGTGCTTTGAACTTTTCTTATTTTGTTATGTGCTCTTCAAAGATAAATTCTTCAATGATAAACACTCAAAAGGAATTTTGTAAATAGAGGTAAAACATTTTCTGGTTTAATAAAAAAAAGGATTAAAATTACGTTTTAAGGAAAATTTAGAGTTTTTCATTTCATTTTTATGCAAAAAAAAGTTTTAGCGGCTAGACATTCGTTTCATCAGAATTAAACTTTTCAACAGAAAATCGTGAATTTCCGGGGAAACTTTTAATTTTTCTTTCTCCCACGGACTTGAATAACTTAATTACAGCTCATTTGCAAAAGTTTTATAGTTTTTCTGCAGCAGAGAAATTCATTGAACTAGCAAATTAGCCGCCGGTAACAACGATTGCAGTTGAGTCCTCCAGGGAATGCCGCAAAATCGATTTCTCGTTCCATTCAATTGTCTCTCAATACAGCAGGAACATTAAAATGACTTTTGCTTGATAAATTTGCATTTGCAAATTATTTATCGGGCTCAGAAAAAATCGTTTTGTTTCATTTCTCATCAACAGAGCAGAAATTTATTGCTCCTCCGCAGAACAGAATAACAATTATATGTCATTTAAAGTTATTCCACTTTTATGGTTTTTCAGTAGAAGAAGAAAGCTCACTGAGTCTCCTCCCCAAAGCTTCAAATATCGAAAGCCCTTCAAACAACTCGCTCTCCAACCGCATACATCATTTTTTTGTGGGTGAATCGCGTGAATTGTCTCCAATTTTTTTTCTCGTGGTGTGCAATAATTGACAGTGCAACAAAAAAACAAACACGAAAATATTAATTAAACGACTGACTGCATTTTCAAGCGTAACTGATTGTTTTTTGCCAATTTAATTCAAACTTTAAAGCCGAAGGAAATTCATTTCAACTTTTCATTTGAAGAAAAAGAAAGAATGGGGATGGAAATTTATTTTTGTTCAAAACTTTTCTGATAAAACTCAAATTGAAACTGACGTTACAATGCCAACTTCAAGAATCCGACATCGACATGCAATCAACTTTGTCATCAGTTCAGTTGTTGTTAAATGATTACATACTGTGATTCGATCAAAAAATTCCTTTCCAGATTCTACATAGTTATTTATCTTTGCTTACATATCCTTTGAATGCTTTAGTAAGTAGTCTAGGATACCAATATTTATGAGAAATTCTTCTATCGATTTGTTATTACCTCTATTGAAGGACTTTTTATTTATTGAATTGAAGGCAATTGAAATGAGAAAATTCTCAGTAGACTTGATCTATTTCCGAATAAAGTTTTAACGGATCTCTGCTTTTCAAGCTGCTGTTTTGTGAATTCTTGCAATTTTGAAGGCATTTCGTGTTTTTAATATTTTATCGAGTTTATATAACGAGATTAAGGATGAGCTCTGGAGATGATGAAGATAACTGGCAAACTGTAAGCAAGCCTAAGAAAGTGAAACCCGGCAAGATTTCTGCTGCACTTGGTGAGATTTTTTATTTTAAAATTTTTGTTTGTTTTCACGATGCACAAATATTTTCAGATGAAGAAGAAAACATGAAGCTAGTTGTGTCAATGAATATCAAGTCATCAATTGGAGTGAAGAAGGAAATAAGTTCTGCTAAGAAAACTCAGATTCCAGTGAAAATCAAGCAGAACCAGGAAAATGTTTCGAAAAAAACGAAAAAGAAATCAGAGTCACCTCCTGGCTTTAAAAGCCTTCAATCAGCATTAAACTCGCTGAATATCTCCGAAATGATTGAACAGTTGGAAATCACGAAGGTTCAATTTAACAACAATGCTGTGATTATGCTAAAGACTGCGTTGACGTTTCTAAATGAGAAACTTCGACTTGAGAAGGCGGAAGATTCACTTTTCTTTGATAAACCTCTCAATTATCCTAGCACAATTCTTCCTGAAGGTCTCAAAGCTATCATTGAACCTTTAATCAATCAGTGCAGTTGCGAAATTCTTAACTACTTCTTTCACAATCTGCTTCAATCTGTCTGTGAAGCTCAAAACAAGTCTCAAAGATTCGTTGGACATCTCATTCTTCTTCAACAAATCGCTCTTCATCAGCCTCAAGTTTCGTTATCGAATCTAGCGAGCACAGTCATTTTAAAGAATGCATATCAGAACCAGCTCTCCATCTGTCTTTCGCTGTTTTGGGCGCTTGGAACAGCCGGAGTTCGAGACACAACTGTCGGATTGAAAGTGTGGGTGGAAATAATGAGTTCGTTGATGAATGCAAAAAGTTATTCGAAGTTCATTATCGACTATCTCTCTAAAATCCTCAACGTCAGCGTTCAAACTCCTGATTTAGACATCACACCAGATGAATACGAAACAATCGTTGAGTTGCTACTCTCTAACGATCAAAAATCAAAAGCGAACGATCTGAGAAAAAGTAGCTTGCAGTGCATTGAAAAGCTGAACGCTAAATTATATTCAAGTCATTCAATCGGGACCAGAATCGATTCTTTCTTTTCGTCGATACTTAAATTTAGCAAGAGGAATCCGGAATTGTTTGCCAACACAATTTTCAAATTGATTCAAAAGTTCCCGAACGAATGTCTTAATATTTGGCGAAATAGCTTTGACAAGTTCAGCCGTCAAAATGTGATCCTTTTCAATTTTTTTGGTAAGTTCCGAAGATGGAAAAATTTCTGATCTTAATGTTTCACTCTCCATAGAGAACAACTTAGAAGACTTTGAGTCAAAAGAATTGGTTAACTTCATCAAGGAGATCGACTACAAGCAGCATCCATCGCTTTTATTCGCAAAGGTAATTACAATAAGTTTTAAAATCTAGTACAAAAATATCAGCCAACGGTTATTTCAAAAAGCTTCGATGTCCCCTAACTTATGAATATTGCCCTAATCTAGTCCTCAATTGAACTGAAGAAAATCAGAGAGGATTCAGACCGAAGTTTTATTCGAGTTTTTCAGTTAATTAGCGCACCGTGCGATCAGAAATATATTTAAAACCATAACAGACTGTAAGTACTCGTTGTGGCACCTGAAATTGACGGTTGAAATGTTGTGATTGTGTGACAAATATTAAAAACATAAAGGAACGCAACAACAAGAGTTAGAAAACGCAGTGTAAAACGGGTTTGGTAGTCGAGACTGTCTTTTCGGGAAGATTTCAACGTCATGCAACGTGTAATGTATTTTTTTTTCGTTTCTCGCGGTGTCGCTCCTTATCAAATACCCTTCGACCGGGCTAAATGCCGAAAAATATTTATTTATTCTCCAAACTTAGTTTATGAAAGCTTCATTGGTAAAAATATTTGATAAGTGGCTTCAAACATTTCTCCCATAAACGCCTTAAACTTTCTTTTCCCGAAAAATTGCCATTTGGCATAAATAGTTTCAAAAATATATTTTTTAGAAACACTCTAATTTAATGAAAATTTTAGTTGTAGTTGATCAGAGAAAGGAGGGTCAAAAGCCGCTTTTCCAAAGCGCAATATCAGAAGACTCATACAAATTAACAGAAGTCAATTAGACACATCATCAGCATTCGGCATCATTTTACACTTTGTCTTCTTATCGAATCGCTAAAAATAACTGCAAAATAAGAAATTTCTCTAAACTGCTTTCTTTTGTTAGTCGCAGAAGAAGTCGTAATCGATTTTTCGGAGTTGAAACATTTTTCTACAGTCAACACTTAGTTTTTTAAAATAAACCAATTTTTTATGCATTCAAATTATGCAACGAAATTGTTCCTGTATTCCGCTCAATGTCAAGGAAAATTATCTTTATCACATTAATCGTAGCTATCGAAGAACGTTGATAATTGTCTTAACCGAACATAAACGAATGCTTATCACTGTGATATTCCATAAAACGAGCTAATAGAAAGTGTACTCTTCTATTTTGGTTTGGTCGTGCCGCCCGAATCCGATAAGATTAAACTCGCGTTGTACGTTGTATGAGTGAAAACGCGTGCGAACAAATGTCCAACGTGGTAACACACTATTTGCCGGAATAAAAGTAACAAAGTTCAAGATAAATCTCCAATTGATCTGACATCGTTCGCGCAATGTTCTTTTACGCAATTCACAACATTTTATAATTTCAATCGAGTGTTAGATTAATGTTTTTTTTCTTTAAAAACACCCTAGTCGAACACAATCTTTAAACTAGAATCGAATCGGTGATTTGTTGATAAATTAAATTCACTAAAAACCAAATAACTATGGCATCAGCAAACAAGCAAAATAAAAATAAGCAAAAACCACAGGCAGGCGGAAAGAAGGTAAGCCGTTGGCATGATTTTTTACTAATAATCGAGTTGGCGAGTTTTTGTGCAATATTTTGTTTTTTATTTCTTTATTTGACTCACGACTATCAATTCTTGCTTTCGATCGTTTTCAGGACATTCCTGCAAAGATGGCTGACAATAAGAAGCAGAAGAAACAGAAAAACGAGTCTGGAAAGTCTTGCAGTGGTTGCTGCAAATGGCTCTTTGGATCGTTCTTGTTGTTCGGAGCTATCGCTGGTCTCATAACTTACGACACAAATGTTCTCCATGACGGAAAATTTGAAGAGTCGTCAGTTGGACGAGTCCTTAAGCAAACTGGAGCTCTCCCACATGTTGAGAACGCTTGGTTCGTGTCGCTGAAATACAGCGCAAAGGGCTATAAGTGGGCTGAAGTGAACGTACCACCTACGTACGTTAAAGTCAAGACTTACCTTGAGCCTCATTGCGATTTCGCCAAAGATCTCGGGTTAACGCTTGTAAATGGCGCTAAGAAGCTTTGGGCATCGACGAAAGTATACGTGGCTGAGAAGACGCCGGTCGTTATCGCTTTTATCGACAAATACTCGCCTGGACTAGGGCAGAAGATTCATGATGGTATCGCAAACGTTTTCTCAACAATTTGCAGTTTTCTGTGCAGTTCGTGGAGTCATTCCGTGGAATTCTTTAAAACAAAAGTCTTTATGTGAGTTGAATTTGATGACGTCGTTTCGTAAAATAATAATTTCTCTTTTTTAGAGGCCAATTGTCGCCTGAGAGTCTTGGAAAAGCTTTTAACTCAACGACAGAGAGAGCTTTGGGTTACTACAGCTGGTTCCATGAGAAGGTCGACTTCTATGCCAAAATCAATTAAGATTCCATCACTGTACTCGATTGATGATGTCCATCAATGAAAATTCTATCAACATTCTCATATTTTCTTTGGAAGCGATGAAGAAAACCTGTGTGTAGATTTATTTCTGCCCGCACAACTCGATTCAAATAATTTAATCAACTTTCTTTCCTCTTTTTCTCTTGTGGATTTTTATTTTCTATTTCTTAAGCTTTCATTTCTTCTCGAGTACTTTGAAGTTTCTCTCACGAATATGTCAGATCCTCAGTTTTCCCTCATTTCCATTTGCTATCAAATTAAATTGTTCAAACGATCAACTGTGGAGAGAACTGTAGACAAAAAAAAATAAATGTTTCATTTTTTTTAAATGATGAATATTAGAATTTTTTATTTTGTAATTTTAGCATTGCGATAAATTTAAGATGAGGGTCCAGGATTCACTTCAGGCTTGTCGTCTTTAGAATCAGGATGTTTATGCGCCTTCTTCATTTCAACATGTCCGAAGCAGTTCTCACACTCATCTTCAGACTCTGAAGAGCTCTCACCAAACACTCTTGGCTTAACGAACACACAGCAGCACTTTGATTTCTTTTTGTCCATATGCTCGTTGTCAACGGTCGTTTCTGTCCATTGAACTTTCTTTTGTGTTTTAGGTTTGTGTAATCTTAGTCGAAGTGTTGGAGCATCCTGCAAGAAAAAGGAATATCGATAGAGTTTAGTCAAAAATAAAACTTTTATTCAGTTTAATCGTGAAAACGTAAATGCAACATCGGCAGAAACAGAATTACGTCTATTGTATAATCTTTTGTGAACGTAATTTCATGATTTTCTCTTCGTCATATCCGAGAACACTGGACATAATTTCTCCAGTATGTTGCCCCAAAGTCGGTGGACCAGTTCGTGCTGAATTCTCAGCGTCACTAAATGTGACAGGTGGCCCTACAACTCTAACATCTCCTGCTGTCGCATGCTTCAAAGTTTTAACGATACCTATCTCTTTGATATGTGGATCGTCAAATACTTGCTGCATATTATTAACTGGACCGAAAGGGAAAGCTGCTTTTTCAAAAGCAGTCTTCCAATACTCATTTGTTTCGTTTTCGAAAATTTTTGTTAAAATCTCTTTTAGTTCGTCTCGAAATTTAACTCGTTGTTGATTGCTGACAAACTTTGGGTCACTTGAAAGTTCAGGAACCTTTAAGATTTGACACAAATCTTTAAATTGAACATCCGAACCAGCACCGATTGTGAAGAATCCGTCTTTTGTTTTAAATGCTGCGTATGGAACGATTGAGACGTGCTCAGTCCCCCAACGCGAAGCTTCCTCATTCGCATTCAAATAGTTTACGCCAACATTAATCAAACATGCAACTTGAGTTGACAAAAGGTCGACATCAATCTTCTGTCCTTGACCTGTTTTCTGTCGATGAAGTAAAGCAGCGAGAATGGATCCATGAGCATAAAGTCCTGTAGCAATGTCTGTCATTGCGACTCCTACTTTTGATGGTGTTGACTTTTCTCCAGTTATATGTAGCAAACCACCAACAGATGCAGCAATGACATCATAACCAGCTCGATCCTTGTACGGACCTTGCGTTCCGAAGCCAGTAATTGAGCAATAAATCAACGCTGGATTAACTTTCTTCATGTCTTCGTATCCTAAACCAAGTTTTGAAAGCTTCCCGGGAACATAGTTTTCAATTAGAACATCACTTGTTTTTGCAAGATCATGAATGATTTCAAGGCCATTCTTAAGATCAACACAAATTGATCGTTTGTTACGATTACAGGCGAGAAAGTAAACTGAATCACTTGAATTCTTGAGAAACGGTGGACCCCATTTCCTCGATTCATCTCCACTGAATGGCTTTTCTACTTTAATTACATCAGCTCCGAGATCAGCTAAAATCTGGGAGCAAAAAGGCCCCGCAATTATTCTCGTCAAGTCGAGAACTCGAATTCCTGCCAGCGGATATTTCAATGGATCCAAAGACGTAGAGTAAGCTGAACGTTGTTGCAACGTTGGCATCAATTTCTTACATCTCAGAAGACTCATCGTTTAAGAATTAGCAACTTCACAAAAGTAAACAATAGCAAGCTACGTCTGAATCACTTTCCGATGTGTTGAAGTTATAATCGAGTTTATTTGTTTTTACCCTTGTGTCCCCATGAAGCTCTGAATCATCTGCTACCGTTGTCGTCGATGATGCTGGAAGATTCACTGCACTTTGACTCATTTTCTAATAATCTTGGCTTATATTGGATTCACGAATTTTAATAAAAAAAAAATTACGAAAAGATTGTAAACATTTTCAGAAAAATTCTAGTACAGAAATATTTTTTTCTGAATTTTCCTCTCTCGCGAGCGCATGAGTTTTCCAAATTTTTCTAGTTTCCCACATCGTCAACAATAAGTTTATCAACATAATAAATATGTGAATAGCTTTTGTGATGATATGAAGTGTTTTGTGCTTAGAAGTTAATGAAACTTGCTGTAACATGTGGATTAAGTTTCAACGGCTGCAGATGAACTTTAGAGAGAACAATTAAATCTGGAAGGCGAGTTGAAAAGTTCGTAAATTAGCAATTCGCGAAACTCATTAGCATCAGAAACTAACCCGATGCCCCACTGAGATATATTCGGAATATTTTGGAAGCTTTCCAAGTTTATCTTATTCCGTGAGAACTATAAATCTGTCATCGAACTTCTCGAAGCATTAAATATTTTTTCTTGAAGAGAAAAATGCATTTTTGGATTGACAAAAGATCGAGTTACTATGGAATCGGTCATAATCGCTCAATGGCTGGAATGTCCTATCAACATCGAAGGGCAAGGTCGAAATCGTTGACAACAGTTCAAGCCCGTCAACATTCCACCTGTCTCGTTCCTCCAAGTATCGAGCAAACAAGGGCAATCGCACAGAGAAATCAACATCAATCGTCAGCGCAGAATAATCCTTCAGTTGCTCTACCGTTGAATGCACAACATATTCCAGTGATTCATTCAGTTTACAATCGAACTTTGCCAGTGAATTTGCAGGACTCTTCATATTCTCGAAGCAGTTCAATGGCAAACCTTTGGATACCAATTTTAAAGAGTGCAATCTGTATATCACTTATGCTTCTTGCTTTTAAGCTGTACTATGACAACTACGACGACATCAAGCTACTTTATCTGCTATATGCTGCCATTCTCATCATTCTAATTATAATTTCGATTGTGATTTCTACAATTCGAATTAGAAGATCTCGCCACTTAACCTTCACAACAACTGCGGTAATTGAATCACCAATCCAAGCGACAACACAATCCAATGAAGTTGATCTTAATATTCTCGACGAGCCTCCACCGCCATACGCGATTGCTGTTAGATTTCCCGAGAAGGCATTCAATGAAGAAGATGCACCACCTCCTTACGAAAAAATCAACATAATGTGAATTACATAAATGCTAAACTGAGATATTCCAAAAATAAATGTTTATTCAATGTTAATTAAATCTTTTTGTTTGTTCAAATTTTCCGCGAAGGGGCTTTCTACTCTTGAAATATTCTCTCTTATTTCTTTTCGCGAATAGTTCTTCGACCCTATCTGCAGGAAGAAAATATCTTCTTCACAACAATTACGATTTGGGGATTTGACATCAGACTAAGAGAAGTTTTTACGCAAAATGGCTTTGAGATTCCTTAAGCACTCGAGCGACGTCATGGCACCGGCTTTCAGACGTGTAAGTAATTCTAACAAATCGTTTATATCGATGTTACCTAATTTAGGATAAATTTAGTGTTACGAAACAGTTTTGCTCGTGTTTACATTAATTTCGTCTCATTTTAGAATTTCTGCTCAGCCTACGAAATGCAGCACAAGAATCCTATTGTGAAGAAGGCAACTCATATTCCTAAAGCTCAATATGGAGGTAGACACACTGTAACGATGTGCCCGGGAGGTGGAATCGGTTCTGAGCTGATGACCTACGTTAGAGAAATCTTCCGTTATGCTGGTGTTCCAGTTGACTTTGAAGTTGTTGACATTGACCCAAATAGTGAAAGTAATGAAGTTCTCGAACATGCGATCACTTCCATCAAGCGAAATGGAGTTGCAATTAAAGGAAACATCGAAACTAAATCTGAGCTCACAGGAATTGTGTCGAGAAATGTTGCCTTGAGAAACGAATTAGATTTGTTTGTCAGCGTTTTAAATTGTAAGTCGTATCCTGGCGTTCGTTCACATCATCAAGATGTCGATCTTGTTATCGTCCGTCAAAACACTGAAGGAGAATACGCTATGTTGGAACATGAGTCTGTAAAAGGTGTTGTTGAGTCAATGAAAATTATTACCGTCGAAGCCAGTGAACGTTTAAGTCGCTACGCTTTCGAATATGCTCGTCGTAATGGTCGCAAGAAGGTCACAACTATTCATAAAGCAAATATCATGAAGCTTTCCGATGGCTGCTTCTTGGAAACTTCTCGTCGTATCGCCAAGGATTATCCAGATATTCAGCATAACGACATGATTATTGACAACACCTGCATGCAGCTCGTCTCTAACCCTCATCAGTTTGATGTTCTTTTGACCACAAACTTGTACGGTTCAATTTGTACCAACGTCATCTGCGGATTGATCGGAGGAGCTGGATTGTTGTCTGGACGAAACTACGGAGAACACTTTGCCGTCTTCGAACCAGGAACAAGAAACACTGGAACCGCAATCGCTGGTAAGAACATCGCCAACCCCTTCGCTATGTTGAACGCTTCGGTAGATATGTTGAACCATTTGGGACATAAACAACACGCAAATGCCATCGCTGACGCCATTTATCAAACGATTGTTACCGACAAAATTCACACAGCTGGTAAGTTGATTGGAAATGATTTCATTCCTGATAATTCGAATAAAAATCTTTTAGACTTGGGAGGCACAGCATCGTCAACTGACTGCATCCAGAATGTCTTGAAACATT
Organism: Smittia aterrima; assembly: GCA_033063855.1. Lineage (NCBI taxonomy): Eukaryota > Metazoa > Arthropoda > Insecta > Diptera > Chironomidae > Smittia > Smittia aterrima. Next base: position 15,049,853 of record CP093829.1, read on the forward strand.
TGGCCGAGAAACATGTTACGTGGTGAGTTTACTAAATTGACTTCACATTCTTTCAGGTGTCGGAGTGAATTGGTTTTCAAAGCTGACTTTGTGCTGAGTGTCTGGTTAAAGGTTTCTTCGAAAAACCCACCGGAATGGCTTGCCCGCATGAAGTTGCTCGATTGAACAAACCCAATCTATAACAAAGATAATATTTTTATGACTTTCTTCTCTTTTGTTTCATAACAGGCACGGAAAGCCCATAATCTCATAAGCGAATTAACAAAAACATTCCAAAAGAAATCTTCATAATAACAAACAACTAAAAGTTCTGGAAGCATTTCAAAATTAAAACATATATACTAATTGACATTCCAAGGGAACCTCAAGCAACCAAAACAAATATCTGTTCAGTGTATGTAGATAGTTAGCAAATTATTTCAATTAATTCCACTCAATCCGCCAATAGAAGAAGCCTGTCTAGAATAGAATAGTTCAGAATAGTCTCTTTACTTTCATTTAATCAATGAATGACTCAAATTTGGTATCTTTTCTTGTTTTCGTTAAGGAAATCTCCAGAGAAGAAGGAAGAACGGACATTTTGGCGATTTGCTTAACTTCCAAGAAAAGAGTTCACAAGAATATTTTACCATTTTGTGAGTTTTGCTCGTGGAAGATCACTTTTATCACCAATTAACGAACCGTAACAGACAATACATTGTTTTTAAAACCTTATTGCATTCGCCATGCGCTTATTGAAGTGCCGAAGGCAGCGACACAATATAAATTTGGTGATAAAAGTTTTAAAGTAAATCGTAAGAATGTGCTGTCTTCAAGCTCTCAGTTTCATTTCTTCATTTTATTCATTCAAAATTTGTTACTCTTTTAGCGGAATTATCACAAGTCCCTATCTCAAGTAAACCCTCTCCATCAATGAAATTCCAACATCTATTTTGTTCAAATTATGGTTGCTGCTGTTATTTGTGTAATCATCGTTTAACTTGAGGAAGTCTGTTTACGATCATGCTAAAATTTGAGTTGATGATGGCGACAAAATTATTTTAGTTTTTTTGGCCAACGATTCATGATCCTAAGAAAGACAGAAATGTAGCATGTCTATTATTGAATCAAACTAACGATCCCGAAGGCTTTGATGGTAAAATAAATATGAAATGACAATATCCCGCCGTTTGCTACTAATTATTATTATTTAAAACTAATTTTTATCTCATTTTCTTTTTCTTTCTTCCTTAATTTAATTTGTGTTCATTCAGATTTTATTAAGATTTAAAATTGATTAAAGACAGCAAAAGAAAATCTGCTCGAACGTCACCTGTCAATATAATTTCACCAAGTTACTCGGTTATTGAACTTAACTTCAAAAATTTATTTATTTCAACAAATGTTAAAACTTAAAACCAAAAATCAATTCGAAAAATGTCTCTAAATTAAATTAAATAAAAGTCTAGTGAAATTTGACAACTGCATTTTTGTTTTCCCCTTGAAAGGGCTTCAACTACGAAACAATTCATTCAAAACATCCAATCAACGAAATAATATTTTCAAGATTCTAAAAGATCAAAGCAACCATTTGTTAATGTGATGTAACAAATTTCAACAATTCGGTGCTTATTTTCATACGAAGAGTTCCAGAGTTAAGCTGCAGCTTTTGATAGAAAGTTGTTATATTTTCTATTTCACAACATAAAACATCAGGAAAATGCCAGTGGAGACAAGACTTGGTAAGCGTCTTAGTGAAGGAAACGTCTCAGATTCTCCTCCTAAGCGGAAACCAGAAGTGAAAAGATTAAAAAATATTACAAATTTCAAAAGTGTTAAGAAGGCAGAAAATGATGAGACGAACATTCCACTTCCACCTAAGATTGAGACCAAGCAGTTGCTCGTTGATCCTTCAAACGAGACTATCAGAATGATGAAGTCAATCATAAAGATTTTATCGGAAAACTTCAATGACATCGACAGATTAAAACTTTATATTCCTCTCCATTATCGTGATCCTGAATCATTCATTCTGCTCACATCAAACAAAGTGAAAGTGAAGCAAGCTTCGTTTCAAAGTATTTCAATGGCAAAGGTAAATCAACCATTAGCATCCGGAAAGGCAATGTTATCATTACGTTTTATTATAGAGCTACTTGGTGGAAGACAGTCATGTTCATTTCATTCACCATGTCTCACAAAACTGCAGCCGGAGAGAATTCGCAGGTGCTGAGACCATTTATGGTATTTTGGAGATGATACTTGTGAGTTTGCCTTGAGTTCTTCATTGAAACATTTGAATAGCTTTTTATTTTATTTATCAATTAGAAAATATCACCATTGGAGACACACAAGACAATCATCCCTGCTTCACAAGTCCTCGTTGATCTTCACAGTCTCTTCCTGAGAATTATCTCAATGTTTCCAGTTAATCAATCTCAGCTCAGCTCGTTCTTGAAAGTGCTTCAAATTCCTTTCAAAATTGATGGAATTGTTGTCGAAGAGCCTACACTTGGAATATTCCACGCGATGCTTGCGCTTCTCACTGAACTGATTGAAGACAAGGAAGCAGTTGAAATCAAGAGTCGTGACAGCGATCAAGGTGACAGCGCATTCAACTTCTATACCTGGGAATTAAACCACAAACAAGAAGCAGCATTTGGAAATTTCACACGAGAACAAAAGTTTGAAAGAATTTTCTTAGTCATCGATTTACTTACTCACCTTTTCGAAAACAATCTTGCGATGTTTGTTACAAGAAATTACAGAAAGCTTCGTAAAAGTTTTGATGATAGCCGACCTTTGATTTGCTCCGTACTTTGGAAAAGCCACGAGAATCTTGGCATTATTAATTCAACTGTGAAGCGCATAATCAACATTTTCGTAAACTCCATAGTCTTAAAATTTCCAAACGACAATATTAGAATCTTATCAAGGCTTTTGAACGTTGTAAGTCAAGTGTTGAACCTTCACGAGTATCCTGATGGCATTCACGAGTATCCAATCTACAAAAGCATCTCAATCAACCTTGTACAGGAAATCAAGAAAACTGTGAACAAATCAGCAAACTATCAAATCGATTTAATCGTTCGTGTAGTGGAGAATCTGAGGTCGCCTTTAATGCGAATGCTTCTTGCTCACGAAGCGTTGCAAAACATTCAAAACTCTTCGAATCAAATCTCATTGGAAGTTTGTTTTGACTTTATTAAGAAAAGACTTTTTGAGAAGTTTTCTACACCAACATCAACTTTACTATATGACAGCAAATACCCTTCACTAAATAATCGACAAAGACAATCTACCGCCAAAGACAATCTATCGCGCGACGGAATCATGAAACTTCTCAGCTTCTACATAGATGCCTTTGACACATTTTATTGCATCAAAAGAATTTTCCGCGAGTTTCAAAGTGATTCAACGGCAGTTGCACCGCCAAATGATCAGACGACATCAAAGGTTAGCTTCTCAAGTTTTGATAATATTAATCTTGATGAGCCAGTATCATTGCGTCAAGTTAACCAAACTTTAATGAAACATAACGGTATCAAATGCTCGAAGAATGATTTTAGCTTTTATCGCAATGAGATGAAGTATCTTTTGTTGCTTGAGAAAGTAATCAAATAATGCCATTTGTTCTGCCATCTGATGAAGTTAGTACCAAATGGAAAATCTCAAAAAATAAAGAAAACTTTGAAACTTTGAACAGTTTAATTGTAAATCAATAATTTCTTTATTTTTCAGTAAATTATGATTACCAGTCATCAATGTAAATAATTTTATCAAATAAAACCATTTTTTTTCCCAATTCTCCGTGAAACTTAAGCCATAACAAAAAAAATGCTCCCGTGAATTTACAGCGCCAGTGATCATTGACCATTCAAGCATTATACTGAAATGAATCGGCTAACGTGGTATGAAATCGCTGATTTAACGATTGGGAAAAATATGATTTATCTAATCTTGTTGATATCATAGAAAACATTCTGAAAGTTTCAAAAATTGAAATCTCTCAGTTACATACCGATAAAATATGATTATCACAAAATAGAATCCAATTATTTCTGTTTCACTGTTGATTTTCTTGATTCGTCCCCCGCCAAAAACAAGCTTTTGTGCAATACCAAAGAAAAAAGTCGGAATGGAGAAAGAAATTTGTTTTCCGTATTATTTGTTTTAAAATTTGCTATAAATATCGAGCGCTATCAATGTTTTATTCATTAGTTTGGCTGAGGTTTTACAAAGAAAGTGAATTAAAAAAATTATCAACATGATTTCAAACAAATTGCATTTTCGTAGCTTTGATGTACAAATAGCTTTTAAAGTGGTTCAACTTGTTGCATTTTTATCCGTCGTGTGCTATGCAAGAGCTGATAAGGACCATCATCCCATTGGTTATTCATACGCCAAATTTTCGGGTCCAGTTTCAGGTACAAAAGCATTTGTCTTTTTTTTTATTCTCTTCATCGAGATGTTTCCTTTAGGTCCATCTAAAGAAGTTCGGTCTCATGATAAACATAATGGACACAGCGTAGATTACGTGTCAAAACCGGATTATCAGTTTGAATATGGAGTGGAAGACCCAAAGTCGCAGGTGTCACAATTCAGGAAAGAGAATCGAGAAGGCGATGCAGTTGTTGGAGAATATTCGTACACAGATCCACTTGGGCATGTTAGAAGCGTTAAGTACACCGCTGACAAGATTCACGGATTCCGTGCCGAGATTTATGTCGATGGAAAGCTTGAAACCCCTCACTCTTCATCAAATCATCAAGATCATGAGCACGAAGCTCAACAAGATGAGTCTCCTGAAGTCAATGAAGAAGAAGAAGAAGATTATTAATCAATTAAACCGAAATATTAAATTTGATCTAGTTTAAAAATTTAGGTAAACATTCTCAGAGTTCACGTCCCATTTTTTCTTAAGTTTTAAACAGAAGTTCCTATGAATTAAAAGTCCTGAAAAATATTTTTCCTAATCTTTTTTTTAAATTTTTCTAATCAATTCGTAGCAAAGAAAGTGAAAACAAACAGTTTACGTCAAGCTCGATTTACTCGCGCTGAGTTCAAAGAATCGCGCAAAAAACGTGCGGAAACATTGTTCAGTGGAGAAAAAGTCTTCACGTTCCTATCGGCGGGTTTACAATTTTTTAAAAGAGGAAATGCGTGTTAATGCTTTATAGACCGCTTCCATATAAATAATTTCTTCGTCGAACAATCAAGCCACAGACAGAAATATCTTTTCCGTCGAATGGAAAGCCCTTTAGTAAGTTGATTCACGAATGTTCTGTCTCTAGTTTAATTCATTTTTCCAGAGTTGATTACGAAGTTTCATTAACGTTTAACAAAACTCCCTTGCTGCTCTGAGTTCAGTCGTCAAAATGTTATCGAGACGTTTACTTCAATATTTTCACTACTCTAATAATTTACTTGGATTAAATTTAGTGTCGGTTAACTTTGAAGACTTCACAATATCAAAATCAAAATTTAAATGTTTTTACTCAGTCGCATTCATTTTTATTTTTCTGTTTCAATTTGGAATTTCAAATTTTTTTCAAAACTCTGAATGCCTATCTTGCTTGGAAAAATATGAAGAGACAATTGTGCTCATTGCAACTTTTTTTACCAATTGTGACGATGATTCTTATTTTATTTTTGTGGGTTTCATAAAGTTGAATCAAGCACAGGAATTATTTACAATGATGTTGAAACTAACTGGAAGAAATAGCAAAGCAATATTGGAATCTGATTTCATCGATAAACAGTTTTATGTTGCTTTGAGTTTTTGTGAATGTTGCATTTATTTTTCATTTTCAATCAGATTATTTAGTAAATTTATGTGCTTGAATCCTTTGAATTCCTTTTTGAGCATCTCGTCATCAATCATCTTATTTCGTTTATTATCTTTAATAACATTTTGTGTAAATATTGTAAGACATATTGTTAAGTCTCTGAATAACTTAATTGAAAAATGTGTAAATGTAAATCGAAAAGATACTTTTACAAAGAACATTGTCGAGTTTCAACTGCAACATTCTAGAATTTCTCAAACTCTGAGATTAATTGAACAATATTTTGGATTAATTATCTGCGTAGTTCAATGTGTAGTATTAATTCTGGTTGTTGATCAGGTAAGATAACTTCTCAAAGTGTCTAAGCTAAACTTTTAAATTGGTCTCTTCCCAAATGTTTCTACTTTACGAATTAATTGAAAACGGTAGATTGCTCCAAGCAATTTCTATTGTATCAATTTGCTTATTGCATACGTTTCCGATTTGGATGGTAAGAATTTTATAGTTTCGAGAGTTAGATGCATTTATTACTTTGTGTAAAGCTTTTAAAGGTGTCTAAAGAGATGAAGAGTGAAGGAGAGGAAACAAAATTTCTGATAAGTAAATTTGATGAATTCATGGAAATCACTTCACTTGAAGTTGAAAGAGAAATTGAATTATTGAAGTTGAGCATAGTTCCCAATCCAATAGAAATCGATATCCATCGAATGTTCCGACTGGATTATTTCATATTTTATTCGGTATGTGATGAAGCTTGAATTTCCTTTTGGATTTCTAATGGAGATAATTCTACTTTGATTTCAAATGATTTCATGTGGAGTTGAATATCTAATAATGCTTGTGCAATATAAAATGTCTGAAGTTTAGAGCAAAGGCACGACCTCACGCTTTTGTTTGTATCGATTAAATAAAAGTTCGAAAGTGAAAGAAATTCCTGAGACAATCAAGCCAAAGCTTAGAATGATGATTGGTCCAATGATGTGAGATGGTGTCAAATTGATCGGCCCAATGCTGTCCTTGTGTCGCGAGTGAGCAACAGCTCTCTGAATTTTGTTATTAGAATTCTTCATCACGACATCTAGCTCAACAAACTGCTGCAAACCGCTTTCTGCAATGTGAAGAATCAAGTCGTCAAGTTGTGACATTAGAGGCCAAGTCTTTGTGCTCATAGCCACGCAAAGTTCATAGTAAATATCGTTCAGCATGATTTGATAGTTGTTGACCGTTCCTTCAGTTACATAGTCTCCAATTGCGTAGTGTCCATAACTAGAAAATATTTTGAATTATAAACTAAATACAACAAATGTTTAAAATTTCTTACGGCAACCGCTCAATACTGAAACTAAAATCTTGTTTGATTGCATGCTGCTCTAGAACTTCCTTCGAAAACGTATGAAACTTGGCCAGAAGTTTAACAATCATTGGCTGCAATAATGAAATATTAAAAAGATTTGTTTATGAATCAATAACGAACCTGCGTCGCCAGTTGAATCGAGAATATCCAAGCATCATGTGTTGATCCTGCAATCAGAATTTAAAGTTGCAATGACTTCTCTTCCAACAATTTTCATTCGTTTACCCCACTCCATCTTACTCTCTGCTAACTCCTCAACGGTATCGATTGCCTTTTCAAACCTTTTGAATATTTAATTGCCATGAACAAGCGTCAATACTCGATGTTGATGTTCTCACTCACCGAGGAATCGTTAAAACGCTTGATAGAGCGGACGAATATGAATTTCCAATCATAAGACCGACAATTAACATTGAAGTGAAGAAAAACATGATTGAAGCCTGTCGCAAACTGAAATATTAAAAATTTAAGTATTTTGATGGAAAATTCATTTTTCTACTCACTTCATTTTCACCGATTGAAGAACGAAAATACCCAACATATTGAGATAGACTACAGCGAACGTTTCTTCCTTCATTTCCATTTCAGAGTTTTCTTCGACATAATTTTGGCATTTTCTCAAGAATTTATAGCAAATGCCACTGAGAACAAAGCAAGTAAGCACTGCAAGCCATAAATTCGTTGAAAAAGGTAGAATTGGAGTTCCGATGGGATCTAGTAAACTGAATAAAAACGAAATTCCGCGTGAGCTAAGTAAGTTTAATCTCAAACAATTACCTTGGCTTTGGTGTTAAGCAAGTGATTCCTGTTCTTGAAATCGGCTTTGAGAGGGACAGAAATAAACTTTCATGATACCAAGAATACAAAGCTCCAACTCCGACCTTCGAGTAAATTTGAAATAATTAAACATTCGGCCATTAAAATTTAACGAACCTCGGCTCTTTTCTCAGCCACAGCTCCCAAAATACCGTTTCCAGTTTGATTATCCGAAATCTCACCCCATTCACCTTCCTCGTCTGGCATGCGATAAGAAGAAATTACTTTAATAATGTAGCTTGAATAATTAGAGCATTTACCTAAAGATATCAACAGGGAGCAATTATGCTTCTTGCAAAATTCAAGAAACACCCAGCTCTCGGTTCCATCAATTTCCAAAGAGTTTTTCGTTATTTTCTCCCTCGAATTTTGCATTTCGGCGGTCTAAGGTTAAAGAGTTAATGAGAAGTATAAAGAGAATAATTCAACGTACGACTTCCTTCCATAAGACGTAAGGCAGGTAATTAAAGAGCGCCAACGTGACTTCTCTTCCTTCCAAGTCTAATCGCTTTTCAGGAAACAAATTGAATGATGACAGTTTTTCATTGAAGTCATCATCAATCAATTCGATATTAGCGAGAGTTAATCTTTCGGATTTGTCACTGACTCCGACGTATTTTGTTGTCAAAAAGTTAAATGTGTCATTCTTGAACTCCACGAACAAAATGTTGGGCAAATCTAAATTAAATTTTCAATAATTTAAAACTTTAGTTTGTACCATTTTACCATCGATCGAATCAGGAAAATTTGGTTCAGTTCTCGATGCCTCTTTTAATCTTTCACTCTGATACACGACGACATGTTTATTTGAAAACACTTGAATACATCTATCATGAACATCATAGAATTCTAGAAGAAAATTCGGAAAAGCTTCTTCTGATATGACAAAGCTTTGACATCCAATCTCGACTCCCTGGTGATATAACTTCTTCGTGTCCTCAGTTGTCTCATCGAAATCAAAAAGAAAAACTTTTGATCCTGGAAACGTTGGCTTGAAATTTGATTTTCTTGAAGTAATTACACAAATTGCAAAAAAAGTCGCAAAATATTCTGAAACTAAACATTTTAACGAATAAAATTATTAAATATCGATTGAACAAAGATTCCAATAAGATCTTACCAATATGATTTAAAATATTGTTGAGCGGTTGCTCAAACCTTAAATTCACATCAACTTCAAAGTTCATGTTTCAACAACATTCTGAAACTAATATTTTCTAAACATTTTCTTTTATAGATTCAAGAAGTCACGAAGAAATTAAACTTTCAAGTTTAAATTACATGTTTGCTTATTAATTTTCTGAGAAAATTGTCATTGTTTGTTGGGGATATGGAAAATAGAATATCAGTTGACAAATCGACAAGTATCAACAACGAAAGAGTTGTCATTAATCATTTTCTTGAATGATTTATATTTAGCTGTTACAATTTATATTTCAGTTTTAACTTTACAGTGTCGAGACTAAGACGTAAAACATTTAAGAGAAATGACTAATTTCGTCAAGATACTGGAAATTTCGTCGAAAGTTATCTTTTTTTCATTCATCTCTTTCGACAAAAATGTTTACAAAATTTCAGCTGCGTGGTTGTCTTTTAATATGTTTAAATGGTTGATCACGACAACTTTGAGCATCTACTGTTTACTGACAATAAGTTTAATGACGAATGCGACGAGACATCATGCTCTGGTCCTAACTAAAATTTTGGCTGTAGTTTTTTTTGTCCTTTGGATTTCCATTGTTGTAAAAAGGAAGAAAATTTTAGAAGCTATCGAATCAGCAGTTGAATTAGTTCGCAAACTCAAGATACAAGTCAAGTATCCTAAAATTTGTCGTAAAGCAAAACGTGACTGTTTGATTGTGTTCGCGGTTTATCAATTTTACTTTATTTACATGTTTTTCAGTAAGCTTTTTGGTGTAAGCCCTTTAAAATCAGTTTTCTTCTACCAAAGACTTGTTATCAACCATTTTCTGATTTTGTTCTGTTTTGCATCAGAATTGATTTTAGTTTTCATGAAATCCTTGCGAAAAGACTGCACAAAAATACTGAAAAGCGCATCTTTTTTAAAAATGCTGAATACAAATCACAGTAGATTCATTGCTATAGAAAAGCTTCGCTATTTGACAGAAACAACAAATTTCTTTCATCTGAAAATATTTAAATTCGCAACGAGGATTGGCGAAGTATTCAACTTGACAATTTTAGTGTCGTTGAATTTAATTCTTCTTGCAGAGACACTTGATGTAACGTTTTCAATTGATTTGATATTAATTGATGTAACGTTTTCAATTGATTTTCTCAGATTTTTTCAGTCTACAAGTTAACAATACCAACTCCAACTGATGATCCAGCAATAATATCGGAACTAATTCTGAATATGGTTTTTAAGGGAATTCACTCGTTTATAATTATTTATTTAGTATTGAACCCAAGCAGTGAGATCAAATCAGAAGTTAAACAGATTTTCAATTGAAAATTTTTTAGTAATATTTTAAAATTTCAGGAAAGTAGAATAAAAACTTGTTTGCATGAAATTAAATTTCTGGATAAACTCGACAAGGTTTTAGAGAAGAACGTAAGTTAAAAAATTGAGGTCCTCATATTTTCTAATTGCTGTCTAATTTTTAGATTGATATCGCTTTAATTCAAATGGAAAATTCTCCAGTCGAGTTCAGCATTTTTGGAATGTTCGTCATGAGTCATTCAGTTTTCTTTTCGGTGAGAAATGCAAATCTACATTTTCTAATTATTGAAGATTTTAGAACAATGATGATGGTTTTTTTTCAGATGATCGCTTTTGCTACGGAAATATTGGTTTTACTTATTCAGTTTGACTTGGAATGAAATGAGCTTGGAAAGCTTATAAGATTTAAGCTTTTTGATGTTTTAGTGACATGTTTAAATTTCAATATTTATACTTATAAAAGTTTTATTTAAACTTAGACAAATATTGGAATAAATCAAAGCTTAAAATGTTGATCAGTCTTGTAATCATCAGATATACCAAAAACCAATGAATACTTCTGATTTCGATGGAAGTAATTTTGACCCATTGATCAATTTTATACCTAATACGTGGAATTTAAAGTTCAATAACAAAAGAGAGTTTTCCAATGAGGCATATTATACATGTATGTAAGTAGTGCTGCTCATATATGTGTGGAGACGCATTAGACACGTTAACGTGTTGTCCTTCTAAACATTAACCAACCAAACTAAACCGAAGTTGATAAATCGACAAGTATCACACTAGTCACTTATCTTAGATAAGAAGAGTTATCATTAATCATATTTTGAATAGTTTTTTCTAAGCTGTTACTGATTAAATTTTAGTTTCAATTTAACAGCGTCGAGTCTAAGGCGTAAAACATTTAAGGGAAATGACTAATTTCGACAAGATATTGGCAATTTCGTCAAATGTTTTTTTCTTTTCATTCATCTCTTTCGACAAACAATTTTACACAATTTCTTCCGCGTGGATGCTCTTTAATATAATTAAATTATTGATCACAACTATTTTGAATTTTTACGGTTTATTTACAATAAAAATAAATATGCAACATTTTAATTTGACGAAATATCAAGAAATGGTTTTACCTAAAATTTTGGCTGTAGTTTTTAACGTTTTTTGGATTTCCATGGTTGTAAAAAGAAAGAAAATATTAAAAGCCATCAGATCAGCAACTGAATTAGTTCAAAGTCTCAAGATACAAGTCAAATATCCCAAAATTTGTCGTAAAGCAAAACGTGACTGTTTGATTGTTTTCGCGGTTTATCAATCTTACTTTATTTACATGTTTTTCAGTAAGGTTTTTAGTGTAAGCCCTTTAAAATCAGCTTTCTTTTATCAAAGACTTGTTATCAACCACTTTTTGATTTTGTTCTGTTTTGCGTCAGAATTGATTTTGGTTTTCATAAAATCTTTGCGAAAGGACTTCACAAAAATGTTGAAAAGCACATCTTTCTTGGAAATGCTGAATACAAATCACAGTCGATTCATTGCTATAGAAAAGCTTCGAGATCTGACGGAGACAACAGGTTTCTTTCATCTGAAAATATTTCAATTCGCAACGAAGATTGGCGAAGTATTCAACTTGACAATTTTAGTGTCGTTGAATTTAATTCTTCTTGCAGAGACACTTGATGTAACGTTTTCAGTTGATTTGAAATTAATTGATGTAACGTTTTCAATTGATTTTCTCAGATTTTTTCAGTCTACAAGTTGATTATACCAACTCCAACTAATGACAGCACAGAAATATCGAAACTACTTGTTTTTATACTTTTTAAAGGAGTTCATTCGTTTACAACTGTTTATTTAATATTGAACCCAAGCAGTGAGATCAAATCAGAGGTTTAATAGGTTTCAAATTGAGAAATTTTTAGTAATATTTTCAAATTTCAGGAGAGTAAAATAAAAACTTGTTTGCATGAAATTAAATTGTTGGACGAACCCGACAAGGTTTTAGAGAAGGACGTAAGTTAAAAAAATTAAGGCAACAAACTTTTCAAAAGTAATCTAACTTTTAGATTGATATCGCTTTAATTCAAATGGAAAATTCTCCAGTCGAGTTCAGCATTTTTGGAATGTTCGTCATGAGTCATTCAGTTTTCTTTTCGGTGAGAAATGCAAATATACATTTTTTAATATTTGAAGATTTTAGAGCAATGATGATGGTTTCTTTTTCAGATGATCGCGTTTGCAACTGAAATCTTGGTTTTACTAATTCAGTTTGATTTGGAATGAAATGAGCTTCGAAAGCTTTAAGATTTGAGATTTTTTTGTGACGTAGCTTGTTTAAATTTTTTTGCCTACTGTTTGAAACATTTTAATGCTTTATTGATAAAAGTTTCTTCAACTGAGATAGAATAAAACAATAAATAAATAACAACAAATAAAAGCTAGTTGATTTATTTTTTACGGCTTTCGACACATCATTAAGAGGTAATTGCGAATATTATTCAAAAGCAATTGACTATATAATGACCATAACAAGACCAAAGAAGAAACGTAGAAGAAATAACTAAGATGACGAAAACTTATCCTAGGAGGTCCGATAATTACCCCAAACTTCTGTTTATATCGATTAAATAAAAGTTTTAAAAGCTTTTACTAAAACTATTAAGTCTAAGCTTAGAATGTAGATTGGTCCTCTCTTTTGCCAAAAATTTAATTAATACCGATTTCGATGTGTAAAATTGTGGCGTATGAAATAAAAAGCAACAGTCCATTTATATTATAATTGAATGTCTAAATATGTGAATGTACAATGTGAGATATTGTCAATTTGATTGGTGAGATGGAAAAAGGAATATCAAGAGATGTTGATAAATCGACATGTATCAATCTTGTCACTAATCTTAGATAAGAAGAGTTGTCATTAATCATCTTCTTGAATAGTTTGTACTTAGCTGTTACAATTTATATTTCATTTTTAACTTAACAGTGTCGAGACTAAGACGTAAAACATTTAAGAGAAATGACTAATTTCGTCAAGATATTGGCAATTTCGTCAAATGTTTTCTTCTTTTCATTCATCTCTTTTAACAAAAATTTTTACACAATTTCTTTTGCGTGGATGTCCTTTAACATAACTAAATCTCTGATTTTGGCCACTTTAAGTGCCTACGGTTTACTCACAATAAAATTAAATATGCAAGATTTTAATTTGACGAAATATCAAGGAATGATTTTACCTAAAATTTTGGAAGTAATTTTTAATGTACTTTGGATTTCGATGGTTGTAAAAAGAAAAAAAATATTAGAAGCTATCAAATCTGCCACTGAATTAGTTGAACATCTCAATATACAAGTCAAATATCCTAAAATTTGTCGTAAAGCGAAGTGTAACTGTTTGATTGTGTTCGCGGTTTATCAATCTTACTTTATTTACATGTTTTTCTACCGACTTTTCAGTGAAATTCCTGTAACATCATCTTACTTCTATCAAAGACTTATTATCAACCATTTTTTGTTTTTGTTCTGTTTTGCGTCAGAATTGATTTTAGTTTTCATGAAATCTTTGAGAAAGGATTGCTCAAAAATGTTGAAAAGTGCATCTCTTATGGAAATGCTGAATACAAATCGCAGTCGATTCATTGCTATAGAAAACCTTCGCGATTTGACAGAAACAACAAATTTCTTTCATCTGAAAATATTTGAATTCGCAACGAAGATTGGTGAAATATTCAACTTGACAATTTTAGTGTCGTTGAATTTAATTCTTCTTGCAGAGACACTTGATGTAACGTTTTCAATTGATTTGATATTAATTGATGTAACGTTTTCAATTGATTTTCTTAGATTTTTTCAGCCTACAAGTTAACAATACCAACTCCAACTGATGATTCAACTAAAATATCGAAACTTCTGTTGAATATGGTTTTTAAGGGAATTCACTCGTTTATAATTGTCTATTTGATATTGAACCCAAGCAGTGAGATCAAATCAGAAGTTAAATAGATTTTCAATTGAGAAATTTTTAGTAAAATTTTAAAATTTCAGGAAAGTAGAATAAAAACTTGTTTGCATGAAATTAAATTGCTGGATGAACCCGACAAGATTTTAGAGAAGAACGTAAGTTAAAACTTAAAAAAATTGAGGTCGTCAAACTTTCTAATAGCTGTCTAATTTTTAGATTGATATCGCTTTAATTCAAATGGAAAATTCTCCAGTCGAGTTCAGCATTTTTGGAATGTTCATCATGAGTCATTCAGTTTTCTTTTCGGTGAGAAATGCAAATCTACATTTTCTAATTATTGAAGATTTTAGAGCAATGATGATGGTTTCTTTTTCAGATGATCGCTTTTGCTACGGAAATATTGGTTTTACTTATTCAGTTTGACTTGGAATGAAATGAGCTTTTAAAGCTTTCAAGATTTAAGCTTTTTGATGTTTTAGTGACATGTTTAAATTTCAATATTTATACTTATAAAAGTTTTATTTAAACTAAGACATATATTGGAATAAACCAAAGCTTAAAATGTTGATCAGTCCTGTAATCATCAGATATACCAAAAACCAATGATTACTTCTGATTTCGATGGGAATAATTGTGACCCATCGATCAATTTTATACCTAATACGTGGAATTTAAAGTCCATTTAAATCTTTTATTATTGAAAGTTTTTATCATTTAATTGAATATCTACGAGATAAGGAATGGAATATCAAGTAAGGTGGATAAAACTGACCACATAGGCCCGATGACACCTGATCGCAAAGTCAATAACAAAACAGAATCCCGCTTGATCAGCTAGTTACCCCTCAAGGCGTCTGACGACATCAAGAGAGTTTTCCAATGAAGCATATTATATTTAAGTAGTGCTGCCCATATATGTGTGGAGACGCATTAGACACGTCAACGCGCTTTCGTTCTAAACATTAACCAACCAAACTAAACCGAAGTTGATAAATCGACAAGTATCACTTTAGCCATTTATCTTAGATAAGATTAATCATTTTCTTGACTGGATTTTTCTAGCGGTTACTAATTAAATTTCAGTTTTAACTTTGGAGTGTCGAGACTAAGACGTAAAACATTTAAAAGAAATGACTAATTTCGTCAAGATATTGGAAATTTCGTCAAATGTTTTTTTCTTCTCATTCATCTCTTTCGACAAAAATGTTTTTAAAATTTCATCCGCGTGGATGGTCTTTAATATAACTAAATCTTTAATCATGACTGTTATGAGTTTCTACGGTTTACTAAAATTAAATGCTAAGACCAGTTCGGCGAGGCATCAATCAGTGATTTTACCAAAGCTTGTGGCTTTAATTTTTATTGTTCTTTGGATTTCGATTGTTGTAAAAAGGAAAAAAATATTAGAAGCTATCGAATCAGCGCATGAATTAGTTCAACATCTCAATATACAAGTCAAGTTTCCTCAACTTTGCCGTAAAGCAAAACGTGACTGTTTGATTGTCTTCGCGGTTTATCAATTTTACTTTATTTACAAGTTTTTGGAAATTCTTTTAGTTGAAACTTCTTTACTATCAGTTTTCTTCTACGACAGAATTGTTATCAACCATTTTTTGTTTTTGTTTTGTTTTGCATCAGAATTGATTTTAGTTTTTATGAAATCTTTGAGAAAGGATTGCTCAAAAGTGTTGAAAAGCGCATCTTTCTTGGAAATGCTGAATACAAATCACAGTCGATTCATTGCTATAGAAAAGCTTCGAGATCTGACGGAGACAACAAGTTTCTTTCATCTGAAAATATTTCAATTCGCAACGAAGATTGGCGAAGTATTCAACTTGACAATTTTAGTGTCGTTGAATTTAATTCTTCTTGCAGAGACACTTGATGTAACGTTTTCCATAGATAACAATAGACCTAGATTGGCCAAGCATGTTTGGCGAAGGTTTTTGTTGTTGTTGTTTTCCAGTTGTTTTAAGGGGTGGTTCCCCTTAAGTATTTTGTTCAACTCTTTCGTTTCCTAAGCTCTTTTGTTTCGGCTCTCAAACAGAGTAATTGAGGGGCTTCGCCCCCTGAACAAAATACTCAAGGACAACCGTCCCTCAAACAACTGGAAAAAAAAAATTTGAGCTTGACCAATCTAGGTCTATTGTTATCTATGCGTTTTCAATTGATTTGATATTCAAATTTTATAATTTTCTTAAATTTCTCAGATTTTTTCAGTCTACAAGTTGATTATACCAACTCCAACTAATGACAGCACAGAAATATCGAAACTAATTTTGGTTATGTTTTTTACAGTGTGGATGGGCCTGGTGCCAAATGTGCCGAAACAGGCCCATATTCGGTCTTTTCGGGGGCCGAGGCCCACCAAAGGCCCACGACTCAGGTGCCGACCGTGGGCCGAGGCCCACCAAAGGCCCACGGCCCCGGGGCGGCCCATCCACATAGCAAATGTTTTTTAAATTTTTTTCCTTCAATTTTTTTTTAATTGATGCGCTCAACAAAAATTAATAATTTTTAATTTAAAAAACATTTGCTATGTGGATGGGCCGCCCCGGGGCCGTGGGCCTTTGGTGGGCCTCGGCCCACGGTCGGCACCTGAGTCGTGGGCCTTTGGTGGGCCTGGGCCCACGGTCGGCACCTGAGTCGTGGGCCTTTGGTGGGCCTGGGCCCACGGTCGGCACCTGAGTCGTGGGCCTTTGGTGGGCCTGGGCCCACGGTCGGCACCTGAGTCGTGGGCCTTTGGTGGGCCTCGGCCCCCAAAAAGACCTTTCGAATGGGCGGCCCATCCACACTGGTTTTTTAAAGGAGTTCACTCGTTTACAACTGTTTATTTAATATTGAACCCAGGCAGTGAGATCAAATCAGAGGTTTAATAGGTTTCAAATTGAGAAATTTTTAGTAATATTTTAAAATTTCAGGAAAGTAGAATAAAAGCTTGTTTACATGAAATTAAATTGCTGGATGAACCCGACAAGATTTTAGAGAAGAACGTAAGTTAAAAGAATTGAAGTCCTTAAACTTTCTAACAGCTGTCTAATTTTTAGATTGATATCGCTTTAATTCAAATGGAAAATTCTCCAGTCGAGTTCAGCATTTTTGGAATGTTCGTCATGAGTCATTCAGTTTTCTTTTCGGTGAGAAATGCCATGTTTTCTGATAATTAAAGTTTTTAGAGCAATGATGATGGTTTCTTTTTCAGATGATCGCTTTCGCTACGGAAATCTTGGTTTTACTAATTCAGTTTGATTTGGAATGAAATGAGCTTTGAGAGCTTTTAAGATTTAGCTTTTCTTTGTTTTCAGTAATGTAGCGGTTCAAAGTGTTTTGCTTAATGTTTCACACATTTTAATGTTTTTATATAAAAGTTTATTTAATTTCCACAATAAAACGAAATTAATCAATTTTCTGAAAAACAAAAGTTACCAGTAAAAAAATCGAGATTATTTTTTTTATTTTTTTCGTCTTCCGATGCTTCATTAAGAGCTAATTGCAAATATTATGCAAAAGCAATTGATGATGCAATGACCATAACATGACCCAACATCAAACGTAGAAGAAACAACTAAGAAGACGAAACAAATGAACTCTGCAAGCGAAACAATAAGCCAATCAATCAACTAAATGATGCAAAGACGATGTCTTAAGTGGAATATTCGAACAAAACATTGCCGATCACTTTTCAATCATCAATTCCACTGCAATTGTAATTCTTCCATTTCAAATCATTTCTTAGATAAGTATTCTTAAATGATAACTTAAATGCTCAAAAAAAAATATATTTAGAACTGGGAATCTGATAACACGCGATGATCACTCGAGAGTTGCAACAAATTTTGAACTGGAGAAACGACCCAAGTTTCTCTCTTCTTCTCTCACCATCAACACTTTCAACGCTCAGATTCAAACATCAACGACTGGAAATATTCCACGATCAGTTTATGTTTAGAGCTTCACGTAGTAAGACCGATTTAACGATTTTTAAAGAAAAATCTGATTGAAATGCTTAGTGAATGAAACTAAATAAAGAAGCGAGTGGAAAACAGTTTTTTCGTAATGCAGAGAATGTGTGTCAGGCTTTAAGCCTCAATTGCATGCACATGCGGTGTCAATAGAAAGAAAAAGATATTGCGCGAAATAAATTGAACGCAGCAAAAGAAACAAAAAGTAAAAGTTGAAAGTTGTCGAGTGGAATTCCTAAGTTTATGTGAAATAATAATAAAATATCTAAAATTTTCTGGATCGAAACAAGATCGCGCAAGAGAGAAAATGATGATCGACGGTAATGAGAAAAGAAATGCTTTCTTGTTGAAACTTTGTAGTGACTGATCATGATAACTTAAACGAAACACGAATACTTGCGGACTCAATGCGATTTCTCAATCGTTTCATATCCAAATGAGCTTCCTCCGCTCGTTTTGCTTTGTTGTTCAATTCATGGTGATTTACTCGTTTAATTGCTGCTTTTTCTCAAACACGAATTGCTTTTAGCTTCAAGTCAAGATATTTGGCTTAGAAATTCTTAGAAGCCAACCTATCACATCAGTCAATCAAGAACATTTCAGTCGAAGAATCTCAAGGATGTTTAAAGAACTCAAACCAAAATAAAAAATATTTGGCGTCGTCGAACATCGTCGAAATGTTTGCGAGCGTTTATTGTTTGGAATTTTAAAGTCAATTGTCTCAACACACATGACGCAATGAAGACAAGCAATTGTGTCCATCGGATCGCCATAGGGAAACGAAACTCAGCTGAGTCGGTGGATACAAATTACCTGACTCGCATAAGTTGAGTCTCGCATCTCAAAATGGAAAAACAATAGAAAAGTTCGTCGCTTGTTATCATTCAACTCGCGAATGTGTTTAAGACACGGATAAATAAATAATTAGACGACGGAGCAACAAAGACTTAACTCCATTGTTTGCTTGAGACTCTCAACAGATTTTTTCTCATCTGATTGTACTTTTGAGTTGTTAAAAGTCGCAAGTTGATGTCGCTCGAAAATATTTTAATTATTTCATAATGACAAACACCCACACGCAAAATAAATCTCAGCTGAGAATCTACTTTAGTCGATGTACTCAGTTGTCATAAATCAAGCTTCGAGTTCCACAATTACTTTGGTCTCAGTGTCCTTCGATGATTTTCTAACTGTGAACGCTTTATCTGCTTTATAATTGCTCGTTACTCGCATTTGAAAAATATTTTCCGTGCAAATGACGCTTAGAGTCACCATCAATCGTTAGTCGTTAATACTTGACGCTTGTTAGCTTCAGATGGATTGTGGACAAGCTTCAACGATTGAAAGAAACGGCGAACATGCTAACTTGAGTTGAATTTTGTTCTCATTCAATGTCACCATGATGAATTTGCTTTGACAATTTTATGGGATGCAGTTAATTATTAAATCTCAGGTGAAGGTGACATTGGAGCCGTGACTTCCACGATTTGGAATAAACCAACGCAATGCCTTAAAATTCGATTGTTTTCCAAATGACGTTTCCGCCTCCTTTTATCAACTACTCAAGTAGACGAACACCTCATTCGATGATCAATGTTCGGTCGTTAACTCAATTATTGACAACAGAACAACAGAAAGCGAATGATCATGGACACGAAATGACGATTAAGTTCCATATTTACTGACGAACTTGAGATGCTCAAATGAAGAATTGTAGAAACGACATAAAGTATCATCAACCAAACGATAAAAAAAACTTTAATGTTTGCGTATTTAACTTTTGTTTTTATATCTTCGTGACCTGAGCTGCGGTTACCATTCGATCATTCATATTTACGTTCTTTCAAGAGGAAGTTGATTCTTTGAAGGTGTTTTCCATTGCTCTGTGTCTTCCGCGATCCGATGTTCAATCTGAAAATCACGAATTCAATTCAATTGTCAACAAAGGCACTTTATCTTCATCTTGAAGAGCCGCCTCGTTGCACTTGCAGCAAACACGAATTCGCTTTGCTATATAAAGGCTTACGTAGTTGACACACAACGATAGCCGCATCATTACGTGAAATCAATTTACCAATCTCCCGAACATCGCTTCCGATTCTCTCCTTTATGCATTTCAGGTTCACCTTTGTTGATCGTAAACGATTTTATTCGTTGCCCGTTTTGTTTGGAATTCCGCAAGCCAACCAGTTTTGGGAGAACATATCAAAGAAGTTGAATTTATAAATAATTCCAACAACTTCAAAGGCAAGAGAATTTTTGAGAGAATTCGCAAAAACTCAAGTTTTTCAAGCTCTTGCTGTGATTAATGCCCTGTTGACGTCTTTGGCGCAAGTGGAGTTTGGACTCTTAACAATAAAGTTGTTGCGCAATCTTTGAAATGACAATTGCTTTGAAACGATGTCAAAGACTTGCAGCAATCATTCGTTTATTATTTATGCATCTCGAGTGTCCCCTAACAATTATAAGCATGAGAAAGATTGAAAATTCAATTGTTATCCAAAAAGTTTCTGCTCCAGTTCCACAATAGAAATCTTCATCTTCAAGTGATTAACCGTGAGATGCCACAGGCAGACACAAAATTTATTTCAAGTAGCAAAACAATATTTTTCACTTAATTTATTAATTCATTGCCTAAGATGGAAAAACATTAAACATTTTTTTGAGTTTGTCATAAATATAAATTTGTTTGCCTCCGGCGAGACTATGAAGTCTGATGTTCGCACGGCGCAGATGAAATCGAGTCAAAGAGATTACCAATTTAAATTTTTTTTTCTCGTTTCACATTGAAATCTTAAAATCTTAAAAGCGAAATCGCGCGCGTCAGAAGCTTTTGGAATTTTTTTTTTGTTTTAAATAATTTCCAAAGCGATGTAAAAAAAAAAGTTAATCCATCTCATTTGATTTATTTCTTTGAAGTGGATCAGGGGAAAGTTGAACTTTGATTACTCGTAAAGCCGCACTTCTGTGAACTAACAAAAATATTCTCGTTTCATTGTTCATAAACGAAAACTTACAAGAAAATGTTGAATTGCTTTGTAAGATTCCTGTTCGCTTAAGAGAGGTTCGCGTTAATTGAAGCTTTGTTCGAAAGTACGAAGAGTCATAAATCTTCATCGGGCACAAGGGGAACTTTACCGACTTACGAATTCAAATCACGTTGTCGTGCTCTGCTGGGACATAAATGATTTTTTAATTGAGTGGCTCATGAGAACGAAAGAAAAAAGTTGTTTTGTCAAGTTTGGACGATCAACGGAAACCTCAATCATAGTTCACCTGAATATTCACGAGACATTGAACACAAACTATCGAAATCTGAATGCGGGCAAATTTAATTAAATGGATGACTCTCGACTCTCCTCTAAGCTAAAGCAGTTAAGATTTTCAATCTTCAGCAATTAGGGCAAAATATTGTAAATTACAGTGAAGGTCGTCGTGATTTCGTGGCTTCGCAGCAAACTGATTCAAGATCCAATCGCAATCGTTTCGTTCGTCGCAATTGATTGTCCATCAATTAATTTGATGAATTCTTTTTTCTATCTTCTTTAAACAATTTTTTTTTTCTATTTGCGTTTTTCACAGAATAATTGAATACCAGACAAAATAATCAGAAAAACAACCGAAAAAAATTTGCTCGGGGTGACCTTTCAGTGCAGCAAAGCATCAGCCGAATAAAGACATAGAAGCGAATGTAATGATGTTTTAATGGTATGTGAAGCGTGGAGTTGAAAGTTTACAATTGAACAATCATTCAAAGTCATTCCAATGAAAAACGTGCCGACGAAAACTCTAAAACGCCAAAATGTAGAGCATCGTTGCAAAAATTGTGAGAAAAAATCGAAAAATAGTGAAAAGCGAGAGCTTGAGATCGAAGAAAAATTTCCGTTCTCATGATGGGATGGCTAAAGACGATGAAATCAATCAGCTATCTGGCATTGTTAGTTCTCTTGATCAATTGTAATCGATTGATTCATGCCTCACCAACTTCTTCTTCGTCTGATGGATCCAGCGTTCCAACGACCATCAGCAGCGGAGGCAGTTCACCAACGAATCGCGAGAGGTCAACAAAAGTTTCAGCCGAGAGAATTAAAGGTAAGATTTACGACCAATTTGCATAATTTAATGCCTTTGAATGAATGAGTTCGATTCGGGCATAATTTCTCGCCGCTTTCGTGTTCATCACCATTCAAATGATGATGAAAAATCGTTTTGATTGCATCCGAAAACGGAGAGAAAGAAATGAATTTCAATCCTTCAAATTGCTTATGGCTAAAAGCGGCTAACAAATTACTTCGAATAAGAGGAAAGTGGTGAAATTATTATTTTCAATTGGCACTTTCGCTTCTGACTTTGGCAATTAAATGATCATTCGAAAGCTTTAAGCCGCATCGATTGAAATTTTCTTTATGGTTTAATTGTCTCTCATCAAATGCGCTCTCAAGTTATTATTATGCAATTTAAGTTGCTCATGACTTGTTAAATATTATTCGGTCATCGTCAATCAAACATGTTCACAGATGTCAAAGACTTTAACAGAAACTGTTGGAATCAATTTAACGCTCCGCATGTTTGCAACACTTCCATTTAAATTACATCTCCTCAAGAGCTCTTGGAACAGCCTTTCATGCCTTTAAAGTAAGCTCTTCTATCGTGGCGTTGAAATCACATTTTTCTGAAAGTTACAAAATAACAACTTTTACTTGATTTGAACATGGAATCGAACGAACGAACCTTCGAAACAAAGTCTTTCTCGTAGATTGGTTTTAATAGAAAGCATTAAAGTGCTTGCGGTGGGAAGAAAAGCTGACGATCACGAGCATTATTGTAGTTGCTGTAGTTGTTGTTGGTCTTTCGAGTCTCAGTTGAATCGATCAACTTTAATGAATCTTAAAGACCTCATTTCTTAATTTTCTAGGCGGCGTCTGCATGACTGTATGCTTTCGGTTTGGAAATTGCGGGGACTGCAGATTCAATTTGCATAGTCCAGAGTATATCTGAACAACCCTGACCAAGTTAGGCACTTTTGGCTGATACTTCAGTCTAATTAAACTCTTTTTTTTTCTTCCTCGCCCTGCAGTCAATGTCTTCTCTTTCCACTTTTTCTTCCACTGCAAGAGCTGTTTAGTCAATTAAGATTTGCTAAATCGATATGCAAAATAGAAAAACCGATTCTCTCGTTATGCTGCTGTTCAACAATAGACGATCTGTGTGTGGAAAAACAAACGTTTTTAGCTACCTAAAAAGCCAATCGACCGAAAACTGAAAACTTTTTTATACTATTTGCATAGTTCATTGGATTTCATGCCTCTTTAGCTTCTTGTATGCTTGCTGAGTCTCAGAAATCGAGGAAAACGATTTAAAAATCTATGAAGGCAAAATAACATGACAAATTGAATTTTTGCACTTAGAGATGTTGCACCTGATTACGTCGGATTGTCTTTTTAGATGTTGATTGATGGCCACGACGATGAGAAGGTTGAACAATTAAAATTGAACTCAATTGATTACGAGAGCTCAGACTAGAGAGACCAAAATAGAAAACCTCAAAACACTCTTCACACTGTCATTATTAACTTTTTATCAAAAGCGGTGAAGCCATAATTAACAATGAAAACAAACAAACAAAAAGATCTGCGAACACGATAATGGATCAGTTTTCTCTTTTTGTAAACGAAAGTAAAGAAGAAAAAATAAATTGAATCGCTCGGTTTTGTGTGTCGCCATACACCGATCTTATGTAATTTATCTCAGTTTTGTTCACACCAAACCTTTCATGTTTTGCCTTTCCTTCTCGAATGACATCTTTCGCTTTCAATTGGCGAGAGCAATCTTATTTAGGGCTTACGTCGTAGTCATTTGTTTGAAAAGTCGTTTTCATGTTTTGTCGGCAACGAAACGCAAGCTCAAAGTGCAAAAGAAATGTGCCAGAGAGACGTGATTGAAGGTTTAGCTGCAACACGGAAACAACTATTTTTTTTAAGAAGAACTCAGTAGTTGAATGAATATTGAGTGATCGTTGCGCAGCGTAACTCCAGATGGGGCTAAAGTGTGTCCGCATTTACTTCCCAGTTCGTAATTAAGTTACATTAACGTAACGAACTAGCATTGAGATGGATTTTACTATGACAGCCGATAATTCGATTATTTCCTTGCGAAGGTAGCTCGAGCAGTTAAGGGCTTTAATTAAGTTTGTTAAGCTAGAGAAAGGTGTTGCATTACGCAAGAAAAGAAATGGAGACTTAAATTTAAATAATTATCACGTTCCAATGCACACAGCAATTGCCTTTTCTCACGTCTTATCGCTCAGAAAAGATCGGCGCTCGTGAAGCTGTGAATTTCAATAACGCAAATTAATTTATGAATTGAAAATATTTATCATTCAAGGCTTTAAAGTTGAGAGTTGCAATTGTTTTGTGCACAAGTGCGATGCGATTGCACAGAAGAAAAAAAGAGTTACAAACTTAAAGATGAAAATTATTTAGCAACTGAGTTCATTAAGCTGCCACACGTTGCATCATTGACTTCCTCCCCTTGGCTCATTATTAACTCTATCTACCATTAATCACGTTTCGTAGTCGAGTCCACGGCATTGTAGCAAGGAAAAGCAAACAAATTTTTTTGTCTGGCCTGCTCGGAAAATAATTTGGAAGCATGAATGGAATCCGTTAATTACCAAGAGCGCATTAGCCATTCGATGCACAACCGACTTTTTGTTCAGCTTGAAGTAAATCGTGTAAATCGCGCGCTGAAAGTTTTTGTACTGGAAACATACATAATTGAGTCTCGTTCCGCGATTTCTCGCTCAAAGGAAATTATTTGCGCATGTTTTCAATGTTTTTCAAATGCACAAGCTAAGCTTAACTTAAGACGCCTTTGAAAAGCTTACTTTCATTTTTCAAAATCTTTATAAAATGATATTAAATTTCACATTAAATCACTACGCTCTAAACACAGCTAAATGGCAAACGATGTGTGAAGATCAGTGAACTTTTATGTTTTATGTAAAGAAAATTGATTAAAAAATGGCTTCGCTCGATTATGATGTCGTGAGAAAGCTTCATGTCAACTGAATAGGAAAATTGCTTTATCGCGAAAATGTTGATCAATTATCGCGACTCGCAATTGCACAAACTATTTCTCAATAATTGTTGCTTATTCTTTTAGTTGAGCACGTGCGATTGCGAGAATTCTTTCGTCAAAGTTTATGTGACTTATCGACTGAGTGTGGACAGCAATATCAATTAGACAAGTTCAAAGACCTAATCGTCATTTGCGTAATGCTTATCGATTAAGCTGCCTTTGTTGGGTTTGTTTCTGCTGCGTGACTTGAACTGTAAACAATTTAATTTTATTTTTCGAAAATTTTTAATCGTCAGTCGCCTTGCCATCCCAGTTATTGCGTAACACAAAGAAATTTCATGAACGACCCGGAATCTCAACTCAAACTAATAATTACTTAAAATAATGTCTTTTCTCAGCATTCAGCATTTACTGGAATCTTTGCGCAGTTGAAATAACAACTCGTAAGTGAAAGCGAAAGCGTCTACTGCGATTTCTTATTAACAACGAAAGTAAGAGAAACTTTTTCTTCTTCAGTATTTTCACATAAGGTGAAAAACGATTCTTTCTTTTCTCGTCTGACCTGAAAGCGTTGCATTTATTGCATTGAACTTTTCTGTCTTTCGCGCTCGCTGTTTCTCTAATCGGCACAGCAATGGTTTTTGAAATCTCTGCATCTAATTTGCAATAAATTGCTTCCGTTTGAAAAAGCATTCAAAATGTCAGGATCGTGAGAATCGAAAACTAAAAGAAAACTTATAAATAGCTTATTGAAAAAGCATTTCAATGGAGGTTTGTTGTGTTTGGTTGAAAGTAACCGCAATGAACTGTTGCTGACATTTCAAATGTGCAATGTGACCCTTGATCATTAATCGAAGGAGATTCTGGGAAATGCGCGACGCCAACAAATGTCTTGTCATAAAAGATTTGCCTCTGAATCATGTGAATTTTCAATAATTGGATTTGACAATAATCAAACTCGCGGTAGTTCAATTGCGAGTTCACGACAAATTAAATTCTGCTGCCACACCCATTGAAAGCACAGGCCTCGCCAAAACGACAATGCATGAGAACTATTCTCAATGAATGACTAATCGATAAACGGCCGAAGCATTCGCAATGGAACTTGTATGAACAAAGTTCTAACTTTACACGATTAGTCATCAGTTTTGCATTGAATCTCTTGATTAAAATAACCAAGATTGCATTGAACATGAATGAATGGATTTGAATTTGTCGATTAAAAAAATTATAAAATCATGTTTGGCTTGTTAACAGTTTCGTCGAATCACGAAGAACCTCATGATAACACTACGCTCTCGACATCACGACGCATCAACAGCGGGAGATCGCGTGATAACAAATTGATTGCTGTTACACGACGACGATCACCGAATCGATGGCGAACAATTGAAGAATGCGAACGTAATTGTCAGACTAGCAACAACGATGAATATTGTAAATTGAAATGCAGTCGTGATATGAAGTTGATGCGCAATTCCAATAGCAACAATCGTATTCGTACAACGTCCGACACAAGCGATACAAATGAAATGAGCACGTCCGATCTGAATCTTGTACAAGCTGCTGATGAATTCCTAGAAACGGAGGAATCCGTTCACGGTCTTTATTTTGCTGATCCAATGACAAACAGCAGCACTAGTAGCAATAAACAAACCAAAGAGTCGTCTAATCTCATAAGCAGCAATGCTAAAGGAAGCACAGCTGACAGCAATAAGAGAGAGACAAGGGACAAAGTAACCGAGGACGTTTCTTTGACAACTTCATCAACGACAATAGCGAAAATAAACAGACGAAACAAATACTCGAGAACGAGTTTATCGCCATCCGAAGTAAGATCAACAGTTTATCGAGGACGCGTAAAATTTTCGCCAAGTAACATGAAGTCGGACAATATCGAGGAAATAGAAGCTGATCCATATTTGTATATCGGACAGAAACTTCCCGGTACTACAAGTCGTGTCCCTGACACCAAGCGACTGCTGGCTAATGGAAGACGAACGCCCCACTTTCAAAGCACCACGCCGTCACGTTCCAAAGAGGAGGAGTTAGAAATAATGGAAGTGTCGGTAGCTAAACAATCGTCAACGGAAAAGAACAAATTTTGGAAGACTCGAAATATCGTGGCGATTAATAATTACATGAGACGAAATATAATAAATTCGCACATTCCCGGAAGTTCAAAAGTCACTGTCATTCCCGAGCTAGTCGAGAACACGACAAAGTTGCTCACAACAAGATTCGAAACATTAAACACGCAACCAAGTCCCAAAATCGAGAAGACAACTTCGATAACTGCTGTAAACAATTTGGCAGAAGGCATTATCGATTCGAAAAATGTTTTCTCACGAAGCGCTGAGAATACAACCGAGAGCCTCTCCGAGTCGATCAACAGCCCAGCGTTTAAGACAATTTATCATCCGGCTGGCAGTCTCATAATCAATGTACCCGATGATGCAACGCCAATCTTTTTCAATGATCACAGAAACTATGAGCAATCGGACGGCGAAATTGAAAGCTCACCAACCGATAAATCTGACTCGCTCGATACAACTTCACCTATAATTGACTTGGATCAAAAATATTCATCGACACTTCCAGATATTAATCGGCTTTTCGAAAATATAACAATAACCACTACGACCAGTGCGAAGCCCGTTACTGTTCCAGCAAAAACGCATTCAACGCTTGAGAGCATAATTTCCTCTTCAAGCAAAACTACGACCGTTGTAAGATCGACTGTATCGTCATCTACTGAGCCGATTATTCCAATGAAAACTACGAAAAGAGTTTACACAACGATACCGAGAAGAAAATCGACAACCACAGTTTTCCCCGATTACAACAAAACAACAATTTCTACTTTCTTAAGCAACATCTCATCAAGGCGCAATAAAATGAATGCGAGGAATGAAACGATTGTACCGCCAACATCGACGACGCCTCTTAATGAAATCTCGTCAACGGTCGCGTATAAAATTGATAGAAGCACGTCAAAGACTTCTGCTCCAAATAATGTTGAAATCGTTGCACCGCCATCTGTTACTCCCGAGTCAGTGACAGCTCCAGTTCAGACTAAAGTCTTCTATCAAGGCATCTCGACAACAAGCAAGCCGCAAAACAATGAAGTGCTCGTTGAAATGTATCAAATGAACACAGCGACTTACGTGATGGCCGGCTTAGGATTGTTGCCATTAGTTGTCATTTTGATTTACGTTGTTCGTCAATATTTATATCGTCATGAGCACAAAGACGGCGATTCGGAGAATTATGGCAATGACATTCAGCCCATTAGCCCGGTTGCGACGCTCGATCAATCAGACGATGGTGGAAGTCTTGAGGGAGAAGAATCAATCATCTCAGAAACCGACTTTAATCGTGCCAACTTGAGATTTAAGAGTCTATTAGGCGAAGGAAACTTTGGTCAGGTGTGGAAGGCTGAAGCAGACAACTTGGCAGGTCACTTAGGAGCTACAAGAATCGTTGCAGTCAAGACAGAACGCGCCAATAATGGTCAAGGTGGATTAAAAGCTGAATGCGAAATAATGCGCAAACTAGGATCGCATTCCAACGTTGTAACACTTCTGGGAGCTTGCGTGGAACAAGGTTTGTTGTGTTTACGCTAGTTGAACATTTTAAAACATTAATTCGTTCATTTAATTCAGAGCCGCACTTATTAATTATGGAGTACGCGATGCGAGGCAGACTTTTATCGCTTCTACGCGCAGCTCGAGGAGTCTTAAACGGCTTGCATCATCCACCGTCACGACAACCTGTAATGCCGCTTTCTCCAAGACGTTTGACTGGTTTTGCGCTCGATATTGCCAGAGGAATGGAATATATTGCAGAAAAGAAGGTGAGAAAGTTGCTGGAACGGGAATAGAAACTTTTTTCTTTACCATTTTACCTTTATTTGTTTAGATTGTTCATCGAGACTTAGCTGCTCGAAACGTGCTTCTAGATCACAATGGCATCTGCAAGATCTGTGATTTTGGAATGTCAATTGACTTAGATAAAATCAAGACACCTCAGGGACACATGAAAATACCGCGAGTGTCGACGTATCAAAATAAATTTAAGTTTGATATGACTGCTCGCGTTTTCGGCGGCCTCAAACATTACGCAACGTCTAAGGTGCGCAGCAGTGGCGATCAAAATAAAAACCGACCAGCTCTGCCTATCCGTTGGATGGCACCAGAAGCTCTTCAGTATCACGTTTACTCGGTTGAGACTGATGTGTTTGCGTTCGGTATCGTTTTATGGGAACTGGCGACTTTAGGTAAAGTGTGAAGTCGTTGAATTATTCATTAACATATTATTAACTTGATTATGTTGACTTTGTTAGGAATTACGCCTTATCCAACATTTTCGGGTCGAGAAGTTCTTCGCGGTGTGCCGAATGGAGTACGACCGGAGATTCCATCGAATTGCCGTCAAGAGATGTCAGAAACAATGACACATTGTTGGCACAAGGATCCAAATCAACGACCCTCGTTTACTGATGTGAGGAAGTCTTTGTCTCGAACTTTACTCCAATGGCAAGAAGAAGTCAATACAAACGTGTCGGAGTATCTTGACGTTAGTGGTTTTAGCGAGGATTACGAGAACGGCATGATTTATTTCAATAGAAGAGTGTCTGAGTTCGAATGCGAAATTTGACTAAATTAGAGAAATATTTACACAAAACTTTTATTTTCCCCTTCATTTTTCGAACAAAAAAACCAAAGGAAAACTTATCAGTATTTGAAAGTTCATCATCACACTTTAACTTCCCATTTTTGACTTCACACTCTTCGGTTTTAATCTCAAATTTTGATTTTGCCTTCTAGTCTCCACATTTGAATTATTGTCTCGACAAAATAAATTAATTTTCGGAAAGGAATTTTATTTAAAGTTATTCTTATTTCTAGTATAAAATAAAAATGAAAAACATTTATAAAACTGCAAGTAGTTGAATCATTTTCTTTTTCAGTGGTTTCCTATGACGTCAGAAGGCAAAAGATCAAGGTAACTACTGGGAGAGCCGCTTTGATAAGAAACTTTTGTTTTTGTATTTTTCTTTCCGCAATGACAGAATTACCGTCTTATCGACGTTATCATGATCATAAATACACTTCGTCTACCATCGTATCAATAATTGGGTTTATATATTTTCTGCTGCTCTTATCGTTATCATTTTTCATATTTCTCCTTCAATTTCGCACACCGAGAGAGACAATTCAGTACGGAAAGGTTCGAGTCGATGGACAGAAGTTATTCCCAAATAAATAATTAAATCAGATTGTACATCATGACTCTTGCTAAAACTCGCTAGTGATCAAATTCTGAAAAATATTGATCTTCGTGATATTCGTGAAATAGAAAAGTTTGGAGAGCGAACAGCGCATTGAACATAATTGTGAAATGGTAAAGTTCTGTTATTCTAAAAGATTTCATCAATCTTTTGATTTGAAAATTGATTTTAATTAAATCCACCTCAGATTTAAACTTAACTTGATGTATAGATTGAGTTATACTGAACAAATATTTGTAAGCCTCGAAAATAATTCCATAAGTGGCTGGAATCAGCTACGATAAGATAAAGTTTAACTTGCAGATGGGGATTTGGTAAAAATATTAAAGAAATTGTTGAGTTGTTTCAAAAAATTTGACGTTTGAAAATAATCGTCGAGAGTGATTCATCTTATCACAGTCATTCGATGCCTTTACTCACGAGCTTTCTTATCTGTTTACTATATCAAACGGCTCTCTAGTTCAATTTCTACAGGGGAACGATCAATGACGACGCTGATTAAATGGCGAACAGTAATAGATCAATCGTACCCAGAAAAATAAACAAACTTGTAGGCTTTTATCCTACTTATACTCTAATTGCTGTTATCTTTAAGCGGTTGTGTAGGTGCGATATCGGCTACGTAAACTTATGAGAATTGCGATAAGCGACAAAGCTTTAATGTGAATGTGGAAAACTCTCGCAGTCGTCTTCATAATTTCACGCCTTTTGGTCGCTTAGTACGATTTTATTGATATTTCTCTAAGCCTAGTGAACCAAAGAGGCTTACTTTAGAATCACAAATTGTCGCAAACTTTCACGTTTTACAATGTAAATGTTTTGTATTAAGTAACTTTGGATAACGACAGAAAAAGAATAAATTCAAGCTAATTATGAGTAACGAAGGCGAGACTGTTTATCAGAAGCCGAAGTTCTGGCAAAAGGTATGAAAAATGATAAGAGCGTTCGTTGTGGAAGCGTTCAATTATCAGTTCACAAGAATTAAAATTCACTTCGTTATCTAAAAAATAGCGAGATTATATTTTCAACATGAAATAAATGTTTCAGGGAAATCGCATAAGTTCAATCGGGGACTCGCTTCGCATAAAAATTGGCGGACCGAGACTTGACGATGAAGTCACTTGCAAAACTAAAAAGAAACGAATTCCAAAGCAGCAAAATCGAATCGTCTCCACCAAATACACTGCACTTACATTTCTGCCACAAAATTTGTTTGAACAGTTTCGGAGAATCGCAAACTTTTATTTCTTGTTAATGACAATAATCGCAATGGCAATCGGTAAGTATTGACAGAGATCAAAAGTTCACTATCGAGCACTCATTAGCAAGAAGCTAATAATTAATTGCCATGAATATTTAACAACAAGTTTATTCAAACGTCAACAGACTCGCCGGTTTCTCCTCTCACATCATTGATTCCTTTGGTTTTCGTCATTTGCGTCACAGCTGCTAAGCAAGGTTACGAAGATTTCTTGCGGTATCGAGCAGACAATATGGTCAACAAATCGATGGTAACTGTAATTCGCAACAGTATTGAGATCGACATAAGATGTGAAGACATAATCCCTGGTGACTTAGTAAGAGTTTCGCGTGATTGCGATGTGCCTTGTGACTTAGTGCTATTGAAAAGCTCGGATCATGGAAAATGCTTCATCACAACAGCCAATTTAGATGGAGAAACCAATTTAAAAACGTTAGTTGTACCGAAAGGTCTTCCTGACTTGGATATTACTAAACTTCACACTCTGGGCGATATTGAATGTGAACAATCGCATACGGATTTATATGCGTTCAAGGGTCGAATCGAACTGCCAAATACAATTACCAGGATCAGCGTGATACCGACAGACATCGAGCTTCAAACAGGTCTCCATAACATTCCTTTGATGGCAGAAAACTTGATGTTACGAGGTTCACGCGTCAAAAATACTGAATGGGCTGTTGCTTGTGCTGTCTACACCGGACAATTCACAAAGCTAGCACTTAACAGCAAAATCACTAAAAATAAAATGAGCTCCAGTGAACAATTCATCAACAAATACCTTGGCTTCTTCATCATTCTCTTGCTTGCCGTTGTATCAATCTCTTACTTCATGAAGCGATACTATGACATTTTTCATCCGGAACACAATTATTATTTGATGCAGACTTTCGATGGCGTTTATATTGTCTCGGAATTCCTTCAAGACTACTTTTCATTTCTCATCCTCTTCAATTATTTGATTCCAATCTCACTTTACGTCACAATTGAGATGCATAAATTTATTGGTAAGAAATAGAGATTTTTAAAGCTTTTTTCGTAAGAAATCGAGAATCTCTCAAAGTAAATGAGTATTGCGAAAAATGCTTTCAACTCAGTTGCTCGATATTTTAAACGTTTTATGATTCATCTAATATTAAAACTATAATTTTTCTTAAAGGTGCTTTCTTTCTGGAGTGGGACCCACATCTTTACGACGAAGAAACCAATCAGCCTTGCATCGTTAATACTTCAGACTTGAATGAAGAAATGGGCCAGATAAACATTTTGTTCTCTGATAAAACTGGAACTTTAACGAAGAACGTGATGGTCTTCAAAAAATGCTCGATCAATGGGAAAATGTATTTGCAGCAAGGTCGAGGACTACAAGAAGCAAATAGAAATTATTCACTAAAAATCGGAGAATGTTCTGTAAGTTTTAGTTTTGGAAAATTTCTTTACTTACTTCAAAATATTTTTTAGAAAGCAGTTTATACATTCTTTGAAGCTTTGGCTATTTGTCACACGGTGCAAGTTGCTGGAAGCTATGAAGAAGATGAAGACAGAGCAGATGAAGAATACAGTTTACTTAATGTTGACGCTGAGATCCCGCCAATCTTCCACAAGTCAATTGAAGACTTGAATGATATCGAAAGTGTTCATGAAGAAATCGATTTTATTTCATCGAGGACAACTGTCATGTTTGAAAGAAACGGAAAAGAAGACAAGCGACCACAAAGCGACATGCCGACCCAGAAAAATTCAAATGAGAGTAATCATAAACGACCACTGAGTTTATCAAACATTCAAATAACAAATTCAACGACGTCCGGCCCAGATTCGCCATCAAAGTCTACAACAGAAAACTTGCTACTGCGGAGAGTTCAGCAGCAGGAATACAAGAGAACAGTTTCGCACAATGTGACAGCTACTGGAGAGCAAACTACTCAGAGGGAAACCATGACACACCGGAGAACTCAATCGAGCATTCCTTTTGGTAGCGTTGGTAAGCGATCAAAAATTTATTAAAGCGTGAATTTTCAAAATTGCTTTTTTTTTCAGAGACAAATAGTTCAACAGCACCGACTGCGAAACCGAGTGCTTTCCAACGATTAACATCCGTTCGAACATCAACGCGAGAGTTTTATGCCGCTCCCCAGTACACACAAGCTCAAGTGGTTGAAAGACAAGAATCAATGATGCACAGAAAGGAACTTGAAACGTTCATCGATCTCCTGGATTATCAAGCATCAAGCCCTGACGAAAAGGCACTCGTCGAAGTCTGTGCCAGATTGGGAATAATATATCTTAATGATAATAATGAAATTTACACGTTGAGACTTCGTTTAAAGCGGAAACCCGACAGCGAGTTGATGGGCATGCAAGACATTGAAGATGAGAACAATGACATCGTGAGATTTAAGAGATATCAAGTCCTAGAGTTTACATCCGATCGGAAGAGAATGAGCGTGATCGTTATGGATAGGTTCGGACAGTTTTGGCTATACACAAAGGGTGCGGAGTCACATGTTTTACCGCTTTGCAACACAAAGAGCGCCAACGTTTCGGCAATTACTCAAAAGCACATAAACGACTTTGCCAAGGAAGGCTTGAGAACATTAGCAATCGCAAGGCGAAAACTTACGAAAACCGAATTTATTAATTTCGACAACGAGATGATTGAAGCAAACAGTTCCCTGACCAATCGTGCAGAGAAAGTTGAAAAATGCCAAAGAAAGATTGAGACAGGTCTTGATCTTCTCGGCGCCACTGCCGTTGAAGATGCTTTGCAAGACGATGTTCGTGATACTCTTGTTTCAATCAGAGCTGCTGGTATAAAAGTTTGGGTACTGACAGGTGATAAAGTTGAAACAGCTCTCAATATTGCGCTTAGCTGTGGTCACATACCCGAAGATGCTGCAAAATATTTTATTGTTGAGTGCGTCAATGAAGCCCAGTTAAACGGACATTTAGATGCGCTGGATAGAGAATTGAAAAGAAATCCAACGAATGAATATGCGCTTCTCATTGACGGAGGAAGTCTTGCAATCGCTCTTCAACATTCGGCTGTGAGGTTCAGAGATTTAGCTTACAAATGCCACGCCGTGTTATGCTGTAGATTAAGTCCACTTCAAAAATGTGAAGTCGTTCATCTTGTTAAGACATGTCCTTCAAATCCTGTGACGGCTGCGATAGGTGATGGAGCTAACGATGTATCGATGATTCAAGAGGCTCATGTTGGATTTGGAATTGTCGGAAAAGAAGGCAGACAAGCAGCACGATGTGCGGATTATGCATTCGCAAACTTTTCAATGCTCAAGCGACTGGTTTTACTTCACGGACATTACTTTTCGCAACGACTTGCACTGCTGGTTCTTTATTTCTTTTATAAGAACGTTGTGTTCATGGGCTGTCAGTTATTCTTCCAAGCTCACTCTCTCTTCTCTACGCAATCCATCTACGACTCACTCTTCTTGACCTTATTCAACGTCACTTATACGACTCTACCAATTCTTTTCATTTCGATAACAGAGAAAATTCATGACGAGGAGAAGTTGATGACGTAAGTTGGATTGATTGAAATAACAAAAAGTTGAAAGGGCAAATTCATTTATCTCTTGTTTTATTTGTTTGCAGTCAACCATCGCTCTACAAGCAAATATCAGGCAACAAACTTTTCGGATGGCGCTATTTCAACGGTTGGATGTTTATTGGCTTTTATCACTCGATAATAATTTATTTCTTCGCTTGGTTTGTTTGGAAAGAAAATCCTGCAGTTTACTCTGAAGGCAGAACTGTAAATTTTCTTTGCTTTGGCTTATTCATGGTTCACAATGTGGTTGTGCTAGTCAATATAAAGTTACTTATTGAAGCGATTTACAAATCTTACATCTTCGTTGCAACCATTTGGCTCTCAATCTTCGGATTTATGGGGACAACCTTCATCTACAACTTGTTCAATGCGTGAGTATCATAGATCGACTTCGTGATTGATTTCTAATTAAAATTGTTGCAGAGGTTACGACATGAATATTTTTATGGTGTACAGCAACTTGCTCTCGAGCAGTTTCTTTTGGACTTTATCTACGCTCATCATCGTGGCGGGTTTGTTACCTGACCTCTTCTTCAAAGCTCTCGAAGCGTTAAATTTCCGACTTCGAACAATTTT
Organism: Smittia aterrima; assembly: GCA_033063855.1. Taxonomy (NCBI): domain Eukaryota; kingdom Metazoa; phylum Arthropoda; class Insecta; order Diptera; family Chironomidae; genus Smittia; species Smittia aterrima. Next base: position 15,085,956 of record CP093829.1, read on the forward strand.
TCCCGGAAACGAGGCAATGCGAACGAAAAAGTTTGGACCGAAACTGACGACACAAACGACTTACCTTTGATTGTTGAATGGATTTTTAATGAGAATCATGACAATTTGAAATTATTCTGAAAGGAAACGACAGCTTTTGTGCGAAGCTTTAACTTACTGTCATTAACTGAAACATTAGAACGAAATAAAAGAAACAAAATATTTTTAACTTTTCATATATTTTACTTTTATTGGTTCAGCAATCTGACAACTTAAGTGTAGTCCAAGAGTTGAAACACCTATCAACGACTTAATAACATGGAAGGTTCATTTCCTTGAAGGAAGTTGCTCGCAAGTCAGGTCACGAAGATCTTGAAACAAAAGTTAAATACGCAAACATCAAGAAATTTTATCGTTTGGTTGATGATACTTTATGTTCGTTTCTACAATTCTTCATTTGAGCATCTCAAGTTCGTCAGTAAATATGGAACTTAATCGTCATTTCGTGTCCATGATCATTCGCTTTTTGTTGTTCTGTTGTCAATAATTGAGTTAACAACCGAACATTGATCATCGAATGAGGTGTTCGTCTACTTAAGTAGTTGATAAAAGGAGGCGGAAACGTCATTTGGAAAACAATCGAATTTTAAGGCATTGCGTTGGTTTATTCCAAATCGTGGAAGTCACGGCTCCAATGTCAACTTCACCTGCGATTTCATAATTAACTGCATCCCATAAAATTGTCAAAGCAAAGTCATCATGATGACATTGAATGAGAACAAAATTCAATTCAAGTTAGCATGTTCGCCGTTTCTTTCAATCGTTGAAGCTTGTCCACAATCCATCTGAAGCTAACAAGCGTCAAGTATTAACGACTAACGATTGATGGTGACTCTAAGCGTCATTTGCACGGAAAATATTTTTCAAATGCGAGTAACGAGCAATTATGAAGCAGATAAAGCGTTCACAGTTAAGAAAATCATCGAAGGACACTGAGACCAAAGTAATTGTGTAACTCAAAGCTTGATTTATGACAATTGAGTACATCGACTAAAGTAGATTCTCAGCTGAGATTTATTTCGCGTGTGGGTGTTTGTCTTTATGAAATAATTAAAATATTTTCGAGCGACATCAACTTGCGACTTTTAACAACTCAAAAGTACAATCAGATGAGAAAAAATCTGTTGAGAGTCTCAAGCAAACAATGGAGTTAAGTCTTTGTTGCTCCGTCGTCTAATTATTTATTTATCCGTGTCTTAAACACATTCGCGAGTTGAATGATAACAAGCGACGAACTTTTCTATTGTTTTTCCATTTTGAGATGCGAGACTCAACTTATGCGAGTCAGGTAATTTGTATCCACCGACTCAGCTGAGTTTCGTTTCCCTATGGCGATCCGATGGACACAATTGCTTGTCTTCATTGCGTCATGTGTGTTGAGACAATTGACTTTAAAATTCCAAACGATAAACGCTCGCAAACATTTCGACGATGTTCGACGATGCCAAATATTTTTTTTTGGTTTGAGTTCTTTAAACATCCTTGAGATTCTTCGACTGAAATGTTCTTGATTGACTGATGTGATAGGTTGGCTTCTAAGAATTTCTAAGCCAAATATCTTGACTTGAAGCTAAAAGCAATTCGTGTTTGAGAAAAAGCAGCAATTAAACGAGTAAATCACCATGAATTGAACAACAAAGCAAAACGAGCGGAGGAAGCTCATTTGGATATGAAACGATTGAGAAATCGCATTGAGTTCACAAGTATTCGTGTTTCGTTTAAGTTATCATGATCAGTCACAACAAAGTTTCAACAAGAAAGCATTTCTTTTCTCATTACCGTCGATCATCATTTTCTCTCTTGCGCGATCTTGTTTCGATCCAGAAAATTTTATTTTATTTCACATAAACTTAGGAATTCCACTCGACAACTTTCAACTTTTACTTTTTGTTTCTTTTGCTGCGTTCAATTTATTTCGCGCAATATCTTTTTCTTTCTATTGACACCGCATGTGCATGCAATTGAGGCTTAAAGCCTGACACACATTCTCTGCATTACGAAAAAACTGTTTTCCACTCGCTTCTTTATTTAGTTTCATTCACTAAGCATTTCAATCAGATTTTTCTTTAAAAATCGTTAAATCGGTCTTACTACGTGAAGCTCTAAACATAAACTGATCGTGGAATATTTCCAGTCGTTGATGTTTGAATCTGAGCGTTGAAAGTGTTGATGGTGAGAGAAGAAGAGAGAAACTTGGGTCGTTTCTCCAGTTCAAAAATATGTTGCAACTCTCGAGTGATCATCGCGTGTTATCAGATTCCCAGTTCTAAATATATTTTTTTTTAGCATTTAAGTTATCATTTAAGAATACTTATCTAAGAAATGATTTGAAATGGAAGAATTACAATTGCAGTGGAATTGATGATTGAAAAGTGATCGGCAATGTTTTGTTCGAATATTCCACTTAAGACATCGTCTTTGCATCACTTAATTGATTGATTGGCTTATTGTTTCGCTTGCAGAGTTCATTTGTTTCGTCTTCTTAGTTGTTTCTTCTACGTTTGGTGTTGGGTCATGTTATGGTCATTGCATCATCAATTGCTTTTGCATAATATTTGCAATTGGCTCTTAATGAAGCATCGGAAGATGAGAAAAATGAAATGCTGGGGTTTTCTTCAACGGATTTTGGCAAAGCGGTGAAATTAATTTGTAATTATCATGGCCGAAATCAATCGTCGGGGTTTTGCAACTAAAAGTCTTAATGCGGTTTATATGTTTTCGTTGGACCAATTTAATCAATTTTGCTGAAAACGCAGTCTTTATTGATTCGAATGCTATTTTCATTCAAAACATTCGAAACATTGAGCCTAATGACGTTGAGATGTGAACGCTTAGCAAGGGGTTCAAACTTTACAACTTAAGCTTTCGATTTAAGAAGCTCTACTGAGAAAGAATTTTGAAGGATAAACTTTCTTATTTTTAAATCCTTTTTGCTACGTTTGGTAACAAGCAAAAATAATTAGTTTTAGCGAAACAAAAGTTTCTGTGCTATTACTTGCATGCTAATGAAATTTTTGGATGCAAATAAAAAATGACAAAACGGAATTCAAAATAACATTTGAGATGTTCTCGTTGCATGCTATTGAGATGCTTCCGTATGTTCAGTGCGATTCCATTAGAAAAAAAAAATATTTCGCTGAACATTTAGCAACACCAAATTAATCGGACTAAACTTGTGAAAGTGATAAGACGCGATTTTGTTTTAGTTTCTCGGTGAAAAGTTCTGTGTTCAAAAGGAAAATCCACAGAGTTTTCCGATCAATCTCTTCTTGCTCGTGGACGCAAGCAGACGGAAATAAATAGATTCGTATGCTTGTGAAAAAAGCGAATTAAATATTCATAACAAAACGAAATATTTGATAGGAAAATGTCAAAGATAAGCTAAAAATCCTGAAAAAAAGTCAGCGGTTTGTGTTGTAAATAAGTGAATCACAATGAAACCAACAATAAAATTATCAGGATTAATCTATTTTCTACTACAAATCTCGATTCCATCTGGTCGAGGTGAACTGCTACAAATTAATGTTCAAAATCAGGTAATTGATAAGCAATTTCAATCTTCTTTGTTTGGTTTAATTTTCCCCCGTTGAGGCCGATTTGTTAGAGAGCTTCTAAATTTAGCTTCTAATTCTAAACCCTTCTGGGACTTGCGAAGAGAAATAAAGAAAGCAAGGAACAAATTATCTGTGAATGTTGTGAAATAAAACGTGTTCGTAACTCAGCTCATAAATGAGATAAAACCCACACAATAAAGCAGTTGCTGCTGATGCCAAAAAGCTGTAGTGAGCATGTAAAAAATCAATAACAAACAAAGCAGGAGAACACAATTTTTGCTCTGTGCTTTTTCATTAGCCTAATTGCAAGTTTACATGATACGAGCAGAGCACTGAACAGGAAAGCGAGCGACAGGGAGTGAATTAAAACGATACCGTCGCCCTTTGTTTGATGAAAAGTTTTTTTGTCGCGTGAAACTTTGTTCAACTCGCACTGTACTAATTAATTCATATAAAGAAGAATTTACATCGAATGTGTTCTATTAATGTTCGCATGAACAAGATGAGCAAGAAACACACGCAATAGAAAAATCAAGGGAAATGACATTGAAAAGAGATTTGAGGGTGGAACGCGAGCATCATTAAAATCGTTCGAATAAATGTCACAACAAGAATATCGAAGAGCGCTTAAAAAAGCATAAAAATTTGAATTCCTTCGATATGGGAAGTTCTTTTCCGCTTTATCGTTAGCGATCCGAATTTATGGATTTTCCTGCTCAATTCTCAAAGAATCTCGTCGAGCGTTTTATGCCTTTGATATAAGTCTTCTCCCCCTAACTTTTTGCGAGTCACATCACATTTCGTCCCAGCCATAGAAAGACACAACAACAAAAACAACTTAACTTTACTTTTATCATCCCGTTTATAGACTTTTCGATGCCTAATAATTTCAAGTAAAAAAAAGAAACTTTCAACATAAATCGATAAATGTTTTTTTACCTTCGTCTTCTTCGCTTTATAATCCTGTAAATGTTTCTGACAATTTCCACTTCAAACTGGAAACTCTTATGATCTTGAAATGCCTTGGAGGCCTTTAAATTATTTATAATTCCTTAGTTACCTGAAGTTAAGCTCCGACATAAATCTAAATGTATCATGAGAGAAAGAGGAAATTAATCAATCGATAATCCTCCCTTTAGGTTTTATTCTTCAGTTACGACTAGCCGAAGTTACTAAAGTATATTACAGTTTAGTTACTCGACGAGACCATACATTTTCATCGCAGAATGAAAATAAAAAAGTTTAAAACTTAAATTGCAAAGTTTTCTCTTCCTGCTTGCCAATAACATTGTCTCGTTACATGTTTCGTCGACGTTATTTTAAAGCAAAATAAATCTTGCAGTGAGAAAGTTTTTTTTTTCAAAGTTTTCCGTGAAAATGTTTTGCTCAACTTGTTGCTTCGTCTTTCTTTCGTCTCGTTTGCACGAAAGATTTTCAATGAATTTTCTGCTTTAAAAGGATTTTCCTTAAATTTTGCTTGCACAACAAGAAGCTTTAAAAAGTATCAGCGCCTTTAGAAAATGTAATTCTCTTCAAGTCGAAAGCATTTAGAGTAACGTTCCAATTAATGATGAAGAAAAAAAAATCCGGGTAAAGGTCTCGGATATGATTAAAAAAGGATAGAAATAAAGAATTGCAAAGACCGTCTCGGTGAGAGGAATAACACGAAGCGAATTCAGAATTATGGTTCAAAATTTTCTTCACTACCGGAACATAGCTTGTAAAAGAAAAATTTTGCACCAATGTCTGACATTTGGGGAAGTTTGTTGGTTAATTGATAGACTTAACTTAAGGATAAATCCCTCGACGGTCGCTAAAAGCACGAAGAGAGAAATTGCACTAACAGAAATTGAATATAAAAAAAGGTCTCTCGCAATACGTCTAGGACGAAGTGTAAAGAATGAGAAATGATGCTAAGGATATCAACACGGAATGTTTCATATTTCTTAAAACTCCCTCGTCGCATCAAATGAAATTACTTTTACAGCAATTCACTCACGTTCCACTTCCCCTTCAGATACGACATGAAACCAAAGCAAGTCGAGCTCAGTTCCTTCAGCAGCATTTTCTAACGCCGCAGAACAAAACAAACAACAAGCGAGCTCACATGAACACCAACAGTGAACGAGTAATTGTTGTTGTGATAAGATTTTCAATTTAAATTTTAAATTGAAAGTTTAGAGAAGTTTTCTTCCACTCCTTTCGGTAAACCTGAGTTGATTATTTTCATCAGCGTCGGTTTTTCCTTAGGAAGCTGCAGAGTTTCTTGCGGCTTGGCATCATCTCAATGCCAACAAATTTCTTCTGCCTTTTTGCAACTCCAAAACGAATCGTTTTCGAGTTTTATTTCTCATGGAATTCCATTTTAAAGCATCTGGCTTACCATCAAAGCAAGCGGTAGGAGGATGGGAATATTTTTTGGGAAAAGGGGAATGAATGTAACGATGATGATGAAGCTTTATGTAAGCTCAAATATCGAAAAATAATTTTCCAGAGTCTCTTCTTGAGTTTCGAGATTCCTTTCTTCTTTTGTGAAGGCAAAGACTGCATTTATTGCATTCCCTTTTCATTGTATTGTAAAGATAACAAAGAAGCTTCATACTTCACTCTCTCTCCCTCTCTCTCTCTCTCTCAATATCAATGATGATTTTGAATGAAAGCAAAAGAAGAACTTACTTTGGAGGTTGCAGCTCGAGGGAAAACGAAGAAAAGAAGATGGGAAAATTGTCTGAGAACTTATCGAAACTTGAGATTGCGTTTTCTATTGTGTTTTGACGTCGTCTTAGCGACGGATTTGATTTCTATGCGAAGCAATACTTTCATTAAAAATTGATTTTACATCTTCGAATTCCTTCGGAATGAAATTCTTCGTTCTTTCACTTTCCTTGATCGACAAAAACTTGGAAATTTGATGCGATGTTGTCTTGTCGAACATCGTTACGCTGTCAAAGTTTTTCCCCCTGTCACTTCATCTGTCGAAAACCTTAAATGTAAACTGAGATGAGCTTTGAATTCGAATTTTGTGTCAACGAGAAGAAGCGAACTCTCTTGTTGTGTTAGGTAGAAGTACAAACAGCCAGAAGTAAACTTATGTTTGATAAATTAAAAGCGACAGCAAAGTAAATAAATTTACTAGAGTACTAAAATTTTTCGTGAACACGAACTCAAAGGAAAACCGACAGTTGTGAACGTAAAAATTAATATTCTGTGTATGCATTTGACGGCAAAGAGCTAATACGGAAAGAAGAAAAAGTCTTTTTTTTGCTATTTCTGCTTTTTCTCACCCGACCTTCTCACTAGCGTGATCAATTACAATTTCGCCATTCCCCTTGCCTCGGTCATTGTTCTTTGCCTCTGCATAAGTAAAGAACAAGCTTGCCGAGTGATGAAAGGGTGGAGTGGATGAAGTAGAAGAAAAACAATTCCAAAGCTGAAGTAAAAGTTTCGTGCTGGTGTTAAAGTCGTAAAACAGTAAAACTATTTATACACCGGCCATTATTCACGTGATTAATCTCCTGCCATTTAGCTAACCATAATGGAAAAATATAATTAGATATGTTGCAGGAAGAATAACTTTTGCAACTGCCGAAAGCTCGGATGTCGCATTATGAGAAATGGATTGAGTTACACGGCTCAGCAGAGCAGCATTCTATCCGCATGAAACCATTGATTGCCTCTCGTACGATGAAAATGGAACAGGACGAGCTTATTAACCCATCGAAAATTTTCGCGCTAATATTGAATTTCAATTTGATGACGCAGTTCTCACTCAATGATGCGCTACGCGACTGTTTTCCTAATGAGATATAAATGGGCGCCGCCATTTCACAGCTTTTCTGGTTTTCTCATTTGTTGCATGAGAGCTGACGACCGACATGATTGTGTTCGGTAATTAATCCGCATGTTTTATTGATAGCAAGCGATTAAAGTATGATTTGCTTCATGTTTGAATCATAAAATGCTTAACATTCCCGCACACGTGCATCCAAAATCCAATATTGCTGTTAAGCGCGAGGGATTGCACGCTTTACGGTTTTTTGATGGGCTTTGTGTGAGTGCTCGAATGACTAACAATTTCCATTCTATCTTGAAACAGCTCTATTGCGATCCCTATTCGATTTTCCAAACATGTTTCCATTAAACCGGTTCAGTTGATGACCGGCATGAATGTGGTTGTTCCGTATCACATAGTTTGATGGTTTTGCGCTCACGTTACCGTTATTAACACTGTATCATTTGATAAACTAGACCGAGAATTTCGGTCAGGTTTAGAGCGTCGCTCACGGGGGAAAGCTTAGTCCTCGAGTTTCGTTCGGATGGCCATACTAGAGAAAATTCCACGCGTTCCTGAATAAAATATTCGAAATTCCGTTTCACTCTAAAGGTTTTTTTCGCTAATTATTCTTTCTCTTCTTTGACAATCTATCCAAAACTTCGGAGTCCACACAAAGTGAAAAATGCTATAACTATTCTCACGAATTTTTTTATTTTCATTTATATTTTCAGGGCGGAGAGGTTGTTCAAGAGACAATAACATCAAATATTCATGATGACATAATCGTTTTGGAGTTCCAACGGACTGATGGTACTCTAATAACTCAACTTATAGACTTTAGAAGTGTAAGTATTGTCAACCTTTTAAGCAAAGGCTTTATCTTTCTACAGAATTTTATTTCTCGACCCGAAAATGGAAAACTAAATTTAATTTAAATGTTATGTCATGATATGGATGCGATAGCAAGAGACAAAAACACGACACAAAACTTTGCTCAACATGCTTCTGTCATAGTGAGAGTGAGTTTGGGCCGGAAGAGACAACAAAAAAAAATCGTTTTCCGAAATTGTTTCTTTTTTATCGATTTTCCGTTACCCGAGATAAAATGAAAATATGAATTGAGAATTCTGCGTCGTGTAACATCAGCGACAGGTATGCAAACAGCGAAACAAAATTAAATTAAATTTCTCGCAACGGATATGTTTGAGCAGTTTTTGCCACGCTTCCCTTCGAATGTAAGCGACTGTGCTCGACGCATCTTTACTAAGCCATCCACCTGTGAAATTTAATAGCGCCAGGAGAGCATGAGACGCAAAAGTGTTCATAACTTATGTGTAATGTTCACTGGCACGCTAGTCAATCTGATATCAAAAGATAGCTGGGATGAGAACAAAAGTTATTCACAGAGGCTCAAGTTTCCGCAAAGCAAATAAGCGTTGAGCGTTAAACAAAACTGAAATATGAGAGCAAATAATTTGGTTCTTTGTGTACAAAATGGAAATTTCCTTTGTTGCTTTCGTATTCAGCCTGAGGCCGCCGCTTTTCTTAGCCGGAAAAATCGTAAATTCAATATTATCGCTGTTAATGCTCCTTGCCTAGGTGTCATAAAGAAAGCTCGCGTATGATTGTAAATTTAGGCTGTTGCGTATACGAGCAGGGAAAGGCTGAGGAGATTGTTTATTATTCTTTTCACTTCTACGAAGGAACACGTAAAAGCGGCTCGTACGCAAGTTCAATTACTTTGAAAGCTTAGGAAAATCCTTAGAAGACTTTCAAAAGCGATTGAAAGTTGTGCGACCTTTTCTTGTCAACGTAAAGCGTAACTTTTCATCTTTTTTACATCGTTTTGAGTCAGCTCCGAAAAATCAATTTTTATTATGATAAATCTTTGCTTCTTTCAATATTACGTCAACTGTTAACCCGTTCAATATGTTATAAGAGAAACTAATCTCAGGATGAAGCAATGAAAGGTCGGATTGAGGGAAGGAAATTAATCGTCTCTGCCATTGTACGAGGAAAAGCTTCTATCCGTCGCCGTGAGCTGAGTGAATATATTGAGCAATTTTAAGAGACGGCGAAGTCAGTGAGTGGAAGGAGATTGGCATCTTTGCCTCAACAATACTACGAACACAGCAAAAGTCGTCGTATGAAAATTGATAAATTAACTTTTTCACTGACACTGCTTGGCATTGCTTTTGTTGCGGCTTGGCAATGTTTTATGTATGTCAAGAGGAATCACTCTGGAGATTTATCTCTCGCGAGTGCTTTGATAAAGACGAAGTGAACTTCATTGTGACACAAAACTCCACTCTTGACAGATTAAACATTAAGCAACACCAAGCGAGGAAGCAGCAGTTCAACTGCGGCCGCCCAAGAGATGACGAAATTAAAGCGACCTGTCGTCGATTTGACGTCAAGTGTCAGCCGGTGTTGATTTTTTTTCTTCTTCCTATGAAAAAGCATAGTGAAATTTCCATGTGAAAGCCTTTTCATCTTATTTAGATCACTCACATTATGCGCACAGCATGCGCACAACCACTTCCTCAAACAAAGTTTTAATTAAAAACTCACAGGAAAGGAATGGGAAGTCGAGATAGATCGTCAGTGGGAATCAGAATATAATTAAACTTTTCGGTTTCATTTCCAAAACGTTTTCATCAATATGTAGATTGAAGTTTTATCTCGACGCAGCAAGCTCTGCCGATGATAGATTTAATGAATAAATTGTTGAGAATTACGAGGGCGAGATAAAAAAAACCCTTCGTGGAATAAGAAGGAACGCGTAAAAGAATGCGAAGGATTTCGAAAGCTCTCTTTTAAATTCCGCTTTATTTTGAATGATAAAGCATTTTATAAAATGAGGGAAAAATTCTCGCGGTCTTATCCTGACACGAAATTACAATAGAATGACTAATGGAAGTTGAGCCGTTCAAGTAAACCACGCGTTACGCCATTGAAGCATAAATTTTCCTCCAATCTCACCTCGTTCTAAGGATATGACTTTACAACAACAGCGCGTATAATAAAAATAACTTTCTCAGCAAGATAATGGGCTCACACACACACACACAGAGAACCTTATCACACTTCCCCCCAAACGCTGTTGATGATCGTAATCGAATTTCAAGCGTCGACTAAGTGGATGACTCAAAATGAAAATTTGTCGTCGCAGCTGTCGTTTGGAAGATTTTCCTGACGAAATTGGAAAATTAATTAAACTACATCCGCTGCTCTGAAAGAAGGGGAGAGAGAGGTGATTGATTTTTCTACGTAAATTTTAATAATTTTCTTTCGTGATCGCAATATGATATCCATAGTGAAGCGATTTTAAAAATTCCTTGTCACTTGCTGGTGTCGTTTGTCCTCGGTTCGACTGTGGAAGTGTTTCATTTACTCTTCAGATAAAAAAGTTGGTGGCGGAGTCAGTGAAAACATTTATAAAAATATTCCATGGCGAAAAAAGCGATGAGTCGAGAGGTGAAATGTGCTGACGTGCTTTAAGCCTTAAAGTTGCAACTTAAACGAAAAGTTAGTCAGTTGCAAAAACGATAACGAAAAAAAAATTGCCGATGCTTCGATCTCCAGCTCTATCGTGTCACGTAGGGAATAAGTTACGGCGCTTGGCAGTTAATTGCCAACTGATTGCACAAGAGGAGAAGTTTATTAACAGCTTTGAGTGGGACCATTAGCTGAAGCTTCTCTCAACCAAAAATTTAATTTCCCTCAATTCTCACATTTTTTCTCATCAACGACTTTCCTTCTCTTTATTTTCTTTCAAACGCTTTCACAACAATCATCACCCCCTCACATCGATAGGAAGCTCAAGTGTTAAAAGCTCTTGTGCTGGGTGAGGAGGAACGAGGTCAGAGCCAGTATCAAGTGATGTGCTTCGTGACGAAATTCCAAAAGGGCGACTTTATTACGTCTGATGCCATGGCGAAATTAAGACAGGTAGGAAAGTTCAAATCGATTTTCCCTTCTACTTCTTCCATTTATTATAAGCTTTTCCTTGAGCTGTTCTTCTTTTACATTTGTTTATCTGAAGCACTTTAAAGATTTAATACTTACAAAACAAAGAGCTTATAATTTCTAAAGCTTTACTTTATTTTTATTTACTCTTTTGCTTCCGTGATGAAGGTAGGAAAGAAAGAGACACGAATAAAAACACAAACTCTATCTAGCAGAGAAGCAACAAAAGTTACCTTTTTCTGATTTTCTTAATTTTACTTTTGCGGTTCAACAAATTATCTTAATTCTTCAACCGCAGTTTTCTCATATTTCTTTTCTTTTTCTTTTTTCCTTCCTTCACCGAACGTGTAGAAAAATCCAACCACAATCCGGACGCCAGAGGAAGACCGAGGCAGGGAGAATTACACAATGACGGGCTGGCTAAATTTGGACCGCTCATCGCCCATCTCACGCCACTTATCAATTTGCAGTGAGGCGAAAGATTCTACATATGTTCGTGACGTAGACCTGAAGGCTTGGTCGGAAATTCCAGGTATTTTCTTTCAAGTAGCGTCAGGTGTATGCTCGTAACATGAACGAAATTGGAATGTGATTTTTATTATTTCTTGGGCGGACTTTTGTAAGTGTAATTCTCGTTCTCTCCGTCACCTTTATTCGCACTTGAAGCACAAAGCAGGAGAAGGATAAGCGTAGAGAAAAAAAACCAACAATTTGGTAACGTTAATTGGTTTTTATAGCCACTCTGATTCAATTGCTCCTTAGAAGAGAAAGTTATTCAAAAGGAAAAGAAATCATGTTGTTGAGCACGGCTAACGCGAGAACTCTCTATGAATTAAAAGAGAATTTTTCGTGAAGTGAGGAATAAATGTTCCCGAACTGAGCTGAGGAATTGAGTCAACTGTCTCTGACAAAACTATAGTGAACACTTCACTAAGCTACAGAACTTTTATAGCTTTTTATTGCATGAACGACTGTGTCTTTCTGTAGTGCGGGTTTTGTCCACCAAGTTCCATAATACTTAAACAAAAAAATTTGCTCCACTATTCTCGAGAGACAATTGAACAAAAGAGAGAGAAAGAAAGCTAGTTTGAATTTGACTTTTTTTTCCTATGTTGTCAACGTTTTTCTAAACTCAGCATTGCGAAATAGAACAACTCCATTGAGCCAGAGGGAAATAGAGTTGGCACTCTGATTCTTGCTTTCTGGCTATCGCTTGGGACCAAAGCTCCATCACTTTCGAAAATCCTTAACATGTCCAAAGGATTATAAGCTTATACAAAGTAAAAAGCAGTTCAGACAAACAAGGCAAGCTAATGGCTTTGAAAAATTTGAGCACGATCCTGGGAGTTCCATAATGTTTGAATTTCGATGCAAATAGTTAAACGTCCGACCAAGCCATTTCAAAAATTCAATTTCATGTTTCATTGCAAATTTTTTTCTTCTCCGGTGCGATTTTAATATTGAATCGCAAAACTTTCCCTTAAACCTGTACCATCACGTAAAGTGCTCCATCGTAAAGAAATTTGCGGAAAATGTTATCGGGAGACGTTTCAAAGTTGACACATTAAAAGCTTCGTGCAGTTACAGTTCTGTGAGCTCGAATCCCTGTCGAATTGAGCTTTCCATCCATAGATTTCCTGCTTTGCTTATTTTATGGTAATTTCTGTTGGTTTGAACGGATTTTCCAACATTTTTTTTTGTCTGCTTTCGACAAATCTATTGAACAAACATTTTCGGAATGAAAGAGAGTGGAATAGGAGAAAGGAAGGGAAGAGGGAGATTTGTTATATGATTGCTAATCCCAAGCGATGGATAAATATTTGATCAGTCGCTATCGAAGCGGAAGAGGCAAATACACATTCTGTTCACTCGACTCTTTTTTTTTCTTCCGTTGCGACATCGAAACAATAGAGCAAGGGATTAATTTGTCAATAAAGTCAATTTGAAATGTTGTTTGCTAAATGTTTTAAAAGTCAGCATGTCATATCATTGATGGAAAGAGTTGAAATTTAATGTTGAACTGAGAAAAGTCTATGTGTACTTCTGATTTGTAATTTAACTCTTTTCTCTTGTTCGTCCAATGATGTAGGCTCATCGATTTCTATCCTGGCATCATCGGTGACACCTTTCCCTCACGTTCAACATCAAGCGACTACCGTATCTCGTTGCAATGAAGTCACCGGTATCTGGGCTCCATGTATTTGCACATTAGAGCTCTGCATTGGTTGGTATCCTTGTGGACTCAAATACTGCAAAGGAAAAGGTGAGAGCAACTCGATCAACAGCAATCAAATCAACTCGAGCTATCGATGCGGCATTAAAACTTGTCGGAAATGTAACAACTTCAGTTATTATGTAAGACAAAAACAACAATGCTTGTGGGACGAATGACCAACAAAGACGCCAAACAATCGATCATCGAAGATTAATCGCCATAGAGATTCGAAGTCAGTATTAAACAGATATTTTCACAAAATCTTCGATTTCAATTTGTTATAGCAAAAGAGCGATAACATTGATGAAATTTATTTGTAATTTGCGGAAATCTCCGCCCCTCTCGCTCTTGTCGCCACGAGGTTGTCATGTAATGGTGAATGTTTCTCTCCCTTCTCGAAACGAAAGATTTAAGATATCAGGCAACACAAAAAGCTTTATCATTATTTCCTCTTTCTTTGTCGCCGAAAACTTATTTGATTTCTATTTCCACGCAATCTATCGCTTTCCCGCCTTCAAGGCTCCATACAAAAGAAAACAAATTTGTCTTTGAATTAAAAATGGAGCCGAGCTATGCGAAGTAGGTGGATGAGATAAGAGGCAAAAGAATTGGAGAAGAAGTAGAAATAGAAATAATTGTTGACGCTCTAATTCTTCGCCGACGATTTTCTTAATGACACTTCATTTTATTTGAGCTTATAAAAAGAAGGCTTAACTGATTTAAATTGAAAGGAATTATGAGGATGAAAGAAAAAGCTTTTCAGTTTTACTTGTGTCAAGAATTTTAATTTCATTTCCACGTTCTCATTATTTTTTTCCTCGTCTCTTCTCGCTTTAGCTTTTGAATTTTCTTTTGTTGAGGAAAGCTTCACATCTCAAATTTAATGATGGTCTTAAAGAAGCAGAAATCACGAACTAAGTCCTCCAATGCAGTGGAAAATTGGGATGAAAACGTCCGGTTGTTGAAGCTCTGTTTACAAAAAAGATTAGTTTTCCTCTTCGAGTTCTCAAAGCGGGGAAACTTTAATTTGATTCAGACGAGAAAAAAAAATAGAAACAACGCTAAGAGGAAATGTTTTGCCTCAACGCCTGATAAAAACAACTAAGAAGAAGGGAGAGAAAGAGAAAGGTGTTGATTTGTAGTGATAAGCGACTTGGACGTTGGAAAAGCTTTAGCTTTGAAATAATTTTCAAAAGTTTTTTCCTCATTTATCCGAAGAAAAAGTCTTGTTGTTGGTAGAAAGGAATGTAGTAAGGAATGTAAGGAACTCACATTCTAAATGGGCTTAAGCGAATTTCTCTCGTAAAAAAACTTGCCATTTTCGTATTTAGCTTTAAACAGAAATTCGACAGAAGCCTCGCTATTTATTTCTTCCCTTGCTCAAGTCTTCATCAACAAACTAAGCGTCTTGTCACTAACTAGACAAGCTTTTAAGTTAATTATGTGGAAAATTATGACAAAAAAGCGAGCGAGAGCAAAACTTTACTTCCACACCATCGCGATAAAAACAACATCATCAACAATGTGTTGATTATATTTTTGTACAAAGAGAAAAGGAAGAAGAAGGAAAGAACGAATGATGAACAATATGAAAATAATTAATGATAAGAATAGAAAACAATTTTGTCAAGCAACACAAGAAATCTCCCTCATTTCCCCAACTGAAGTCTCATCGTTTGTGACTCGCTTAAATTTTCAATTTTCCATTTCAAATTATTCTAGTTGAGTGCGCCCTGCAGTGCAAACCCCAAAGGGAGGCACATACATTTCTCTCCTGCAAAATTCAGAACTGTACATACGACAATTCGTCGACATGAATAATGAAATTGTAATGAAAACATAATGTGGCCTTAGCTTAACTATTTTCCCCTTTACCCTATTTCTCTCTCTCTCCGCTGTTCTGTCTTTAACAACCAAACAATAAAACCCCAAATTGTATATTAAATTTCTTCAGAAAAGTCAAGGATAATTCTTTAGTGTGTGCTTTCCATGACGACCAGCAGACGTCCTTATAAAAGAGAACTTTTATTGGTCAATAATTAATCTTGTAATAAAAGAAGGAACAAACAGAAATTTAATCAAGAAGAAAATCTTTTTATTGTTTCGACACTAAAAACTTTCGTTTTTCTTTTCATCCCTCACCGAAACTATAGTCTTTTTCCATTTGTCTCACTCCTTCGTCTCCCCAAAGAAGGATCAACGAAACTTTTCTGTCCTATCAATCTTTGTAATCGCAAGAACACAAAACTTCAATTTTCCACCCTAAAGAGTCGGCCATTCTTACATAGCAAGCGGGAAAGTTTTCAGGGGAATGCGTTTGTCAGATAGAAGCTTCACGATTAATTGGGAAACTTCGCATTCATATGTAGCCCTCTACGAACTCCCAAAGCATCTTATGTTTCACTTCCCCATCAGATAATGTGAAAATATTTATGAAATTTTGTGTATAGCGGCTCAAGCAAATATATTTATTTATCAATGACAGAGGAGAAGTATTCGCAAAGAAATATAAGATAGAAAATATTTATTAGAAAGCGGAGCAAAGTAAATTATTCAGCAGTACGATATTAAGTTGGGAGCGAAGGGAAACCCTTTTAATGAACACGATACATACAAAACGAGAGGAGATATGAATGTAATTTAAAAGCGGACCGCTTGCAAGTTTCGCGGAATGGAAGAGAGATACCCTTTACATTTGGCCCGCGCTGTCGGAAGAATCATTGAACGGAATGCTGCGCTGCTCCAAGGAAAATTCATAATGTTCCGTTTCCCACCAGGAAAACTTTGAAGATTACTATCATATTCTCTCCTCGTCGCTTCGCCACTTTCTGCGATATCATACAATGAGAACTTTCGTGTTTTTCTTCCATTTCGCGATTCCGACAGAGCGTCCGAGTACATTTTAATGATAGCAACACAGCGGAATGAAATACCAAGAGAATATACAAAGAAGAATAATAAATGCGAACTTTTATATTTTGAGAAAATGAATAAAAGAGAAGAAAATGATCGAAATCATTTTTCTGATGAAATTCGCAACATTTTTTATTTTCCCTCTCATTTCAGATCCAGCGATAATTTTCCTTCCATTTATTTTTAATTCATTTCTCGCCTACGCTGTCTTTGGGTGTTTCTATCCTTTTCCGTCTTGCTCGCTCGAAGGTTAAAGGTGGCGGTGGCAAACGACATAATTTATTGCTTTGGTTCGGGCGAGAAGGCTTTTGTCTTAAATTCACGAATTAAAGATAAAAGACAAGCGGTTACGAACGGAAAAAAGGATGAAATGAAATCTGTGATTGTGCAGTTAGTTAGGTAGGTCATGTAACATTCGAATTCGCCAGAGAAAGAGAGAGACAAAAGGATGAAAGTCAAACAGTCAACCCTTTTAGCGAAATTTAACATCTCTTAATGGATTTTTTCAAACATCAGCAATTACAAGACGAGCTTTTAAGAATGAATGAATGAGTCAGTTTAGCTTGAAGCTTTATCTTCATTTTATTCTCTTTCGCAATAGAACCTTTTGTCTTTCTTGCATTGCCTTTCGACACGAGTCAGTCTAAAATGAAAAATATATTCGGTCCTTGTTGGACTTTCAGAGTGTCATTGGCAATTATTGGAAGTTCACCCGTATCTGCTCTCTTCTACGAAGAAGAGAATGTAAAACTGAATTGTTCAGTCGGTCAGAAGTTGCTGATGGGCCTTTTAGGCAAATACATTCAATGGCATTAATCTTTCACACATCACTAGTTTCCCATGGGCCGCAAAAGTGATGGGTTTGCCTTTTGTTTCGCCAAACGCAGCACTAGAGAAATATGACGAGAGCAATCTTATAGCAGAATGTTAACCGCAACCGAATTGTGCTATTTACGCTGACAGAGCACAATTTGTTGTAACTAATGAGCGAGGATTTCGGGGAAACAGCTTAATTGGCCGATGTGGCTTAGTTGAAAAGCCTCTCGTTCGTTTCGTCCTCATTGCTCAGCCCCACATTAAATGACTCATTTTCCTTGGATCAACACACAAAAGGCGAAGGCCCGAAGGAAATCAGAAAAAATGACACACAATTTCTTGGGTGATTCCATCAAATGTGATTTGGTTTTGTTTTCAGAGTTTTCCTTTAGCTACTAATCCCCTTTGTGGACTTGCTGTTTGCACTAATGTAAACATAAGCTTGTGCTCTTAAGAAGAACTTTATGTATATCTTGATGATGTTTAATGTTTCTGTATAAATATCTGTCATCGTAAATGAAATTATGAACTCATAAATCTCGTTTCACCGCCAAAAAGTATTCCGACGCGACATGTCTTATTCCCCAAGCATCGAGAGTAGCATATGCGAGGAGAAACTGTAGAATTCATCATGTCAGGAAATGTTTTTTATTGATTTATTTATGAGGAGTTGGATCGGAATTTAATACGCATTTATTAGACTCCTAGGGCTTTTCTTATGGACGCTCCCATCGAAGATCCTTTTTCTCGGGCATTATTATTAATTTTATTATTTTTAGACCCGAATGTGTTTGTGCTGCCGGAAATAAAAGCCCACACAAAGCCGTGGCAGGAAGAGGAGATAACTTCGGCAGTTTCTGAACGGATGAATGAGAAATTTTCTTATGAAATAATAAAGACGAGAATATTTCCCAACCCATGAAGGCAGCAAAAAAAATTTTATGTTTGTTAAAAGCCCATAAATTAAAGGCGCCCGTTTTCATGGCAGGGAAAGCTTTCACCTTTTAGAAGAATTTGTACGCTTTCATTATTTCAAAAGCACTTCACCTTCCATAAAACTCTTTGTGCCGCCAGAGAAACAGTGCTTAATGTCGTAGGACTTCTCGCTTTAATCTTCAAAGCATTAGCGACACTGTTGGAAATTTCCTCGCAACAAATTGCGAGACCGTAAATTCATTAAAGCATCGAGAGAGATTTATTACGAGAAGAAGTCGATGCAATTGATTTTAAAGACGTCTACAATTTATCAGCAATCTGTTGCTCAAAAGCTTTGTAAGAAAAGCAAAAGATAAAAAATATTTCTTTCCGTGTACGAAGCTTTGAATAATAATTTTCAGTTTTACCGGCAATTTGCAAAAAGTGCACGAAGCCTTACTATACGACCAAAGCAACTGAAATGGAATTTCCAAGATAGTGATTTCTTTCTTCTTCAAGAGAGGTTTTTTAAAATTGAAAACGAGATAAAAAAAAACAAGTTTTTTAATTCAAAAGCTTTTTTAGAAAGAGAAATCTACAATTGACATCTAAATCAATAGAAAACATATAATCAAACACAAAGTGATTGTCAATTTGCTGTTCTTTTGGCTTCTAGCTACAGATCATTAAATAAATTTATAAAATGAATTTCTATTTTATATTTTATCTCGAACAAACGCTTCTGTTGTCATGAGAAATTGGGCGAATGAAAAATTGGAAATCCCTCGTTCAGTATTCAAAGCACGTTTCAATAGCATAAAACGCTCTAAAAACTGTAAAGGATCCTTCTGTAGGTGGTAGTGTAGGTATCAGGATGGGAATAAAAAGCTTAGCGCTCAAATCGATCGATGAAATCAGATAAGAAGAGAAGGAAGTGTTTTCTGACAGAGTGGGAGCGATAAATAAAAATATTCACGTTTAGGGCCCTAATCTCAAAGGAAACTTAGATCCTTAATCACTTTTCAATAGTTTATCGTTTCCCTGTGATTTTGTCAATGTCTCCGCCTTAGTCGTCTATCAACTTTGACCGATTTGTAATTCAATTTCAATCAATTTCCTGAGAAATGACAAATATTTTGATAGATGAAGTCGTTAGAGCAAATGCTGATCTAAACACAAAGAAGATGTCGAGATAATTAATTTAATTGCTAGACGAAGTTTGCTCTCTCTCTGACACTCGTTTTACCACAATTCAAGTTCAATTAGGAACTGAAATCTTCACGTACTCAAAGGAAATGTCTTTCAATGAACTCTTAAGCACCATCATAATCATCAAATGTTTTTTTGTCCTCGCACGAAATCATTTAACGAAGCTTTGCTTCTCTCTAACGAACCGATAAACGTGAGAATGACCAGCGAAAGCTCACACAGAAAAATGTGGAAAAGAAGTTTAACACATTAATTAGGAGAACCGCCGACTCGCTTCACTCGACTTGGATCCGGAGAGCAGATCGAATTCCCAGGCGTTAATTTTGATCCTTAATGGACGATGACGGTGGGTCATTAATATCTTTTATGGTTTTTATGTGTGTTCGAAGCGGTCTGGCGAGTGAAGTAGAGAGCAATTTATCCCTGAAATTTGTTTCAGTCACGTTAGCTGGACTGTAGCGAACGTCGTTTGAACCTGACAAACAATGGAATGTAGTTGAGGCGAGAAATTTATTTTCGTTCGGACTTGACATGAAAGTTTAGCCAGGCACCATCTGGTTCTAAATGATTCCCACATTGCTCAAGCTTAATTAATGGCTCGCTTGATTTTTCTTATCAATTTTCGTTTTGCATGACTGACCGTCAGCCACTGACGTGACGATATCGTTGACCGATTCGTTCGAATTATATTGATCCGAGGCCATTGATTCATTGCACATCATCATCACAAAAACAATTCATCACATTTATTTTATGAATTGCACTCGAACTCGTCTGCCGCTCATCTCCACTCATGTGGCCAAAAAATTTATCTTCATTTTTGCGCGCTGACCCGCAATTAAAACTGTGGCCAAACTCATAAATAGCACACGCAGAGCAAAAAAAAACAGTTCCCTCTCGCTTCAATGAAGGCATATCTCGAAAGTGTGCTCACTGGCGCAGACAGAAATTTGTGTAATAAAAAGTCCAATTAAATTATATGACACTCAATTTCCACATACATCACTTAAATCACTCATCAATCACCGTGCCGTATAAATATTTAATGCTGTGGTTCTCAGCTGAACAGCATCACCGTGTATCGGTGTTGCGGTGATCAAGAGTTCGTCGTAATAATGAATAATTTATTTAATTAAATGGAAAGTGAGATGAACTTATTGGCATTGATTGGTTTCATTTTACTGTACATCTCAAGCGTGCTAAAAGGCTTTATATCATATCGCGTGGGTGAACATCAGAGCATAAATAGAAGGCAACTGATGTTCGGTAATTGCGAAAATGCTCGAGGATGTTCAGCTGTCAAGTTTTTTCACGGTTGGGAAAAATGCGAACGCGTGAGTGAGCTCTCATCACGAGAGTCTGTTCAAATATTTTTGTTAGCAATTTTTGTGCTTTTATTCCAATCCTCAAACTGTTTACACTGAATGATTTTGCATCATCGGACGGCTGGATAGCTTTGTTCAAAAATTTCGGCATTCATTAGTTTGTTCTATTGAGAGCACTGACAAAGCTTTATGAAAGATTTAGCGAACGCTTCAATTTTGTGTAATACGTCAAAAGGAATTTGTGTGCTCTATTTTGCAATACAAAGTTGTTTCAATCCCATGAACATTGAATTTATTGAATGAGGAGTGTTTGAAGTATTTTTTTCTCATTTTGATTAAAATCAAACAGAAATCCCGTCGAATGTTCGGTTTTATTCGAAAATAAAATTCATTTTGAGCAATACATTTATTTTCATGTCAGCATTGCAATCGATCAAATGAACTTTTTCATTAAATCTCTGTTTGCATTTCAAGAAATTCCTTTGGCGGTAAAAAAATTATTTTAAGCTTTTAAATTTAAACCGATTGAAAGAAGAAAAGTAATTAATTTTAAAAAGAAACTTGATCTAGAAGAATGTTTCAAAAAATATTTAAAGTCATAGTGAATGAAAGCTTTCGTTTTGCAATTAAAAAGATTTTTTTGCTTTTTAATTACAAGTTCTAATCATCAAATCCTTTCTGAAACTTAATTATAATTTAATTGAATCATCTTAGTGCGAAGCGCTATTAAATCCCACTTTTCCTTCAATTAAGTCTCTACTACGAAATTTGCAATCAAATATCTTGCGCTTCTACGCGATGCTTCATTAACTTTAATGATAATGCGCAAAAAAAAGTTCTAATGTGTTCCATGATTTTTAATGGCTCTGAGATCGATGTACATTCACTCACCGATATTCAAATGTGAATTGGGTTAGATTGCTCGAAATCTCTATTATGGAATTACTAAGGCAAATTTATGCAAATTGATTTCCATTAGCACCGCGCTTACGGCTTCGTTAGTAACAGTGGAATCATCAAATTGCAAAGCTAATGTCGAATTTGATATCCAGCGTTTTTGCTGGAATCGTAAATAATTAGAGATAATACTGCTAACGGCTAGGAACTACTTATATTTCCCTCAAATTCAAACAAAAGTCAGAAATCGAAACGAATATTTATTTATCGATTATTTGTCTCTTCGTTTTTAGGTCAAACATGCTTGGACACATTTTATGTTCACAATTCTGTATCCTTGTCTTGTCGAGATCGATCTTCTCATCAGTTTGGGGTGAAAGAGATTATCGACGAAGCATCAAAGAGGAAACAAAAATGGTAAATGGGTCGATGGATTCAGGTCGAACAAATGGCGAAATAATTTGGAAAGCTACGAACTTTTATGAAGGTTCTTGTCGTCTGTACAGTCCAAACAGTTTTTTTTAAATTGACCTCAACTTTTTAATCTAATTGAAACTTCAATGTTCCTTTTATTTCATTCAAATCGGAAATTTGGTTTAATTGAATTCAACATCGACATTTCCAATCAATTAGTTTTTCGTTTCAGGTTCGTCTCAATTTGTCATCAGAGAAGTTGCAATTGAATTATCGTCTTCTTTTTCTCCATCACGAATGGAGAGATGAAGAGCCATTGACTGAGTTTACGTCAACTACCAAATGAGCTCCTTCGTATTTTAATGAGCAAACGAAGCGCCGCTTGTCGAATGAAAACATGGAAATTTCATTAAAAATGAAGCCTTGCTGGGAGCAAGCTAATTATAACACATAATACTTTTATAAGCTTCAACTGCTCTAACTGCTCATGACTTTTATGGTTTTCCAAATTATGCTCGTTCGTGTTTATATAAGCTCGTTTCGTATGTATAGCGTTTCGTAGCTTCATTAAATCGTTTTATGAGGATAACATGTGCTTTTAAGATGAAAGAAAATCTGAGCAATAAAGAAATTAAGCAATTTCAAAAGGCTGAATCACTGCTTGAAGATTAAATTGACTCCGATCTTTAAATCTCACATATTCAATGGCAGGCGGATGTTGAGCCTCGTGAAAATCGATGAAGAGCTCAGCTCTTCAAAGACATGACTTTCCACTTTTCAAGCATTATGTAGATATATTTATGCGATGGCGCTTAAATTGTAAAAAGGATTCGTCTCGAACATGATTTTTGCATTTTAGAATATCAAAGAGAGAGAGAGAGAGTGGGATCGCGGGTCTTCCTTTACGATGTCGGATCTAAATGTGAATTGAAAACGAATGGTGGAAAATGCGAAAAAGATCATAGTGATTTGGATTCTCAAGGCAATCGCTGAATACGAAATGAGCGCTCTGCTGAATTTTTTTTTCTTGCACGCTTCATTAAATTCGTAAACACTCTTGTCAGAGAACAGGCGAATTATGGTAATTCTTAACAAATAATCATAAAGCCCAATTTAAAAGAACTTCTCCGTAAAGACAATGAGCAGCAAACTCGTCACAAGCCGAAGCTCCATGAAAAATTCACAATTCCCGGAAAAGAAAAACTGTTGAGAGCAAAAATACGAACGCGGAGATGAAATGAAAATTCATTTTCCTGTTTTTTATTATTTCATGTCGTAGTAATTTCGAGTACGTTATGGGATTTTGCTGAGGTGGAGCTTGACAGGACGTAGAATGTAGAACTTGACGCATACATAACTTTCAAAGTTTTTTTTTTTGCATTTTTGATTTAACGAGCGCTAGAAGTGAAAATTCCATCGTTCGTTCAGCACTCTTAACGACTCGTTTCATAATTAATCCTCAAATATTTTTGCTCTGCTCTCGCATTCGCCTCGAGTGAGTGACGCGAGCATTTCCGTTCGCAATCCTCTTTCGGATACTGATGAAGACTGAAAACTTAACATGGTTTTATTGTTTGTCTTCCATTCCATTCAGAGTACAGTCAACAAAATTCAATTTCGACTTCTTTTTACGCTGAACAAAGGAAAAACATTTTTCTTACTACGCGAAAGAATACCTAACAAAAGTTTTCCCTGTCGAAAATTGGCAGCAGACATGAGCGAAAAAAATACAATTTGCGGTAATTCAATCGCTTTCATCTTGCCGTGTTGCTCGGTTGACACATGTTTCGGGTTCATTCGAACAATTGTCATTATCGAGTCAAGTAGCTATATTGAACTTTGCCTCCGCATAAGTTTTGAGCCAAAAATATTGAGTTCTTGAAATTAAGATTTACAATCTGACATTTCTATTCAAATTTTCTTAATAAATTTAACAGAGCAACTGAATAAATTTAGAGACGAGCAGCCTAAACCAAGGTAAGCCTTAGAAGAGAGAAAAATTGAAAGATTTCTTGCCGAGTTTGGTTTTATTTTTACGCTCGAAGCATGTGATATGTAAATTGCGAGTACATAAACTCCGGAATGAGATTGTCTTTAGAACTTTATTTATTGGCGTCGTTAAATCTGCTCTGCCTTGCCTTTCACCTTCATCTTCTTCCCCATCTTGATTTATGATTTGAGTGAAATCTTTTCAAATGTTGATTGAGACGTAAACGAGAGTTGAGTTTAAGGCTTTTTCATAGAAGGAAAGCTTTGATCAACCAAGCAGATTCTCTCAGTGAACTAAATATTAACTGCTTCATTTATATTTAACTATCTTCATTCTTTTATCTTTTCCGTCGCAAACAAGAGAAAATGAAAATATATTTCTTTGCGACCATTTCGTTTTGATGTTGCTCTCTAGCTCTTTGCATGTTCTTCTTCATGGTGAGGATAATAGAGCATTATAGCACGAAGAACGAGAAATAATAAATTTTTCTCTTGCGATGTATGACTTTTTATGATGATATCGTTTCATTTATAACACTCTATTTACAGTCTCGCGGAAGAAGCTTCCGAAACTTTCAACTCGTCTCGTAATTTATCATCGCGTTTGCATCTTAAGCTCACAGCTTAAATATCTTCTTTCCGTTCAGAAGATTTAATGTGTTTTAAAAGATTTAAGCGTGGAATAAATCGCGTTGATAGCGTTTTATTGCCGTATTTTACATTGCCAGCAATCTTTTCCGTCTTAAAGTTTCAGCACGGAATCATCAAACTTTACAGACAACGATGCAACAATCCAATGAACTTTTATTTCAAGAGATGAGTAAATAACAAGGAAAGTGAAGTGATATTCTCGTTCTCACAACTCGCGAGCGAGGAAACTTTTTAATTTAATTATTTTATAATTATGTTCTCTGTTTTTTCCGCCCTCATCGTTTCCGTTTTCATTTGAAAAGTTTTAAATTCCTCATTGTCTGCAAAAAAAATCATAACTTTTATCTCAACACGTTCGGATAGAGAAAGTTTATTGCAGAAGTCATTCTTGTTTCCTCCCTTCCACTCATTTTCTCAATTCCGTCTAGCGATGAAGAAATTTGAAGAACTCATAAAAAAATAAGAATTGTCTCAGAAACTTCTTTGTGTCGGGTAGAGTCTAGAAAAATCAGAAGAAGAGACGAGGCGCCACTGTCGAACTAAAAGAAAAAACAGAAGCTCAAAGTGCTCGGCTGATATTAAAATATGAAACATAAACTATCAGTGATAAACACACAATCTCAAACTTATCTCTTTCGTTCCAAATTTCTGCTTTTGTCTTATGAAAAATTGATGGCAAAACTTTCTGTTATTGCATTCTTTGTCGTCTCCTTGTTGCTTTAATCAAAAGAAAATATTTCCATCTTTTTAAAAAGTTTGCTTCGGTTTCTTTGAGAAGAGAATTGAAGAAATATCACAGACCTCAAGAAATTGGCTTTACGGAAACTTTTTCTTTAACAAGCAAAAACTTCTTCAAACAAATCAAAATTCTTGTTGAAGTCTTAACTTTATTTCATTTCATCAATCAATCACAGGCCACAAAACTTTTTCGACTTAATTGCTAGATAGAATTCAATTTTCAAGTTTAATTTTAATGTAAAGCTTCTTGAAATTTTGGTAAACTCGAATTAATTAAAGCCAAGGCCTCCAAGCACCTTGATTGTTATTTTGGTCGTCGATGATTAATTTCTTATCTTCATCGTCGTCTTCATCATCGTCAGAAATGTCATAATGAATTGAAATTGATCGTTGCGGTTTTCTTTCGATGGTAACAGATGCTGACGACGTCGAAGGGGATTCCTGACTCGACTCGTTAAAACTTGACAATTTATTTACGAAATTAAAGGCACTCGCTCCTCGTGGCTCCGCTATTTTCAATAGAGACGTCGATAGGGGATCAACTTGTGGTTTGACATCAGGAAGCAGAAAGCTTGAATGTCCGATGGGAGAGAATCCCAATCGCTCTTCAAGTGAAGGCCACTCCATCTCTCTGTCTAACAACGTCGTCGACAGCAAAGGAAATGGAATGAATTCATCAGACGGATTGACATTCGAGAACGCAATCTCATGATGTTGATTAAAACTTGCTGGTGGACATCGACTTTGAAAAGTTTTAATACACTCTTGTGTTATGTGGTTTATAATCTGCTGCTTTTTGTTCTCTGGCGATTCAATCTCATTGATAAAGTCGATTGTGGTTTTCGTGCAGTCCATGAAGCCATGCTTGAAGCTTCGAAACAAAATTGGTTCCATTGACGCAATCATGGCTTGCCGTCTCTTCTTAACATCCTTCAAGTGCTTAACAACCATTTCCAAAATGTCTGCTTTCTCCAAACGAGCATATCGTAATGGCTATAAAGAAAGAATATATTTTCAATTAGTTTAAGCTTCGAGGAGTAAAGAGTGTGCCGTTTCTCAAGAATCATTAAATTTACAATCAACGAAAGTTCCCCACAAAAATCAATTCCATTTCCGTTCCAGCGTAACTTTTTACGACAGTTTTCAATAACGAGTTTCGAGTGTGGAATGGATTTGTCGATAAATTTTATTTCAATTCCGTTGAGTTCTTATTAAATTTTACAAAGCCTGCGACATGCTTCGTTACTAATTGAAGGTTTTTTGCTTGAAGGCAGAGTTCACATTTCAGTTGAAAATCAACAACGTATCAAATTAAATTATGAAACGTGAAAAGAAAAACTTCCACCCACGAAACATTCGTTCACTTTTTTCATTTTCTTTCTTCCTATCCCTCGACAATGCTTTTTAATGACATCGTTTTGCTCTTGTTATACAACGAACGTAGTTCAACATGAGAATATTCTTTTATGAATCTTAAATTCGAGGCATGAATATTTTTCATGTATTGACGCAAAATATTATAATCAAAAGATAAGACCACTAGAGACAACAAATAAAATATTTTTGAAGCAGTTCTGGGGAGAACCTTGTTAAGGGCTTTTCTTCAATTTGATAAGCTCTGCTATGGACTTATCAGAATAGGAACAGTTCGCATAAAAAGCCGTAACAAAAAACCAAATTGAACTCACATCACGTTGCTTTATTGCCAACAGTAGACTCTTCAATTCATCGAGGCTGTTATTGATCCGATCACGTCTGCGCTTCTCTAATATAGGTTTTTGGTTTTTATAATTGCCCTGAAACATAAACATTTATTGGTATCACTCATATTCACAAACTGCTTTGGCTAATTGGCTCACTTTACGATTCATCGAAATGCTTTCCATTTGATCTGATTCCGATCTGGATTCTTCTGAACTTTTATTTGTTTTGGTCATGACTTTTTTTTTGTACTTCACACAAATTTCAATGAACGAGAACGATGTGACGTCCTCCAGCGCTCTTTTTAAACTGATGTGAAGGAATTTCTTAGTTTTTCCTGCGGGATCAAGAAGACAGCTAACAAAAAAAAAATTCTCATGAAAGTCGACCCCTTCCTATTTACTTGTTCCCGTTCATGTTTCGTGTCCTATTAATAAGTGTGGGAAAAATTCTGTTCTACGCGTGGCTCTTATGTTGATGCAGTCCTTCTGCATGTGAAACAATTTTTCTCACTACATTTCCCCTCCTCGATCGTCGTTTCCCATTCAATGCAACCTTCAGGTAGTTTTGCCCTCTTATAGGAAGCATTCAAACTTGTATTGGAAGTTTGTGCATCTTCCTCATTCTCTCATTCTCCCTCTTTGCCATCGAAAAAAAAAATTCCTACACACTTCGAGCACACAAAGGCAAAATGTTAAAATTCCCACACTTTTGGGTTAAGTTTATTTCTTCTTCTTTTTGTTAAACAAATTTCAATACCATCGCAATTAGATCAACATTGCGATTCCCTTAAGCAGTAAAATTACTTTTATAATATTCTTATATAAACGATAATGCTTTCGACTCGTAAAATGTTATTCTCTTTTGCCAGTGGTGATCGAGGCGAATAGCAACATATGGGATTGTAGGAGCCGACACAAAGACCGATTGAATGCTCCTTTATTTATGGGAAATATATGTTTACAAATACACTTGAGAGAATTAAAAACCATGGGAAAAACTATTTCTTCTTCCTGTCTCGTCTTGACGATGAGAAATTTGATATTATCCAAATGATAATGATTTTTGGTCAAGAGACATTTGATTCTTCAGAAGATTTGAGAAATTTCTTGCAATTTAAATACTTTTAGATTACGATTATAGTTTGTAGATGGTTGCAATCATTTATTCTGATTAAACCTTGAAAGAATTTTAATGCAAATTGAGTTGAACTGCTTGCGAACAGTTCACAATCCTTTTGCAATCCTTTCAAATTTCCTGAGAGAGATTTGTTATCAAATTTAATTAAATCAAATCATCACGGTTGAGGAAACAAATGTCTCCTTAGCTCTACGACAAATCCGTTGTGAGCAAAAAAGGTCATTTCACTGAAATGATTTTAGTCGTTCAAAGACGACGGAAATTGAAATTAATTTTAATACATTTCGACGTTCGTTCATTTGGGGCGAAGGAGATGGGATTTCCTCATAAAATGTCAGACGTTTTCATTTTATAATCCGGAAAAGTTTCATTTATTATATCGTTGCCATCGGTCTGTAGCGATTAAAATGTTCGTCTGAGGAAATATCTTCGGGCGAGGGATTAAATACCTCCAAAGGTTCCGAGAAAAACTAATGTCAGCCAAAGAAAAGAGGATTTCATAATTTAAAACTTTCCGCAATTCATAGACGAAGTTGCTTCATAAAGAAGCCATAATTGGTTTGCAAAGTCGAGGGAAAAAGCCTGAGAGAATATTGCATTCTGCTTGCCAAACAAAATTATTTTAATTGTTGAGATTCCAAGGAAAGGTTTTTAAAGTGTCTCAAGCGCCATTCAAGTTGGTTGTGGGTGTGAAAGGTCTTCAAACGAGATTGGCCCAGATTAAAGTTTTGATTTCATGAATCGTTTGGGTTCCCTTGATGTGCAAGAGTGTGTCGTTGCTTTTGAAAAATTCAACAAACTCTTTCTTATGCAAATCGTAAAGATTCATCTGATGACTGAGGAATTCTCTGGAGTCGACAGAAAAGGCTTGAGATGTGTCTTTTGTTTTTAGACGTCTAAGGCATTCAGACTCCGTTGTGTGTATGAAAATAATCCGATTGGGTTGGCAGATAAATTTCTCCATGAACATAAGGATTTCTTGTCTGCTAATGACATTACACACAACGACATATCCGTTGTGAAGACAATCAGGCTTTAACAAAGTTTCTTGGAGAAATCCCCAGAAGGCAAATTCATGTTTCTCGGACTTAGACGATCGCTGCTGGTATTGAACATTCAGATAATCCAGATCGATGAGAACGAGTCCGAATTCCTTAGCTAATAGTGCGCCTTGTGTTTTCCTTCCCGAACCGATTCTTCCAACAATCAATGCTCGAATCTTCCAGCCTCCTTTGATAACTCGATTTGGTTTAAACATATGAATGTTTTGATAAATGTAACTCAGTCGGTGGTTGTCGTCAATTGGAATGTCAATGGCATCTCGTGGCTTGAAATCACAATTTTGTGATAACACTGCTTGATCAGAAAGACGAGAAATTCTCAAAATCTTCTTGTCAGTAGCACGATTTCCTTTGAAGTTACAAATGATTAAGCAATGCTTGTGTAACAAATTGCTTTTCAGAAACACTTCAAGCCGACTCAGCATTTCCGAAGCATCAAGTTCCTTATTGACACATTCAATTAGAGGAAGATGATGTAGAGCCTTCACGAGTCTTGAACCTTCTTCAGTTGAATTGATGAATTCCAACAACACAGCATTCTTGACATGCTTTTGAGAAATTTCTTTCAGCTTCTCACACAAATGGTCGACGACATTTTCAGGACGATCAATGCAAACTCGGATCAGTAATTCTGTGAGAATCTCGAAAACTCGATGTCGCTCCAAATAATTGTCAATTTTGAGTCCATAAAAGAGTGTGTTGAAGACATTCCGAGACTTAGGCGAGTCTTGTAGCAGTTGCTGAACTTCACAAAAATTCATTTCAAATTTTGAAGATTCCGAAATCTTTTAAACTCAAATCGGCGAAACAACGTTTATCTAATCTGACATTAATTCTAGCAATGTCTGCTGAGGTTGTTTTGCTAATCCCTCGTTTACTCGTCTGTGGTGGGCAGCAGCACGATTGAATGGCGGGTGTGGGTGGAATTTTTAAGAAGCGCTAGAATTGTGTTAAAGAAAACAATGCATGATGAACGAAGAGCAAAACAAACAAACAAACATTGGATAGCTTTTGTTATCAGTCTGCATTGCACACATTGAAAGCAGCTTTTTGGCTCTGAAAACGACAGAGTTTTGTTTAGCTTAGCCTCAAAAGTCTTTTAGGAGAAAACAAAGTCTTAAACTTTAATACGACTCCACCGAATTGGAAATCTGTTGCTTTGGAAATAATTCATAAAGGAAATTCTTACTTCGGAATGTTCGATGGCTTCTTCTCTTTCTCTCTCTCCCTTTCAAGTACATTCACATTAACGACGAGAAGCATTTGAATAAATTTTCATTCAAATTTATCAAATCCGAGCTGAACGAAGGAAAGCATTCAAGAATGAAATGAATGTGTTTTTAGAGAGAAATTTATTGTTCAGGATTTTTGTTCCCATCTGACACATTTATTACTTTGCCGAATATGTTATCAGCGCACTTGCAAGAGCTCTTTCCTCGTTTTCACAAGTTTAAAACTTTTCACAAATCGTATAAATCCTTCGATGTGAGCTCTCGAATAAACGGAAGATTGATGCCTGTTTGAAGCTTTTTCGTTATCGGCCTTTGCACAAACATTTCTCTTCCTTTCACTGCGAGAGGGATAAACTCGAGAAATTGGAACAAATATCCTTAATCAAATAGTTTTCAACAGCAACAGTATATTTGGAGAATGGCGACGCCTCTCCAATAAACATGTTCGAGAATAAATCAGGATTGAAATAGGGTGCGCGTGGATTATTGGAAATCCATCAATTTAATAAATTATCGACTAAATTTATTCATTTTATTTAATCACGCGATTTATTCGAATTTTTATTCAGAGGGAAACGTCCTTATCATCGTGATATGTAAGAATTGTCTCAATCTGAAATTCTGATTAGGCTTTTGAAGCTTTTTAAGGGGAGGGAAATTGTCAGGAAAGCCCTTTCACTCCAAGTCGATTCTATTTCCAAAAAAAAAGACGACATTCGTTTCCATCGCTCGTTAAATGTTCACAAATTTTCATTGAAGCATGAATCAATCAATGGAATGTTAATTTATGTGCGATTAAATAAAATTGCTGCCATCAAATCCTTTTCGATTAATCCAAGTGACAAGGCTTTGACTTGTAGTCTTCCCTCGAGGTGAAGGATGATTGTAATTAATTGAGCCATTTCTCATTCTGTTAAATAGAAAACTCATTCAATTAGAAAAGCTCGAGCTTCCGTTTATCAAGCGTTGAATAAAATTAGAAATTATTAATTTCTTAATCCGATTTCGTTTCCATTATTTAGTTTAAAAACAAATGCTTTTAAAAGTTTTGTTTTACGATAGAGAATCATGAAATATTTTATTTATTGACTTTACCGACAACAAAATTCTTGCTTTTAGATTTTGTTAGCGATCGAGGAAATGAGTTTCAGAAATTTCCTTTCAATATATACACTTGAACTATAAGTCCATCCATTTCCTCTTCTTTCCGGTTCTAGATATTTGATTGCCTTTTCACCTCGAGTTCGTTACTTGATTCGTTATGTGCGAATAATATTTTTGTTTCACTTCTGTGGATTTTCATAACTGAAAGCTTTTTTCTTCTTGTCGAATGAAAGAAAAAGAAAGTTTATGGAGCAGTCCACATAATAAATGTTTTTATGAAAATATGAAAAGCTGTTCACAAACTATGGTAAATGATGGTGCATGTTGAAAAATAATAAAGAAACTTTCGAAAAAGTTGCTACTTCTGCTTCTTGAATAAAGGAAGCAGCAACTTCGTCATTACGAAAATGAAGCTCCAAATCGAGAGTCTTTTAAATCGATTCAACATATAAGTGTCCATGCAATAACTTATTCAACAGACATCGAAAGCAGAAAGGCTTTTTTCATTTTTTGTTTTTATCTCTCTTCTGGATCTTGATCATTTTGCCGACAATTATGAAAAAAGCTTTAAAAAATGAAAACTTTTTCAGAAAACTTGAATATAAATTTGCTAACTTCTCCATAATATTTTCATATTCATGAAATATCGATTGAAAACAACATATGTGACCATTCTCGATCTACGAGTGTAGAGGGAAGTGAAAGAAATACAGTAACGAGACTTGTGCTTACCTACCGAGAACGTTGCAAAGAAATAAATCAATTTCTTTATGAAATATGAATTTTAACGAGATGCAATTCAAATGATGGTAAGTATTATATATCAGATGATAAATATTTAATTTTGAATCATTATTAATGACCCAGATTTACATTTTATTTTCAATTTTCAGTAGTTATCGGCAATGATAAAACAACCACACCAAAATGTAATTAAACCCACGGTATCAACGTCATTGATAAAATAATTGATTCTAGCGTGAATAATCGACTGAAATTGAATTTGAAATATTTATTTAAATCCTTTCTCTTTGATAAAATGTAATTAACATGTTTCCATCCATGAAAACGAGAATAAATCCAATGCAAAACTTTAAATCGAATCCTCTTACTGAAAGCATTTTGTTACAGAGTTTGAATCTCACTGCTTGAGTCGTAATATTTCATTTTTAGAAAGAGTTAAGCTCCAACATAGTCAGCACAGAAAAAATAAACTTTTCTGTTGTGCAACGACTAAACCATCGCATACATTTTCATTAAAACTCTGAACTCTCGGTGTAGTTACCGAAAAAAGATTTGAATAATATTAAAGCAGAAAGTGGAGCCAGAATTGTGGCAAAAGTTCCCACAAAATGATGATAATGCTTCAAAATATGAGCGAGTGCAATTATTAAAGCGAACATGAAATATTACTACAATGTGAATGCTGAAAGGCGAAGCCAGAGATTTATTGAAGATGATTTTTCCTTTCGCAATCGCTCGCATTTAGTCTGATGTTCCACTTAAACTTTTCTCATGTGTGTTTAGGAAATGAAGAAAATTTCTCCTTGGAAAGATGATTAACAATGAAAGGAAATGATTGACGAAGGGTCCTTCTGTTCTTATTTGATTGATCATTTTGCTCATTTTGTAAAGATATTTTGAAGAATTTTTCATGATTAAAAATTAATTATTGGCATTTGAGTTGAAATAAAAATCGCTAACAGCTATTTCAGTTCAAAATTTGAACTTCAAATAGTGTCATAATTCAAAATTAATAAACACAATAATATTTACATTGAGACTGTATGTTTACAATTTATTACAAATAACATTTTCATTGCTCTAAGCTGTTTGAAGAACATTTGCTTAAATATTATTCCATTGCTTAAATGTTAGAAACGAGTTTGGTTAACAAAGGAAAGTTCTCACCAACTGAAATCATCGTTGTTTGCGTCGATGTAACTTTTGCTGTTTTCTGAATAAAACTGATTAAACCAAATTCGAAATTGTTTAATGAGTTTATCTTCCTTAGGTAGTAGTGGGCTGTTGATGAATTTTTTATGGTTCCAAATCATAATGTCACGAGAAACGTTAATAGTTTCTGCGATGACAGTGAACTTGACAAACCAAGCAAGGTAACGAGGTCCGTAGAAGTAGTGGCACATCTTTTGAACCAGAGGCTCTATTGGAGTCACAGATTGAAGAATCGCAATTTTGCCGAATGAACTTTCGAGGATCATGACAACATATCCAGGACCGAGTTGCTTTATCCTCGCCGTAACACTCATCAGTTCAAGCTTCCATATCTTAATGACATGAGTTAGAATAATTGTCGTCGAATGTTTATCAGTTTCATCGACGCTCCATCTGAATAAATCAAGAAATTCAAAATAAATTCTCCGCTTCAGTATCAATCTGACTTTGCATATTTACTTTGCATTCCAAATGTGATTTCCAATCGAGAGCCACCACCTGGATCTCGTAAAGCGGATATCTGATCCCGTCACGACGCTTGGTCCATGAACAGACATCAAATGAGCTGGAAAGATTCATTTGAAATTCAAATTTTAGAAAACTTTCCTTCTACGAAGTAGAATTGTTTCAGTGATTGAGATTCAAGTAAAGTAAACGAAAAAAATTGTGGAAAAAGGCAAATCTATTCTGAAAAATAAATTTCTGACAGTCGAGGTTAAATCAAGCTTAGGTCTTTTTGAGAGAACTACTCACCAACGTCGGCACCGTTCTCAGGAATGTCTTGAATATGACACTTTATAGCAAACTCGTTTTGACCGTGAAACTTCCAAAATCCTGTGTCAATGCTGTCAACAATTGGCAGTTCCCATGGCTTTTCATTCTCAGCATGATACCAAACGAAAATTAATCCATTTCTTTCCACTGACTTCCACTTCTTCAATCTTGCAGACTTTTCAACTAAAACAAATTTCACTTTGAGAAAACAATTTTACGATTCGATGCCTTCTTACGTTCGTTCAATGAATTACTGTAGGGAATCTCCACACATTTCCCGTCAACGCCACTGAACTTCCACTGGTGAAATGGACATTCGATGCAATCATTTCGAACGATTCCTCCAACTCCTAAATCGGCACCCTGACAGTCGAGAACAAATTAAGTTTAAAACTTTTCAAAGCGAATTTACTCACCATATGAGGACAAAAAGCGTCCAGCACGAAAACTTCATTCGAACTTGACGAGCGGAACACCGCAAAACTTTCTCCAAGGCAACTTATCGACTTTGCGGTTCCGGGTTTAATTTCCTTCGACTCAGCCACAACAAACCATCCATTCGGATAAGGTGGCGGGTATTTTTGATACTTTCTCGAAGTCCTCGTCTTCGATGAATAGCCGACGTTGAACGCCTCCAAACCCTTTTTTTTTTTGAAGTAGCCGACGACAAAGTTTTTATTCTCGTCTTTGACTTTCTAAAATATTTTCCTTACCCTTGTCCAATGAACGGGAACGTAGAAAACACAAATCATCAAAACTAAGATCAATGTGGCTGAAAGAATTTCCACAAAATACCCTTCCTTCAAGTTTATAATGTTGCTCAACATCATGGAGCTAAATTAAAGGCGACGACAGCACGCGTTGAAAGGTGAGAAGCGACTAAATTTCCGTTCTTTCCGCTGTGTCAGATTATTCAGTTTGAGTTAATCGGAAATTCTGATGAGACGTAGAAATCAGATATTTACGTCCAGCTGATGTTTTGTGTACACACGTGAACGAAGATTCGAGGTGTCAGCATATTTAAAGTCTCCTTTCGGTGATTCCCCTTAAACTCTCCGATAAGATAAGATTAGATTGGCCACGAATGTTATCCATCGTTAGTGCAGGTAAAACTAAGAATTCCCTTTTTTGACACACATATCGACTTTTAATCCAACACTGATTTCATATTTGTTATTTACTCTTCTTTAACTTTCGACAAATAAATAGTTAAAGCAAAATAGTTTGAGCAACAAGCTGAACTTTCAATTCCATTAAGATTCATATTTTCTCATCTTCCACAACAACCGACATTTGCAGATTTCTTTTGCAGATAATTAATAAGCATCAATGTCAACGGTTCGGTTTTTGCATCACATTTCCACAATGAAAAGTTTTGTTTGCCAAGTTTCATTAATAACTTCCCTTCGCTGCTTTTCATCTTCAATGGAAATAAGAAATAGAGCACTTGGTGCTAAGTTAGCACTGCTAACTCATTGAAGGATTTAAATGCGAACTTTTTTCAAAAAAGTTTCAAGCGATTTCTTCATATTACGAGAGACATTCTGAAAGAAAAACGGAAATCTACGGATAACGAGACCTTTAAGGTTTAATACCAAAGAAAAACTTTTGCGTCCTTTCAAATTCTTAAGTCCAGAGTGAGTTTTAAAGCAAACATAACTCACTTTAATTAATATTTATTTCGAGGACGAGGAGGCAAAACTTTCTTCCAATCGACTCGCTGCTTCAAGTTAAGAGCATCGCTACGTGACAAATGGAACGAACGAGGAAATCTATGAATTTACGGGCTCATCAGGCTCGAGACTCTTCATATTAAACGAGACTATCAAGTTAATTTACGAGTAGACGCACACGCACAAACGGAATCGTCTTATGTTATGTGATCGATGTGCAAACTAAATCTGCTGATAAGATCAAAAAGCGCTTCATGGCCAATTCATGAACTTTATCATTTCAGTTTTAATTGGATTTTTCTTATCAGAATGTCGAGACAGTATAGATAATGCGCTCGGTAGCTTGGTAGACTTCACAAGTGAAACTAAAATTGAAGAGAACGTATGTTGCACACAAAAAGTTTATTGTACTCTTACTTAAAGTTTCACCAGTATTTAATGCTCTAAGGTATCGCAAAGTTTTCTTGCGGGTAATCCTGACGTGAATCCATGAGTAATAAACTTTCCCGGAAAGTCATTCTACTAATTAGTTGACATGTCGTACAAACTCTGCAGTATCATAAAACGAATAAGTCCATTGATGCGAGATTTCTCAGTGAAAGCGACCAAACGATTAGACCTCGAGTCATGTAGACTCTTTCAGACAACATTAGACCCGTCTCGCTCAACCTTTAAATATCCAATTCAATTTCGTCTTTACACACAAGGATTGAGTGGAGGATGTGCATGATCAAATAAAAGTATATCGTTCACATTTTGCATCGCCTTACGAGCACAAGGCGATACAAACTATAAGAGATATCGCTTTGATGTTGTATGCCTTGAAGGACGTGAGTGCTTTTGTTGCTTCATCCTCAAGTCTTCAATGGCCAAGCATGAAAAGAGAGCGTGGGCCACTCATATATATCTGGTGCGGCAACAACATGGCTTATTAGTATTCATAACAGATCATAACTTCTGCAGAAAGGGAAAACAAACACTCGCCTCGAAGTTCCAGGCTCGAAGACTGGGGATTCTTTATTTTTATCATGTTTTGACAGCAGTGTCTTCCGCTCGTTGCGATGGAAAATTTATTTTATGCATAATGGATGTGGTGAGTTTGTTTGACATCTCATTTGACCCTTTTTTTGGCAGATGGGATCAAGTCATGATTCTCGGAAGAAAGAATTGAATGACTTGCCCTTTCCTGAGCATTTGTAAATTCTAAGAGATAACATTCAACGAAGATTTAAGATTTAATCTCTTCACTTGTGTTCGGATGAACTTTCACTTAAGGATGTTGAACTTTTCATCTAAGAGAAAGCTTATTCTTGCGGATCTTGTCAATGACGGCAACTTGACTTTTCATCTGTTAAGAATTGCAAAACTTTTAGAATTGAAATGAGTTGATAACAAGTTACAACGGAAACAAATTGCTAACCAATCAGCACGTTTCAAAGCTAGGTAAGAGTTTTATTGGCGAAAGTTTTGCTTTAGCTTCAAGCGAGAGAAATGCAATGGAAAGCAAATCTACGGAACAGCAGTGAGAAGAATGAAGCATAGCGATGAAAAAAAGTGATTTATATTCAATTGCTGCGCGGGATTTAGAGAACTTTCGTCTAGCTAGTTTTCATCAGCGACCATCGTTCGGTTTTGATTTACGCTTGAATTGCAAATCGTTTTAATTTTTCCACGTCGTCGATTGTCGTTTGCAATGGAATTTGACATTGCACGTGTGACAATATTCAAATATCATCTGGAAAATGTGACGAAATGGATTCACTAAAACATTTACTTTAATCGCTTTACCTGAACGCCCAACAATTCAGTTAAATTTGATTTATTTCTGATAAGTTTCGTGAAGTAAAGTTGATAGAATTCAAGAGTTAAATTCACACTCGGTGTGAGTAGAAAAGTTTCTTGATTTGAATTTTGAATTAATTTTGAAAGTTGGAAACAAAGCGAAGCACGACTTCTCTCTTTTCATTTATGGAGGGGAACATGGCACACTCAAATCCAATTTGCATTTCATTATCCCTGGAAATCTTTCGAGAAATCTCTCCTTATTTATGCATTTGGAAGTTATTGCGTGAAATAAAATTTCTAGGGATGAGAATCGACTCGAGGCATGTGCCGAATAAAACGAGAAATTTCTTTCCCTAAAGAAGTGTCCTCTCTATGTACAGTAAATTGAAGAAATATTTTAATCAAAGTGGAAAAAAAACAAAGAACAACTTTCTTCTTATTGAAACAAAAGCAATTAATAAAATGAAACTTTAATTAACATTAAACTCATTATTTGATATAAATATTTTACGAGCATTTTGTTTGCTGTTTCTATCAATTAAGACGTCGGAGCAAGACTTGTCGGCAACTGGAATCTTAAGCAATGAATAACAATAAAATAAAAATCTTTTGCGTTGTAAACTCTACTCTTCGTTCACATTTAAGAGCATAAACAATGAAACTTTTAATTTAAACAAACAAAGTGCCTTCCTCAGACTTCTGCAAGTAATGTTTGCTTCATGAGTTCTCAGCAGTTGTTCCACAGCAGTTGCTTGAGCAACTTTCGAGGACTTTTTTTTTCTCGTGTTGTGCTTTCACTTCAACGAAGATTTATACACTACGTAATGATAATAATAATTTAATGTTCTCTGAGACAGTACGAGAATTAGAAACGATCCTCAAAGTGATCCATAATGGGATTAAAGTTGATGACAAAACTCACGAAGCAGAAGTCAAAAACAAACAAGAAGGAAACACTTGCACAATATTGGTTCTTCCAATTTATCGAAATATATGTTTGGAGCATGGAATCGTAAAATTTATGACGCGGACGTGCAATAAAAGCTCGATAAACTCTTGTTGAAGCGTTTCCCAATGAGCGCTTCCAATTCTTTCGTCAATATCTGACTGGATCAATATCGTAACATCGCAGGAATTTCTCGATTGCTGATGATGAAGCATTGTTGAGCTTCGATTAGCTCTTTGAGAAATCCAAAACTCAATAACCTGTTGCAACGAGAGAATCCAATCAAAATAGAAACTGCAGCGAAAAACATTATTAGGAAACATAAATTTTATTTCTTGTTATACGAGCACATAATAAATCTATTCGCCATCTCATTTAAACAGATTTCCTTCCATTTTGCTGCGCTCCGTCAGTGAAAAGTATAATTTATATGAGCAGCCTCGGGAAAGCTAATTTACATTCCTTAGGAAAAGTTCAAGGAGAAGTGTATCAAAAAGATTTAAAACTTCCACTCGCTGGGGACTTTGTTCGCAAATAAAACTCTTCACCAAATTTTGATAAACAATTTTTCCGGTCTCAGCAATTTTCTCGCGCCCAAAACATTCATCGTCTGTTCTCGACTTGAAGGGTTGAAGCCAAGCAACAACAGTTGCGTGAAGGAAGGGAAAAACTTTAGCTTGACAGTAATTGAGAGCCGCTTGCTCTTCCGCTGAAGGTTCAAAAGATGTTGAGCTTATAAAATCTAATAATCAAGTCGCTTGTCAGTGAAAACATTTATATTTCATAAATGTTATAGCAATTAGAACTAAGAGGCTGAACGTCAAATTATTTTCTAAGTGTAAAATCCTTCCGAATCTAAATAATGCAGTGAAAGAAAAAACTCCCCTTCTTCAATCTAACTTCGGACAACATTTTAATTGCAAATTTATGTTAAATGTAAACTGAATGAGCTTTTAACATGCAAACTTAAGGCGAGAATAAACATAAATTTGCGATCCACATGGTACAGTAACCTGCATATATTCAAGTTTATGACTTCATACCTTCACTGTGTACACTTGGAAAATAAATAAATGCATTATTAATGCACCGGAGTGGTGGAAGGGAAAAGAGGAAAGCAAACGATGTTTAAATGTAAATTGAAAAGTTGATGAGACTCTGGGGCTTTTGTGTTGCTGCCGCATTCTTCACTAAAAGCAATCCGTGTAGGAACTGTTGGAATGAGTTTAAATAAATAAAGTATTAAAAGTTCAAGTTTTTAATCATAAACTTTTTAGGGTTTTTCATCCGAAGGATGGAACACCCTATTGTGATCGCTTTGTCCGTGGTCCGACGTCCGTGATTGAGATAACTCGCGAACGCGATGAGCTAGCGAATTAATTTCTTCACCAGTCGATAGAGCATTTTAATAAGAAAAACAAGTTTTGAGGATTTTTGCTAGCTCATCAGGATCGGGCCCACGGGCGAAATAATTTTTCTCGTAAACGGAAGCACATTTTTGCTGTGACTTGTTCACAAGAAGTGATCAGCATGTTGAATCGAGTGCATGGATCTTATAGCTGACCAGATCTGGGTCCACCTCTTGCCAGCGCTAAGTGAAACTTATTTTCCTTTGGAGTTAGAGCTTCCATTTGTTCTCATGAAATGGGCAGCTATTTGAGTTAAGCGAAAGAATCTCAGAGCTGAACAGATTTGGGTCCACCTCGGACCAGTAAACCCAGTAAATCCAACTCCCTGTAACCAGTCCGACGGATGAAAACATTACGTCTACAGTAAGTTTGGTACGAACTGCTACTGCCACTTGTTTATAAAATGAAAACATTTTCTTCAATGTAAAAGCTTTTAAAAAATAATCTTTCATATTTCACTTCGTTGATTCTTTTTAACCATCTCAGGAATCCTTTCTTCAGTGATAAATATATCAATATTGTGTGTAACACAATAGAAAGCTTTCGAATAAAAAAAAACATTTTCAAATCAAGATTAAAAAGCTCGAGAAAAGTTCATGGCTTTGCTTATGTGTATGTTCATATAAGCTTTTGTGTGTTTTATTTTTCAACGCAAGCCACCGCCGAACATAAATCATTCCTCCTCGTGAATTGAATGCTGAAATTAAACAAAAAAGCATATTCAGCATTAAATTTATGTTTTTTTGGCGCTTTGTCTCTTGGCCAATGTTTTTCGCTTTCTCATTGTTCCGAGCACAGAAAAATCGTTTAAAAATTGTTTAGGAACAACAATTGCGATATTCGCTCACATAAATCATAATTATTTCTTCCTTTGCTGCAGCACAGCAGCGTCTCTCACATTCCCCTCAAAAAATGCTTTAAAGCAGACTTTAATGAGCTGGGAATTTCAACTTTAAAGACTTCAATTTTTAAAGTCCCTTGTGTGAAATGAAAGGTTTTGAGATGATTTGCATAAACAAGCGAATTAAGATTTTTACGACTAAAGCCTCATTAAATCCAGGACTCCAGCAAACAACGCTTTGATGAAGCACGTACCTTTATTTTGCTTTTTTTTTGTCATTAAATTTACCGTTGCCATCTGCTAGCTTGATATGATAAGTGCGCAATGTGCCATTAACTTCCTCGTTGAGAAGGTCTCAAGAGCTCATCTCATCTCAGCTAAGGAAGCGAAGAAAGTTCTCTTTTCCTCATTTACAAATCATTTCCTTGTAATTAATTATAATTGCGTCATTATAAAGAATACAACAACATTTAAACTTTCCGCTCATTACGTAAATGAAATGAATATATTTCTAGAACTAAAAAATCAGCATAGAAGTGGTTTCTAAAGAGAAAAAAGAAGACCAACGAACATATTCTTTAAAGATTAAATAGTTGGAAATAGTTGGTAAGTTTTCATCAAAAGCTTTTTTTCCAATCTGGTGAATCAAATTTCCAGATTTACAGTTTCACGATTTTCGTATTTAAATAAATAGAAAATTTGCTTTTTAAACTAACTCAACTACTCTTGACAACATCAATTTATTTTATTGTTATTCAAATTGAGAGCAGAAAAGCAAACTAACAAAGCAGTTTGCAAATGCATCATGTCAGGTTCCATTTCACTCGCTCTTACGACGTCGTTCCCATTTGAGAAGAATGGTAAACACGAGTATTGGAGAGCAAAGATCTAAGTACAGATCTAACAATGCAAACTGATGTTCGTCATGATGCAAACAGAAACATTACGTGCATGAAAACAGCCGCGGAATGATTTATAATATAGTGAAACAAATTTTCTCGGTCGTGCCGTATTTTAGATGTTTGATGTCATTTGAAATGTCAGAACGGCATGGCTTCGTTATCAGAATCCCCTATTCGACTATCATATTTCATAGCTGCGAAGCTTACCGCACCACCCTAGCTTGTCTGTTTTCATGTTCCACCTCGAATCCATGTGCACCACTATTGTCTAGTTTATTTAAAGCTGTCAGAAAGGTGTTGTGCCATATTTTATGATGTTTCTGAATTTATTATGCGATTTACATCGACCGTGTTGGTTTCATGTTGTTTTAGGCGTTTTCAAATTGCAACCCCTAAAATGTTCTCGATTATTTCCAACAATGAAGATAAATTATTTTGCTCATGTCGGAAAATTATGTTAGATGATAATACTTGAGAGGTATTCGATCACTCGAAATTCCCGCAGAATTGATTGAAATCATTGGACAAAGCCAAAAGATGAGGTGTCTATCGAGTGTCCTGTTGATTCGAACTTTGATGTTGATGCTCTTCAGCATAATACTTAATGGCTTTATTGCCGCTAACAATAGCAAGAGCTTTGCCTGTTATTATCTCATTAAATCGATATTATCCTCGGAAGACTCGAGCAATAACAAAGCGCTCCTTAAAAGAACATTTTATCGATCTTGACATGTGAAACCTTGCTTTGCGTTGTTGCTTCGCTTCATTTATGCTTTCCAACGAATTTACCAATTGTCGATTTAAATAAAATATTTACTCGCGAACAACGAATGTACTGATTGAAAATGATGAATTCTGTAGGGAAATTTCAAGGGTATTGTGTTTACTCTTCAATAATAGATGAAATTGATTATTCATTTTTTCCCTGTCGAGTTGGCAATAAGAAAAGCTTCAATCTGGTGTTCGCAATGGCGAGGGTGGCTTATTCGCACGGGGCTAAATCAGTCGAACCCAACAAAAGAAAGGTGAAAATTTCATTATCGATTTAATCAAGGGAGAGGAAAATGTTGTTGAACACAGAACTTTCGAACTTCGAAACAAATTCATTTTAGATATCCATTCATCATTTTAACTTTTACCCGTAAACGTCATAATTCATCTCTTTCGCTGTAAAGTTATTGGAGGGAATAACTTATTCCATCAATCAATGAACTTGAACGCTTTCAAGAAAAAGTTTTATTTCTCATTCTAAAAGTTTACAGCTTTTCCCGTTTTTAATTTTCGTTTTATTTGGGAGCAAAGGTTTGTGCGCCATGGTTACTTTGAGAAGCTATGGAGATGCCACAAAAATTTTAATAATGAAGAACAAATATAATTTAAAAACTTCATGCAGGCTTAGACTGCATTCACAGTAAACACATTAATAACTTTGTGATCCTCGTGAAAAGCTATTTAACTTTGCAACTCTTCAACGGCAAACTTTTTTCTGATTTAAGAAAGTTATCACTAATTTCAAAGCTTTGCATCTTGAAACTTGGAAATAAAGTTTGTGCTAATCAAACTACATTTTGATACGAATAATTGAGAAACTTTTGCTTAGTCACCCAACGAGTAAGCATTTAAAAGCGAGCACGGAAATTTCCAGCCTGCGGATAGCGAGACTTCAATGTGCTGTTTGAATTTGAGTTTGAACCAGTATCGATCAATCCACCGTGAGAAGCTGTGGATCCAAAACTGCTGGCGTTCTTCATGCTTGGTGCCTTCGAGAACTTTGTGCGGCCATCATCGTTCCCAACGATCTTTGGCATTTTGCGGAACTTGTAATACCAGAATTCGAATGCCAATGTTATGCAAGCCAATCCAATTCCAACGAAGATGACGATGAAAACACCGCCAATGTTCGCAATTGAGATACCATCGGATTGATCTTCTGGCTTTTCACATTTTCCTGAGACATCATCTTTCTTCCACCACTTTTCCTTCAACTTTTCCAGATGCCGCTTGTTCAGCAACAAGAGAATTCTATAATGAGCTTGTTTAATCAAACAAAAATTAATAAGCAATTAAAATTAAATTACGCGTTGTTGAACTGATCCTTCAAGGGGGAACCTTGTTGAACGGCAACAGCATAAGGCTTTCGAGAAAACTCTTCTCCAACCATCTGCAAGTCGCAACTCGTCATAACTTGGTAACGAATATCAGTAGCATCGCCTAAGAAAGCAAAGCCAGCAGCGTTTGTTGAATTCCTAAGACAGATCCGAGTGTGCATAATTCATTTTGGATTTTCAAAATTATGTTCTACCTGACTCTTAAAACAGCTTCTTCCAACGAATTAGGCAATCCAGCTTCCTTCATTGCCTGAAACATCTTCGTATATTTATCGCTCACGGGATAATCCCACACTGC
The DNA here is from genome assembly GCA_033063855.1 of Smittia aterrima. Taxonomy (NCBI): domain Eukaryota; kingdom Metazoa; phylum Arthropoda; class Insecta; order Diptera; family Chironomidae; genus Smittia; species Smittia aterrima. Next base: position 15,130,305 of record CP093829.1, read on the forward strand.
GAGTTTGCTTCTTTCAACAGGTGTCAACGAATCGTTTAAGCTCATGTCTTTCCAGATTTCGTAGAAACGTTTTTCAATATCAGCCATTCGCTCAAAGTAAGTCATCGCAGACGAGCCGTTCAAAGGAGCGTAGAGAATCTTGTATTGTTTCGATAGATCGTCCAATGATTCAACTGGAGTGTCGAGTCGAGAAACGGTCAAGAAAGCAGCCAAATTCGCTGTGTAGCTCGCAATGATAATAAATCTTAAAAGGAAACGAATTCATGATGAACGAGAAATATTGCGAGACAACTTAATACCCAAAGAGCCACCAAGTAGCAGCAACGAGCCGTCCTGATAAGTTCTTCGGGGCTTCGCCTAAATAAAAGAAAAACTCGTTAAAAGAATTGTTCAAGCAAACCTTCATCATCTCGCCACTTATAGTACGAACCTCCACCCTGGGGCGTTAACGAGGTCATGCAGAACCACAAGCATTCTTTCAATGTAAACTCTCGCTTTTCGTCGTCATCTTTGTACTTGTCGCGATTATTTTGATACGAGTAGGGACTGTACCTATCAAAAACCCACATCAAGAAACTGAAAGAGAGAGAGAGAGAGTGAGATATTGACTGAATTAGATTGATTTAACTTTGATTTACCTTGTGAAGAAATAAGCCGCCAAGATGCAAAGCCACACATTTGTTTCCAGAACAGTCAAGAACTTGAAAAGTGAACTGGGTGAACTCGGTAACACCATCTTCAACGATTAATTTAGTTAGAATCATTAAAGTTAATAAAACAAAAAATCGTTACCAAAATCGTGATTCCAACCAAATCATAATAAGGGACAGTAAAATCGATGACAGTTTCACGCTATGTTGACCAAAAATTAAAGAAAATTCATTCAAAAGTTTATTGTAAAAGCTTTTTCCTTGGGCGAGATCAAAGATTCAAGTTAAAGTGTCTTAAAGAGCCTTAAATTACCTCAGCCATGACAGACATGGAACCCAACCCGATATCAGCCTGAAGAGATTAAGGAAGGAAAATTGTTATTTGATAAACATTTGCAGTTAGCAGTAAAACCTGTTTGTCAATTAGTTTGCGAACGACTCCGTTCCAATCTCCTTTATCGTCCATGTTGCCAAACTTTCCGTCTTCGACTTCCTTGATTTCATAATCAAAACCCACAATTTTAGCAATTTCATCAATTAGATCAATGCAATAGCCTTTGAAACCTTTTGGTGTGTTCTCGTCGCGGATAACAAAAGGAGCTTGTACCACTGTGTAGATGCGATAGACGGTGTTGGCCGTAAGGTTTTTCATTTCATCGATTGCATTGATTTTGAGCTCATTATTTAGACCAGCCGTCCATGTTCCCAAGCCCTTTGTATTAACTGATGCTCCACCTCGAATCGTTACGGCATGAATGTCGGCTTCGAATTTCATAAAGCTAAAGCCGTTGAAAGGTTGCCCGGATTTGGGAAACTCAAAGGGCGCATAAGTTGGTTGTTCATTCACCTGTGAAAATTTCGAGAAAATCATTTTCATCTTCATGAACTTAAATGCGAAAGCATTACGTCAACAAAGTACGAGCGCAAGTCAATTGTGTGTTCCGGCGAATTTGTTCCATCATACTCGTCACAGGTCAGGTATTTCATATTTGGCGGCCATAATCCGTTTTGCAGAATGGATTTGATTGCCAGGAATGTCCTCAAGGCCAAATCGAAGTAGAATGCCGATTCGATTTCAGGTTCACTCTACAATAATAGTTGATTGTCTTTATAATTTTCATGAAATATCGATGACAATTACTTTTAAATTGTATGTCGTCTTCATAATTCCCAGCCGATCTTTGCTCCTTCCATCAGTCGTGGGACGGACAAACATGACAGTCGCATTATCGATGTTTGCGGTCAAGTCACCTTTCGATTCAGAAATCGCATGCCAGGCAAAGCTTCTTTCAAAATATTCCTTTTTCGCCGCCTCTGTCGAACGTGAAAGAATTTTTTTTCGTTCGAAAACAATAAATCAATATTTTGTTGGGGAATTATGCGTGACCAGCAATTTAGACAATCACACGAGGGTGGCGTATAGAATGGTCGTGGAAACATAGACACATGTCAGACAAAAAGGCGACAAAGTGTTAACTGAGTTTGGACACAGTGAAACTTTTGATAGAAGATTAACGATTAACATGGGAAACTCGTTTATGAATGAAGTGAATGAATTATAAACTCTTCACTCACCCAATACTTTTTTGATTGATTCGAGACTTCCGAGAATGAAAAAGTTATTGATGTCCAAGTTTCGGAGTTTTGTAATTTGCTCGGTTGTTTCGCGGTCGCCTGCGATTGCTGTAATGACGTGTCTCGTTGGAATGTTCTGTAGAAGAGCTTTATACTTGTGGTCCACAACGAACGTATCATCGTACATTATGGCAGCGTTGGTGATGTTCATGTAGACTACAATTGCGCGAACTATTTCTGTGAGAATATCGCTCGGTGGCATAACCTGGAGCAAGTAGTTTTTCTTCTTGTCGTTGATATCTCGCCATTGCCGCAAATCTCCCTCTTGACCGAACGAAGCACTGACCGTTGGGATTCCAAGCGCTGACGAAACAGATTTCACAGTTTCCGAAGAAACACCGGTCTTTGTGGTATCCAAAATCACGTGTGGAGGATTTCCAGCTTGTAAGCTTTCAGCATATTTCGTGCAAATAGCTTCAAGCAACCCTTTACTGTCTGTTCGATTCCCTTCGACGGCAACTACTTCCACACTCAATCCAAGATTAGGCGTTTTCTTGATATAGTTAACGGCCACGTCAACAGCTTTCTGGGCAATTTCGTTTCCCACCTCATTGATGAATACTTTATGAAGAAGACAGAAATAATAAGAAAAATAAAACATTTGAGAAAGCTCAATGAAAGCTCTTTCATGTTTGATGATAAGCTTTTCGATGATTTACAATTAAACACCAAACGAATCCATCCAATGAACATAAAAGCAATTGAATAAGTTATCAACGATATTAAATCAAATCACTGCATCATAAATATGCCCATGCCCAACGGGATTCAAAAAACATAAAAAATATATTTTCCGATTTTTTCTTCTTTTTCGAAATTTGGGTCGAGGCATTAAAAATTTATTTCCCAATAATCAGAATTGGAATCAAAAGATTTTCCATTCTTTGGAGCTAAAAATATCTTTTATGGCTTACGATGGAGAGAAGTTTAGGGAATTTCTGATCGTTCTGAAATGTTATAAAGTCGTAAGCATAAGTTGTTGCCTCACTTGCATGCAAATGCAATTTGTTGAGAGCTTATATCGTTTAATTTCAATAAAACTTATCCCATTAGCGTTAAAGCAGAGTTTTAACTAAAGTTTCCCTCGATTAATTGGCGTACTTACAAACATTAATGTTTTGACTGGTTTGACAGTTTAAGCTACGCAGAAGCGCCAAAATTGTCAGAATGAATATATTAAGCGATTTAATCCTTTCGTTTTTAAAAATGTTCATCACTGCACTTCACTGGTCGACTCTTTCACAACCGACCCGTAGAACTGATCAACAACGAATGCTCGTTACTCTCTCGAAAATCATTTATTTTATTATTTTCATGCGAGGAAAGCAGAACCGAGCTTTCACTTACAAAGCTTTAAAGTCACACACGAATCAGTTCTTCGTACGTTTCTGGACATTGAATTGTATTGCAGGAATGTTTCCATAGTTATAATGACCAATATTTTCATTTACTGTGTTCACTTTCTAACAAATAGATAAACATTGAACCTTGCTGGTGTGTAAATAACTTTAAGTAATTACCGATGAGCCGTAAGCTCTTGGATTTTTCAATTTCTTTTTGCTTTCAGCAATCTGAGTCAATGAAAATAAAGTTTAATAAGAGAAGCATTACGTATTAAAACTTAACGCTAAGATAACATTAATTATTCATATTTAATTAACCTCTGCTGTTTTAATTATAGAGCAATGATAAGCATTATCACCAGTAAAAGAAATATTCATCTCACTCCTGAGTGTGTTTGTCCCAGGTGTGACATATAAATTCTTTTGAATGCATATTTTACATTTTCTGCACAGAAATTTGAATGTAACGTCGGGACTGTACACGAAATCACGTTATCTTCTGAATGAAACCTGTTTCCGCTATTAAAAATGCACAAACTTTGAAGAGAACCAGATTTGAGATCATTTAAAGCATTGCAAATGTTAGTTCAACGAACCAATTAAAATTCATATTTTGGGTATTTAAGAAGGTTTTTAGTGAAGCTCGATGCCAGTTTACTCTGAGATCTTGATTAAAACTGTAACAAAATATTGTTTAAAATAAAGAATTTAGTTGTTCAATTAAAAATGTGGAAAATTGCAAGTGTCATGATTATCTTTGTTGCGGTCGTGCAGGCTGCTCCACCTCATCACAATTTGTTGGAAAGTTCCAACAAAGATGTTAGACGGCTCGGTCAGCTTATTATTGAGTTAGTTGAAATCATCGAGAGAGGTTGAAAAGAAAAAAGAAGAAAAGATGAATAAGAACTAAACATATTCCTTTTTAGTTGCTGTCAAGGAGGATTCGAAAAACGTTAACCTATCCGAGGAGCTGGTTGAAGAAGCAAACGAACTTGAAGATCTTCGTGGAAACCATGCTTCTCTTCTTCAAAGGATAAGCACGAGACTTCCATCACTTTATCAGAAACTTCAAAATAAATTTACGCCAACAACAGGTTTGAATATAAAATCTTTCTTATCAACACAATTGAGGTTAAATTTGTGTGATATAATGTGTAGAACAATATTTTGCGCTATGTACTTATATAAATAACGATTCAGCCAAGTTTGAAATCTAATCACAGCCATATCAATTTGGATTTTTACTTTAAATATTTTTACAACAGCAGCAACTCCAGCAACAGCAGCGACTCCAGCAACAGCAGCGACTCCAGCAACAGCAGCGACTCCAGCAACAGCAGCGACTCCAGCTACAGCAGCAACTTCAGCCTCAGCAGCGACTCCAGCCACAGCTGCGACTCCAGCAACAGCAGCAACTCCAGCAACAGCAGCGACTCCCGCAACAGCAGCAACTCCAGCTGCAGGCAATGGAAAGAAATAAAAACATTTAATTCATCAACTAACTGGCTTTTATTTACAAGTATTATGGAAGCAAAGATTCACTTTCTCATTACTCTCAAAGATAAGACTTTATTTAAATTTCATTTCAAATGAAAAGAAGAACTGCAATGTCGTGAATCACGATTCGTGATATTCACTAAAGCTTACAGGGAAATAAAAATGGAAAACGTTTTGAAGTGGATGGAAATATTCAAAATAACTGCAACGCGAATATCTTCCTGGAATTAAAATTCCACTTTCTTAATCTCAATGGAGGCATGTGTCGAATTGAATCTTTGAAAGGAATTATCAAATATGAAATCATTTAAAGTAAAGTCTGCTAAGATGAGATCACATAAGTTTGATAACTAATGTTTGATAACTCTTTATTCTTCCGTTCAACCGAATTCTTGTGTCTGAAGACCTCACGAAGTTTCAATAAAATCAATTTTCCTATTACCGTTCAAACCTCGCAAATATGAATTTAACGACGAGTCTTTGAGCACCACTCATAAGTTTTAATGGTCATGAGCGTTCGTTCAGAACCGGAAGTTTAATGAAGCCACATTTTCCATTCAAGCAAACGTCGGTAAAAGAGGAAACTTTCAAAGGAGAAAGATGATGCTTACATCGGCTTAAGCGTTAGAAAATGTTTCCTATTTGGATCACTTCACTCGTCTCAGAATTCGGAGCTTGAAGAAGAGCTTTAGCCACAAAAGCTTGTGAATGAAATATTCAAGTGAAAAAGATTGATGTCTCATTCTAAACATCAAAGTTTTTTTTATCAAGAATAAAATTATTGTCAGCTGAGTCAGAAAGCCGCTGATTTAACGAACTGAAAAGAGAAATTGTTTAGACATGGTTCAAGGAAAAGTTTACAACTCAATTCACCCTCGCAATTCACTCATGCTTAAGGAAGCGTTCATTTTTCCTTTAAGCATCTTTGTTGTGCTTCTCTACTTAAACGCGATGTTGATTTAAGCGTTTTTTTCCCTTACCGCCAGGTGCTTTGACAGCGAGAACGCTGAAAAATGTTCAAACACAAGAAAGATACATAAACTGACTCATTTGTTTGGAATCACGTTTTTCCATCTTCATTAAATGTATTTTCTTCGTTTTACTAGCTCCCTCGACTGTAACGAATTCTCTCGGCTCGCACAGGATCGATCAGATTTGCCAGCAAAAATGTTTCCGTTATTTGCTATTTCCTCTTGCTTTCAATTTTTCAATGGATGTTCTAACATCTTTTCCTTTTTATCATAAACTGAACGTCTTCTCTAAGGTATTTCGCAGAGAAATCCGGTCCTACCCTCGATTTTAATCCATCTTGTCGCCATTTCACGTCTCAACCTTCAGAGACATTAGAGTTTCTAGATCTATTCAATCTAAATGAACAACACTCACACCTTCAGAGACATCATTCCTTTGATAAGTGCGATTCTGCCTCCTTTCAAAGTCGAGTGGGCGTTAGAATCAAACAGAGACTCAGCTTGAGAGGCTCCAACCATAAATAGGGCTCAAAATATTTTTCCACGCTAATGAAAAATTTCAATAAAAAAATGGAAGTTAAACGGAAGAACATGAGCAAGAAGAGTTTTTTAGTTTGTTTCAGTTTATTATCACGATTATACTTGAGAATTTTAACACGCTTAACGAAGCGTACCTGAGAGTTTAATTAAAAATCCTCATATTCATTCGAGATCATAAAGAAAACAAGGAACTTTTCATCTTCAATTTTTTGCTTTTGTTATTTTAGAAACAAACGAAGCGTAAAGAAATGTATAAAGACAATGGAAAATAGAACAAAACATGCAAATCGAAAAAGCCTGAGTGATGACTTGTCCTCGAACATTTCGAATTGAAATTCCTCGGAGTTATTTAGAAAATCATTTTCAAAGTGTAAAAAGTTTGAAAATATTTTCAAGAAGAAAATGCCATTGAAACAAGCGGAGAAGACTAAAACATTTGTTTGAGTTTAATTAAATTATTTCCATACCGAAACATAGCATTTTTCAATCTAATTTCAGTTGTTTGATAATTACAAAAAAATTGTTTTCACCGCTAGGAATTTAATTTTCATCAAACGCGCCACTCTAAAAGTTTCCATAGCTCCGCTAGTGAAATTGTTTTGAAAACTTTTAATTATTTCTGTTTTTATGTGAAGGAGTCATTAATTAAAATTAATTACTTTTTTTTAACTATTCAAGAGTTCTTCAAATATCAACGCGATAAACAACGTTCATTCGTAATTTATTTGTTTGAATTACCACTTAAAATTTGTAAACTGAAATTGAAAGGGCAACGAATTTTTTTTTGTAAACTGCCAACTACTTAAACTGTTTTCTAACAAAGATACAAGTTCACCTGCTAAATATTTAATCGTATCAATAATTTGAACAAGATGTCTGAATCATTTTTCATTTGAAATATTTTTCAACTTTTTAACGGTCATCAAGCTTTTGAAAAAGCTTTTCACTAAAGCTTTTGATGGAAGCTTTAAAATAATTTTTATCTTAGTGATTCTCAGGACTAATCCATTTTATCATTCAATTAGTTTTCGTTTATCTATTTACTTTAATTAAATTTGTGATTTTAAAAAATATTAGAAATATTTTTTTGGAATGACTAAAAAGTTTGATAGAACCAAATTATTCCGAGTTCCGAGAAAAACAAATTTCCTAACAATGACGGAATTTTCTATCGGCTCTTGAATGATATGTGAAGTTACATCACAGATTCTTTTTGAAATGTCAATGAACTTTTTCTCTCTCAAATTTTTAAATGTCAAGGATAGACTTTGTTTATTTTTTGGAATAGATAGAAATGCTTGCAGCACATGGCGAAGTTGCTCACACATTTTTTCGAGTTCTCTTTCTTATTCTCATGACCTTGCTCCTTCATAGCGAAGCATTTTCCATTTCAATGTGTGGAGCCGGCAAATGCGAGAATTGAGTCGATTTCTTCTCGCATTTTCATTCCGTTCTCTGTGAATTTAACGCATTCACTTGCCGTCTCACAAGCGAAGCGGACACAGAAAAAGATTCTGCGTGGAAAGGAAAATGTTTTTCAAAGATTGAGTTTCAAAAAAGAAGTTTATTTTATTGAAAACGTGATTTGAGTGAAAACTATTGACAATGGCAAATGGTGAAGTCCCGGCGAGGGGAAACATAATTCGTGAGTGTCAAATCCGCTTGATAATTTTAATACTTTGTCATAAGTTTAATCCGTGGGAAGAAAGATTAAAAACTAAATATCTCCATATGCCAGAATAATCCAGTTAATGTTTGTATTTCAATCGAGGAAATTAAAATCTAAAAATATCACGAAAAGATTGAAGTTTCGAGTTTCAATTCAAAATTTAAGCGACGAAAGAAAATGCAGCGGGAAATATTTTTGAAGGTCGAAAAAGGTCGAGAGACTCTTTCTTACTGATTTCCACTAAAGAACATTTTCGTGATTAAGAAAGAAAATGTCTTCTTTTCTCCCACGCAGTCGAGTGCATGTGCTGACCGACCTGCAATAAATTAAATTAAGGTTTAAATAATTTGAAATAAACTCGAATTCTTATCATCAAACTGAGACAAACAAAATTTGAGATAAGCAACTTACTTCCAACATTGAATTGAAGATAAATTGCCGAAATAATTCTCAAGTTGCTCAATAGCAATTCAAACGATTAAAACGTATGTTTCGAATCATCTTGAAACTTGTCAAACGATTAGCGATTTCATTATCGCTCAATAAAAAATTTATATATCATTTTGCCCTCTTGATTTTATTTGTCGATGCGTTTAACACATTTTGTAACATCAACGAAACTAAAAGATGAAATTTGCATCATCAATCGTGAAATCGACGAGCGCATGACTGACACTTGTTGCATTCGTTTTGTGAAAACTCTCCCAGGCTTGGAGTCCCAGCTCTTAATTACAATTCAAACATTTTCGAGTAATTTCATAAAATTAATTCAGAAATTTAAATTGTCGCATATTGCCACTGTTTAATGAGCTTTAGTGCATTTGAATGAGCATTGTTCTTAGATTTATTGTTTCCAGTTAAATGCTTAATGGTGTTTACTGAAACGATTGAGTGAATCTTGTTACACAATTTGGGAGTTCAGATTGTATCAGATAACACGATAAATTACAGGAAAAGTTTCTCTTTGAAAATATTTATCATATTTCACTCATTTCTTTCCAGCCTTCATTCCTGCCAGGTATGTTTTGTCGGTGCTTGGATCAATTGCAATGGCAATCATTTACGGTCTGAAAGTGAATCTCTCAGTTGCGATGGTCGCAATGGTTAACCACACAGCTGTTAGACTTCAAAATCCTCATGCAATCGACGATCACACTTTTAATGATAATTCAACTGTAATCGAAGAATGTTTGGCTGAACCTCGAGCTTCTTCAGGAGTCAATCAGGTAAAAAGTTAAATAAATTCGTCATCTCATTGCTGAACTCAAAAGTTTTGATTAATTTGTAATTGATCAATTAACACTCGCTTCAATCTTTGATATTTGACTGAAGCTCTAAATGTAGCGAAATGGTTCTGCGTATATAAATTTCAATTAAAGCTGAAACGTTCTCTGTTGATTGAAAAGCAGAGCTAACATTTTACTTAAGTCACTTTATATTCGTTTCGATTTATTTGTCGGTTTCAGTTTGTCACGTAAGCAAAAATCGTTCTAAGAGCAATTCATTTGATTTTATCATTTATTTGATGTTTCTTCTTATCTGATAACGAATTCAATGTTCATTTGGGAGTTTTCGATTGATACAGCTGTTAATCAGATGTATCTTCCTTGCGATAGGATGGACCATTTGCGTGGACGTCAAACGAACAAGGAATTATTCTGAGCTGCTATTTCTGGGGATATCTCGTGTCTCAGGTAATTTTCACTCTCCATTACGAACATTTCACTTACAAAAATAATTAGATCCCAGGAGCTTTCATTGCTGAAAAATTCTCTGCGAAATGGGTGATGTTCTTCTCTGTGTTCATCAACGTCGTTTGCACTCTTTTGACTCCTCCGGCTGCTCACATTGGAGTGTGGGCTGTGGTTATTTTACGAGTCTTGGAAGGATTGGGTGGAGGAGTAACTTTCCCCGCAGGTTTGTTTGTTCTTTCTTCAATATTTCAAATCAATAAAGCAACTTTTTAATACAGAGCACACAATGATTTCGAATTGGGCTCCACCAGCAGAAAGATCAACAATTTCTTCAATTATCTATGCCGGGACTGCATTGGGAACCGTCATCTCGATGCTTATGGCAGGAATGTTAGCGGAGTGGTATGAAAAAATTTAATCTCAATAAATAATGTCAAAAACTTAATACTTTTCTACAATCAAATTAGGTATGGCTGGGCTTCGATTTTCTATGTCATGGGAGGATTGAGTTGTATTTGGATGGTTCTGTGGATCTTCTTGATTCAAGACACTCCAATGAAACAACCGTTAATTGACCAAGCTGAACGTGACTTCATTGTTTCGTCGCTTAAATCTAGCGGCGGTGGCGATGGACATGGCAAAAAGGTTCTTCCATGGAGAGCAATATTAAAATCAAAACCTTTCTTCGGAATCTTGATTGCTCATACTTGTAACAACTGGGGATGGTATATGTTGTTGATCGAGCTCCCAATCTACATGAAAGGAGTTTTGAAGGTAGAACTCGTTAATTTACGTAAAATTTTTAATTATTAAGACTTCTTTGTATATTTATAGTTCGAGATTAAGGAAAATGCCGTTTATACAGCAACACCGTTCTTCACTTTGTGGGTCTTCAGCATTTTCATCAGTAAAACATTGGACACACTTCGCAATAAAGACATCATTACTACAACAACAGCAAGAAAGACTGCAACACTCATTGCTTCATTCATCCCACTATGCTGTTTGTTATCTCTTTGTTACATTGGTTGCAATAAGATGGCAGCGGTTGTCATTGCTGGTATTGCCGTGACATCGATCGGTGCGATGTTCTCTGGTTTCTTGTCCAATCACATTGATCTTGCACCAAACTTCGCTGGTGAGTTGTCAAATTCGTTTAATATTTTTGTCAAGTCTAATGATTCCTGTTCCAAGGCATCTTGATGGCATTCACTAATACCGTTGCTACATTACCTGGTATCACGGTTCCGATATTCGTTGGCAGTTTAACTCATGCTGATCCTACAATAGCTTCGTGGAGAATTATTTTCTTCGTGACAATCGTTCTCTACATCATTGAGATTGTTGCATATATGACATTGGCTTCAGGAGAATTGCAGCCTTGGAATAATAGCCAAGAGGAATCGAAATTGGGTCCAGAAGCAACACCTCTTAAGAACAGAGAGCAGGCCGATTACAAGACACGCGACGAAGCATAAACGACATTACTTAAGCTTCTTATATCATGACAATGGCAACTTCTGTACTTTAAAGATTTTTTTGTGCATTTTGAAATTTTAATTTTTAAACATACTTATCAATCAACCGGGGAGACAAGCCTGAAACGTCTAAATTAATGCTTTATACCTTCGGAATGCTTCAATTTGATGGAATAAATAAAGAAAAATCTATTTAAACTATTGAAAACTTTATTACTCACTAATGTAGTTTAGTGTCGGGTTAATTTGCAGAAATACATTGGACCAAAGTTGGCGGGAAGAAACGGAATCACCATTTGTCCATACTTCAAGCCTTTGGGATGCTCAAACTTCATTACGCTGTTTAATGGCTGCATAGCAAGTGAATAATCGTTGATTGTGACTGTAATTCCGTGCTCCTTGAAAACATTTGCTAAAGCCATGTGAACTACTCCGTCGTTTTGAACTGGACTCAAACTACAAGTTGAGTAGACTAGAGATCCTCCCGGCTTTAGAAGTCGAATACAGTTTGAAAGAATTGCTGCTTGATTCTCAGGGATTCTAAGACGTTCCTTCACACGAGTCGGCTTGAAGATATTATTATCGTCAGTGTTAACAGCGTGGCGATCTGTCGTGCATGGCACGTCTACGAGAACCTTATCGTAAACGCCGTATTCTGATGTGTTTCTAGCATCTTCTTTTCTGATTACACAGCGATGTTTACTCCAACTGGCGTCAAAGTCATAAATGTACTGATCCATAATCTTTTTGATTCGATTACAACGACTTTCTTGAATATCATTGCTCACCAAAACTTTAGGTAAATGACTCTGAAGCATTAGCAAAGTTTTTCCTCCAGGAGCGGCACACGCATCGAATACATGGTCACCAGGTTGAACATTGAGAATAAGCGGAGGTAATATTGAAGCTCCATCGAGAAGGAAATGTGAGAGAACTCCGGTAGATGTTTTACGTGGATGTCTAAATGTTGAAACATTTCCTAACTCATATGTGTAAAGTTGAATATTCTCGGGGATTTTAAAATTGAGTTCCATTTCAACTTTTAGAGGGAAGTCGTTTGTATTGCTGTAGTATCGGTAATGATCAGATTCGAAGACCCAATCCTCCATGCCTTTAATTTTCGTCGCTGGAATAAACTCGTGAAGACCAGCAGTTCCATAAGTTGGATCCACGATTCGTCTGTAATCAATGTCTGAGTCTTCTTCAATAACTTTTTCCAATGGTTTCTTATAATCGATTGTGCCTTCTCTTGCCGGTGCTTCTTCTGATTTTCCAAGCCTATGTTCTTTATCTTGATAAAGTTCATCAATTTCATTATCCTTCATTTGTCCGATGAATTGATCGACTCTATTTCCAACTTTGCTGATATTGTCATTTGCAAAAACTCCAGAACTTTTCTTACTCAAGTTTTTCTTCTCGATTTCATAAATAGAGCGAATATTGATAGCTCCATCGTTCTCGAGCAATTCCGATGTTTTGTCGACATCTCCAAAGTTATTCACCATTGCGACATATTTATGTTCACACAGCAATGCCAGTCTCATTGACTTCCATCTAATTCCATAAACATTGCCGTAGAAATCATCAAAATTCTCCAAGGCACGATCGCGTGGAAAAATTCGTTTATCCTTTTGTGACTAAAATGAAAAGTTATTGAAATTGTCAATTTAATAAACAACATCAAGATCACTCACCCAATGAGTTTTTGAATGTTTGTGTCTGCAGAATATCCTAAATATATTCGTATGACTTGATTTAAACATTTTTGAAGAATTTCAATGTTTTCCAATTTTTGCAAGTTGAATATATAAACATATTTGCCAATTGAAAGCGCCTTTTGCTTGAGTTAGACAGGGAATAAGTGAAACTCTTAAAAAAATATTTCTCAAGTCAAACAATAAAAAAATATGAGTTACAACGATCGAGAGACAACAAGAGAGTGGGAGGACCGTCTTAAAGACTTTTACATCAAGCAAGATGATCTGAATCGTCTTATAATGGATTATTTAGTGAATGGTGAGTAGGGAGAGAAATAAAAACAAAACATTCATTAACTTTGTTGCAATTCATTGTTCGTACTACAAATTAAATAGAGGGCTTCAAAGAGGCTGCTGAAAAGTTCCAAGAAGAATCCGGAATTGAGCCTGATGTGGAGCTTTCATCGTTAGACAACAGAATTCTTATTCGCGAGGCCGTGCAGAGGGGAAATATTGAAGAATCGATTAATTTAGTAAATCAGCTTCACCCGGAATTGCTTGATAATGATCGCTACCTGTACTTCCATCTCCAACAACTTCATCTAATTGAACTCATCAGGTATAAAGAACTGCTTTCGATGAATCAAAAATCTGTAATCTATATTTCTTTTTAGGAACGGAAAAATCGAAGATGCTCTCACATTTGCACAAAATAAAATCTCTGAGGCTGGCGAGACAAACCCTGAAGTGTTAAACGAGTTGGAACGAACTTTAGCTCTTCTAGCATTTGAAAAACCAACTCAGTCTCCCTTCTCTGACCTTCTCGACCAAACTCACCGTCAAAAGGTGGCCAGTGAACTTAATGCAGCAATCCTTCGAATGGAACACAAGCAGAATCAAAATCCAAGAATGATGAATGTTCTGAAACTGATTCTCTGGGCTCAGTCAGAGCTGGAAAAGCGGAACGTTGGCTATTCTCGAATGACAGACCTAGCTTCAGCTAAATTTGATTCCAAAAACTAGTTTCACATTGGTACAGCAGCCGCTTCTTTATTTAGAAGTTATTCATCAACACGATATGCACTTTTATGTTAAAATTCAATTGAAAAAATTTGATGAGACTTGAGGAAAAATTTGTTGAGATTTTTAAAGAGAATAAATTGATAACTGAACGTTTTGTTCAAGAGCAAAAAGAGTGTTGCGTGTAGAATTCGTTTAAGCATAAGCAACTGTTTTCACGTTGTTTCTTCTTGACCATGACCCATTGTGGCTCTAAGCAATTGTCAGTCTTGCATAGCTCACGTTCAACTTCTTCATTTATTCGGTCAAGGAATCTTTGAGTCTCTGTGCGCTTATTAGGTAAAATAATGTTTGGCGTCGAAAATTTTGTGAAGCCGAGATAGTCCTCTCCAGAGGGTAATGGAATCGACTTAACAGTTTTTAGAGATTTCTCTCCTTCGTTGTACTCCAAGTCAACAAGATCTTTAATCAGAGACGAGATTTCTTCTCGAATTTCCTGCGATTTCTTCAATGACGATTTTTCAGAAATTTTGCGAGCTGATTTCAAAATCAGTTTATCTGCTTTCCTTGCGAATTCACTGCTCTCATCATAAACAGTGTCGATCTTTGTGAGATTCTTGTAAATAGTTTCTGATTGTGGGAAATTTAACTTTGACGAGATCTTGAAAGAGAAATCATTAATTAATCGAGTAAATAAACAGATTAATCGGCTTTACCTCTCGGTTTGCAATATATTTAGAATCCTTTGAAAGGTCGGCAATGTTTTGTAGACGCTTCGAATCTTGCATTGTGAGTTCCTTCATATCATCACATAGTGTGTTTATCATGTTAGGTCGTGGATTGAGGAAGAGACCGCTGTTTCCTTGATATTTCTCAAGGGATCGTGGAAATGAAACTCCTTTTCGTTCGCGAGCATCGCCATTCTTGTAGTTTGATTGCTTCTCTTCTTTATAAGTTTGTTCAGCTCTTAAAGGAACTTCTGGATTTCTAAGGATTGACTTACGAATAGCTGTTGATTGTCTTTTCTGATTGTTTTCCATGATTAAATTTTTTCGACTTTAAGTTTCTAATAGCAACGGATAAACAAAAATTACAGAGGTTGCCATTAACAAAAAAAAATTCAAATTTTTTTAAACGAGTTATTTTATTAAGTTGAAGCTAAAAGGAAATATTTCAGGTACCTCGTCAGAAAAAAAATATAATCAGATTTCCTGCATGTCCTCGTCGTCTTCTTATGTCCGATCAAGTGTTGTCATCTAAATTTTGCCATTCGCACAATTGATCGCTAAAATTTTGTCATTCTCGATCAATTTTGAAAACAATTTCAGAACGAATGATGAACCGAAGTTCTTCTAGCTTGATGTCACACCAGATTTCTTCCTTTTCAGCAATTGGTTAAATGAAGTTTCACGGATTTCGACAGTTTTCAAATTTTTGTAATTAGACTTCAACTGATTGAAGATTTTTTTCAAAGCCTCAAGTCCTTTTTCAGGAAATGAAAAGTGATTTCGGAAAACGTCTTAACTTAAATCTATAAAAAAAATTAACATGAATTATATGAAGAATAGTTTTTCAATTATTTTTTATTCTAGGTCTGCTAGCGCGCTCAAACTTAAAATGTAGCTTTATATGATATCAGGACAGTTCAACTGTTCAATTGGATTCATTTCAAATGCGATTGCTCGAAACATATTAATTTTAATATTTTCGAAAATGTTGATTTTATGAATATCTGAAAGTTCCGTAAATTAAGTCATTAAAAAACGTTTAGAACAATTTAAATACCATTTCCGCTCAATTTGCTTAAAACTCCATGAATCTATTGAAATCTTTTCAATTGTAAAAGATTCTTTTAAAAATAATGAAGAAAGTTATTAAGTTGATTCTCTTGTTATACTTCGCGTATAGTTTAAATGCTTCAAGTGTAAGTGATCAAATTATTATTCTAGAATAAATATTCATACCTTTTCTTAATTCTAGCGAATGAGACGTAATTACATTCCAATGCACTATGAAAACTGTCCCGGCAATTTTTCGATGAAACTCGAAGTTAAATTCCCAAAATCCAATCTGAACCATCAAATTGGTTTAAGTGGAAAGATTATTTTTACGGAAACAATCTCTGACAATCTAAGCTTTGTCATTGGAAGCAATAAATGCAATCTCGACATGACAAAGTGTGACAGCTATCAAAATATGAACATTCTTGATATGTGCCAGAAGTTTCAGGACAAAAATGCATTTTATTCAAAAGCTTTGGAGACAATCAAGCCACCTTTGTTGTGTCCAATCAAACCGGGAAACTACATAATAGATAATTCGACAATTGATCTCTCGGTCGTATCGATGGTTCCTCTAGATGGATATGTTTGGGTGGAAAATTTCAAGCTCGCAATGACATCAAAAAGAAACAAATTGAAAAAAGTCGTCATGTGTTGGACTCTTGAAGTTAAAGTAATCAAAGAAAGGAATAATTAAATATTTCTCTAATGTAAAAAGGAAGTTTACTACGACGAGGAGAAATTTTTTTTAACATCGTCAAAGAAAGAAGGTATTTAGATTAAAGATATCCTTATTTTTACGTAATGTCGCAGTGATCACTTTGAAACAAAAATTTATTACAATAATGAGTCGCAATCGCACATCAATTATCAAATCTGTCCACAGTCTGATAATTTTGATGGAAACCATCTAAGCCCATTAATAAAAATATATTAATATGAATATTACCGAGAATGTTGATTTGATGAATACTTTTTCTATGAATTAAGTAATTAAAAATCGCTTAAAACAATTTTAAATCCATTTCCGCTCAATTTGCTTAAAACTCCATGAATCTATTGAAATGCTCTCAATTGTAAAAAAATGAAGAAAGTTGTGAAGTTGATTCTCTTGTTCTACTTCGCTTATAGTTTAAATGCCGCAAGTGTAAGTGATCAAATATAAAATTTAGAATGAAGATTCATTCTTATAGAAGCTGTCCCAGAAATTTTTCGATGAAACTTAATTTTAAAATTCCAGAATCCAACTTGAACCAACGGGACTCGTGATTTCAAAGGAATCTTACAAATTATATATAATTTATATATAATTTATATATAAGTTGTATATAAATTATATATAAATTATATATAAATTGTAGGATTCCTTTGAAATCACGTCATCCTGAACCAACAATCTTATTGTCTGGAAATATTTTTGTGTCTAAGGAGATAATTGAATATTTTACATTTGTTCTGGAATATATATGCAATAGGTATGTAGCAATCTCGACATGTCAAATTGCGAACAATTTACGACTATCTGATTCCTGACATTTGCAAAAAGCTTTAAGAAAAAATGCATTTTGTTTTAAAGCTTTTGAGGCAATCAAACTTCCTCTGTGGTGTCCAATTTAGCGTGGAATTTACAAACTTGTACAAACTTCATAACTGCTCATTTGATGTTTCATTCATATAGATGATCCCACAAGACGGATTTGTAGAGATTGAAACTATAAAGCTCACAGGAATGGAGAAAGGAAAGAAAACGTAAAACCTTGTCATGTGTTGGATAATTCATCAAATGTTTTCACTAATGTAAAAAGGAAGTTTCGAAACAATTTAAATGACCATTAAACTAAAAGTCATTTCCGCCAAATAAACTTAAAAGCTCACGGATTTGATGATATCGTTTCATTTCCAGTTTGTCAAACGATGAAGCTTCTTGTTAGTTTATTGTTGTTGGTTGTTTGTGTAAATGAAGTTTTAGCCGCAGTGAGATTTATTAATAACTTTCTGATTACTTTTTCAAGTTTTTATTTTCAGCGAATGATGCGAAATTATATTCCAATTCACTACGAAAACTGTCCCGGCAACTTTTCAATGTTAATCGATTTGAAAGTCCCAAAATCCAATCTGAACCATAAAATTGTTATAAGTGGAAGAATAATTGTTACGGAAACAATCTCTGACAAACTAAGCTTTTTCATTGGAAGCAATAAATGCAATCTCAACATGACAAATTGCGAATATTTTCAAAATCTGAACTTTCCTGATATTTGTAAGAAGTTTCAAGACAAGAATGCATTTTATTCAAAAGCTTTTGAGGCAATCAAGCCACCTTTGTTGTGTCCAATCAAACCAGGAATCTACAAAATAGAAAATTCAACAATTGATCTTACGATCGTGTCGATGATCCCTCAAGATGGATTTGTTTGGGTTGAAAGTTTTAAGCTCGCAATGACATCAAAAAGAAACAAATTGAGCAAAATCGTCATGTGCTGGAATGCTGAAGTTAAAATAATCAAAGAAAGAATTTATTTATGAACCTTTAAATTTACATCAAAAACAGTTTTTTCATGAAATATTTATTAAAAATCATTTAACTTTTTAAAAAATATTAATTACATATATGTATATTAAATTTGTTCCGTTTGATCAGATTTTTAAAAATAAAAAATGATCGGCTGCCAACTTCAAGTTAACCCAAAACCAAAACAATGAAAATAAAATATTTTAAAAGTGCCGTATCTAAATTTGTGCTGCTGTCAAGTATCGGTGGAGTTGGATTCTACTTTGGACGGAAATCAGCTGAGAGTCCAAATTTTGAAGTAAGCAGAGAAATCAACTTTTTAATAAAAAAAATCATCAAATCCCTGTTTTGCAGTGCATAAAAAATAATTTGAATATTAAGAGTAAACCTGGGCTGCCAATATTTTCAACAGTTTCAGCAGCTGCTCTGATCCCTCGCAATGAAATCATCGAGGTGCCACCACCTTCTCGAGTTTCACAAATCATGAGATTCGGTTTTCCTTCATTAGACAACATTAGATCATTCGAAGATTATATTCTAAGTTATGACAGGAAGACGAGAACTGCCAATTGGGTCTTTGAACACTTAACACCAAGTCATGTTCAGCACAATGATGGAGTTGACAGAAGCAAGAGTGAATTTAAAGCTGACAACTCCATTCATTCATTTTTCAGAGCTGATAACTCGGATTACAAAAAATCCGGTTATGACCGAGGCCATTTGGCTGCAGCTGGAAACCACAAAAGAAGCCAAAAACACCTTGATCAAACGTTTTTCTTATCGAATATGTCTCCGCAAGTAGGAAAAGGTTTCAATCGTGACTCTTGGAATCGGCTTGAACGCCACGTTAGAAAAATGTTGAAAACTTATCCAAATGTTTATGTGTGCACGGGCCCACTTTATCTACCTCGAAAAGAAGGCGATGGAAAACTTTACGTGAGATACGAAGTCATCGGTGAGAATCACGTTGCTGTGCCAACTCATTTCTTTAAAATCGTCGTTATGGAAGCTGCTAATGGTCAATTGAACATGGAATCGTATGTGATGCCTAATCAAGTTATCTCCGACGATACTCCTCTTGAAAGTTTTAGAGTTCCTCCTGAAAGCATCGAGAGATCAGCTGGTTTACTTTTCTTCGATGGAGTCAGCAGGAAATCACTGAAAGCAATAAATGGAAAATCAGTTTAATCAAAGAAGCGTTAGAAAAATTTAAATTTTAATAAAACTGAAAGACATTGACTAAAATAATCTCGAAAAAGGTTTTCATCAAAATGACTCAATTAAATGTCCATCATCAGAGCAATGGCGAAATAAACTGATGAGCTTCACGTCAATCAATTGAGCAGTTGAAATTAAACTTTCACTAAACGATGAAGCTCAGTATTTTTCTTTTCTGTTTGATTCAAAGAACTTTTGCGGCTGTAAATATTTTATTTCGGGTTTTTAAAGAAACCGAATATTTATTTTTCAATTCTTAGAACGAATTTCAAATAACTAAATGGCAAGATTGTCCAGGAAATCAACCAGTTAAAATTAATTTACATGTGCAAACAACAAGTGGAGCTGAACATAAGCTTCTTTATTCAGGGATTCTCAACATCACTCGCGACGTTCCAGGTCCTTTAGAACTTTTCATTGAGACGACTCGTTGTGATCCTGATATGAAAAAATGCGAGAAAACGCCGACTTTAAAGTTTTTGAAACTTTGCCAAAAACTTAAAGATTCAAAAGCATTTTTTTACAATATATTGACAAGCACAAATCCGCCAATAACTAACTGTCCTCTTAAAGCGAACATTTACAGTATGACAAACGCCAGCGTTGACTTAATGGTCTTCTCGTTTTTGCCTCTAAGCGATTCAATTTGGATTTCTACTTCAAAAGTAATTTCTGGTAAAACTCGAGAAATTGCTATATGCACGATCCTGGAAATGAAAACTGGTCGAATCGGAAAGCGACAAAAGAATTCAGTAATAAAACTTTTTGAGTAAGATTGAGTAAGAAGATGTTGATCAGCGATTTTTTATTACCGAAACAATAGAAAATTTAAATTTTAATAAAACTGAAAGACATTGACTTAAATTAGAGCGAAATGTGTTTTCATCAAAATGGATCAATCAAATGTCCATCATTAGAGAAATTGAAAAATAAACTGTCGAGCTTCAAGTCAATCCCGTTAGCAGTTGAATTTAAACGTTCATTAAGCGATGAAGCTCAGTGTTTTTCTCTTCTGTTTGTTTCAAACAATTTTTGCGGCTGTAAATATTTTATTTCGGGTTTTTAAAGAAACGTACGAATTATCTTTCAATTTTTAGAACGAATTTCAAATAACTAAATTGCAAGATTGTCCAGGAAATCAACCAATTAAAAGTAGTTTACATGTGCAAACGACAAATGGAGCTGAACACAGACTTCTTTACTCAGGAACCTTCAACATTAGCCGTGACGTTGCAGGCCCATTAGAAATCTTCATTCAAACGACTCGGTGTGATCCTGATATGAAAAAATGTGAAAAAACCACGGCTCTGAAGTTTTTGAAATTTTGCCAAAAGCTTAAAGACACAAAAGCATTTTATTACGATATGTTGATAAGCATAAATCCGCCAATAATTAACTGTCCTCTTAAAGCGAACATATACAGTTCAACGAACGCCAGCGTTGACTTGATGATCTTCTCGTTTTTGCCTCTCAGCGATTCTATTTGGATTTTGAACTCAAAATTATTTTCTGGCAAAACTCGAGAAGTTGCTATGTGCACGATCATGGAAATGAAAACTGGTCGAATCAGAAATCGAAAAAAGAATTAAAGAATCAAAGTTTCCGAGTAAGATTTGAATGATGATCAGCGGTTTTTCATTACAGAAACAATAGGAAAATTAAAATTTAAATAAAACTGAAAGACATTGACTTAAATTATTGCTAAATGTGTTTTCATCAAAATGACTCAATCAAATGTCCATCATTAGAGCAATTGTAAAATAAACTGTCGAGCTTCAGTCAATCCCGTTAGCAGTTGAATTTAAACTTTCATTAAGCGATGAAGCTCAGTGTTTTTCTCTTCTGTTTGTTTCAAACAATTTATGCGGCTGTAAATATTTTATAGGTTTTTTAAAGAAACGTACGAATTATCTTTCAATTCTTAGAACGAATTTCAAATAACTAAATTGCAAGATTGTCCAGGAAATCAACCAATAAAAAGTAATTTACTTGTGCAAACGACAAATGGAGCTGAACACAGACTTCTTTACTCAGGAACCTTCAATATCAGCCGTGACATTCCAGGCCCATTAGAAATCTCCATGGAGACGACTCGGTGTGATCCTGACATGAAGAAATGCGAGAAAACGATGGCTTTTAAGTTTTGGAAATTTTGTCAAAAACTTAGAGACACAAAAGCATTTTATTACAATATATTAATGAGCTTAAATCCGCCAATAACTAACTGTCCTCTTAAAGCGAACATATACAGTGCAACGAACGCCAGCGTTGACTTGATGATCTTCTCGCTTTTGCCTCTAAGCGATTCTATTTGGATTTTGAACTCAAAATTATTTGCTGGGAAAACTCGAGAAGTTGCTATGTGCACGATCATGGAAATGAAAACTGGTCGAATCAGAAATCGAAAAAAGAATTGAAGAATCAAGAATTATAATAAATTTTTTTTGAGTTAGAGTTTAATGATGATCGGCGATTAAATAAACTTTTTGGCTTTAATTTTGTACAATCATTCGGTGTTTGGAAAGCTATGAAGTTTGTAGTTCTTCTTCTCCTCTGTTCGTTTCGAACAACTCTTGCATTCGTGAGATATTTGATTCGACAAATTTCGTAGCTAATTTTTTTCTGTTTAGAACGAGTTCATAATAACAAGATGGGAAGATTGTCCAGGAGATCAGCCAATTCGAACAAACTTGACAGTGGTTACAACAGGAGGAGCTGACCATAAACTTGTGTATTCAGGATTCTTTAACGTTACGAAAAATGTGCCAGGTCCTATGGAATTTTCGTTGCAGATGTCTCGTTGTAATCAATATGGGAATGATTGCGAGAAAACGACGAATGTAAAGTTTCTTGGACTTTGCCAAAAACTCAAAGATGCAAAGTCCTTTTATTATAATATTTTGCAAAGCACTCAGCCAGCCATCACCAGTTGCCCTCTTAAAGCAAATATCTACACAGCGAAAAATACGTCAATTGACTTAAATGTGTTTTCATTTCTGCCAATGTTGGACTCGACTTGGTCGAACATTGCAAAGTTTTACTCTGGAAGAGGTAAAGGAAGAGAACTAGCAATGTGCTCAGTGCTAGACATGAAAATGCGTCGCGCCAGGAAGCACAATAAGAATTGAAGAACTAAAAATTATAATAAATCTTTTTGGGATGATCATCAGCGTCAAATTTTGGTTTTTATTTTGTATAATCATTCGATGTTTGGTTAGCAATGAAACTTGTCGCTATGCTTCTCTTCTGTTTATTTCGCACAGCTCTTGCTTATGTGAGATATTTGATTCGAAAAATTTCGTAGCTAACTTATTTCTTCCTAGAACGAATTCAAAGTAACAAAATGGCAAGACTGTCCAGGAAATCAGCCGATTCGAATTAACCTGACAGTGGTTACAACAGGAGGAGCAGGACATAATCTAGTTTATTCAGGCTTTTTTAACGTTACCAAAGACGTTCCAGGCCCTTTGGAATTTCTTTTGCAGACGTCTCGTTGCAATCAAGATGGAAATGATTGTGAGAAAACGACGAATCTGAAGTTTCTTGGACTTTGCCAAAAGCTCAAAGATAAAAAGTCCTTTTATTACGATATTTTGCAAAGCACTAAGCCATCAATCACCAGTTGCCCTCTTAAAGCAAATATCTACACTGCGAAAAATACATCAATCGACTTAAATCTGTTTTCGTTTCTGCCGATGCTTGATTCCACTTGGTCGAACATCGCAAAGTTTTATTCTGGAAGAGGTAAAGAAAGAGAACTGGCATTGTGCATATTGTTTAATTTGAAATTGGGTCGTGCGAGGAAACGGAATAAGAATTAAAAAACCATAAATTATAATAAAATAGCTTTGGCAAAGTCTAATGATCATCAGCGTCAAACGTTTTGTTTTTAATTTCGTATAATTATTCTCTGTTCGGTTAGATATGAAGCTTGTCGTTCTACTTCTCTTCTGTTCGTTTCGAACAACTTTTGCTTTAGTAAGATTTCAACTTTGATAAAAGCATTTTTGTTCTATTTTTCTGCCTTTTAGACCGAATTCCTTATATCGAGATTGGAAGATTGTCCAGGAAATCAACCAATTCGAATAAACTTGACTTTTGAAACTAAAAGCGTAACTGGACATAGTCTTTACTTTTCGGGATTTTTCAACGTCACCAGAGATGTTCCAGGTCCTTTAGAATTTACGCTTCAGGCATCTCGATGTAAGTCTAGTGGGAGCGATTGCACGAAAACGACGAATATGAAGTACATGGGAGTATGCCAAAAGCTCAAAGATTCAAACTCATTTTATTACAATATTTTGCAAAACACTAAGCCAGCCATCACCAGTTGCCCTCTTAAAGCAAATATCTACACTGCGAAAAATTCATCAATCGACTTAAATGTATTTTCTTTCGTGCCACTACTTGATATAACTTGGACAAGTATCGTAAAGTTTTATACTGGAAGAGGCAAAGAAAGAGAAACTGCGATGTGCATAACCTTGGACATGAAAATGCGTCGCGTGAGGAAACGCAATAAGAATTAGGGAATCTAAAATTATAATAAAACGTTTTGAGTTAAAGTTTAATGATGATCAGCGTCAACTTTTTTGTTTTAATTTAGTATGATAAACTATCATTGATATTCATTTGTTGTTTGGTAAGCTATGAAGCTTGTCGTTTTGCTTTTCTTCTGTTCCGTCCGAACAACATTTGCTTTAGTGAGATTTAGATTGATAAATGTTTTAACATTCTTTATCCAATCCATTTCTTCTCAGAGCGAATTCTTAATAACAAAATGGCAAGATTGTCCAGGAGATCAGCCAATTCGCATAAACTTGACGGTTGAAAATAAAGGAGGAGCTGAACAAAAACTAGTTTTTTCTGGATATTTCAACATCACCAAAGATGTTCCAGGTCCTTTGGAGTTTACAGTTCAAACATCTCGCTGCAAGTCTAATGGGAACGATTGCGAGAAAACGACGAACTTAAATTTTCTAGGAGTCTGTCAAAGGCTGAAAGATAAAAAGTCCTTTTATTACGACATTCTGCATAACACAAAGCCAGCAATCACGAGTTGCCCTCTAAAAGCAAACATCTATACAGCGAAAAATTTATCAATTGACATGAATTTTTTTTCTTTTGTGCCAAGATTGGACATAACTTGGATGAATATTGTGAAGTTTTATTCTGGAAGGGGTGAAGCAAAAGAAGTTGCTATGTGCACAGTGTCAGAAATGAAAATGCGTGGTGTGAGAAAACGCAATAAGAATTAAAAATTAAAAGGAATCTCCAACACGTCACCGGAAGCTGAAAAACTTTAGATAAAAATAAAGTTTCGTTTTGCACACAAATTAAAAACTCATTTTGATTTATTTAAAAAGCAAGAGAACGAAGCCAAATTATCCATTTGCAGAACGATGAGGCTTCTCACAGTAACGATCGTAGCTTGTCTTGACTGTGCTTTTGCAGCCGTAAGTTTGGTCAATTTTAACTTCTGCTATCTTTGAGTTTATTTTATTTTTCTAGCGAATGATGCGAGATTACATTCCACTTCACTGTTGAACAATAACAAAAGACATTGTGAAGCATTGGTCAGATGTCGGTGGCTCAATATTTCTTTTCCTTCTTCGTTGAGTTTTTATTAAAAAGCTGGTTCATTTCAAATGAGAGGTTTGGAATTAATATTTTAACTGTCCAGTCGACAATGTTCCCATGAAGATCGATTTGAAAATACCAAAGTCCAACACAAACAACACAATTGGAATAAATGGGACGATTTCAGTTTCTGAGAAAATCTTTGGAGAAATTGACTTTATTTTAGAAAACAACAGATGCAATTTTAATATGACCAAATGCGAGCACTTTCAGATCCAAAATATTCCTGGATTATGCAAAATGTTCAAAACTAAAAACGCGTTCTACTCAAAAGGATTCGAGGGAATCAAACCACAACTCTTCTGTCCAATCGAGCCAGGGAATTACACAATCGACGATGCTTCCTTTGACGTGACGCTTATCTCGATGATGCCAATCGACGGATATGTCTGGATAACTACGTTTAAACTCGCGGCAGCTTCAAAAGGAAGCAAAAAGAAAAGGCTCGTGATGTGTGCAAACTCTGAAACAAAAGTTGTCAAACGAAGAATAAAATCTTGAAAAAGTGTTCAGGGCTCATTATTTGATCAAACTTAACCAACCGAATAATCACCAAACTCATCAGAGCAAAACAATTCCCGGTAAACTCCTTTTAATGAAGCATTATTTTTCTATTAAAAATAATGAACGAGCTTTAAGCGCATTCAGTTCTTGATCGGATCTCCATGGAATTTTTACTCTTGATATTTTCAGTGAAATATTTAATTGGCAGTTCTCTTGCAGCCGTAAGTCTTCAACTAAATTAAAGCATTGAATAAATATTTATCTCTAGAATCAATTCTTATTGACAAAATGGGAAAACTGCCACAACAATCTTTCGATTATGTTGAACATGGACTTAAGCAACACTGAAGGAGTCGCGAACAAAATGGTTTATTCAGGATCCATTGAAATCACACGAGAAGTTCGTGGACCAGCAGAACTGTGGATTGAAGTGAATCGTTGTGATTTAGACATGAAAAATTGTCAGAGATCCCCAATTCAAAAGTTTGATGGAATCTGCAAGAAGTTAAGAGACAAGAAAGCTTTTTATTATGATTCTCTAATGAGCATTCATCCGCCTTTGCATTGTCCGTTCACTCCACAAAACTACACCGCAACGAATTCTACAATCGACTTGATGGGAATTTCTTTTCTGCCTTTAAGCGACTGCTTATGGATGACGACTTGTAAATTGTACGTTGGTGAACCAAAGAAACAAGAACTCGTCATGTGCACTGAATTGGAAATGAAAATTTTGCGAGTTAACAGTCGACGAAAAAAACCAAAGAGTGGATGAAAATTTGAAATCAAAAATCTGCTGTAAAAGTATTTTTTATCATTAGAAATATATTTTATAGCAAAATATATTTTATAGCAGAAAATATTTCTATGGTTCAAGTCGAGTTCTCTTGAAACACTTTTTCTCCAATGATTCTGCATTTTCCTTGATGATTGCGACTTGAAACTCCAATTCTGCAATTTCCAGTTTGTATCGGTCGATTAACTCGGTCTGTTCATGACGTTGAGCTCGAAGAATGTTCAAATTATGATTGATTCCGCTTTTCTCCAATTCTTCTTCAGCTTCAATTAATCGAGCCTCTGCAAGTGAAATGTTTGTTAAAAAAGTTATTTTTTTCAGTGACTCAATTTTTTTCTACCAAATTTGCTTAAAATTTCATTGTCGATGTTTTTCACCTTCCCCATTTCTTCCATTAAACCTTTAAATTTGTTCAAAGCATCGTCGACTTTTTCGTCGACGTCTTTTGCTTTAGACTTAGTTTTTTCGATTTTTATTTGCGTGGATTCAATCAATTTGTCATCTCCTGCTTCAATCTTCTCAAGATTATCGATCGCGTCAGACAATCTCATGGTTTCTTTTGCACTGTTGCTCGCTTCATCAGGTAAAGGCTCGAAATCAATCTCAAGCTGCGCAATCTTCTCCTTAATCTCGTCGCTTTCACTTAGAATCTTATCCATTTGTTTCTTTGCTGTTGAACATTTCGTTTTTGCATTTTCTGCTGCTTTCGTTTGATCGTTTAGATCATTTTCAAGTTTCTCAACAATATTCACGCTGTCTTGCATTTTCTTTACAATCGCAGGAATTTTTTCCATCGCACTACGAGCAATTTCCCTTGAACTTTCAACTTTCAGTACGAAATCTTCTAAGCTGTTATAAATATTACGAGCGGTATACACGATTTCGTCCTTTTCAGCGATAGCTTTCAATGCATTTTCATGAATATTTTCGATTACCTCAAGTTGCTGCGCAATTTTATCCTGCAACTCAAAAGCTCTCCCTTCAAGAATCTCAACGGAGTCAATAACTTTCTCAAATTCCTCAATGAATTTCAAATTTTCCTCTGAAAATTCTTTCAGATTTTCGTGTGTCGTTTTTGAGTGATTGCCAAGATTCTCAATTTTCAATTTAAACTCTCTGAGTTTGTCGTTGATCTCAAATGCACTCACTTCATTCAAAAGTTCGAATGCGTCGTTGTAAACAGAGTTTGCTTCATTGAAAGCATTCTTAGCAACTTTCTTCATATTTTCAAACTCTTCTCCAATTTTTTCCAAGTCACCGAATTGCTTTAAGTTGTCATCAACGAACTTTTCTGTCTCAATTGCTTTATCTGCATCTTTTGACGCTTGAACAAAACTTTTCATTGCGATGGACGTAAAATTCTTTGAATTTTCCAGACCATCTTCGTAATCCTTTAGAATCGTCTTCACTTCACCGAGAACGTCTTTTAATTCGTTAAAGTTTGCATTGAACTTTTCTGATCTGTCAAAAGCATTCTGAAGTGCTTCAGGTCCATCGTAAGATGTCATATTTTGCAATCTGTTGATATCTTCTTGAATTTCTCGAATGATTTCTTGAATATTTTCTTTGCTCGATTGAATTGACTTCACATTTTTCTCAGAGTTCTCATTTTCGTTATCAATTTCCCTCGCCATATTTTCAATTTGTGTGACTTCATCGAACACGTTGTTGATCAACTCAATGATACTTGTTTCTCCCCCATCAACTCCTGTGGCTATTTCGTCCAATAGTTTCTTTAACTTCCCGTCAACTCCATCGATTGCGATCTTAAACTTCCTGTCACCACCAAAATTTTGTTCGTTCAAATCATTCGCAATATTATCTAAAAGCTAAATTTTGGTTTCATAGCTCATGAGATTTTAATTGTTCAAAATTATGACTCACGTCGCTTGTCTCGTTGAATTTAATTTCCATGAGGTGAGTTAAGGTTTTAATTACTTCGTAGCATCCTTTGTCTCCACAATGCTCTCCTATCGCAAAAATTCCACAAATAATCGAAGAAAAAACGAGAAAACTTTGAAAAACTTTCATTTTCCAGAGCAAAATATTTTTTTTTATCAACAAATTTCGTTATCAATTAATAGATAAGACTTCTCTTCGTCAAATATTGTGACACCTGGCAGCGAAAAACATTCAAAAGTCATTTAGCAGTTGATGGGAAGCTCGACCAACTTTAAATTAGATTTATACTCTTCGAAAAGAAGTTCGATTTGTCATGGAAAAACTTTTTCCTCTCTTCTCGATGAAGAAGAAAATCACAAAACGACAATTTGATTAAAGATGTCATCGCCAAGTGTCACGCAAAATTCATTTTAATTTCATAATCGTATCGAGAAAAAAAATGTAAATAGAAAAAGAAATCTCAATCGTCAAGTCATCGTCGATCTTAAAATAATAAAATTTTCCATCATTCGAATCGATGAAAAGCGGAAAATTATTTCGAGTGTGAAGACGGAATTCAATAAAATGCGAATTTTCCTTGTAACCTTCTCAACTGCAATGAAGGAGAGGAAACAGATTGAAAAGCAATATGGCAGAGTTCTCCATTCGAAATGTGACGACGAGGGTGGAAGATTTTATGATTAATTGAAATGACTTTTTATTATTCTCTCAATGGCGGCAAAGACGAATTAGTAATTTCAATTGATTTTTACGATTATTACGCTTGGCGACTATCGATTATTATGAGACTTAATAATAATCAAGGCGCTCGGTGATAAATCGTCGTCGATGGTTTGATTATTATGAGTTCTAGGAGGAAGTTCATCTGTTTTTGATGAGCCAGGAAAATTGATTTTTCACCCTCTTGCTGAACATAAAAATTGTGTCCATGTTCGAGACGACGCGGAACAGAATGTTCGGTGACAAATGGATAATTGTCGTCCTCGGAGCCATTGTCCAGACGAAGAATTTTTTCCTCGACTATCAAATAAACACTAGAGGTGGGGCGGTCGACTGAGTCATCAACACTTTTGACTGTCGGATCGAGGAAAAGAGAAAAAAAATCAAAATAAATTTCACTCGCATGAACGAACAACGTCCGAGCAGACACGGTGAGCATGTTTGCATAAATATTTTGTTTGAAATGAAATCACCGTGAGTGGGCTTTTGATTTTTCAAAAGGTTTGTCTACGCTAGAATTTTATTTTTCGTCGCCTCTCATTCCCTTGTCGAGTTTATTCAAACACAGAATGTTTTGTCAATTTGCAGAAATGTGATGTCCGTTGCTAAACAAAACGAGATCGACCTCTACAGCCCTTCAAGCATCGCATCGACGTCAAAGAAACTTCATTTTGTGTTTGCTTGTTTTCTCGGAAATCAACGCACAGCAGTCGACAGACCTCAGGTCATTCGGAAAATCTCATTTAAAAGGCACTCGATCAGAAAGCATTCGTTCTTCAGTTCTCGCAGCTTTTCTGACATATGAGCAATGAGAGAAAATACAATTTTCCATCACGTATTATTGAGAAATGTTTCACAATTTCCTAGGTTCGGTCTCGAGAAAAGGGCGAGTAGAGCATGATTGAACATAAAATCAACATAAATACTCATTTTTATAAAGTTTCTCTGCTTTTGACACAATCGTTAAATCAAAACTCGCTTTGCCGGAGCGTGTGCAAACAGTTTTCTCTTCTGTCGGTTTACGAGACCCTCATGAAACTCATTGACATGGATGGATGGAAAATGTTTAAACAGTTTTTAGCCGAGATGAAGGAAATCTCGATTAAATTTCTTTATTGAAGTGAACTTTTCCTGCCGGTGGCTTGAGAAAATTGGATTTTATGTTTTTTATTGCTTGTCGACCCGTCTTACTCAACCCACACATGAATAGGTCGCACACATCTCAAGACAGTTGCCTTATCAATTTTCAATTGCTGGTAATAATTGAAAGACTTGCTTTATTATTGTTTGATTCGTGTAAATGCTTTCAGTAGCGGTGAAGGTGTCGTTCAAGTTAAAAGTCTCTAAAACCTTCGTATTTTGTTTTCTTTGCATCTTATCAGCATTTATCATTGATAATAGCAATTTGTGATTGCAATTGATTTTTATTTTTGCGTGAATCTAGACACTAATTGGACATAAGTGATTGAGTGCGGTGATTTGAAGAGATTCCTTGATAAGAAATGAAGAAAAGTTAAGTTCAAGCTGTGCCGAAAGTGAAAACCGAAAGTGAAAAATATTCGTGATCGTTGCTGACTCATCCTTTGTTAGAAGATAAGCTTAAGATATTGCGAGAGCTATCCCAAAAGGCTAACTCGGCTACAACACTGATTAAGTCTTATCTCCTTGTAAAGTGCTCGATTGGACAATTCGAAATACTTCGTTATCGAGTGTATTGTGATAAGAAATCAAACAAACGAACGGAAAAAATTGTGCAGTAGTTACAAGATTACCATCAAAAGCAAATGTTTAAGCAATTAATTCGTGAAATAGTGTTTTGATTAGTAATCACGTTGTAAATTTTGTGACGCGCAAATTTCCGACAGAAAGATTGGAGTGGCCACTCGAGAAAAACGCGGAATTTGTGTCGCAACGCTTATCGAAAAGCTCCAAACTTCACAAAATACAAAACAAAGCTAATGGTGACAAGTTTAAGCGTCAATAACTAATTATTAAATGATCATGGCCGAGTGTAAACATTGTGAATCAACTCTTTGATAAAAGTGGAATAATTCAAAATTGCTCATTTGGAAGCTTCTGGATTTACTGCGATGATAAGTAAAACTAGCGTCGACTCAAACGATGATGGATTACACAACGATGAGTCAAAATCCGATGGACTTCATTCGAATAAGTATCAAAGCACAAGAAAATGGGAATGGTCGTATCTTCGAGTGAGTAAAAAAAGGTTTCCTTCTTCTTTCCGTCTCTTGCAAATTTTTCACTTTCAGAGAGAATGCGAGAATCTCGGTCTCGACACATTCTATCGACATTACATTCATCGAATGCAGCGAAGTTATCTGTCGATACTTTTAGTCGTACAAGCTTTCGTTAGCATATCTCACATCATCATTCTGTTCATCGACAACGATGTGAGTCTCACGTACAAAGATATCGCGATTATAATGCTCATTAAGTTGATTCACGTTTCAGGACGATGGAGTTGACATTGTGATAGCTGACGCCTTGATTTATGCGTTTAGCCTTTTAGCTTTTACTTTATTTCTGTTGCCTGCGTTCAACGAAGATGTTTCGAACTTCTGGCGACCCTTTCTCTGTTCCTTCTTAGCAATCCTCAGTCAAGTTGCAACGGGTAAACATTCTTTGATCTGTGATATAAAGTTTCATTCACCTTATGCTTATCATTCATTTTCAGACTTAGCGATTCCGATCTATCACGCAATTTATACTCAAAATTTTCGGCACCTGAGGCCGATGTACGCTTCTCACAATCTCTTAATAATTTATATCTTCCTACCCATCTCGGACAACTATTGTTGTGCTCTCATGGGATTTATGACGACAGTTTGCTATGTAATTGTCATGGTGTTCGTCTCGTACGCTTCTGACGAGCATAAACTGATTAAAGTGCTCTCCGAAGTCTTCTTTCTGCTTTGTATCAACGCCATGGGTTTATTCTTTCGACTAACAAACGAAATTGACATTCGACGGAATTTCTTGGACCGAAGGGAATGCGTTCAAAAGAATTTATCGCTCAAATTCGAGCGAAAGCAAGAAAAAGAGCTTTTGTTGAGCATATTGCCAGAACATATCGCTGAGAAAATGGAGAAGGACATCAAGAGCATGATCGAGAAGCTGAAGCAAAAGCGAAGAACCAAAAAGTGAAAAATAAAATAATTGTACTTTGATTCTCGAAATAATTAATTGCGATGTTTTCAGTTTAGAACCGTTGATCGAGAATCCGCTTTCAAAGCGTCAATGGAGCGCGGTGAAGTAAGAGACTCCGGGGATTTACTTTTAATCTCAGAATCATCTAAACTCCATTTCGTTCCACAGCAAACTATACGCCGAGAAGCACAGCGACGTTTCGATTCTGTATGCTGATGTCGTAAGATATACGGAGATGACGACGCAATTACCTGTTCGTACTTTAGTGGAGACGTTACATGAGCTGTTCGTTAAATTCGATGAAGCATCAGCTGTGAGATTTTGACTGAAATCTTTTTTTTTTTGCGTCGAAATCAAAGAACGATTAAAATTGTATTAACCTTTTTACTTTTCGATGTAGGAGCATAATGTATTGCGTATAAAGTTTCTTGGCGATTGCTATTACGGAGTTTCCGGTGTGCCGATAAAAGACAGACGTCACGCGAGGAATTGCGTCGAACTCGGTCTGCGAATGATTTCAGACATCCGCGCTCTTCGAGCAGCGAGGAAGATCAACATTGACATGCGAATCGGAATTCATTCAGGAAGCATCATTGGAGGCGTGATGGGTTCGTGTAAGTGGCAGTACGACATATGGAGCAAGGACGTAAGCATCGCAAATAAAATGGAAACAACTGGTGTTACAGGGTAACTGACCTTGAGAGAACAATGACCTCTTTGCTTTGCTTAATCATAGCTCATGGTATTCACAGAAAAGTTCACGTCACTCGGCAAACTCTCGAGCTGTTAAATGGAGAATTTCAATATGAAAGCGGCACGGCCAGCGCGAAAAACGATTCTTACTTTCTGGCGAATAACATTGAAACATTTTTAATTTCGCCAAAGTTCAACGAAAACGTAAATAACAGTTCAAATTGAGTTTTGCATTATAGCGGCTAATGAATATTTGTCCTTAGGCGAGAGTGCGAGTCAGCGAGTTAAAAACTGCCGTAAAAAAGCCAACGTTGAACAGTTCGGTGAGTTAAGAAAAAGTTAATGACTCGTTCGTTGTTCAGTTGATTAATCGAGTCAAGTTTAAATTGTTTTTTTCGTAAAAAGTTTTCATACACCGAACTCAATCCGAACCGAAAGAATTTCATGATGAATTCAATGGAGCAATTTCGAACGATAATGCAGCAGACGAATACTGAAATGGAAAGGGAGTTGGAGCGAATGCCGATCGGGAAGTTTCAGTAATTTCTTACATTTATATTATCTCGAAAAATCTTAATTAAAGAAACTATCTTTAGATTGAATAGGTTTTTGATTCATCGACGAGCTTCACCAACGGAGCCGCAAAGAACTTTCTACGGCAGAGATTCTCTAACTGAAGACTTTGAAGAGTTCAATTATTATCAAGCGAAGAAAATTAATAAAATCTCGAAGATTTTTCTCCGTTTTGGCAATCCCAAATGGGAATGGACTTTCTTAAGTCAACCTGACTTACAATTGAAGTACAGCGTTGTCATGACCGCAGTTGTGCTGCTGACGATATTTGCTGTTCAAGTGTTAAACCAAGCGTTAGTAGTTTTACAATTCTAATTACAAATTTTTGAAAAGATCACATATTTAATTATCAAACAATTCTAGTAAAGGAAGCTTCTTTTATTGGTGCACATCAGTTTCGACATTTCTGATGTTTGCCATCGTCGTTGTTGTTTGGTTTAAAAAAGCTTGGGACTTCGTGAAGCCCTCACAAGAAGCAGACACCTCACTAACAATCCCGCCTGTAAATTGTTTCCTGAAATCACTTTACGACTTTTCCTTCGACGTCATGTCGAGTGCCGTGTGGCGAACGATAATTTTCTTGTTGTCTGCAATTAATCTCGTCGTCGTCTCATTGCTTCACTTGGTAAGAAATTTCACCGTAAGATCAAATGGAGTGAAATAACTTGTTTAACTTTACAGGTGGAGTGCAGCGTCGAATTCTCAAACGACGACAATAAAAATCCGTTTCTTAATCACGCCTTCTCGTCGTGCCTTCATTCTTGGGTAAGTAAGCTCTTGATTGATTTCCGATTGAATCATGTTATTTATCCAAACACAGTCTGTGACACAATGCCTTGTTCTCTGCGTGTGCATGGTCTTCTTGTTCTTGAGAATTCATTTCATGTTAAAGCTTCTTGTCGCTGTGATAATTGATGCCACTTACTATTATATAATCTTCCACTGGATCGGAGTTATTTATGACGTAAGTAGCAATCATGCAGTAAGATGGGAATTTTTTCACATTAAACTGTTTTACGATCGATCTCGGCGAAATTATAATATTTTCAATAACGATTGGCAGGTCAGCGAAACTGTAAACCCAGCGATGAACTCGAAGATCGCCCACTTTTTAAAGGTGGTCGTTGCTACTATAATCTTCCACTTAATCGATCGACAATCAGAATACATTCAACGCATCGGATTCATGTGAGCGGAGTCCAAGAGACTAACATAGTAAATTAAATAATTTTGTTGATCTTTTGTCCACAGATGGAAACAAAAACTCGTAGAGAAGAAGAAAACGGCAATGATCACAAAGAAAACAAACGAAATTCTTGTTCACAATATTCTGCCAGTTCATGTGGCTGAACTTTATTTAAGTCGACAATTCCGCAATGATTTTTACAACGAAGAGTATCAAAATGTTGCGGTGATGTTCGCTTCTGTGATGAACTTTGAAACCGCAGCAAGTTCAATAGAGAGTCAGGATATCAAGCTTAGGATTCTCAATGAAGTCATTTGCGCATTTGACGAGAAGCTGTTAACGTTTGCCGGCTACTTGAAGATCGAGAAGATCAAAGTCGCTGGCTGTTCTTACATGTGCGCGTGCGGGCTCGATCCAGGGCGTGGCGATTCAATTACGTCTCATAAGGGTCTCATCGACGGACGTCGCAGTTTAAACATGCTCGCGCAAACGTCAAAAAGTCTAAGCACTCCGCCGCCTCGTACACATAAACTCAGTTTACGTCAATCGAATAATGTTGTAATCGTGCTCGTTGAGTTTGCTTTGGAGCTAATGCGTGCACTGAAAAAAATTTGCGAAGAAAACGATAATTTCAAAGATCAACCACCGTTAAAGCTTCGCGTAGGAATATCTCACGGTAAAGTGATGGCAGGAGTTGTTGGACTATCAAAGCCTTTATATGACATTTGGGGAAACAGTGTTAACATGGCCTCAAGAATGGACGGTACTGGGGTTCCCGGAATGATTCAGGTAAGTCTTTGTTGCGTCAATCCAAAGTTCAATGACACTCTTCATTCACAATCAGGTGACGGAAGAAACTGCAATCGTATTGACAACATTCGGCATTAAATGCTTATCAAGAGGCTCGATCAACGTAAAGGGCAAAGGAATGTTACGAACTTACTTTGTTGCGATCAACGAAGCACTTGAGTTTGTCAAAGACAGCGATCTCCATGTGTCAACAAGTTCGTGTGAGGCTCAGCTCTAACGAATCGCAAAAATTCTCCAACGGAACTAATAAAAAATGTTTTATTTCGAAGCTAAGGTCGTAGAACGGCAGTTGATGTGTTAATCGAAGTTGATGGAATTCCCCGTTTTCACTTTAATTCTCTAGAAAATTCACATCATTCAAGTTATTAGCTAATCATTCAGCAACGAATGACTCGGAGCGAAAATCAACTATCCTTGATGGCGCTTCGATTACGAAATGCAATTAAAATTCATTAACAAGAGCTCTCGCTTTACATTCGAAACGTTGAAGGATCATCGACGGCAGCTTCCGCTTCAATGCACTGAATAACAAGTCAAATCAAATGTAGTTCAACGTCGCGGTGAGCCGCAATAAAATGTAAATAGATATTTTAATTAATTACACCACAGTACCTTCGGAACAAGCAGTGAATTCAGTTTGTAATTAGTTTGTAAAATCCTATAAAAGCTGAAATAGATTATATCAGGGTTTGCCGCTTCTGGCGCTTGCCGTTTGAGAGTTTCATTAGCAGCCGCCTTGAATGCTCTCTCGTTGATAAAACCCTGATTCTCGAGTACTGTGTCGCGAGCAGATTTTTCCCCGCTCCTTTGATGAAAAGAACAAAGCTCAGATGAAACTAACTTAGATTGAGACATTGTTTGAAGAGCTAAAAATCGATTTTTTTCTCTTTTCGTTTTACTTTGATGATTGCTCAAGTTTGCATAATTAAATCTTGCTCCATTAATCAATTATTTAATTAAAATTAATTAACTGAATTGTTCTGAGCGCGTCGAACAAGGTGTAACGAATGATTCTAATTGAATTAAACGTTAGAGGTGAATTACTAAGATATTTTATCAAAATGCTGGAGATGTTTGGACTTATAAAAGTTGTCTGCAGTAAAATAAAAACTTTAAATTGTATTTTTAAAGCGAAAAAATTCATTATCTTTTAGAGGATACAGGTTCGAAATCCACTCTGAAGTTCTGAGGTTTAATGATAATTCAAGTTTTTTTTAAAAAAATAGTAAATTTCTTTCTCTATTCTAATTGTGAATATTAATTAAATTGATTCAATTAGCTTAACACATAAGTCGCAAGCCATGTTTAGTCACGATGCATCGTTTAGTTACATTTATCGGAACTTAGATGAGTAAGAGCAAAAATATTTTGCAACGGAACTCAATCAAAAGAAACTCTCTGTTATTAAGATTTAATTCAATTGAGTCCAATTACGGCGCGAAACCAGTTGAGACAATAAAAATTAATCTTTTCGCGTTATTTATTGCAGCAATTAAGCGTTTGCTCGATCACGTATCCAGTATTTGAGAGTTGATTGCATGAGCTACTGGAAACTGACGAACAAGGTGTTTACTGAAAATGATTAACTGAACTTTTTTTTATCGTTGGGGCAAATTCTAAAAAAAATCTTCTATAAAGGTTTAATTTAGGAACAAGTGAAAGTTCCGTAACCTCAGACAGAGTCTCAAGAAGACTCGTAAGAAGGGAATCTAGAAAATAATCGAATATTTCTCTCGATCATTTCCAATTTTTGTGTAATTCCCAATTCCAAGACCAATTTCATTCAATCTAAACAACCTTTCCATTTCAAATCTTTTATTATTTATTTTGACACGGATGAAGCTTAATTTTAATTAAATAAGAAGATTGGCTTCTTCTCCACTCGAACGTCTAGCGTTCGAAGTTATTTCTGATTGAATAGTTTAAGTTAACAATTTGAGCAATTTAAGGCGCTTCGTTTCACATTCTTAAAGCAGTTCCAGGTGAATAACTTTTTGACCTACACTCGTCCCAAACTCTACGTCTTCTCTTCTGCTTTAAGTCGTTTAAGAAAACAAATTATTTGTCTAATATTATCCTAAGCAAAAACGTACAAAATTCGACTTTACTGACTAAATAGATTTTCAGATAGTTTTCCCCCTTTCCAATCCCATAAAAAAGTTTACGAATTAAGTCTTTGAGTTTATGAATCTTCTTCATCGTTGCTACTCGATGAGTTTATCGTCGTCATTGGTTTGACGTGACTGAGATGTTTGGTAGCAAGGTTATTCGTCGTATGATGCGTTTTTGGCGTCTTGAGCAAATGATAGCTGTCGCGATGAGCAAGAATGCGATGCTGACCATTGATAAGGAGACTACTTCCTCGTCTCAACGATCGTCGGCCCATTTCCAGTAGCTCAACGGTCGGATCTGTTGCGAAGACGAAATTCTTGTATGCCTGCACGAACACAAAGATTATGATAAAAGCTCCACCGACGATCATCCCATAAGAGAAAAGTGGAATTGCTCTTGGAGCAAAAACTGTTCCTAAGTAAATCCATCGACGAATTGGTGGCGTGAGTTCACTTATGCCCTGGTTTAAAAAAGATGTATGATTTATTTCAGGAAATTATTTTTTTTGAAGCGTTAAATGAAATGAAAAATGTATGAGATTTACGTCCGTCGTCCTTGAAGTTGCTATCGT
This sequence comes from Smittia aterrima, assembly GCA_033063855.1. Lineage (NCBI taxonomy): Eukaryota > Metazoa > Arthropoda > Insecta > Diptera > Chironomidae > Smittia > Smittia aterrima. The sequence goes on from CP093829.1 coordinate 15,168,685, forward strand.
CCTTGTTCATAATAATTTTTACCTCTTCGAGCCACATGATGGGGAATACAAAACTCCGGAAGTTGGAGACGGCTTGCACAGACGGTGCATTTTCAACCTTCAAATTTAACTGAACTCGAACTTTGCCTTCAACGGGAACGCCCAGTTTCTAGATTATCAAAGGTTTGATTAATAATTACGATCAAATTATTAAAGTTTAAAATTTCCAACTCACTGGTTGAATTTTAAAATAAGTTTCATGTAAATCTTGTTGTGGGTTGAGTCCTTCGACTTCTTTAAGAAACTTTGGATCCGCGTTATAGAAATGTGGATTTGAGATGAAGACTGGAGCACCTATGAGAGAAGAGAAGAATTGTTAAATGTGAAGAGATTTATTTGCTTGTCAACTCACCATATTGACATGGACTTATGTTTTGTAAGCCGTCATCAGCTTTGTAAGTGTCGTCGTTGAAGCATTGGTTATCTTTGTTGTCGCCGCCGTAAATATCTCTCGGCAGCTTGTACAAATCAGCGTCAATACCTGTGAGAGACGTAGAAGGTTAATGTTGAATAATCTTTTCGGGAACTTGCGCATGTTTACCATCTTTAACAACCGGCTCAACATATTTCAATGGAATGATTCTACAAAGATCTTTGTCGTAGACGTAAAGGAAATCAGATTTGGTGACCTCTCTTGGAGGGAAGAATGATCCTTCCGATGCTGAGATGTTATTACAAGGCGATTCTCTCCAGAATGGAAGTTTATCCATGCCGTTAAGTCGATCGAGATATCCAAACTTGCTCATTCCATTTTCACCCAATCCTGTGTTTATTGTTGAGACTTCCGTCAACGTTCCATTTCTCTGTAAATCATATAAATTCTATTAATTAGAGGTGACAGATTTAATTTCAATAAATCTCAATGTCTGGTGTAATTAAACAACGGAATCATTATTATTTAAATATCAGCGAGTGTAGTCACTAATGAGCAAGTTTATAGCTTCATCATTGTTTACAACTACGAGCGAATATATCAAGCTAAATGGGATTTTTCTCGGATTAGTCGTCTCGATTTAAATTCGTTGGCGATTTGGCAATCGATTAGGCGTGAAGCTCGGTTCATGGTCAAAGATTTTGCAGACAACTTAAAATTTACAGAGCTCCGGTTGCGGTGAAGAAACTAAACTTCACTTGCTTCCATTCCTGAGCTCATTGTTGGTTGCAAATTGAAAATATTTACGTGCAGAATGATTCGCAAAATATTTCAAATCACAGTGGCCAATAACAGATTGTATCTGTTATTCGTTCACTCTTGACCTGCTTTATCATTGAGATTTTGTCAACAAAGCTTTTGAATAATTCAAGCGAGCTTTCAGGAAACGACGATCTTGCCAATTATTTAAATTACTGACAAAAGTCGAGATCAAACCGCAAATGAACTGTAACAGTGCGAACCAAGCAGACAATTTCCTTAAACGAGTGAGCATCACAGGCTTCAAGCATAAAGTCGATTGCTCAGTGTGTAAACAACTTAACGAGAATTTCAATCACGTTGACATCGTCGCGTGAGTTAAAAGACAAACACAACTCATTGCGGGAATATTTAAACGAGAATTCTCATCTCGACAAGCCTCGGAACCTGTTAGTTTGACAAACCAGGTTTGTCATTCGTCTTACTCGGAACTTTATTCTCAAAGGATTTCCCACATTCTGCTCCAGGAAATTTTATATCATTTCTTCGTAAATTCCAATTCATCAATCTAATAATTGCGACAGATAAGGTCAATGAGAGTAAATTTTATTTGTGAAAAATAAGTTATTTATTTACATCAACAACTGCTTCACGAAGTAATTACGTAACGACCAACGAGAAAAAAAAAACAGATTTTTGACCTTAAATATCGAGTGGATTCGTTTCGCCGCACAACGAGTCTGTCAAGTGTTCGATGCGAATTAAAAAATGTGATTGATTTAGAGGAAACAAACTTTTTTTTGTAACTTGACTGACTTTCAAGTTGATGCTTAACGGAGCTTCTAATACCTTCAAGGATGATCAAATCAACGGCGCTCGTGTTCATGTTAATCTGCTCTAATCGTTCATAAACTGATAATTAAAGACCATTTGATTATCGATTGGTTTCACCCGCCTCATCGATTGTCGAACTATATGATTATACGACCGTGTCAATCTCAAGGAGCTTCTGGTGAAAACAACGATTTGAAGTTCAAACAACGTAACTATATCAATTAATTGAAAATACTTTCGAGGAGTGAACGAATCTCCGCTTTACAGCAAATTACATTCGATTACTTAGTAAACTGTGATTTTCGAATTCCCATCTCAATTAAATATTACGCAATCGATTGATCTATTAATTCACTTAGACAATTGATTTTATGTTAATTATTTTATTTTTCACGGTTTTATCCGATCTTAAGAACGAAAGACCTTGCAATTTTTTCATAATTAACGTCTCGTTAGTCAGCTAAGCTCTCAATGACTGAGCTTTTGAATCATTAACTGATTAAGTTTTTTTTTGTTGTGATTTGAAGTTTGTCGAGTCGAGTTAATTATTTTTTCGAGTAGCATCTTAAGACAAAGCTCAAAGTTTTAATGAGAAATCTATCAACTTAAAGCAACAGGTGTGAAATGATAGCCACAAAGCGTGCTGCTTGAGAGCTCGCAAAACGTTACCACCTTTTAATCGCTATTATTACTTCGCTAGCCATAAATTTACATTGCTCACACATTTTCCACCCATCATATCATTTGTCATAAAATTAACAGACAATTGCGTCCAAACCGAAACAACAATGGTTAAATCATTTTACGGTCAGCACGAGCGATAAAGACTTAAATCACTTACACGACAATAAAATGCAATAACATGACATTTATTTTAATTAAATAACGCTCAATGATTCGTTTTTATCTCTCCAACTTGTTCAACATACTTCACAAACATCGTCGCGTTAATTATTGCTCCCACGAGTGACAATGTTTTTATTTTTATTTATTGCAATATCAAGCTCAATCACAAGCCCCAAACTGTTATTAAACTCTCCTCTCTCTTTTTTCGGTTCAACAGTGAAACATATAATTTTAATGGAATTTGTGTTTAATATTCCTCTTTCTGTCACTTTATGATTATTGAAACAAATTAATAAAGCGTGAAGTTACACGTGAGAATTGATTTCAAGCTTTGAAATTGAGAGTTTCCGTGCGTGGACTTGATTGGCCTTTAGTTGGTTTCTGATTAAAACTTCATTTCAAAGGCTAATCATCGAAATCTTGAACTGACTGACCCTTGGCTCTTGGAATTTTTCTTCTCCACTTCCGGGGTTAACACTTTCCAGTCAATGAGATTTATTACGAAGGGCATCATCATCATGAGAACAAATCGCTTGTTTGTTGAATTTTAACGCAAACAATAATTGTTCCCTTGCACTTGAACATTAAAAGTTTATTAAAGCGGAAAAAATCTTGTCGAACAATTAGTTTTCTAAATGCTAATTGTTATCAAGTAATAGCGATTCTCGTATTCGATGTGTTCATGCATCCGTCAACGTATTAATAGGCGGGAAAACTTTTTTTTATTAATGGGAATCACTCTCGAAAGCCCTGACGAAGCAATTTTACGGATTAAAGTTCTCTCAAACTTCTCGGCCGGCGAGATTTGATTGAAGCTTTACGAGGGAAGTAAATCTTTCAACAAAAAGCTAATGACAGTCAACAGACAGTTTCGCAGAAAAACCTCTCGAGTTCATCAAAGGTCAAGCTGTTTCGAAGCTGACGAAAGGTTCTCAGATGATTGTCAATTACTAACAAAAACGACAATAAATTACGCTATCGCTTCTCGTTTAACGGAATTGATTAGTATGTGAGCGATCATTTTCGAGAGAAAAACAATTACCAATGACGTCAGAGTAAATCGAAATAGAAATTGCACGTCAGACTTAATCAATTATCGTCGAGTCATTAACTTACCCCGTTGAGAAGTCCCATTTTCGCCATCGGCCGTTTATTCCGCGGATAAAACTTGTGAGCTAAACTGACTAGCGTGTCGTCATAGCCAAACACGAGCTCATCCGCCGTCAGCGAAACGAAAGGCTTGTATTTGGCCGCAGTCAGCATCAGCGATATCGTTTTTGACACCAAATATCCCAAACTTTTGCTTTGCGTCGAAAGCGTCTGCAAATACATTTTCAAGAAAAGAACGAGGGGAAAAACAGCGGGAAATACGCCAAGTTTAATAATTGATGAAGCCATTAGAGTTAAGTTGCGTTATTAAGCATGCTTAACGATTAAAGAAGTTCACTTACTAGCAATGGAATATTTGGCGTCATTATCCGGAGATTCTTGTCGACGCTCAGCTCCGGAACGAACTGAAGAATCTTCTTATGCTGATACGAGACTGTATAATTATCATAAAACTTAATATTCACTTTTTCCATGTCTTCCCTAGAAAATGAAGAAAGAAAATTTAATCGCAATTGTTATAGGAATGTAATGAGGAAGTTTTGTATTTTAAAGTTCAATGAAGAGTCAATTGAATTTCAAATGAATTTGAAAAGCGCTAAATAGCTTTTGCTTTCAGTAAACTTTACGCAATCAGTGCGCGATCGAGCTTATTTCTTAAAATTAGGTCAATCAAACCATAAACTCTTATACGCGCAAATATTTAAAATAGAGAGAGGACTGAACATATGATCGTACTTAGTCAGATGAGTTTGCACATTTCACATTGAAATAAGAAGATCGTGCATGGCATTCAAAGACAAATCTCGTTAACATTAGTCATTGACTTCTTTCATCTCGTTTGTGCAAGCAGATGAAATTGAAATTTATCGCATGACGTTCTGTCATCGATAATCAGTCGCGGAGGATCATTGCGCTCACGTTTTGGTTTGTGCAAGCGAGGAGAGAGAAAAATGTCGAAAGAAGCATTTAAAGGAGAATGAAACATTCGCAAAACTTGTGAAAGAAAACAAGCTGAGACATGTGCAATTGAGCAAGAAATTGCAGAAATTCTCTTTTAACAAACTTGTTTTCTCCTGCAACACTCTCCGGGTATCAATTGCGACTTTTCTTTGAACATAAATCTCGGTGCGGCTTCGTTGGCCAATGCTTCTCTGTTATGATATGAGATGGAGAAAGAGCGAGTTTATTATATAAATTAAAAATGCTGCAGCACATTAGCTTTTCTTTACGAAATTCTCTGTGCAATGGTTCGGGGTAAGAGCAGAAAGCAATTCATGTCGATAATGCTGCATGTGAGGCTAATTTTTCTTATTGACACATCGAGCGGGGTAATGAGAGCAACCAGCAAACTTTTCTGGTGAAATTCTCATGAAGCAATTTAAACGAATTTCTCAAATGGTCTCTCCAATGATAATTAAAAATCTGAGACTCAATATTTTTGCAAAGCAAATAGCCATAACCATGTAACAGTTTGTCAAGATCTTTACACATGCTCGCGAGACTTGTGCAGCGTCAATTTGTGCAATTACTGCATGGTTTAAGACATTGGCAAAGAGATATTGGTAAAATGCAGCTCGGAAAATGTTCAAGTTTCCTTGAGAAATCTTCGACAGACGTCAACTCTTTTGCTTATCCATCAAAGTTCATGGTACGAAGCGAACAATTAACAATGTTAACAAGTTTGATCAACATACTCTTTTTGTTTGTCGTTTTAATTCCTTGACAGAAGATCTCTTTTGTGTCTCTCGTTATGGACTGAATGATAATCGTGCCAATGCTTGGTAAAGACTTTGAATTTAACAAGACACAAAGTGGTTGTCTTGCGACGATGAAAATCATGAAAAGTTGTTTGAAATTCTAAGCGACCTTGAGTTACTTTATGCAAGTAAAAGTCTCAATGAGTCTCTAACAATCTGACACAGAAGGAAGTTCAAGAACTTCCTGAGTTTCTGCATGCATGTTAAGGTAAAGTTTAACTCGTTTAATTCAGAGCTGAAGTTCCTCAAGCTTCATGCAATTCAAATGACTCGACTTACCTATAGACAAATGGTCCTACTTCAACTAATATCGGCTTCTCGCCATTAAGAAATCCTTCAGGATTCGTCACATTAAAAATGTAAACTTTCGTTAATCTTATCACGCCAGGACGTTGCCAGTAGTGAAAGCTAAGCGTTCCATTCCATAATCGCAAATTCTGTGAAGAGAGAAAATATTTTAGACTAGCTCGATTGTCATTAGCTTTCTACTTCACCTTTAATATAAAATAATTTAGCCAAGGAACAGACGATAATATGACACCAGCTATTAATGTAATTATTCCAAAAACTATCACAGCCACACGGTCTGTAAAGGAAGGCGAAAGAATGAGTAAACAGAGGAAACGAATCGATCTAATGATGATTGCGAATGAATTACGATCTAAAAATCTCATAAAGTTCTAATGGTCAGGTGCTCACATCCTCAATTTAAAATCTTCGGACTTTACTCGCGGAAGCCTGAATTCGCTCGTTTTCCAGCTTTATCGTTCAAATGCAAAAGAGAAGTTTCTTTACTTAGGCGAATAAAGAAGTCGTCTCGAGATCTCGTTTTTGGCAAGCAAGGTGAAGTCAAAATGTTTGCGCTAGTAACGTGAACAAACTCCCGAAATACAAAAAAAAATTATAATGAAAAAGCAAATAAAATGCTAATTGCTCGACTAACTAATGAATACTTTCGGGCAGTTCAACTCGATTGTCTTTGTGGATGTTCATTCACACCTAACGTCAATTTCGCACCTCATTTGACTACCAGCATCAACTAAGCAACGATCATGACATTGATTAAGACGGAATTGCTAATCGCTGCAAGCAGAAGTGTCGCGCTAACATGTTTGATGATATTCCTCATCGACAAGTTATACAAACAGGCTCGTTCTGTTATCCATCAACATTCATTCTCAAGTCTTACATAATGAATGTTTGAGCAGTAAACAAATTGCCTCAAGAAAAAAATTTGTGTTCCTGCTTTTCGTTAAATCTCAAAAGCTCCAATCATTGCCACGCGAGACATTGAACTATTGATAATGATTCGAATCGAATAAAAAGGGAAAAACAAAGCTCGAGAGTTTTCAATGTTAAGTCGTCATCACTTTTTCAATTAGTTACGCAACTTTAATGACAAATTATTACGCTAATGACTTCGCTTTGCTTTCAGATTATTTTTTTTTCGAAACCATTCATCTCACTTAACTGCGAATCTTCAAATTGGTGACTTACTTGAGAAAATTGAAATGTAACAGCAAAGTTTACTCGCAACGAGGCGTTTAGCTACTTCACAATTATAAATTATCGGCTTGTAGACCTCAAGCTACCTTGGCATTTCTATCAGAGATATTTTTCCTTCTCTCTCTCTATTGTGAGCAATGAAAAGATCAAATAAAACATCGTTTGAAGTCAAAAGAAAGGAGAGAGACACACACGTTGATGATTGCTTAGGTGTGACGACTAAGCGCTGCAGGCAATTGAGTGAAGTGAAGATAATGACACCGGTCATAGAGTTCAAGGGCTTGTAAATCGCTCGGAGCTTTCTTTTCAAATAAATTTGAAATGGGAAGATTTCAAAAAGCAGTAAAACAGCTTGAATTCCAATTAATTTTTTTTCTAAGCTTCCTTAATGTTTTCTCCATTAGAAAACTTGAGTATTTTCTTCTTTTTAATTCCGATCCCTCTTGAGCGTCAACCTCATTTCATGTGTGTCAAGGTCGTTGAAACATTCGCCTGAATTTATCTCGTTTAGCTATTGACAATTGTGCATCAGGTATACTCCACGCTTTGATTTTAATTACGAGCATTCGAATTTTTATTAATTGTCGAATGAGATTTTTAACGAGCAACTAAACATGAGCTGCTTGAAAATATCAATTCAAAACGATCATATGGTCGAAGGAAACATTTTTCTATTTTGTAATTGCGGGTTGAAGAATTCAAGACCATTACGATGAGCCATCGTCAGCTTTGTGTGTTGTAACGCGAAATCAATCGCAATTTAATAATTTGTTTCATTGAAATCGATCTGAGGATATTCGTTAAGTCAAAGCCGCAGGTGGATCGCGTGTACACGATCAGGGTTTGAAACAGAATTTTTGTCAAGAATCTTTTTTCTGGGGCAAAGCTGATTAGTGCAACACGAAACTTCTTCACAACGCAATGGATTTTTCTTTCACAATTCTCAAGTGGCAATGAAAAAAGTTATTAATAAGAGTCTCTGATGTTTGTTTGAGCAATTCGAGTATTAGTTAATACACATCGTTAATCAAGGTTGAGCTGCAGGTTTTCAAAGTGTTGAAGAAGACTTGACGACGACACACGGAGCTCACTAGTTCCTTTGGAATTCAACAAAATTCTGTGGAAACTTCAGAAAGCTTTTGCGCTGCCCCTCAACATCGAATGTAACTTAATTGAATATCAGGTCAGTAAGGTAGTAAACTGATGCAAGAAAAATGCAACTTGTTTTCATGAAAACATTTCAAGTTTTCCACTTTTATGCTCTTTTAGCTAAGCACACAGACAGTTGCGCAATTTGTATAAAATAACTTGAATGAAAAAGCGTTTATTGTTATTAAATCGCTTTCAATTCTGTTTTAATGCATTAAGAAGCCCGTTGCCTTTGAACCACTCTTATAGAATTTAATTTGCGGATCATGAGTGGAATGATTTCAGTAAACCATCGGTAGCAAGCCACGATTGCAATTGAGTCGTTAAAGGTATTAAAGCCATCAACAGGTAAGTTTGAATGTCGGCTCAGCGATCTTTACATTCCTAAGCGTCGTGAGGATGTTTCGCAAGTCGACGATGAGCTTGTCATTAAACACGGAAAATTTAACGAGACGATCAGATGATTTCATCGTTCATCGAGGAGAGAAATGTTTGACTACGGCGACTAATGCGTGTGAATTCGTTTGTGGAATTGTCATCAGTTAACCTACAGGTCATTTGCTGTCGTCTTCGAATTGAAATACAAGCACATCGCACAAGCATCAACTGACCACAGACACGAGATTTATCGAAAAACGAATTACTTTCGAGTTCGACACTTACTACTGTTAAATTTAGCTCCATAGGAGATGAGCATCGAGAGAGGAGTTGAACCGCGATTTACTCGCGGGAGTCCAAAGATATTGTTGCTCGCATTTTGACCGACTTTTAGGTAATTTTTGTGTAATCCCATATTAATGTTGAGGAGTATAATGTCGCTCGACGCCCGATGATGTTGATTATCTGAAATAAAATGAAAGAGAGGGAAATATTAAGTGAGCTTGGCTTTTTATTTTTAGTTATGAGTGAATATATTATCGGATTAAGATGCAATAATCGAAGCTGTAAGTGCTCCGAGGCTCTCACTCCATGCACCTGATGCATTTGGCAGTTTTAACAAAGTAGCTTGGGAGAACGTGCACAAATGTTATTGATCTTGACCTAAACATATTTCTCAACAGTCACAAATCTACTTCACGAACTTCATGAATCAATCACTTCATAAAACGCTATTTACAAGTTGTGACAGCAGCAGCAAGGCGATCGAACTCTTGCCGGTGCAAGAAAAGTTTACAAACTGTGCGAAAATTGTCGCTCTGTTTGCTCAATGATTTCTTCTCAATCTCATTGCGGGCAATCTTTATTTGTCTTCTCTCATTCATTGTCCAGTAAATTCGCAATAAAATAATTATTCTTATAAAGACGTCGAAGGTTTTAAACTTCCTTAAGGGAATGAAGAGGTAAACGAATCGATTCACATTCCTTATGAAGTTACAGTAATCGCCCCTAAGTGACAAAATCACTGTCAATTATTTTGACCTTACAGATCGCAAATATCGAGAGTGTGAGTGAAGTTTCTGGGTGATTGTCCGAAGCTTCGAAAGGTGATGAGACGAAAGTAAATTATTTTGAACAAAGTCAAGGCGATAAGCGAAAAGTTATCGTGGCGAAGTGTCATAAATAGACTTTTTTTTCGTTAATTGCCTGGCTTGGCTCAGAATGAATTTTGCGATCGTGCAATCGTAAACCATATTGCATAACAAAGAATGTATCACTGAAATTCCACGCAATCACGTGCAACTAAAATCTTGTTCGACTTAGTGCGCTTCTTTGTGCAAGTTGACAGAAGTGGAAACAACTTAGTCATCAATACGAGCATGCACAGAAAAAAAACTAAAGAAAATTGTCTGGAGTTGTGTAACTTTCATGGTCTGGCCTGTTGCAGGCCTTGACATTGAATACTTCTCGCTCTTTTCTCTTTCTTTCACGTGAATTTATCTTCGCCTTTGTAAGCGAAAGAGAAATTTTTCTGCAGCCTCCTCAGATCGCGAACGAGTCTGTAGACACTCAAACAACCTATTATAGCATGCAAGAGGAGCACAAAAGATTTTTGAGATTTTATTAATATTTTTACTTGTCGTCTTCTTTTAAAATCACTGTGTGATGTAAAGTTTATATTATCACTTTATGTTTCGCCGATCATTGGAATGATTAATCCAATAATATTGATGCGGCGCGAGGAGAAGAGATCAAGTGTCAGCTTATTGCTGGAACAGTATTGACACGTGAATTGGGTTAACGGGCCAACTAATATCATGGTTTTAACTCGTCGAAGTCATGCATTAACATTACATAATCGGCGAAAACATGAAAAGAAATTTGTCGGTAGAAAAGAATTTTCGTAGTTCGGCCTTCAATTATCATTTTTTTTTTCAGTCGAGCGCTGACATTTTCATGCGCCGTCGCGTTTAATTTCGGCAACGATCAGCCGATTCTATCGAAATTGGTTTGACGCGAAGCTGCAACGCTTGAACTTTCTTGGTAATTATCCACGGCAAAGCGAATCGACCTTCTTATGAATATTCAACATCTTCTTGTGAGTAATAAATCTTGGAAAATTGACTTCGCGGTTCCTTGACTCTTGTAATTGAAATTTATTAAACACTCCACATGAATCGGACTGCAACATAATTTTTTTGCAAGTTCATTACAATGAATTCTGATTAAACAATAAACTACTTTTGCTCTATAAATGATGCTTTGACCTTCTTCTGTGCTTTTCTCTTCTCATTATTCGAGGCGTCATAAAAGGAAAAATAATGAAACATGCGACAGAAACCTTGAATCTGTCGAAAGCTTTCTAACAAAGCTCTTTTATGAAGCGAGCGATCAACTCACGGTTAGAGAGACGACGTCGAAGTGAAGAAGAAAAACAATCATTTGTGATTTAATTACACTTTGCATGAAGTGTTGGACATTTTTTCGGCGTTTAACACTCGGTCACGCCAAGATGTGATCTCGTTGAGCTTCTTAGCATTCACGCAACGTTTGACGAGTTATCTCATCGTTTAATACAAATAACTTTGGAATTGATTATCACGCAATCGCTCAGAAAAGACACGAAGCCTCACGAGGAATTTTAATTTTAACATCAGTCCAATGATGCATTCGCACGCATAAATTGTGATTGCGATGCTCTAGGATCTCATAAAACTTAACGATTCTCATTTGCAATAAACTTTAACTCATGACAATTTAATTCCATTTGCCAAGAGTAACTTTATGTGATGTTCTGGCGGAAAAATAAATAACGAGACTGGCATCTCTAGAGGATCGGTCAGGGTAAAAACAGTTCTTCTCATCGATGCCTTTCATTAAGTTTCTTTATTGCATCGCGCTATTCGCAAAGCAGAAAATCTGCAGCAGTGAGATGAATTCACTGAATGTCTTTATGAACTGGTTGGCGTGGAAACTGTGTCAACCCGGGGGAGAGTAAAGTTATGTAATCAAACGAGATAACTAAACGATATTTTCTCCTGCTACAGCTGACATCGATTTTCTTATATTCGGTTTATGATGATGTGAAAGACGAAACGATAGAGCACCATTAATCGAGAGTGAGAAAAGCATGAAGTTAATGTTATTCAATGTTTAAAACGCAGCAAACTTGATTTCGTTGAGTACTTCTGTTGAGACAGGTCAGTTATGTGCACATTTGATATTTTAACGCATCTGTTGTGAAACAAGTCAATCTAAGGCAAAGATATTGAAACATTGTCGCCACTTTTTTATTATCCATCAATTAAATGAAGTTTATTTATCCAACAAATTGTTGATTTATTGAAGAATCGAAGAATATGAGATTTGCACAAGCGACGAACCCAAGTCAACTAAGTTTGCTGTCTGCCCTTGACAACGCTCCGATCGTGAAATGCTGTCATTTCCTTTCGGGATTTTCCCACGAGTGAGTGGGAGAGAAAATATTTCTCCAATTATTCGTCTGAGTCAACAAAAGATTTTATCGTAATTGAATTCCCAAATTTTTGATTGATGAATTTTAAAAACTTTTTCTGTTGGTTTTTCGTATGAAAAACTTCCAACATTTCCACAAAATTGATTCAAGCGTGTGCACTGAGAAATAAAGCACATAAATGATCATTTAATGCTGCTTAACTACGTCTGGCATTTTTTCTCAATTACCTCGATTATTATTTACTCTAAAAATTGTTCAACAGCTTTTAACACTTTTTTTTCTTTGTCGTTGTGAAACGAGCACCGCATAGCTTGATTTTAGTTTTACATTTTTTTTTTGTGGAAAACGTATCGATTTCTTATTGGAAAAGTTAACAGACCGAAGAATTTTCTCAACAACACCTTTGGCAATTTTGACAAATACTAAAACTTCTTTTCTGTACTTACGTTTGAATTGATTCAAGTTCTGATGATTCGATTATCCTTGCTCAGCTGTTGTCTTTCACACATTTGACAATCTTATTTTTTCCGTCACTTCTTCGATGGAAAGACAAACTTCAATTTTGACATGCACCTTGGAAATATCTCTTTTCATTCTACACGAAATAAAACTTTGTCGTGATATTATCTTCTTCCAATTTTCCTTTTTAAAATTCAAACAATTTTTTGGCACTGATTTGTGAAAAGTAAACTCAAGCACTGTTGCCTTCAAAATTCTAACATTTCGTTTCGTTATCACAGATGATTCGTTGTTTAAATAAAATTTCGAGTACTCCAAAGGAAATCGAACAAGGATTTTTCAATTTATCTTTTAACTCCGCACAACACAAAATTTAAAATATACGCACACTTGATCTCGCCTTAAACTTCCTTTAACTAAGTGAAGTTGGAAAATGCTTTCCTAAACAAAAATTCTCGGATAAGCGAGAGCCCGCGAAACGTCTTATACTTGCAATCGCGAAATGTATAATGACTTTACCTGAAACTGAAAAAAAATCATTTCAACTATACAGCCCCAGTAAGTAAGTAAACTCAAATAATTGAGTACGCTGAGTAGTTGAAGAAAAAAAAAGCACATTGCTCAGTCGACGACAACACACTAGCGCAAGTGTTGAGTGAGAGAAGCAGCAGCGTAAGATAATAAGCGTGAGGCAAATTTTCGCGAGAGCTCAAATTTTCATCTAAAAAAAATTAACTCTGGACTTTTTGCGATAACTCAAAGAGAACTGCGAGTTCGAAACTTCTTCATTGATTGACGTAGTTTGATGATTTTGCGTAGAGTAATTATAGCGGTTAAATTACTTTGTTGATCAATTCAATTAATGTGGAATTTGCAAGAAAATTGAGATCACAGGTGAGGAAAAGAGCGAGAAATTTTTACGAAAAACTTTAGCGAGCGCATGAGTTGCAAAAACAGATTATATAATTGTAATGAACTTGCCATTACTTGCTCGCATGTGCTCAGATCTTAGTTGTTATTGTTGTGAAAGCAGATTTGCTTAAGCAGCGCAAGAATTTTTCTTGCAGAATCTTCAGGGTCGAAAGGGGAATTCTCAACATCTGGTAGGTCTCAAAGTTTACAAACGAATATGCATTGATTTCGTTTATGCATAATCAGATCAACCTTGTCAACCTTTTTGGTATGCCGTCAATTGTTCCAAAATAAGTTCTCAAACAAGAACCAAGGGAAAGTGAAAGCACAACTTTTTGCATACAAGTTTCCTCATTGACGTCAATGCGATGATTCCCACACAAGGTGCGACATCGTTAAGAGAGGTATTTATACAATTAAGCCTCCGAATTGATTCACGATCCTGTTTTGAATTGCATCGAACTGCAGTCAGAAAGTCACCGAACTTTGCTTAAAAGGAAAAGAGAAGGCTTTTTACTGAAGACAATTAAATTTTGCTTCAGTTTGTCCACTCGCTTGAGTCAGCAAACGCAACGAGATTTAATTTTCGTTGATTCGTTTATGCTCGGAAGATAAAACAATTACTTATCAACGTCCGATCTTAATTAACTTCATTTGTCTCGTCAAAATGAATGTTGGCGATGAATTTATTCACCGGTTTTTTTTTTGTTGATGTGATGGTGAATAAAAATTTGAGCAAAACTCTTTAAACAAAAGTTTTTTTCTATGATTGAAGAATAATTCGCGGATTTTCTGAAACTCGCAAATCTCAAAATTACTTCTATCGTCATCATCGATTAATCTCCCCGCAAATATTTAATTCCATCGCTATTAGCATTCGACGAAATGCCGTCAATCAAAGTCCAAAATGAACAAACTCAGGAGCAGCAAGTAAATTGTTTCGAATTAGAAATCGACATGATCATTGGATTGATGATTGAGAAACTTCTGAGACTGTTAACTCTTGACCGTTGATCTCACATACAAAGTGCTTCTTGTAAATGATCATAAATCTTAGAACTAAGTCTTTTCTTAAGATGGAAGAAGCGGTATACGATTATCAGTTCGTTGCGCAAACTTTGTTTTTAACGGTAACAACTCCTTTGCATGCAGTTTAACTGGTCATCATGCAGTAAAAATATAACACATTTCATCTTGTAATTCCCCTCGGCCGATCATGTTAATGAACTTAGAAACCCCGACGAGTGCCTTCAAGTTCATTTTGGCTTACAACTTGCCGGGAAAAACCTTGCAAACCTTGAGCATGATCTCAATTGAAAGCATGATTCGCAGAAAATGTGGACATGAACGTAAATATGCAAGCTGGCGATTTCGTAATTACGATGAACTTGCCCTTACTGTCCGACTTATTCATGCAGATAGAGAAGGAAGTGCACATACGTAGCTCTCAACACTTACGTTCGTCTATGTCGTGAAATTGACCCTTAAAGCAACGATGATGGTACACTCAGTGATATTTCAATGTCACCGGCTTCGTAGTTGTAAGGCGAGTGTGGATAAACATTATTGGAGTTAACAAAACAGTGTTTTATTTTGGGAAATAGCAACGGCTCAGTACAGGCGTTTGTCTAACAATCAAGGCAATCAAGATGTTTGGACGAAAATGTGAGTAATTTTTTTATTTCCAGATAGCTCCAACGAACACTCACACTCGCAATAAGTGAATAAGAGTGAAAAGGCAGATGAAGCTGCGTAGTCACTTTAATTCGAAAACTTCTGCGCAACGATTCCGCGTGAGGCTTTTGAAAGATGATTATTAGAAGATTTAATATTGAATGTTTACACAGCCATCGAGATGAGAATAATTCTGCGATATCGTTCTCGTCTAAAACCAGGAAGTTTTTTTTGGCAAATTTCGATTGTTGGAAATTCTTAATATTCTTGTCTGATGTTTGTGATTCTCTTTAGACTCGACGACAAGAGAATATTAATGATTGATTGCTTAGAAATAAAGATTAACATGAAAAATATAAATTCATTTTCCTCAAATTCTTCACTGCTCAACGTCGTCAACAGAAGCGCCTTCGATTGACATCTCAAAAACACTTCCGAGCATTCCCAGGCGCAATAAAAAACATTCGCCTCGCCTTTATGACTTTCCTGAATTTAAGATTTTAAAAAAACATTAAAGTTACAAATGATGTTCAAGTTGTTAGGAAAGCGATTCGAGCTCGAGAAATTATTGTTCTGTGGATAATAAATTAAAATGTTTGTACCTTCACACACGAATTAACTTCAATCTGTGACAAATTATGCTGAGAGTGAGTGAAGAGGGGCCGAGATATTCGACTTTTGATATTGAAACTCGGTTTGTACTCATCCATGTTTATTTAAATTCGATTAAAGGTTGAAAAACGAAGGGATTTTAAAATATTAAAGGATCAAAATGCGAATATCTCTTTACTTTGGAATTAAATTTTTTTTGTTGTTCTTGATTTTCAATTGTTTTAAAAGTTATTTGTATATTTCAAATCAGATTATTGATTGTCTTAAAATTCTTGCATCAATTAAATTTCGATATTAATTCTACTGTAGAAAAGTTAGCCTGCAGGCTGATCCATGGATCGGATCCATGGATCCAAATTGAGGCAAAACCGAGATTTGGATCCATGGATCGACCAATCCATGGATCGGAAAAAGATGCGAAAGCCGATCCATGGATCCAAATTGATGCAAAAACGAACTTTGGATCCATGGATCGAAAAGGGGAAATATAATTTTCAAATCTTGATATCTCGATCCATGGATCTGGGATCCGTGGATCCAAAAAGGATTTTTTTGCTGAGATCGGGTTCTCGCTTCATGAATTAGGGATCCATGGATCGAAAGGGATTTTTTTTTGTTGAAAGACAAATTTAAAGTTTTTCTAAACAGCCTTTTATTTCAGTTTTAAGTTGTGAGCTTGTCTCGCTCGTTTTCACATAAAAAATATCTTTTGGAACAATGTTAACAGAATCAGTTTTTCTTATGCTTAACAATAACGAAACTGAATCCATCTCGTTGAACTTCGCGTAAAATTGCTTCTTTTTTTAAGGATTTTTTCGTAGAAAAAACCTTATTGTGGCCACTATGTCTGTCTGTCTGTCCGTCCGTCTTTCTGTCAGCAAAAATCATAAGTTGCCATAAGTTGACGGACAGACAGACAGACAAAAACTTATGGCATTTTATGGCTCACAGATAATATATGATATAATATATAATATATAATATAATATATAATATATAATATATAATATATAATATAATATATAATATAATATATAATATAATATATAATATAATATATAATATATAAGAAAAAACCTTATTGTGGCCACTATGTCTGTCTGTCTGTCCGTCCGTCTTTCTGTCAGCAAAAATCATAAGTTGCCATAAGTTGACGGACAGACAGACAGACAAAAACTTATGGCATTTTATGGCTCACAGATAATATATAATATAATATATAATATAATATATAATATAATATATAATATATAATATAATATAATATATAATATATAATATAATATTGCGGATAGTTGGGATAGTTGTAATAGAAAATATGAAAATTTAATACCGAAAAGCGAAAAACGAAAAAATCCTTGTACCACGTCGCCTGTGACCGGTCTTCTGAATTTTTTCATCTGACTTGAATGCATCTTCGCGAATTTCCATGGTTTTCAAGTTCTTGCAGTTAGACAGGAACAGATCGAAGATTTTCTTTGAAGCAACAAATCCTTCTCCTAATTTGAAGTGTTTCAGCTGAGGCCAACCTTTACCGATGGTTTTGATACTCTTGAGATTCAAATGATTCATAAAGTGGTCACATTCTACTTCAAATTCTTCGATGTTTGGCATTACTCTGATCAATTGTTTCAAATTTTGTTGTTTATAGTAACGGACCTTGATATGAGTCTTTTTCAAACTCGGAATATTCACTCCTTCGAAAGTTTGAACGAAAATGCCGGAGAAGCTGAGATTCTTGAGCTTTTTGAGTTTATTGGCGATGACCATCGTTAGGTCCTTTGAAAGATTTGATTCGTGCAGATCCAGAGTTTGAAGATTTGGAAGGTTGTCGATGAATCCTTTCATTTTTGTCAAATCAGAAAGAATGTAGCCTTTAACACTAAGCTTTTGAACTGAGAAGTTTGGACGAATATTGAAGTAAAATGAGTCTTCTTTTGGTAGGTTACAAGGGAAAACGTACAATGATTTCAGTTTGCGATATTCATTTAAAATCATCTTGTACGCTGATGGTGGGAATCCAGGTCCAATACTTAGTTTCTCCAAAGTATTCAAAAACTGTTTCATGAAGAGCAGCAAGTTTTCTTCGGAGCCGAACAAGTCTTTATAATCACAGAGCGAAAGCTCCTTGAGAGGAAACTGAATCGATAGCATTTGGTCAAAACGAATGTTGCTTCAATGCAAGTACCGATTTACTATCATGGATATTCATATAAAAAGTATATAATTTATATATAAATTATATATAATTCCTTGGAAATCCCAGCGTCCTTCTGGCAGATCAGAGATGCCTCGAAAACCTCATCATGGAGTTCGACTTTGTATGCACCAGCAACATTCGTTTTGACCAAATGCTATCGATTCAGTTTCCTCTCAAGGAGCTTTCGCTCTGTGATTTGAAAATGCTTCAAAGAAAATCTTCGATCTGTTCCTGTCTAACTGCAAGAACTTGAAAACCATGGAAATTCGCGAAGATGCATTCAAGTCAGATGAAAAAATTCAGAAGACCGGTCACAGGCGACCTGGTACAAGGATTTTTTCGTTTTTCGCTTTTCGGTATTAAATTTTCATATTTTCTATTACAACTATCCCAACTATCCGCAATATTATATTATATATTATATATTATTTATATATTATATATTATATTATATATTATCTGTCTGTCCGTCCGTCTGTGAGCCATAAAATGCCATAAGTTTTTGTCTGTCTGTCTGTCCGTCAACTTATGGCAACTTATGATTTTTGCTGACAGAAAGACGGACGGACAGACAGACAGACATAGTGGCCACAATAAGGTTTTTTCTACGAAAAAATCCTTAAAAAAAGAAGCAATTTTACGCGAAGTTCAACGAGATGGATTCAGTTTCGTTATTGTTAAGCATAAGAAAAACTGATTCTGTTAACATTGTTCCAAAAGATATTTTTTATGTGAAAACGAGCGAGACAAGCTCACAACTTAAAACTGAAATAAAAGGCTGTTTAGAAAAACTTTAAATTTGTCTTTCAACAAAAAAAAATCCCTTTCGATCCATGGATCCCTAATTCATGAAGCGAGAACCCGATCTCAGCAAAAAAATCCTTTTTGGATCCACGGATCCCAGATCCATGGATCGAGATATCAAGATTTGAAAATTATATTTCCCCTTTTCGATCCATGGATCCAAAGTTCGTTTTTGCATCAATTTGGATCCATGGATCGGCTTTCGCATCTTTTTCCGATCCATGGATTGGTCGATCCATGGATCCAAATCTCGGTTTTGCCTCAATTTGGATCCATGGATCAGCCTGCAGGCTAACTTTTCTACAGTATTAATTCTTCACGTTTAAGAATAACCAAGGCAAAAAGATTAGTATGAATCAAAAGTCAAAGCAACAAACTCTCTGAGACATAAACGTGAAAGCTGCATCAAAAATCAAAATTCTTTTTATTCAAATTCAAATAAACAATTTGCATTTGTGCATTCTAATTTCACTAATTTGATTGACATCATATGACTTTGTTTGACAAATATTTACAGAAGTTATTTATTGTCTCGAAACGAGATTTGGGTTTTAAAAGTGAAACCTTCTCGAGTATCGTTCAAACAAAGCAAAAGAGAATGTTCGCATGAGTTGCAACCCTTTTTCGGAAAATATTTCTGCACGAAGGGACAACAATTGAGCAAACATGATAGAATAATATCACAACATATATTTTAAATCAATTGTTGCGAATCGACAAGCTAATGGGCCAATTTGTTGGCAATAATCTTTGCCCACCTTTTTTAATTTACGATACGAGCTCGTCGACTTTTTAACGACTTCGCTCAAATTTTTATTACCTCGAAACAATTGCTGTTGTCACTGAACCAATTTCTGTGATCATAAACTTCCGACTAATCCAATTAAGTTCAAATTAAGTTAGAAGCGAAGCATCGCAAATCTCTTCCCGTTTAACGAGAGAGATGAAGCACGTGACCAGAACAAATCATTTGTTTTCATTACTCGGAGGCGCAGCAAATGAATGGAAAATTTATCAGATGACGCAATCTCCGGAGCGGCAAATTTCCGTATGATTTTATAATTTTATTAAAATCATATTTTATTAATTTCAATATTGCGAGGGCCCTTTTATTTATTAAAATCTTTTTCCCGTTTATGTTTTGTGTCGGTGACAGATTTTTGTTTACGGGAAATTATTTCTCGCACCCCTCGACAGTGCTAAATACTTCGGCAAAGGATCTTACGGAGGACTCGCTCTACACGTTTAATGGGATCGTATAATAAACATTTTACATTTATAACATGCTTATTGGTACTTTGCCTCCTCGGTACGTTGTCTTCTCTTTCTCCGTTCCCTGTTGAGGGGTTGAAAGAAAAAATCTTTATCCTTCGATATCATTGCTGCCTTTATTATTATTACATTTCTCTCGCAATTCAATAAATTGCTGAGGTAACACTTGCAGTTGACGTTTATATGAAAAGAATACATTTCCAATGCTCCCGCTTTGCTTTATAAAGTCTTACGCTGTGAGTCGTGTTCTTTCTTCTTATTTAACACTCAATCGAGTCGAATTGAGACATATTTTACTTTTAATGCGATCAAACGGTTTAT
Source organism: Smittia aterrima (assembly GCA_033063855.1). Taxonomy (NCBI): domain Eukaryota; kingdom Metazoa; phylum Arthropoda; class Insecta; order Diptera; family Chironomidae; genus Smittia; species Smittia aterrima. Next base: position 15,189,165 of record CP093829.1, read on the forward strand.
AAAAACAAAAGATTTATGTCGCCTAATGCTTAATTGAACTGTTCTCCGACTTCCTTTCGATTGAAAGTAAGTTAAACGACGAGAATTTTATAGAAGAACATGTCAACGCCAGATGACTCGTATTTTTTTAATAGAAACTTTCACTCATGGATAAAATTGCATTTCCTTGTTCTGAAAGTTTCAGTTTCATCGTCGACATCATTAACATAAATTCAGTGCCAATAATCATAATTTCATGACTCCATTCTAGACTCGACTCGACTCTCACTCGCACTTGCCATTCGGGCGATGTATTATGATTATTTTCTTGTGCAATAAATTTTATTACCGTTCTCATCTCATCCTCCCAGCAACGTGAAAGCACATAAAGCTCTGCCATTTTTGTCGACGAAGCATATAAGAAGAGAAAACATCATCAAATATTTAAAGGATTTACAAAATTACAATCAACTCTTATACAACGCGATGCTCCTTAAATTGAGCTGTTTTCATGTTTTTTATTGATTTTTTTCTTCTTCATCTTCGCATCTGAAGGAAATTGTCGACTTCCTAAATATCGTCATGAGAAATTATCCTTTTTGAGTGTATTCGAAGCCACGCCCTCATCTTAAGAAAAATATGGCTAGAGAAAGGAAAAATCACGAATGGTCTAACTGAAATACTATGCGACGAGCCCTTACCTCGATGATTTAGACGAGTTTCCTTGTTGAACTGAACTGTGTTGATATTCGTTTGGCTGAGGAAAAAACGAACTGATGACGATTGGGATGGGTTTGCAGACGTTGTCGAGGGTTGAAATGTGCAATGATGATGATGACGATTCTATTATGTACAGCGGCTCCGTTTCCGTGTTGCTAACAACATGAAACTCATAAATGTATTCAGTCTTTCACGAGTCATTGTCCCGGATGTCACGGAAAGTCGAGAACTGCCGAGAGATTTCTGATTAAGTGTTTGGAATTAAAGTCACTAATTTTTTCGCTGTGATAAGAGAAATTTCGAGGATTTTAAAATGTCGACAGCGTTCTTAGTGGATAATATTTTAAATGAAGACAAGGATGAACAAATGGATTCTTCGGGAACGATTTCAGAATCAGATGAAAGCGATTCGGAACATAATTCTGACTTGAAGGATTCTCTTTGTGATTCTCCTAAAAGCTTCAACAGCATGAACCATCGAAACTCACCACTATCTGAAGACGAGTTGATTAGAAGCTACACAGTGATTCAAGAGCAAGCGGATAACGCTGAAAACATAAGTGAATTTAGTTGTGCAAAGTGTGGACACTTTAATGAAAGTCTCAAGTCAAGCAGTGAAAATATTGAAGACAAATGCGAAAAGTGCGGTTTCCACAACGATTTCTTTCGAAGCTCAAAGGATACGCGCATCAAGGAATTGCCGAATAAACCTGTTCTAAAGTTTAGCGTCTCCGCTATTTTGAGTGATACGAAACGAGATTGTGTTAAAGTTAGAAATGGTAATTTGATTGCAGTTAAATCTATCGTAAAGCGATTGATCTCATTATCCAATCATCGAAGGGGAGCGAGCGAAAGAAAACAAACAAATCATAATTTATACATTCATAATCATAAAAGGCAATTGAACGTTATTTGCAGAGAAATAGAGTGAGATGAAGTGAAAAGCGTCCTTGGATATTCAATAAGTTTGTCGATTTGGGGGAAAATGTTTCAAATTTCCTCGTTCACTCGACGATGAAAAATCAATTGAATCGAGAGAGAGAAAAAGTTTGCCAAGTCGTCTTGTGTTACACAAGCAGGGTAAATTGTTAGGAATCATTTAGAATCATTTTTGGGGGAGAGAAGAAAGCGAAACGCTTTCTAAGTGAGATGCCAGCTGACGCCAGCAAAATTAAAGTGTTTTCCACTCGCTTACGAGAATCTGCTTTTATTATTCCGTTTACAACTCTTGTTAGTTTTCCTTATAAAGTTGAAATCATTCCCAGTTTATAAATCGTACGGTGAATTCTTCACGACGATTGCGAGTGCAGGTTGACTTTATTTTTTCAATTGAAGAAAAAGATTTTCCAATGGAAAATTCTTCCGACAAGAAACAATTTGTTGGCAAAGATTTTAAAGTTAAAGAGTTCACATCCTTCGGCTATTCTCATCACAGCCAATTGCATCAACAAAGAATTTCCTTCCACCAAATAAAATCTGAAATGAAAACAAGGCGTGAAGCAAGTTTGAGGCTTTAAACGAGCATTCTTCTCATTCACCAAACAAATCGTATTTCATTATTTGTAAACTGATTTCGATAAACAACCCCTTGAAGGCCTTAGCATGTTGTCTTTCAGTTCGCTTCATGTGGGTCTGAACGATCATAAACAAGGCTGTAAAAACATTGAATTTTTTATTCGGCTGAGAATTCCGAAATTGTTTTTTAACCTTCTTGAATAAAAGACTCAAATCCTCCAAACCTAATCCGTCTTTTGTTAAATGTTGCGAAGAGGGATCAACATTGCCCACGGGATTATCACTAGTTCAGCCCATTTGTTACTCTATTAACTATCATTGTAAATAACATTAAACCGAAAAAAAAAATTTTTTTGCATCGATCATTTGTTTTTTTAAGTTTTATTGTTAACAACAATCGAGGGGATGTAAAAACGACCCGAAAATGTCTCGTTTTCCTGCCACATGAAAATCATGTGCAATAATTTTTTTGGCGATGCTTTTATTGCATTTTTTTATTGTGGGCTGGTCACATATTAATTTATCATTTAATGACGTTGCGTTTCGTGTTTTTTTATTCCCTAGATATCCTCCGTCAGCTCAGTCTGCTGGAAGAAATTTGCGAAACTCTCATTAATCGTCGACAAGCAGACAGAAACTACTCAAAACTCTTCTGTCTCTGCCACGAGAAATCTGTTGCCACGATAAATTCATAACTTTGCTCTTGCTCAGAAAACTTTTCTTCATCTTCTTCCCTCAGAAATTTAATTTTATTCAAGCGATAAGATCGCACATCAGATTCTCCCATCACATGTTCATCAAGACTTTCATGAGTTGTAAATTGAAGAGAAAATTCTGAAAGCAAAAGTGTTGACATGTGAAAGCGTAAACTTTGCCGCTCGAATTAACGCCTTTCCAGCTTTTGTTCCCTAAGCTTTTTGTTGTCGATTTGTTTATTCAAATGAAATCACTGGATGATTCCAGCTTCTGTGTTCATAAAGTCAAGAAATGACTTTGCTACTTTCTGTTTTCATTCAAAGGTATTGCAAAATGTCGTCATAGGTTTGCTTAACTTCTTTGACGTCGTTACCTAAGTAAATCTTAAGTGTTGTCTCGTTTCATTTGAATTGACTTTAAAAATCCAAGAATGAGTGATTGCAAGCGAAGGTGTGAAGAGAAGCAATTAATTGTCTGACGAATCATTTATTCACGAAGATCGCAACAGGACACGACACATTTATTGCTTTGAAGCGTTTTAGTTATAACAGACCGCTGGGCTTAAAATTTACTTTAAATGTTGTAGAGTTTCATGCTGAGTCGCTAAACAGCTTTGTCTCGCTATGATTAAACATGACACCTCAAGCTCAAGCAAAATAGATTTTTTTGTTGCCGTAATGATGCAAATATTTATAAGCCTCTGGACATGAAACGTTCAATTTCCGAGTAAACAGATCAAGCTCAGCGATCCAATTAATAGATTAATAATCGGAGGGCGGATCTGTCACGTTCGTTTAGAGGCCAACGAAGATCATTGGAGTTAATGGAATTATTTTGAAAACAATGTTTGTTTATTCGATTTTCCTGTTTGTGTTCTACAGAATTTATTCAACCACAAAACCTTTGGCCTTATATTCAACAAAATTTAATTCAACAAAATCACTTAACGAATCCCGCGTTCAACCATCATTCCCATCACTTACATCCCAACTCGAACGGCCTATCATCGCACGTAAACGGCATTAATAACAACAATAACGGGAGTGAATCAAACGGTTTATCGTGTAACAACAACAACAGCAGCCCTGAGCATCATGCAGTCGATAGTCGTGATAATAAAGTTATTGCTAAACCACTACCGAGTCGTCCCTTCATGCACCATGGGATTAATCACCCGCACTTGCATTCACTATTGGCGCACTGCAGGAATCCATACATGACAGGTAAACTAAGCTCAACTAAACTGCACGCGTCCGAGTAGCAAATGAATTTGATAATCATGAAATTTCGTTTTCGTTTGGAGTAGGCGGAGGCCCACAGGTTTTCCCACTTCCCCCAGGTGCGTTTCGATGTTGTGCAACATGTAAACAAGTAAATTAATTTAATTTTGTGTTTTCAGGACAAGGATTTCCATGGGCACACTCGACAAGAGGAAAACCTCGACGAGGAATGATGAGACGGGCTGTGTTTTCAGGTAAACGATTACTTTAACGTCATAATTTATCAGAAGTCAAAACAAGTCTCTCGTCTTTCTTTGTCTCATTCTTTTTGTAGATTCACAACGAAAGGGTTTGGAGAAACGTTTTCAGATTCAAAAGTACATCAGCAAACCCGACAGAAAGAAATTAGCAGAACGATTAGGGTTAAAGGATTCTCAGGTAAGAAGACAACTTTCTTCACGACTCAATAAATTTTTCGTCTTTTCTCAATTGAAGATGAATTGCTTTAAATAAATCATCGAGATTCAATTCCAATTACAAAGCAAACTAAAATATAATGACTCGAAATAGTCGAAAGATTCCTTTGGTATACGATTTTCGGGAAAAGGCCCCGCCTGTTATTTTTAAAAGCGACTGAAATAATCTCCGTGTGTTGAGCATTAAAAAATATTTCACCAATATTAACAAAACGAGCGACCAAGCGCAGACGCAATCGACGATAGCAAAGATTTTTTTTCGCTCTTGTTTCTTGTTCTCGTATTCGGGTTAATGTTTTATCGTCGAAACAAAATCATGAACAGCCTTTGCTTCGTCTCAAAGCTTAAGCGAATGATTTGCAAATAAAAGTTTTAATTTATTGACGAGCTCTCGTGAATTCTTTAATTACTTACCACTTGTTTTGCTAACTTGTTTATGCGAAATCTGTTAAAGTCAAGCTCTCAATTCTTGATGTTCAAAAGACTTTTTTGCTTTAAAGAAAAGCACGAACCATTTAAATGCAAGAGAACGGAAGAAAAATCAATATTTGCCAAACACCAAACTGCAAATAAAAACCACATTACACGACCAGAAGCAGAACACGCGGCTGAGGCGGCGGTAAACGAGTGGAAAGCTAGCTACAAGAACAATAAAACTTTTATTCTTTTTGCGTCATGGAAACACTCGACAAAATCGCATTAAAACACTCCGGGCTATGAAAACCGATTAATTTGTCTTTTTTGTGTGCTCTTATACTCTGGCTCTCGATTATTTATTATTCCTTAAATATCTGCCGTTGACACATTAGACTTTGATGTTTGCTCTCGTAGAAATACGCACGACGTGCGTTGCAGTCATCGCTCGTCCTCTTTTGTGCCTGATGGCGAGAAGAAATTTCTGAAATTTTAAACTTCTTGACGAGGGTGCTGGCATCCAAGGCTGACAGTCTAAAGTTGAGTAACCATAATCATTGACGGAAGCATAATTTGATTAATTGAATCTCCACTGCTCATGAATTTGATGGTTTTAATTTTCTCCTTCTCACTTACTTGCGAAAGAAGAATTATCGGAGGTGTAGAGTGGAAATAATGTCGAGGTTCACGCTGTTTCTGATTTCAAAGTATTTTAGAGGGCAAATTGGATCGCTCAAAAGCATAATTGCTGCTGCTGCTCGCACTGAAGTTTCTAATTCCTCGCGCGGTAATTTCCGTGCCTCGATTTCAATACTCAAATTTTCAAAATCGCGCGCTTGTAGTTCGCAGCTTGTTTCGAGCTTCACCGCTCGCCACTTACGCGCATTTGCAATTGAAGTGATTTTCTTCGGTAGAAATTAATGAGGTTTTTTGTTGATGAAGTTTTTTTTTGGAAATAAAACTGTTCCAAGGTCGTCGAGAAACAGTTTTTTTGCAGCTCTCAATGTCTGCAGAGGCTCGCATCGACTTGGATGATGACGCTCATTGAAATCAATTCAGCATTGATGATTGAGTAACACATCAATTAATTTAAATTAACTTTAACGTTCCGTTTTACATTTGTCGGATTTCTCCTTTTGTGGAACAAGAGGAGGAAGGAAAGGTTCGTTTGACAAATGATCAATCAGAGACTTCACGCCTGTTTAATTTCTATGAAGAACACAATTGTTCAGATGATCGATGAAAGTTGTGACTATCGACAACTTGCCAATTCTCTATGCTGCAAATGAACTAAAATTTGTTACGCAAATTTGTCGAAATCAATAATTGAGAAACGAGATGAAAAATGAAGCCACGAAGCGAAATCCTCGGGATTGCGGATGGAGAGAAAAAAAAAATCGTAGCCGTGTGATTCGATGTGGAAATTTCATTGTTGATGACTTGAATTTTTAACAGATTTTTTTTGTGCCTGTTAAACTGCCAGTCAGGGAATGTTCATGTGCACTCAAAAAGCATGTTCATTGAAAAGAAAATCTTTGTGCCGAACAACAACAAGGAGAATGACGTTAACTGATTGCTGAACAATTTTCCCAGAGCCTCCTACTTCATGTTTGATTATCACTCACTAAATTAAACGCAAAACACACAAAACCATTGTCCACTTTATGGTTCATTATTGAGTTGGAGAGGGAAATGTGGCGATGCAATTTAAATTGTCTCTCGTCAGCCTCGTTCGCCTCATCGTTCACAAACGATTAAAACTGTAACATGGCCATTCAGATGTTAGCAAAAGTCAAGCGAGTTTATTGTACCGAGATTAACTTCACTGCCTACTCTTTCTCGTCTCTCTATGATGTGTCTGCATTTTATTATTATTGCTCCACAGAATCTTCACACTTGAAAATGTTTCCGGCAAAACAATTTCGGATTTATTTCCATTAAGTTTCTCCTCTCGACAATGAAAGAGGAAAAGTTTTCATTTTCAAAAGAGACTTTTCCATCCTGTGAGCTATAATTACAGTCGCTTCGCCTCCTCTCTGCTCATGCCGTTCGGCTTTCACACAACAAAATATTAGATGTTTAGTGCATTTGACAGTTTTTAAAGTGTGGGCGGACATTCGGCGCACGAAAGCGACAATGTTTTTGAATTATTGTGTGCTGCCTTGTCTGGCACCCTTTCGAAAACTCGCTTTTGAAGTTCTACGACTCTCTCGAATGCTCGTTCACTTCCTAACGCTTCGCAGTTCATTCCCATGGCCTTAGAATATAATTTAAATTCCGACCGGTTTGTTTAACTGTTATCAGTTCACGAGAAGCATGTGTGTGTTGGCAATTTATGTGCATCGTGATCAGCAAAGTTCGTAAACACGCATAAGCAACTGAATAATTCACTTCGAATGATTTAACTTTAGAAGTTTGTCAATTATCGACTCGAATCTCCACGAGTTAAACAATGTTTAGCTTCTAATCACTAATCAAATTTATTACTTCAATTACTTGAACCTGACACGTGCTTATTGTTCCAAAGTGAACTAATTGACTGTCGGCTTAGAACGAATAAATCTCATGCAAATTCTTACATCAGCCTTTCACACGATTGAGACATTGCGCGATCAGCGATTCAAATGAATTAGAGATAATTGTTGCAATTACTTTACGATTAAAGCAGCGACTTGTGACTTTCTCAATCTTTTTATTCGATTCACGCAATCAGATCATAGATTCGTTTCGGGATTTCTAAGTATATCCAATTTCTGTCAAATCATTCTCACATATTGACATTGAGCAAGAATTCCCCAATTGATGCGAAATCTTACATATGTTCTGTAGAATTGATTTGAATGAGTTTGTTTAGAAACGCGATACACGAAGTATCTGCAAATTGGGAAAGTCATTAAAAGATAAATAAGATGTGGAGATTCCTGAAAGTCATTGCGGTTTCTTTTCCTCTCTCTCTCTGTTTGTGTGTCAACTAAAGATTCACAAATATTTACTCTTACTTCGGAGTTCTCTGATGTGCAGAAACAGAACAGAATTCAATTTGCTAACACATTTGTTGACGCATTCAATCAACGTCAATGAGAAGTCAAATAAGAAGTTTTTGTGATAAAATAAACTGTGCTCATCGAAATCCAAAAATAGTTGTTTTTCCTTCTGTAATCCAACGCGTGCAGAACGATTCTCTCGCCTAAAGACAATGAATGGCAACGACAGCTAATGATTTTTTAACAACTCTTGAAGCGATTTCAAATCAAATACCAGAAAAGTCTTTTTATCCGCTTTATCCTCACCCTCATCGCTTTGAGTCTTTTCTTCCGGGGAACGTAAATATTTGCCGATTAGAATTGTTGAAGGGGGCGAACGTCGCTTCTAACATTTAATTGATTTTAAACTTTATTTAATTGTTCAATTACACGAGAATTTCTCTTCGGGGTGAGATTTGTTGATTGCGTTATCTCCTCCGCAAGTTCGGGAAATCAAACTTGAGCTGCGGTTGATTGAGAGTAACGTTGTTTATTCATTGGCTTTGATTTGTTTCACCCTCGGGCTTTGAGCGATGTCAGTTGATTTCTTATGCAACTGCCTGGGAATCTGGAAGAATCGTTTTATGGCCAATTATTTAAATGCTTGATTTTGTCTGCGAGCTCTTCTCCCCCCGCCCATCAACGACTGCACACAAAGTCGTGAGTGTTTCTAACGTTTTACTGATGATCGTCAGCGTATGTTACAAATTATTTTGTTTTTCTTTTATTCTCGGGGGTTGAAGGAAGTCACCCCACAAAACGAGATTGAATTTTCCGCCGAGCTGACTCAGCCCTCAATTCAAAGCACTGACGATTGTCGGATGAACGAATTGATTTATTTTTCTACTCCGAGTCGGAGGTTAATCGAAGGAACATATTGAAGTGAAAGGAAAAATTGGCTCGGCTCATGATATCATTATCAGATGTTTAAGAAATCGATTTGCTAAAGCGAAAAACCATAAAATGCAAAAGCAACAATTTCCCGTCGCACTTCGAAGGAAATCAAAAGATTATTCAAGTCTTTCGAATGCTGATAACAATTAGAAGTTTTAATTAAAAAAATGTTTTGAATAAGCGATGAATTTCTTGAGAATTTTTCTCTAAAAGATAAATTGGAAAATAAAACTTTTCTAATTTTCATATCATTTGAATTTTTCTCATTTAAATTTTTTCCTTTCGGTGACGAAGGCAAACAGCGAGTCGAGAGTCTGTTGTTGTTTGTTGGGATCGAGACGAACTTTACTTTAAATGGAAAACTTTTTTCATCCTCGAGGGTTTTTATTCTGCCGTCTTTTTATTTATTCATACTTTCTGAATGGGGTTGGGCGAAGGAGACAACGGGGATCGGAGAAAATGGAGGATAAGAGTGGAAATAAAATGGAAAATGTTACTGCTTTGATTGCTTCCTGTGTTTAAGGAAGAACTTATCGGAACTTCTTTGAAACTCAAACACTGGACGTTCACGCGAAGCCTCAAGGTTGAAGTAATCTCACAATTGTTTGCTCGCTATGAAATCACTTCTGCCTCTTCTTTTTTCTCTCGAGAAATAGATAAAAGTGAGAGTGCTAGTTCTCGCATCTTCACGCACGTCATGAATATTAGCAAATACTTGATAATCTATTTTCTAGAACAAAGTAATTTAAATTTTATTTCTCTTCTTTCATTTCAGGTTAAAATTTGGGTAAGAATTTCTTCGAATCGTTGAGATTTCTTTTCTTCTCTTCAAATATTAAATAAAATTATCTTTCCACAGTTTCAAAATCGCAGAATGAAATGGAGAAATTCAAAAGAACGTGAATTGTTGGCAAGCGGCGGCTCAAGAGATCAAACATTGCCAAACAAAAATAATCCCAATCCCGATTTGTCTGACGCAAAAACTGATAGACAACCATCGATGTCACCGCCGTCATCAATCTCGCCATCAAACGGAGACCCGCAGCAACAGAATCAACAAATGAGCATGAGATCACCATCGGAACATTCTTCTCCAAGTAAAGCTTCTCCAGTTGATCAGAAATTTATGGTAAAGAAGCCATCAGAATTTAAATACGAAATTGATGAGATGAACTCGCGTTCGTCTCATCCACCAATTGGCCAATTGTTCAACAACTTTTACGACAACCAATCATCGGACGGAAGTGTAAAAGCGTTCAATGGTCAAAGCAACTCAATGTACTATGATGAATACGATTCGAATGACTCAGATGATAGTGAGGAAATCAATGTCACGTGACTTTCTCCAAAATCACAAATGACAAAAATGTAATCAATTGAATTGTTCAGTTCTTTGTAGTGATTTTAAACAATTTACTTTTAAGTCAGCCGAATTTGGTGAAGAGCCGATTCTAAATAATTTTATAAACATTTTATTTCTGCAAAAATAATTGTAACTCTTAAATAAAAACTTAATAAAAATCTACTTCATGTAAAATTTTTATGGGGTTTAAGAAAATCGTTTCCAGATTTCTGAAATTCGCGACTGCAGCCACCTCTATATCTCAACTATAGTAAGGTTCGCTGTTCCAAACATTTTTCATGATACATTTTGCTATAAAATATATATTACTACTTCTTAACTTATCTGCGATTAGATGAATATAATTGAAATTGTATTTATAGAAAACCATCATTCCATCAAATTTATTTTGTAGTTTCATAAAACGAAACAAAATAACAAAAATTATTTAAAAAAAAATATTTAACTTGAAATGCTCTCGTCCGGGATCGAACCGGAGACCTTAGCCGTGTAAAGGCTACATCATAACCACTAGACTACGAGAGCGTCACAAGAGTGTGATGTGTTTTGGCCAAAGTCGCATAATAATATTAGCATTTCATGAAAATTAAAGGATAATAAGCCAATGACCCGAAAAATAATTAAAATTATTTTGATTACTACACGAAATCGATTGTAATAAGCATTAAACATTTTCAAAGTTGTCTAAAATTGATGTGATTGACAACTGAAAATCTGTGGAACGCCGAAGAAAATGGTTTGAATCTGAAATCTCTCCCTTGATTTAAACAACAAAAGTTGTTTTCAACGGAATAATGTAATTTTGACACAAGTGATCAGAAATGCTTGTATTTGAAACATAATTTAATAATATAGATTTAATAATAGTTCAAATTTTAATTAAAAAAATATTTTTCTGTATATATAGCAGTTAAAGCTCAATATTATAATTAATTAAAATAAGAAATTGCAAAAAAAGTTTCCCATACCGGGAGTCGAACCCGGGCCTACCGGGTGAAAGCCGGTGATCCTAACCGCTAGACCATATGGGATTGTCTTTGCGATGAAAAACTTCTGGCAGTTTGCCGTTCGAGTTCATGAAATAATTTTAACATTAAATTCTACGTGCAGACTTCAATGGTGTTTTTGAAAAACAAGATTGTGATATTTGCCTTCAGACTGAAAATTTGACTAAGTAGTACTATATTTCGAAAATCAGTAGTCTTCGGAGCTCTCGCATACCAATCTCCAGGAGGGTTTCAAAAATTGTTTAATTTAATTAAATGATAACATCAAATTTTACTTGATACTCTTTTCAGTGAATCTTTCAGTTAGTTTCCTTTCTCGTTTTAAGGGTTCACATGTGAATTCTCTACGAAAGTTTCTTATGCTTCCAAACATGGACATTCTCGTAAATATTTTGGAGAAAAATATTTTGTTTCATTTTCATAATTAGTTTAAATGAGCGCTCTGTCAAACATTCTTCACCTCTACGACATCCCATATGGTCTAGCGGTTAGGATCACCGGCTTTCACCCGGTAGGCCCGGGTTCGACTCCCGGTATGGGAAACTTTTTTGAAACTTTTTTTAAATATTTTTATTTAATTAATATTTTGGATCGCAAAAAATTATTTAAATGCAGAATATTTTGTTTTAAAACGATAAGTCAAATAAAACAATCGACGCTGAAGGATATACACGCAGGCTTATTACGGATCATTCAACTGTTCCGAGGGACTCATTGGGATAACCGATTTTTCCGTAGCTGAAAAAAGAAAATGTGTGAAAGTTTTCACTGGGAAAATCTCGAAAGTGTTTAACGGGAGCTCATGAGAGAAATCGCAGGAAAACAAGTTTTCACAAACTCGACTATCTTAGCTTCGCTTAACATCTCATGATAAAACTTTAATGCAAAACTCTCATTTCGTGGAAAACTATTTTCGTATACTCGGAAAATCTGAAGAAGAGAAAACATTTCACAAGAGGCAGAAAAAAAATTGAAATATTTTTTTAAAATAAATTTTTATTTGTATCTTTCAAAGATTTTTAAGGAATTTCGATAATAAAATTATAATAAAACTCAACTTTACTGAAACTTCTGAACTTGCTGAGAAACCCAACTTTTAGCCGAGCTCGGCGACAACAACTTCTCGTCGACGTTTTGATTTAGTTTTCTAACGTTGAAAATTGCATTTCTGATTTCTGGAGTCTTCAAATTTGACGGTTTCGTTGGCACTGGCGGTGGCGATTGGAGTGATGAAACGAGTCGATTTGCTTGCTCACAACGAGTTGACTTCAATGCAGATTGTAAAGCGAGATTGGGTTTCTTTGGTATTTTAGGCGGAACTGGCTTTGCCTGTTGTTTGTTGACTGTTGCATAAATGTGTTCATCTGATTGAGAACCTGACTCAAGTTTCCGTTCATTTGAATCGTCGCTGTAAATCGCTGAGTCTCTAAAATCATTCTCAAGAAGACTTTCTGCTGTGTCTTCATAGAAAGAGTCAGAAAATGGTTCAGGTTCATGCATTTGCTGCTTCTGAGGATCACAAACGCTGTCTGAAGACGAAGAAACAACCGAATCTCGTTGACTCATTGAGTTTTTGTTAACGAAAATATTGACAGCTGATGGGAAAAGCGTCTTAGGATCGGCATAATCGACATGAGCGATTCGATTACCCAAATCTTCGCTGCCTTGACGATAAACTGGCGGAACATTCTTCAAGTTAAAGCAGAAACCTCCGTCGACACTCTTACGACTGCTGATACTTGCAGCAACGGACTTCTGAGAAGTTAAATCATCTTCTTGTGACTTCATCGTAATAAATTTATGCAAAAAACTCCGTGATCGTGTCGTCAAAATATCTCTTCGTGTTAAGTCGTTCATGGAATCTGTCGGCGAGTGTTCAGTTTTTGTATCATCAGAGCCCGAACAATTCAGTTGTGAGATCGAGTTGCGTTTGTTGTAACAAATATTAGTATCGCTGTTGCTTATAGCATCGGTGAGATGCGAAGGAGAACCTTTACCAACGTAATCTCCATCGATTGTTTCTAAGCCTTCATTCGAGTACGTGAGGGTCACATAGTCGCACTCTGACCCATCATTATCCTCGTCGTTTATCGTTGTTGATGAAATATTATGACTTCTAGTCAAATCAATTGCCTCCTTCATCGATGATGACGACGAGACTGACAGAGATCGTTTAACAATCGTTGGAGCAAATTTGTATGGAACGTGAACGTTGCGAAGTAATTCTTCGTATAATGGCTCGTTGATTGGTTCAGTTGATTTTGATTCCTTAAGCAAAGATTTATGTTGTGTTTCCAAAGCTTCGGTAAGTTTTCTATTAGTTAACGGAGATCTGTCCATTTGTTCCAAAGATTTTCGACGCAATGCTCCAGACTTTATCAATTTCTTATTGCTGAACTCTGATTTTTCAAGGATCGATCGAATTATTTCAGCATCTTTCTTCTTTGAGAAATTCATTGTTGACTTTTCAGAATTTAATTTGCTGGTGGTTGGGATTCCGCTGCTGTCTTGCTTGTCAGTTCCTCCATCCGAAGCTTCAACAATTTTTAAAATCGTGTCAACTGTTTCTGAAACATCATCACCCAAGTCTGTGTAGAATCTTGCAGTTTCCTTCTTCGCTCGTTTCTGCTTTATCTTTTCAATTCTTTTTGGCAAAGTCTTTGCATTGTATTGCTTGATTTCAAGCGGCGAGAGTGGCGGCTGACCATCAGTGTCTCGTGGGGGAAGTTCAAGTAAATCGTGCTGATCCTCGTTTCTCGATTCTGATTTGCTTCGATTCGGTTTGAGTGTATCGGTTAGTTCCTTTTTGATTTGCTCGCAACCACAGTTTACTTGATGATCACATTTGTTTGATCTCTCGAAAAGATCTTCACGTGAATACGAGATGAATGATTCTCGACGTTCACCAATTCGATTGCGTTCTAGCGACGTACTCTTAGCTGCCGCTGTTTTCTTTGCTTTCTTTGAACGATAGCGAACTTCACTTCGCCGATATTGATGGCGACGTTCCAGATACTCGGGAGTTGATGATGAATGAGGCCACTTCCAAGTGTGCTTGTCACTTGGTCGTTCTAAAATAAATTCAATTAGGCAAACAGTCGAATAAAAGATTTCTATTTTCTTACCTTCTTCATCGCCCAACTTGAAAACCAATTCCTTTGCTCGATTTGGAATATCAAAGTGCTCCAACATCGCTTGCTTCACATGCTGAGCCCACAAACGTTTCTGATCACGATTCTTTGCTGTGAGTTTGATTTGACTTCTCGGATCGGAGAACGGAAGAACGTGGAAACTTGTTGGATCTCCAGGTAAATGCTCAACAAGCATCAAAGTCTTGCACTGAAGAAAAGAAAGAAATGAAAAACTATTTTTTTTTAAATCACTTTAAACGTACAGGAATATAAGTTTTGAACTGAAGTCGTTTATCTTCCTTCGGCTTCGTAATGATCAACATTGTTTCGAATAGAAATACGATGCGAGGTTTATTGTGCTCCATCAAGAGCCCTTCTTGCCGTAGTTCACCTAGAACCGTCAGATCAGGCCCAAGCCAACCATCAAGAATTCCTGACAATTCTTTCACTCGATTCTTCTGCTCCAATTTTTTCTTGACTTGATCGATGTTGCGTGCGACGCTTTTCATCATTTCGTGAGCCTCTTTGACCTCAGGCAAATCACAATGTTTTTTAAGACTCTGTTAAAAATCAAAGTTAATTGAGTTCATTTAACAACATTTCAATTAACTCACATCTAGAAGTAAGTGATATTTTAAAATCCTCTGAACTGGCTTCAACAAATACGATCCCAAAGGCAGAGTGTGCTTCAACATCTTTTGCGTTGATGTCAATAACGAGTTTGTGTGGGAAGCTTGCAAAAGTGAGGTCAACAAGGAGATGGCATCAGGATAACTTGTGCTGCAAAAAAAAATAGAAAATATTAATTTAGAGAGTTCAATGACCTTGAGTTAGAAAATTTATCAAGTGGAACAAACATGTAAATGAAACTCGCGATATGTATCTCGAGAAAAATGTATTTCTCTTTTGTTTGAGACGAAATCATAAAAAGAATTTGTCATCAAGTTTGCTTAGTAAGCAATCAAAAAATATTTACAAAAAGAAAAACCACGAGGTTGCCTTGTCGATCTTTATTGAATCGAAAAACAAAGTGCGCAACAATTTCTCATTGTGACTCATTCATCGGTTCAAATTTTCTTCGTTCTAAAGTCGTAAACTGTTGCTTCGATGACAACGTGAAGGAACATTACTCCGTCGTGAAAACAAGAAAAAGTTTTTAAAAATCATTTTGCGAGAATGGCAGCAACCGATATTGATAAAACAAAAATCATTTAGCGTCAGTCGTTGGATTCTTAGGAGCCCAAGAGCTCATTTTTGACATTTTCAAGATAAAGCAAAAGTAAAACAAAATATTTATTTGATTAAAGAATATAAAAGAGTCTAACAATGGAGGATCAGGAGGTTTGCGAGCAAGATTTCATCAGAGAAGTTCTAGCTTCGATCGGTTGGCACAACTCGTTTGTTCCGATCGCGAGTGAAGAAAACAAGAGACAGCTAGAAATTGTCAAGTGCGTCTCCCATGCAAAAGTCGAGAGAAACCAGGCGATGGATGATCGTGGGAAAGAAGTTTCACGACTTCGAATTTTACTCCATTCAGCAGACAACGAATTCGATCAAAGCTTGAAACTGCTGACGGCTCACAAATCACAATATTCAACTGAACATCATTTGTTTAAATTGTCTGAATATGACGATTCAAAGTTCAAGCAAATATTGAAAGACACTTTGAAACTTCTGAAGGTGCAGGAAGGTGAACAGGAGAATTTAAAAGGTAATCAAAGTTTATTTTTTAAAACGGAAAGTTTCTAACTTTTCCAATTTTAGTGGAAAGAGATAAAGTGAACGCTTCGATTGACAAACTTGCTGAAGGAGTTCAATGGGCAAAAAGCGCACTTGCTGAGTGGCGACAAGTCATGGCATCAGGCGAAGACACCAAACTTCTGATTGAAAAGTTCTGTCGGATGGACATGGGAAAAGCTGAAGCCTTGGACTCAAAACGAAAAATTTTACACGAAGCGATTGTAAAGAAACAAGCAATTCTCGTTAATGTTTATGAGGAAAAGAAAGCACTTGAGCTTCTTCTCGAGCGAACAGGTCAGCTCTATCGACAAGCCCATTTAGAGCGACGTCATTTGGTTAACACATGGAAAGATGCAGTTAATCAAATGAATCAACGAGAGAAAGAGATTCAATCAACAGAAGTTGATATTGAAGCAGCGAAGAAGATTACTGATGAGAAAAAAGCAGCTTTAGGGAAAGAAGAAATGTTATTAAAGCTTAAGCAAGAAGAGAACCGCGAGACTGAGCTTTACATTCAAGAACTTAACATAACTTCATCGGAATTGCAAAATCGTTTGCTAAGACTTGAAGATTCCGTTGCATTGAAGAATTCAGAGCTACTGGCATTACGGAAAGCAGTTCAATATGAATCGCAGAAGCTGATCGACATGAGAAGCGAAAATCGACAGATGTTGAAGGAAGAAAAAGACAAAGAAAATCTTTTGATTACAACAACTGACGAGCTCAAGTTGATGAGAGAGAAGTTCGATAAATTTAAGAACAATAACTCGAACGCTCAAGAAAGATTGAAGCAGATTGACGAAATGCTTGAAGCTGAGATTAAAAACAAGAAGAAGATTCAAGATGAAGCTGATCGACTCAGTTCAACTTTATTCCGATCGGAACAACAGCTTAAGAAACTCCAAGAAGCCGAACGAAATCTTTCTCTTGAGAATCAAGCCCTCGAAGCGGGAATCTCTCGTACACGTGCTTCATGCAAATCGCTCGAGAAAGAGCTCTTGCGCCAAACCGAGATTCTCTACAGTGTTGACTACAACATTCAACATGCTGAAATGCGATTAGCTTCGATGAAGGGAACGGTGAATGAAGAAGAGACGAAACGATTGGATAATCGCCGTAAGCGTTTGGAGAAAATCTACGAAGATAAAATTAAAGCTGACGAAATGATGAAGGTTGAAATAGCGAAGATCGAAGAAGACATGAGAAAGCTTTCAATTGTTTATCAGAACTCAATCGCTGAGTTTGATCGGATACACGAGCAATTGAAAGAAAAGAAAATCAGCGTCGAGGGTGGCGAAAAGCAACGAAAGATTCTCAATCAGCAAAACCAAGAGAAGCTAGTGGAACAAAACCTTTTAAAGATAAGAATCGCTCAAATGGAGAAACAGATTGCGAAACAAACCGACAAAGCTTATTCATTGGAGCGACACAAAATGGAACTCGAAGCTGCCATGACTGACCGATTGATTGACATCAAATCCCAAGCAAACCTTCTCACCATGAAACGAAAGTGTTTGATTGAAGAGCGATCTCAATTCAAAATGGACATTGCTGATCGCTTACTCAAGATTGAGCAGCTGAAGAAGCGATATGAGCTCTCAATGGATCTCTTGGGAAAGAATGACGATGGATCGACAGTCTCGGCTGTTCAGATTAAAGTTGAAATGGCGCAACAGAAATATTTGTTGCTGAACAAAGGCAATGAGCTTAACACAAAGATCTTGAAGATGGAAGATGAGAATCGACGTTGTGAAAACACAATTAAGTTGATGAATTTCTCTAATGATGAGTATCGGAAAGTCTTTGAAACTGTGACTGAAAGCAGCCCAGAAGTCATCAAAATGAATGAGTTGAAGTCTCGTTACATTGAAGTGACGAATGAGATCAAAATGATTAAGGAGGAATTGGTAGCGCTTGTGGATCGAATCGAGATGCTTGAGAACCAACGTCTGGGTCTGGAAAAGGAATACGAAGAGATTCAGCGAACAAAACTAGATAACAACGACGCTCTGCTAAAAATCCACAAAGAGCTTGTTGATCAAGAGACGAAACTTGAACGAGCCGATCGCGAAATGAAAACTTCTTTCAAAGCCGCCAAGAAAAGAATCAAAGACTCCGAATTTATCAACATTTTTGAGAAAGATTTGTTGTTAAAAGAACGAGACGAACGAAACAATTCGTGTCTTCAACAACTTGCTGATCTTGTGGAAATGACACCGGACATGGGACAAACGGTAACTCGTCATTTCCTTGAGCGAGGGCTTAGTTTGCCGTTGAGTGTTCGACGTGGTAAAAGTCAATGCTCGTGGAAGAGTGAAACATCTTTAGGCGATCAAAGCTTGAGGAGCGATTTCCACTGCATTAAACGATGTGAGTTTGCATTTTGTTGATCAAGTTGTTTTTAAGTTTCAATTTCTTTTTAGTTTCTCATCGTTCAATTCTCTCGGGTTCATCAACTTCAACAAGCACTGAATCATCGAAATCTTCGTCAAAAGAATCACTTAAAACTTTGACTCGACCATCAGGCTTATCAGTTGTCAAAATCTCTTTTCCCGATAGCAAGAAATCCACGAAGAAAACACAAAAACCATGAAAATCCTTTTTGAGATCGAACAAAAAAATTTTTAGTGAAAACTCACCAGTAAGTTGTGTACACATGGAACAGTTCATGGGAATCAATAAAACATTTGGATATCCTCTGTGGATCAGCTTTCGACTCGATTAGCTTTTCTAAGAGACTCGAATTGAATTCGTAAATTTCTTGAATGTTGCTGAACAAAATGTTGAGCTCATCGACTTTCAAGCATCCTTTTTCCTTCCAGTCTTGCAAATATCTGAAAGCAAAAGTAAGTTTTAAAAGGTTTCGAGACAATTTTCAATTTCTTGACTTACCCTCTAATGATTTGGCCGAGATCTTCAACATAGCTCTTCTCTGATTCGATAATTTCAAGTGCAGCTCGCTCACACATCGTAAGAGATGGATTTCCTTCTGTTTCACTGTGATCAGCTAAACTTTCGATGCTGGCGAGATACGTGATGCCCAACTTTCCATTCGCTAAATGCTCAGCAACGCCGTAAGAGTTTGAAGACGATGCTGTGCTTGTTGATGACGACGAGCTGCTTATTGAAGCAGCTGACAATGGTCGATGTTTGGAGGACGGGGAAGCGTCGAGTTTCGTGTCACTCGACGAGGTTGTTGAGTCGATTCGTTTCTCCGGAAACTTCGGCGATTGTGTTGGCGACTTGACTTGTTGGTTTGATAAAAGCTTTGCTCTCGAGTATGACAGTTTCGGCGATGCCGTGGGTTTAAAGTCACTCTCTGCGACGTTATCGAGTGACTTGGTGAATTTTAAATTCGTGTTTACGGCTTCGCAAGCCGCATCTTCATCATCGTCCGAGCCGAGATGAAGTTTATATTTATGACGCGTTGCACCTTTTGAGTTTTTCATCGTAATTTCATCATTCCTCTCACTTGACTCGTTTTTATCTTCTCCGACGTTTATAAGATTTTCATGAATGTCTAATGCGCTCAAATTACTTTTGTTACTGCCACTTAATAAATTATTTATTAGTTCAGACGTTTTATTCAGCACGTTCTGGATGTCGTCATCATCATCGTCTCCACTAAAAATGCAATTATTGTTCAACGTATTATCGTAATTAAAGTTGTGGTCAACGTTTGTCGGAGTTTTATCGCCACTATCGTTGTTGAGTTGATAGTTCTCGTCACTATCGGTTTTCGTGTGTACAATTGGCTCTTCAGAGTCGACAAGACTATTCGATTGCGAGATCTTCGTCAGATTCTTTGTGAGTGGATTCGAAAAACTCGACGGTTTTGGCAAATTGCTCTTCAGAAAAATCCGCCTCGTTTGCAAATTCGAGTTTTTGTCTACCGGCTTCCGAATCGCGGCGCCGGTTTTGCTTTGATTAAGTGACTGAATAAAAGATTTCACCGATGGAGTTGTCGTAATTGTCTCGGTCGTAGTTTGATGAGATGATATCATTCGATGAACGTTTGGAGATATAATTTGGAGTGTTTTCGCAGTTGATGGATTATGATGGAAATTTTGATTTGAATTTAATTTTGGTGAAGATATCAGAGAGTTGTTGGTAGCAGAAAGGCGCGTAGGCTTCGTTGGTATTTTAGAAACAATTAATTTTGGCTTAAGAGCTTGTTCGTGTGACTTTTTTATGTCCTCAAGCTGCCGTTCGGGAGATTTTTTCACTCGCAGTTCGCCAATGAGTTTCTCGTTGTTAAAGTTGCCCGAGAGTCTGTCGTAGTAACCGATCACTGAGGGCGATAAATCAGTTGAACTTCCTATAAAAAAAAAGAGTTGAATGAATTAATAAAACTTGATCTAAATCTTTTCAAATGTAAAAGTCAATAAAATTATATTAATGCTCATGCTTCGACACGCCCTGAGTTATCAATAAAAGATTATTGAAATTTTATTGCAGCATGAATCGCGTCATTCGAACGGTATCAATAGAAGACGAACAACAAAACACCCGCTCACGCATTCTCCCGCATCTAAATTTCTTTGAAACATAAATCGATAGCGCTGCGGCTGAATTCTGATTAAGCTTTCTCAGTCATTCTCATTTAACTGTGCTTTTTCACGATACTTTTGACCTCACTTAAACTTGAAGCGAAACGTCGAAATTTTATTTAATCTTTGTTATTGCGACCTTATCAGCTATGAAATTCTGAATATGTTAATGAATATGTTATTGAATATTTTGCAAGCTTACTAAATAAACAGCGACACTTAGAAGAATCAACATGAACTGAGAAATATTTTTGAAACGTCGCATGAGAGTTTTGCTGGAACAAAATGAAATTTGAAGAAAATCTTATTGAAAAAATGTGCAAAAAATTGAATGTTTCCCACGCCGGGGTTCGAACCCGGGTCGTCACGGTGAGAGCGTGAAATCCTAACCACTAGACTACATGGGATATTTCTTAGATATCCTTTTGCTTGGCAAAAACGCTAAAAAATTTGGGAACGAAAATAAAAATTTTAATTGCACAATTTGTCGTAAGCGAAAAATAAACGTTATTCAAACACATAGCGATAACTTCAATTTGAAATAAAAGAATGGAAAAAATTGTGCTAAATTATCAGTAGACAAACTCATCCCTGAAAATTCTAAATTAAACTGGAATGTTTGTTACAAATAGACTCAAAATCTGATTCTTTGAATATTGCAAACATTTTTTTGAATTGAAAAGTTATGTACAAAAAAAGTATTTTAAATACAAAGGCAAGAAAATCTTCATTTCGACATAAATTCTAGTAAAATTAAATCAAAAAAGTTATTTCCCACGCCGGGGTTCGAACCCGGGTCGTCACGGTGAGAGCGTGAAATCCTAACCACTAGACTACATGGGAGATTATTTCGATGTTAGTTTCTTGACAAAAAACAAACTTGAATAAAAATTTCTCTTGATATTATTCTTTTTGTTTGAACTTAAGGATAATTAAGGAAAATACGATGTTTTAATTACGTTATAGACAAATATTAAATTTTGTTCAGATTTGAAATTTCCGAAATTAAAATATAAATTTATAACTTTGATTTTTGCAACAAAAAATAATTTTTGATCATTGATAAAAAATTTACTAGTTTTGATTAAAATAAGAAAAATTAATAAAAAAAAAAGTTTCAAAAAAGTTTCCCATACCGGGAGTCGAACCCGGGCCTACCGGGTGAAAGCCGGTGATCCTAACCGCTAGACCATATGGGATGTCGTAGAGGTGGAGAATGTTTGACAAAGCGCTCATTTAAACCAATGATGAAGATGTAACAAAATTCTATTTCCAAGTTGAATATTTACGAGAATATATTTCATTATTGAGAAGCATAGGAAACTTCCTCCATAAGAAAATTCAAAGAATTGCACGAAAGGCAAGACAAGCAGAGAAAAAAAATGATCAAAGCGATAGCAGAAACGCGAGGCATAAATTTATGAAGTGCAAAAGATTTGTGTTATTTCTCTCTGTTTTATGCATTTGCACATTTTTTTTCATAATCGCTTGCCACGTGCTTCCGACGGTCATTTTTCTAATTTTAATGCGTGCTCACGATCCGAAACATTCAGAAGCTGAAAATCAACTTTTACGCATTCGTGAAAAAAAAAACTAGAATTTCATAGCGCGAACAAAGTAACAAAAATTCAAACTGATATGTTTACTCACAACAGAAACAGTTTTTGTTTGAGAGCCTTCAATGGCATTGAGATTCTTTTGAAGTTACACAGATCGCGGAATAAATTTGCTTTCATGATGATCTTCATTAGTTTCTTGATTCAATTGTGCTTGCGCCTATTTATAGCTCAACGATCGCTTTTTGATGAATTATGGAAACAAATTGCCAATTTTATGCCGTGCTTATGCCATCAAACGGAATGACAATTAAATAAAGTTTCGCTCTGAATGAAGGAACTTTTCATTTCATTTCCCTGCCAATTTCAAACAACAAAGCGATCGTGTTTGCTTTTCTCTTCTTCGTCGTTGTTATTTCCGCCACAAAAAAAAACAACTAATGCGCTCGAAGAAGTGTTTACGATAAATCTTTCCGAATTGGAAAATACTCGAGACGATGTGTTTTCACCCGAACAGGCTTTTCTATTAATACGACGAATTCGAGCAGACAATGTTGGAGTGGTAGGCGATCGAATTTTCAAAGAAAATCTGATTACTCCATTTAATGTCTTTAGTCTTTGCTGCTTGCCAATCGACAGCGTAGAAACTCATATGAGGGCAATAAATTTCGTTTAATTAGCAAATTCTCTCCCATTAAGAGCATTTAATCGAGTCAACGTCATTTCTTCCCTCGCGGCATTCAAATGCGCTTAGAAATTCAGCGAGAGTCGATGGAAATTTTATTAGCTCTTAAGACTCAGTAACTTAATCTCAGGCCCGAAACATAAAAAGTCTTGTGGCGCATAAAAAGTTTTATGTAAATAAAGGTTTTGTCTCAAGTAGAGAGAAAACAGCGTATTGAGTTTTAGTGGTTAATGAAATCACGTTTATCTAATTGATTGTCGATTCTTAGACGTTGATCTTCGAGATTCTTTGTGGTTTCGATTTCATTGCAGCATCAACAATAAAGAATAAAGAAACAAAATCCAGGCATAAGATTGATGATGAAAAGATGTGGAAAAGAGAAAACTCTGAAGTTCTCTTGACTTATCGCGTTGACTACGGATTACTTTAGTTTGCCTCCTTTTCAGTTTCGTTTTTTAATTTCACAGTTTATGGCAAATGAAAACGACAAAATATTTGTTGTTCAACAAATAAAACGTGTGTTTTGGAGCTTTGCCTACGAATTGTGAGTTAAATGTAGAATAAATTTTGTCGGGCGGAGGTGAATTTATGTCGCGTCACTTTGGCTTTAATAACTTGCCATCGTCGATAGCAATCGAAGAAAACCATCTCAGAGAGTCTGAATTTATGCCAAAGTCATTATTATTAAGTTTCCTCCTTCTTCTTCTTCTCTCTCTCTCGTGCTGCTTAATCTAAGATGTAAAGCATAAAGAAATTCCTTTTATATAACAACAATAACGCGACACCAAGAGACACACAACGAGAGAATGTCGGGCATCGAGCGGTTCCGCGTAACATCGTCACTTCGAAGCATAAATTCAAGAATCAGACGACGACGAGTGAAAACGACTTTCATCTCTTCGTGGCTTTAATCGTCGTCGAGCCAGACAAGCGATCAGAAACTCCGTCGCCGTCGCACAATATTCTGATTTGTCGAAAGCATTTTGTCCGGAAGGCCATTACGATATTGCGTTTCTGGGACAGCGACAAAACGAAAGCGAGAAGAAATTAACCGAAACGCTTTCAACGCTTTTACACGGTGTTCTTGTCTGTCGCTCTCGTCATTATGCACACATGATCTACTTTCATTATTAATCCTTTCTTCGTCGTCCGGACCGTTCGATGGATTCGATAAGCGACCCGAATCGGCCACGAGAAGGGAAAAGAATTTGCCGTAACGTCGTAAATCAATTTCTTCACTCGATTCCACGTCGATTATCATCAACTTTTAAAAGGCGATCATTTGTAATGCACAACTCTTCCTGCACGACTTCACAGTTCCCGATTTTTTGCTTGAAGTCAGAAAAAGGTGAAACGATGAAAAGTCATCCAAAAATCTTCTTGAATTTTTTTTGTTTCGTATTCTGCACAAACGGCAGCAGCGGCTCACATTACACAATCGCATTTTGTTCTCTCTTAATGCCATTCTTGACAGATATTTATGCAACTCTTCGAAGCACAATTTAAAACCAATTATAATTCTTACACTTCTAAAGTTATTTTCCCGGCCCGGGCCTTACGGGCATATCGTTTTTGTCTTTGAAATTATCTTTCATCATAAATTTAAAAGAAATTTCCACGAAAACGTGTTGAAGCTTAATAATTTGCAAAACATTCTCGACAGCAATAAATAAACGTCAACCGGTTGATGATGCAATTTATGCATTTCACGTCAGCCGCCGAAAAGTTCATTACATTCACTTCGAGATCCTTTTCAATCGATGCATTCGCTGCTCGCTATTAGATCAAACTTTCCATTTTTATTTTAAAAATGCATTTTACATTTTGTTTTAATCACTGAGCTGCGCAATTTCAGCGGAATGCTCGTCAGACATGAAAGCAAAGCCTCGTAGAATCCAATGTTGGTGTGAGATTCTAGCGAGTGATATTTCACTTGTTGCTTCATTTATTCACACAGCGCGGCGGCGACGAACACTCGCGAGTTATTGGCAGTGAAAATTGTGATGTAAAAATTATGATAACCGGCGCCAGAGAGAGAGCGAGAACGAGAAGAAACGCTATGCCTGAATAAAAAGATTAAAAAGGCGCGTATTGAAAGGAAAGAAGAAGAAAAACGATTGCACATAAATTTATGATAAATTAGTTTCTTTCCTGTTCCACGCTCTTTGGCATGCCAAGAGGTGAACTGAAGATAGATAAGGTTTCGTCTTCGTTCATCCTAAAATGGCAATCGACTCAATTTGTCCTCATGCGACTATTCTTCTTCGACTATTTAGGGAATGAAAGCTCGTTTTAAATATTTGCAAAAACAAACTCTCTCGAACAATATTTGACCCGAAAAGATCAAAAGAGAATTGAAGGGTCAAGTCGATGAATGGAATTTAAGATTTTCTGTCACCGATCGCTTGTTTTGCCTTTTCGTATGTTAATTTCGACATTTTAGTGTGCGAAATGTGAATTTCTTATTTTTCCATTCGCTGCTGCTCATTGCACTTTAAAGTGATTTACTGACGATCGACAACGGGAGAGAAAGAGAAATATCACGTTTTCCTCTTTTCATGCTTACATGCGACGGTTTGTGGACAATTCTTGTGAATTTTTAAACAATTTTCCTTTCGCAATTAGCTACGGCGTACTATTTGGAATTTCTATTGCTTGTTCAAACAACATCATCATCGGTAGAGGAAGAAGGCGAGCGAAAACATTTCGTTAATGCTCGAAATCCAATGTTTTGAGAGAAGTCACGTTCACTTCCTCGTAGTCAACGACTCATTTGAGGAATAATGTTCAGGCTAATGAACACAGCGAGAGCGTAACGTTGTTGGCCTGTGTAACACGATACTCATCCAGGTAGAGTCGAAGAGTCATATGCGATCACAAACTCGTTTCGCCTTCAAATTCTCTTGGCGCGATATCATTGAAGTTTATGTAACTCGAGCTGCATTTTTTGAGAACCTTCAACGAGCCATCATGAACCTTCACGATGCCCTAAACTGGATGCTTTTATAGAACAACAACTTGCAGACTTGAGTCGTCGTTAAATTTCATCCTCGGCTTTTCCCTTTTTGGACTGAAACAACAATCAACGAGTGGCAATGGATTTTTTGTTTTGTTTTGCGCGAATATCATCGACAAATATCCGCGCGTTTAACAATAAGATTTTTTATCATTATTCTCAATAAGGAACAAAACAATTTGTTTGTGTTTCTATTTCTATCTCAAACGAATCTTTTCCTCAGCACTCGAATACGGAATCGAGTGTAGACAATGTGTGGAGACATGAGGCTCAATTAAGCAAAACTTTTACCGAACAACGATCGTTGTAACAACAAAGTTTTGCGCTGGTGATACAAGACAAGAAATGTTGAAATCACAGCGGAAAATATGGAGCAAAATCCATAATGTGAAGCTCACCCAAAAATGGAAGCTGATGAAATATTAATCTCTATGTTCCCATGTTGCACAAAGCCACATTATACAAGATTGTTTTGCAAATAAAATCAGAGAACGTTGGAGAAACATTTTCATCGCGATTCTTAATTGGGTTTAAGTTATAGATTTATAAATTCAAATTTAACAAAATAAGAGTTCGACTCGCGGGCTTCATTTGCATTTGACTTTCGCAATTTGCACAAATTTCTCTCGCTCGTTTCTGGTTTGTGATTGAGACCGAGAGATTCTTGTTCCAGCATCGATGGCTATTTATGTACATGGCGGGGCGAGAGCCGAGTGGAAGCGGCAGCAGAATTAGTCTGTTGTGTTAACTGTAACTAATCATTCGGTCGAGCACGTCGTATGATTCAGACGACGACCAGATGTGAAAATTTATAAATAAATTCACAAGATTCTCGTCAAGTCATTCGTCAGTTAACTAATGTGTAATAATCGTAAGCTTCCGCGTCAGTTTGACGCCGGATAGAGATGTTTTTGGAATGCTACTTCGACTTTCAAGTCTAAGTTTCTCTTCACTTAAGACTCTTCCATTCAGAGCGAGTTGTAAAATATGTCAGCTTGCAACAGCACATCGTCAAATCTCAGGAAAGTTTATGATAAAAGCTCATTAAGAACCTGTAAACTTCACGGCTAAATAGCTTGACAGAGAAACAATTTAAAAGGAGGGAAAGAGAGAGAACCACTTGACGTGATGTCCGTAGAAAATCGAACACATTTATTAGCACGACGACGTTGCAAAACCGATAGGAATTGAAAGTAAAACTTCGGAAACTTTTCTCGCAATTAAATTATGCAAAAAGTGCAATTTCATTTACCGCTTTTTTATTACATTTCTTTCTCTTAACGGGAGATAAAATATTGGCACGAAAGCCAATCTACATACGAGAGACAATCAATAGACGATTTTCGACGTGATGCCTTAACAATGAGTTTATTCGAATTGGAGGAAATTTTTTTGCATACGACAATAGCCGCGACGAGACATTGACTGCCAAGCAATAGAGAGAAAAGTTAAATATTAAAGGAAAATTTAAACTTCTTATGACAACTTTCCGTTCGCAAGACAGGAATTTAAAATGAAAATTACCATTTCCTAATTTACGTGCGGTTTCCACAGTCATTTCATCAAAGTTGATCCAGTAAGCGCTCGAGGAGATCGGTTTGAGGAAAAGAAAGAAAAATTCGGAAGACCGGTCACAGGTGACCTGGTACAAGGATTTTTTCGATTTTCGCTTTTCGGTATTGAATTTTCATATGTTCCATTACAACTATCCAAACTATCCGCAAATATCCAAACTATCCATAAATATCCCAACTATCCAAACTATCCGTCACTTTCTAATATAAATAGAAGTGCTGGAAAAAAAATTTCTTTGATTTTTGAGTTCTTGAAGAAGAAACATCGACAAATTTTATGCAAATAACTTTTTGATTATATATTATATATTATATATTATATATTATATTATATATTATATAATCTTTCTGTCCGTCCGTCTGTGAGCCATAACTTTTGCTGCCATAAGTTTGCCATAAGTTTTGGTCTGTCTGTCTGTCTGTCCGTCAGCAAAAAGTTATGGCAATTTATGGCAACTTATGGCAACTTATGGCAACTTGACAGACGGACGGACGGACAACTTATGGCAACTTATGGCAACTTATGGCAACTTGACAGACGGACGGACGGACAACTTATGGCAACTTATGGCAACTTGACAGACGGACGGACGGACAACTTATGGCAACTTATGGCAACTTATGATTTTTGCTGACAGACGGACAGGCAGTCAGTCAGACAGGCAGACAGACAGACAGACATAGTGGCCACAATAAGGATTTTTCCTTCGAAAAAATCCTTAAAAACTTTCCGTCGTTCATTCACTAAAAACCACAAAAGTCAGGAAAGAAATAGAGAGAAAGAAGGAGAGAAAGATTGTTGACTGTTAAATTTATTGAATATTTAATGAGTAGAAAGAACTGAACTGTCGTTCCGCTGCTACGGCATGAAAACAATTGTTATTAAAGTGAAAGAAAGGCGCTTGTGTACTCATTGCTGGCGTCTAAGCAAGCAGTGTATTGAATGTTTGCCTTTGAAGGAGGGGAAACATACACAAAGTTTAGGTGGCACAGATATCGTTTAAATCTTTCGCTTAATGGCAGTTTAATCAAAATTTATGAACGCAACGCGGGGGAAAATAAAACTCAAAATAATCTCCCGCGCAAGAATTGAAAGTTCATGAAGGAATTGGCGAAACAAAAAAACTTTTAATTTATTGCCGACTTGGTTCTGTTATTCTACATTTGAAAAAGCCTTAACAACAATTAAAGTAATTGTCTCGGGAAATGTCAAAACAATTAAAAAACGTAACGAGAAGTTATTGCAGTTCGCGAGCTTTCTTTTCTCTCTTGTGTGTTCCTTATTATAATTATTTTAATCGTGGATGTGGATTGCTCAGCACTAAATTTAAAGGCGCCGAACATGAAGAGGAGAGACGCGGACAAAGCAAATGAAAAATCGATTGGCTAATCATCGAGTGAGTATGAAGCTAATAATTTTCATTCATCAACATAACTGACGATCGAATACGATGAGTACAAATCATTCGCTCAATAGAAAGGTTAATTGACGAAAACGAAAAGAAACTTTTACTTTAATTGAGCGTTTGGCAACATATTTATTAACTGAATCAGCAAGGTCGCTAAATCACACACGCGGACACTCGCCATCATCCATAAATTAAGAGACTGCTTATTGGATTTGCAGAAATAAAAAAATAAAAGTTGTAGCATTACAATCGACGAAGCGGATCGGCTCATTAATTACTCTCAACTCTCGATTTTACAACATCAGTCGCGCTGCTGAATAAATCTGCATTGTAAATGTTTCAATAATAATAACCGATTGTTTATTGGCGGATCGTAGATACTAAATTATTAGATTTATCGATACTGTCCAACTTTGTCTCCGTAGCTTGCGGCGTAGTAAAATGTTTTGCCATTTAAAGGCATCGGAATTCAGCAGCAGCAACCGCTCTTGCCTAAAACACCCGCAAGATGTTATCTTTACACGAGATTGTGATTGACCTTCCACACCGAATTGCAGTCACTTGCATTCTTGTGCTACCAATTGACAGTTTCGTGCCGTCGACTAAGTTTACTTAGTTTCATGTTAAGCAACAGTATCGTGCTTAGATCGTTGACCGTTTTGTTGTGTCAACTTGAGCTTGACAAATGTTTTCTTTAAATTGATGTCTTATCAAAGAAATCGCTTTGCCTTGCACTACTTTCCGATAAAAACGACTTCGTTTGAGCGGCACTTCTCGAGAAATTTGTTCGACTTGCTCTTATCTTATCTAATAGACGACTTATCAATTTACTACATTTACACGAATTCGCTTTCGGAAATAACTCAACTTCTTCCAAAGCCAAAGTTTTCCTCTCGAACTGTCGAAATGAATCGAAATTAATTAGCCGAAAACCGAGAAGAAGAAAAAGTTTCATTTTTCTCTCCATAAATGTAAATCACGCTCGAATCTCGACGTACACGTTCGTTGGCATCATCAGCCGAGCATGGAAAGCGAAATCCAAGTTCATAATAAATTAAAATTTGTGTTACAATTAACTCAGACACCGCAGTGAAGTGGACACACGGCAGATTGAAGGCGCGAGATAAATACGAGAAGTGATTTTCACATCAAAATTCCAATGCGCGAGGTTAAAGTTTCTCGCGTTGCACTTCGCTGACGTCTCACAAATTTGTTTCGTCTTTATGACTCTCACTCGCTCATGTATCTCTTGACTTAAAAACTTTGAAACGTCACTTCGTCTGACACAGACAAACATCACCAGCAGCGAATAGAGAGAATGTCGACGAGCTTTATATTGGTGGTAATTGAATTCAATATCACTTCATCATAAACGTTCGTATTCAACCATCGCATTGTATTCAAATGTTTTTCTTTCTCGCGCAGCGATGATTCATGTGTTCACTGCAACAGCCGCCACTTTGGCCATTCCCAAGTCACTTATGTTCCCATTTTGAATTATGAATTTCAACTTACAAAAGATTTTTTTTTTGTGAAGCCAAATCGAAAAGTATTTTTTTTTTGTTTCGTCCGTTCCACTGACACTTGATTAGGTTGAACGTGCTTCACTACGAAGCAAATGAGTCATACGGAAAGTTTTCATTAAGAGAATTGTCATAAGACACACGAGGAAACGATTTACTTGGAATCAGAGGCAAATTGATTCAATTAAGCGAATGTAAGCGAGTTAAGAATCAGATTGTTCTCAACGAATTGTTGCGTCATTCAATATATACCGAAAGCTCCCTAAGGCAAACTTCACAAAACACTTTCATTACCTCATCAGTTATTCGCCGTCTCGTCGAGGCTGTTGTATTTAATTAAAAATTTGTTTTATTTGCACTAACAAGCACAGCCGAATGATTAAATTTGGAATTCGCCTCTGTTGTAATATTTTTTATTTTTCCCTTGTATTCACATCACCGCTGAATGTTTCTGTCAATTGTTAACAAAATGAAGCATCAATAACTTCTCTTCCCTTTCCTTGTCTGCTTTTGAGCCCTATAATTCGTTCCAGCATAATGATCATGCACACTCGGCTCGAAAAAATGTTTTCGGATGTTTATGTTCGTTCCGCGAAATGTAAAGTCGAAGCAATAACAACGGCGCAAACACCGTAGGGAACTCAGGAATGATCAGGAAAATAAATTATTGTCTGTTCCACTTTAATTTCTCATTTTTATCTCGACTTATTCCTCGCGATTTGCTTTCTGTTTGAACAATAACACACGATGACTTCTTTTCGCAGACCAAGCGTTTCAGTCGCCAAACAATTACTGACATTATAGAACAACGCAACACAAAGTGTGCGAGCATACCAGTTCATAAGCTGTTGTATGTGTTGTCAACTACCTTGAGATATCTTATCATGCTGAACCGAAGCGCTACACATTTACATGCTTTGAGCTCTGTTTGGCTTTGAAATAAAGTTGTTTGGGCGTTTGAATGTGTATTGAATAACCAGCGATGATCGTCACCTTCACATCACACAACAGCGTTTGGCAATGATTCTCATATTCGTTCATGTATCGTCTGTCAGCTCATCACTTTGAGTTTGTGTTCTAAGCCACATATCTACGTGGATTTTAAAAGAGGCTCTCAGAGCTTCTCAACCGGTTTCACGAAACTAATTTCTCACGATCTTCCCTTCAATTTGTCTTCAGTCAAACAAACATTGCGCAATGCTGACGACTGATGCTTTATCAGTTGATTGAAAGCCTCACTTGGGCGGTGCAAACTTGCCTTCGATCGTAAATTTCTTTCTCCCTTCATTGACCCGTCAAGCAACATACGGAAAATTGAAAATTAACTTTATCTGTCACTGCGAAAGTTCACAACTTGCTCCGCAAATTTATTGCGACTCGGTTTTACATTTTGGTCCATTCATTAATTAATTTCTTTCGTAAATAAATTGTTTATCACTTCCACTTTCCTTCGAAGGTAATTCTTTACGCTTTTGCTTTCAGAGTCGCGAGGTGGAGTTGGTTACGTGTGTGGAAAATATTTCAATTTACTTTAATTTGAGCATCGCGAGCTTCGAAAGAAATTTTATGGCTTTTCCATCTCAAATTACAATAATTAACAACTTAAAACTTTAAATTACTTCATCGTAAACTTTGCAGACATTTCAATCAAACTTTCTGCTTCCTTCAGAGATCGCCAACGTTGAGAATTAAATGTGAGTTTCAGGTTTTGTATGTTCGAGAAGAAGCAGCGAACTCACCTCGCCCACAAAGCTGCGGGCAAGAAAGTCCATTTGCTCAATATGAGTCTCATGAACTGGTGTTGCTTTGCGAGGTTCTTTTGTGTTCAACCACAACTCACTTGTATTTCAATCGAGTTTCATTTCCGTAACACAATAAATTCCTTCAAGCATCAATCTTAGACCATCATCATCATCAGGGTTTATTGTCGCTCGAGAAATGGGCAAAGCAGATTGCATAATGAATTCGAAATGCAAACGAGAAATGGAAGAAAAGTGTTTCTTTATATTTCAATTTCATTAACGAATGATGGCAGTAAAGTTTTATGAGCATCTCGTGCACGAGGCAAAAGGCGCTGGCTCTGCGTAGGTGACACCCGAAAAAAAATGTCAAAGAGAAACGTTCGAATTGGATAAACAAAGCATCAAAATGCAGCGATTTCCTCGCGTCTAATAATAATTATGGGGCATGTGGGCTTATTATGTTCATGTGATAGCTATAAATAACTCTCGGCGACTATTTTAAATGCCATAACTTTACTCTGTGAGTTTGTAAAAGCCAATAATAATCACACCATGCGACAAGCGGCAACTCAATGAGCTCGAGTAGAAGAAATTCATTTCCGAATGAGTTTTCTTTTTGCGCTTGGAACAAATCGCCGTTTGTGGAGAATTCAGCGGAGAAATTTATGGCGATCTGAAGCCGCTTGCTTGTTGTTAAGTCGCCGGGTGTTTTGTCAAAAGGAAACAGTTGTTATAGTGTGGCGCAAGACGTAACGATCGAGACTACGAGATCCTTGAAAATGTGTCTTTAATCATTAAAAATGCAAAGTGAGTTTTGCATGTACGACGTCGATGTGGCGACGACAATCTTTCTTGCAAGTCTCTTCATGCAATGTAAATCAATTTTTCGCTTATGGCGTGGATCGTTCAACGTCAGTTGATAATTAAATACGATTTCAGCGTCTTTCGTGCTTTGAAATGAATCAAGAACAGGTATCATGAGCCAAGTGATTAAAATCTAAAGAAACCCCGAGCCTTGCACATCGACAGCACGTCGGCTCACTGGAAAGATTTAAATGCGCGCTTGCTATTCATCAAAATAATTGAGCAATGTCCCGCGGCCGAGTAAACGTTGAGTGGATTAACGAATCTTTTAAAATAGATCGCAACTCTTTACAGGGCGAAAATCAGCCCGCGAGATTGTTAATCTCAATGATGTTTAGAGAGCCGTGAGTTGTTTAGGCACTTACTGCGTCGTTAAACTGCGCTTTATGATTGTTAAAGCGCCTTTATCTCAATCTCGCATTTTCATTTTTATTAAAACGTACAAATTATCGCGCTCAGGCAATTTATATAACGAAGACTCTTTCATTCTCCTTCACTGCGATTTATGACCTGCAGACAAAGCAATCCGATAGATAGCGAGCGTCTATTTTATTTCTAAAGATTGATAAGCGTTGAGTCGTACTACCGCATTTCTCCAACTTTTCGTTTACAGTTTTCTCGCTGCTAGCCGCTGTCGAATGATAAAATGTAATTTCACTATTGAATCACTTAGCACTTCAACGAGCTGCGACCACTTTTGGTTGTCAGGTTTTTGAGCGATAAGGCAGCAAGCGCATTTAGCCGGCACGTAAATTAATTTAGCGTTTGCATTCAATTTTCACCGCTTTTCTCTTTCGTTACTTGGCTAACTTTACAAATGATCGCGATGACAAGAAAGCATTCTAAGCTCCATAAGTGAACAGCAAACAAAGCCATTTAAAGAACACTCGAGCACAGAGGAAAATTAATCTAATTTGAGTTGAGAACACCATAATTGATGAGCATCAATCATCAGAAAAGGTCAGAGCCACAAAAACTGGAATGAAAATTATCCCCATTTAGCTTTATGCGAGGCAACGAGTGTAATGGAGAAACGAGAAAAGAAGTCTCATCGTGATTTAGTGCCAGCAAGAACAGAGAGAAGAAGCAAGACTCATGTTGAGATTGATAAGTGAAAGGCAAGCCATGCAGGCACACAAAGCGACGACTCTCCTTCCTTATTCGGACGCACAGTTCCAGATTTTTTAGATTTGCCGAAAATAACAACAAACAAGCCTAAGCCGCAATCTCGCTTTCGATCAAGACAATGCAAACTTTCAAATTTCAACTCTTTCGCAAAAATAACGAGTGGCCTTAATCAAATTATATAAAAAAAAGCCTCAGCAAATTGGGTCATGCTGATAAATCGAATGAACGCAGTGCGCTATCTCAAGTAGAAAAGTTGAATTATTGCCGATCCGTCTAGTCTTGCAATTATCAAATAATTGTAGCAATAACTCATTCGTTTAGAGTCTATGATTTTATGAGAATTTCTGGCGGATGGAAGCTTCATCATCTTCCTCCCCGACATCAATTCGCGATTCGTTTAAATTCGCTGAGCGTGTTTCAAGATCTCTTCTTTAATTTATTTCATTTGATGCGATCAAGCGACTGAGCTGTAACGAAACTAATTGAAATGAAAGAGAAGAAATCTTATATCGCGTGACAAATCGATAATAGTCGAAAAAGATTACAGTCGAGGTTGAACATAAACATGTCGGACGAACAGCAGAGAGAGTTCCGTTAAATTGACACTGAAGTGATACGAGGAAATTTTCGGCGAATGAATAAGCTGAACGTGCAACGGCCTATTAATGTGTTATCTCTCTTTTTCCCAACAACGACAAAGACTCAAAGCGCGGCGATCAAATTATAAACATTTCTTTCTTCGCTCTCGCGCTTCAGTCAACTCCAGAAGGAAGTTAATGTCTGTAGCGATTTAAAAAGTCATTTGGAGTTGAAACGCTTTCGCATGCAAATTAAAATTTCATTCAATCAAATGTTTATAACTTCGCTTTCCTGTTTATTTGTCTAATCGCCGTTCACTTACAAGTTCAAACGTTTCGCGAGCTTTCGATTCGATACAAACGAGATCGTACAGCTGATGATCGAACATCCCGTGACTACTTTCAGGTCAAGCTCAGAGGGAGACATCGAAAGGTTATCTCACATTCATTTTCGATTTGGCACAGAGCAAGGCACAGAGAGAAACTTGTCGCGGCCAGCATTGTCGATAATGATAAAGATCTTACGACAGTGAAACGACTTTCAATTGAATATATTTTGAAATATTTGATGGCCATAAATTACGTTCTCTTCAACGCTAATCTAATGAGATTATTATTTTAATTTTCTTGTATGACTTCTGGTTTTTCGACGGCAATCGCTTACGCTTTTCATGTTTTCGCTTGGCCGTTCGTTCCAGTCATCTGAGAAGACGGATGGCGTCGGGTGAAATTATGAAATGTGTGTGCAAGCTCGCGTAAACGGCAGTAGCCAAAGCCACAAACGATTGAAGACAGCAAGAGAACTCCGTCTCCGAGTCTCATGTGCGCTTTGCACATTAATTTCTCAATTATTTTGCTTCTCACATTTTCTTTATCATTTCACGCTGTAAAGCAGTAAAATATTCGAATACGTCAGGCGAATGCACTGGTCATGTTACGCGAGCTCTACGGCGTCGGAATTTAAAATTTATGATAAAACTTTTATTTTTCGGCATTGTTCGTTGCTCTCGAGATTTCCGGGTTTTCTCATCGTTTTTCGCTCTCACTCGCCCCAATGCATTTCGATGCATAAAACGCCATCGATATTTGCTCGAAATAGCAGAAATTTCTCGCTCGAGTGATTAAATTATGTTGTAAAACGTGAATAAAAAAATGTTTTTTTTTTACTTCTTTTTCTCGAGATGATTAGAGTCGCTTTGGTCGTTTAGACGTGAAAAGCATGAAACTGACTCGTTATAAAGTTATTAAATTTAATTTTCCTTCGTGTCAATTGATCGCCGCTTTCAAGAGTCATCGATAAACTTGTCTCGATTGAGAGATGACATATCGCGATAACACAATCGAATTTCCTTTAAATTTATTCTTCACTTCAGTAGATCATCGTTGTCGCCGTCAATCAGATTGTGATGTAAATCACTTCGTTTAAGACTTTAAACGCACAACAGAAACATAAATGCCCTTTAATGGAGACGAAAAGTGAACGATCGTGTTGCAATCTCTCTCTCGAAGACTCTCGAGTGTACGAGCTCATAAGCTGCCCATAGTCGACCGAATTAACTTCACAACAATTTGTCTGTCAAAACGCGATAATTACTTAATAATTTATGCTGGTAACTGTGCGCACACATAATAGCCGCCGCCACATGGTTTATGCACTGTATTTGCACATGAAAGCCATTCGAGATTGAAAAGAGTTTTGCAATAATCTGAAGGAGAGAGAGAAATGTGTCAAAGCGAGCGGTGCCGCAATGAACCTCGCCACTTGAGCCTTTTATGTCTGTGGAGCTCTCGGGCTGATGTTGAAGCTTTAATCTCATAGAATAATCGTTCTAACAGACAATATTTTTATGTAGAAAAGTCGCAGCATGAAATGAAATTTTTCATTGAGAAATAATAAACAGAGAAAAATATTTCAATTGCGAAACAGTTAACAAGAGTTGAGTCGACTCAACTCTCGTGTGTGGGTTGAAAATGTAAAATGATCTTCATGCTCTTATTAATGCTTTTTTTCTAAACGTTGATCTAACTTGATAATTACACACATATGTCTGAGAAATGAAATGTTCTTGTTTAAGCTTTTTTTTTTGATTTCGTAAAATGATTTGAACAAGTTCTGCTTTGTGTTTCACTCATGTCCATAAATGATTTTCTTTTCCCTCTGAGGTTTTGCATTTGCTGTATTTTTCAACAAGCTCAGCCAACAATTAAGTTTGAGAGACAATGTTTCAAGTTTATTAGTACAACGGGATTAATTTTAATCCAGACCGATTCCAAGAGCGAGCGTAGAATGTGATCTAAGTAGGAAAGGAAGTCATGAGAAGCACTTGTGCATGAAGAAAACGTTGCAGAAATACGATCGGCAAACGAGCGACAACTCTCATACAATAAACAATAACTTTTATTGATATATAGCTTTTTTATTGATCGAAAAGAATTGCAACGAGTTTGCCTCAGTTTGATTTGAATCGATTCTGTGAAGGCGAAAGAATTTTTATTTAGAATAATAAAACTCAGCTGCAGTTTAAGAACTTTATTCTGAAATGCCTTAGAGGCGAGTAAATTCCAAGCTTGAAACTCGACGGATGATTTAAAAATATTCCCGGTTCGTGTCAAACTAAGGCGAATATTTTGAAGGTATTTCCTCCCATGAGATATTAACTTCTTAATCCCTGAAGATCTTTTCAAAATCTCCGAGGAATTCGAACCATTTCCAGTTACAAAGTTTTAATTAAATAACACGAATACCGTCGAACCCAAAAATGTTATCCAATTAACCGAACGAGAGTGAAATGGTTAGGCAAGCGAATGGGGGGGAAAGAATTAAACTTCGATCATTCAACTCTCTTTCACGCGCGCCGATAATTTTTTCTTCCACTCGATTGTTTATACAACGGCACAAAACAAATAGAGCACGAAACTGAAATTGGAAGAGCTCGAATTGCATCATACGGCAATGCAAATGCGCTTCGTAATCCTCCTCTCATACCATTCCATGCATTCTTTATCGTTTCGTCTCAGATTTATCTAAAAATTCCTCAACTCGAACGTCAATATTCATAACAATTCATCATTTTAATTCAATTGTCAGTGATCGTGAGCGACATTCTAAAGTGTATCATTTGAAATACTCGCAAAAATCGCGAGAGCGAGAAGTCGTGCATGAGGATGTAAGAACTTGAAAGCGAAATAGAAATATTTATTTAGCGAGAATATCAATTGGTGAGACGACGACGGGCTTAAATAGAGATTAAGTCGATTGTGCAAGTCTTTGCTTGCATATTTTAATGCGATGATATTCTTTTAATTCCATTTTCAGCTTTAACTTGCTCGCCTGCCCTCTTATTCGCCTATTAGGCCTTCACATTCATTCTTTTTTCGCTCGTTCGTTCTTTCGTCGCTCTTTTTCATGTTTCGCCTTTTATATAAACTTTTAATGTAACGAAAATAAAAACAGCAAGAACAGCAACAAAACATGAACATTCTCATATCAGAAGATGCTTTCTTTCGAACCGCAAGTCGTTGAAGAGAATGACTTTGGAAGAAGAAGTAAACGTTCTGAGTCATCGACGGTCTGCATATGCGAGATTTTGATTGAATTTGTGCATCATCGGTGAAATATTTTCACGAGAAATTCGGCATGAACGTTGGGTCGAAGAAGAATTTTAACATTTGATGGATTGTTTTAAGAAAAATGAGACTCACCGAAGAAATCTTCCCATTTCTCATCATCTGATCCATTATCCATTTTCGATGTTTTTCTCGATTCCCTTTCTTATGCTTTTCTTCTTCTTCTTCTTGTTATCAACAACGAAGCAGCTTAAGGCTCTCTTCCACTTCACGTCTAATGTGCTAAGAACTATCAAAACTTTAGACACCGTTTAAACGTTGAATTTATTTCTCTAAACAAATAAATATTTCTCAATTTGATTAAGAGTTAATCGCTCTGTCACTAGAATTCATCGCTCGTTCTCACTGGCGATCGGAAAAGGCGTCAACGTTTAAACTATTCATACATAAACATTCGGTTTGTTTATTATTATTCATTTTTCATCGGAATCTTATAATTCTCTTCTCGCACTCATGCGTTTACTGTAATTGATGATGATTTCATCAAGTTTTGAACGAGATGTTGTAACAATGTGAATTGAATTTATTGGACAATTTAAACTTGATTCTACCGCAGGCGAACAAATTTCCTTTTCTCATATAACAAACTTGAACTGAAACATAAAACTGCACGAGAACTTAAGTTTTTACATCTTTACACGTTAACAGATGAAAAGAAACTGATCAAGACATTTTTTGTTTCTCGCCAGTTACTTCACTCTCACAAACATTTTCATATCCTCTCTGTAAATAATCTAAGCGGCTGCATTTATAGATGACTGATCACTACTCGCTCTCTCAACAATTATTTTTTCGCTATTCGATAGCAGCTAGCGAGTAGCACAATGAAACTTTGTTGAAATTTTTTTTTACTGATTTGGAGAGAAATTAAATTTAAAGCTTTTTTTAAATAAAGTTTTAATAACAATGGAAATTGAGTCGTATTAAATCATCACAGAATCTAGCACTCACATGATATCGATCTTCGCAAAATATCTTTTTTATCGAACTTCCTGATTGTTTGAACAGCTTTTACTTAAAATACAAATTATTTCTTGGAAATGGTGCCAGTTGACTTAGTTTTATTCGTTTAAGAGCTGTTTTTTTGATGATGAAAATCTTTCGATCAACTTTGTTATTTGTTTTTAGTTTGAAAGTTCCTAGAACTGTGTCTGCTTTCATTAGCGAATTAAAATCTAACTTTAATCAAGCAAATAGCTCTCAAGATATTTATTCGACAGTTTCTATGATCATCACAATTAAGTCAACTATGTTTTTCAATAGAATTTTTATCACAACAATTTTTTTCGTTTGCACAATTGTGAATTGTTGTCAAGACGTTTTTGTTATATTTAAAACGTTATTCTGACTCCAGTGAATTTGACAATTGCTATTAGATTGGCTTATTCCTGGAATAGAAAATATTGTTCCTCCAAGGTTTTCTTGTGAATTCATTAGAATATTTGAACAGCTTTTTGGTGGAAAAAACTTTTATTCCAATGGAAAATTTTATAAAATCCAATAATTCATCTTTCGAAGTTTAACACATATCGCGAATAGCCATGACATTGAAGCATGGGCTATCATAAGTCAAACTGTAACCGTTATTTAATGGATAGACTGCTGTTTCACCAGGGACTTGATTTTGTACAAGGTTACGAACAAGCTGGCTGAAGAACATGTGTGATTCGTGAATCTCAGTTGTAAAGGCATCAATAGCGGGGTCAGAATATTGGGGGGCCTATGGAGAAACAAAATTATACTTTTCGAAAACTTAAGCTCTAACGAAATTGTTACTCACAAGATTATCGGCACAAGTCGCTTTAGCAGCAGTTGTAGTTTTTTTGTTGCAATTCTTGAGCTTAGTCAACAAAGTCTTCATATCAGTCACAACAGCTTCAACATCATTTGAGACTGTAGTCCGAATTTTAGGGATATGATAGCTGATAATATCATTTCCTTGCTCAAGAACTCTGGCAACAATTGGATCGAAGAGAGAACCAAGCTTCATCATCTTTCTTTTGATGCAACGTTCGCTGGGGGGGTTTGAACCAGGATAATAAGGCATCGTTAGCTCCATCATAACCATTGATAGGTGTGAGTGAAATTGTTGCAAAAGCTGATTTGCAGGAGGCGCGAAGCTACTCAATTCCATCTTGCTAACTTGCCCAAATGCCGACATAACTGTCATTTCTGAAGAGATTTCATAATATTCCAAAAAATCACCCAAATCTTCTACGAATTCTGATAAGGCGGCAGGCACTGTACTATTCGGAGTGGTGACAGATTGTTTAAGCGTATTGAAAGCATCGGAAATGGCTGCATAGACAGTAAAGAATGGCTTGAAGGTTTTTGCAGCTGTTGTCCTAATACTTTCGTGAATTTTGAAGAAGTTGGCGTCAATTTTTAATGCCCATGCAAAGGCATTGTTGAACAAGATTTCGCGATCCTTCACAATTTCAGGTGACAATTGATTCTGACACGATGCAATCTATAGAACACAAAGAAACGTTAAATCAATGATGATAATAATTTCACCAAAGTTTTCTCACTGATATCAACGTCAAGCACAAAAATCCGATTAAAGAAGTCTTCATCCTGTTAGTAGGTTTAAAGCAAACTGATCGAAAAGTAGGAAATTTTACGACTTTTATATTTCAATTGGAGCTTCCTACTGTTTAGTTGTGGTTATTTTGATGACGAAGATAATATTCAGGCAGTTTTTAACTGTCGTAGTATCAACAACAGATGAAATTTTGAAAGTTTTTTTATGAATTTTTTTAGACATCCAACTCGATCAGATGAACATTTCTTAATGTAATCACGTCATAGTCAAAATTTATAAGCGAAAGTTCCATTTGGAGCTCACCAGACATAGATGCAATGTGTGGCAGATAGAATTTTCTGGGATGAATTGTCTTAACTTAACTAGCTTCCTATTTCATGTGAACACGCTACAGTCGAAATGTTAAAGTGAAAAAAGTTTCACTTGGCGCTGATCAAAAGCTGGACCCAGAGCTGATCTGCTATAAGATCTGTTTTGACATTATGAACATTTCTTGTGAAAAATTCACAGCGGAAATGTTTATAAAACTGAATAAATCTAAAAAGTTTAAAAAAAAAGTATGAAGCTCATCAAAAACCGGACTCGCGAGCTGGATGAAAAACCCTAAAAACTTTTTTAAGAGTCGAAAAACGTTTTTTTGATAACATTAAACGAAATGAGAAAGTGTGAAAAAATTCTTTTTTTATTGAAGGTGTCATATGCTCTAATATAAAAGATGTGTTCTTCGTCTTCAACAAAATTTGATCACACTAATATTTTTTGTCTCACGGAATATTTAAACAGCTTTGGCTTTTTCTAAGAAAAGCAACGATGAACTATAGAAGGAAAACATCTTTTTTCTACTGAAAATTTCTAATAATAAGAATTCGAAAGTTTCAATTTATTCCACGAAAATTTTCAGAGTTTAGAGTTTACGAACACAGAAATCGTTTTAAATACCTATTTTTAATAAATTCCGTGAATGAGCAAATGTTTCTTTAAATGAGATTTTAGGAAATATATAATCGAGAAATTATGCAAATGTTTGCAACCTGTAATAAGGGAATTCCTCAGAAACTTTTCAGTTTTCTGAATATATCATGACTTTGTTAGGGTTGATTCTCATCGAGCAGCTTGGCAATGATGCCTTCGTAACGGCTGTTTAGCTCATTAGCATTTTGATATGTGGCGGATGAGTCTTCATGTGCTTATGTAACTTTGTTTTCTTCATAGAAATTTCGCAAATTGGACATGAAACCTTCAAATGAATTTTCATGTGATGTGATAAATGTGTTTTTTGTACCGTTTTGCCTGATGTTATCGACGATTTTTTGAGAATGATATTCCATTACGAGCTCGAGATTTATTTGTTGAACGATTTTTGGTTAAAATTTTCCATGTTTTTTTGTTGATAAGATTTGTGACTGCCCATATGGACATTTTGATCCCTCGAAATATTCCACCGTCTAAAATTGGTCGTCCTCGCAAACTTCGTTCAGTACCACATTCAATCACCGTTCGATCACCACCGCAATCGAACCAGCGATCGAGTCAGCGATCGAGTCACCTTAGCCCAGGTAATGTTTTGGCTAGGACCGGACAAGCGCTTATTGCAACTACAAGATGGACGGTGGGCTATGGTTATCATACTCGCAGAATTCTATTTGCAAGTAGAATTCTATTAGAATTATGAGAATTCTAAATAAGAAAGCATTAGGGGCCTCCTCTGGAGGCCCTGTTTTTATACTAACTATGGGCTTACGCAGGTATCGTAAATTTAGCCTAACTAGAGTCCCTCCATGCCGAGACAAATAGCCGAAGGTCTCCTGGCGGAGCCCTTCTAGCTATTAGTCACAGCATGTTCGGGTCAGAATATTACTAGAATTCTACTAAAATTCTAATAGAACATAGAATTCTATCCAATTCTATTGAATTCTAGTAGAATTTTACTAGAATTCATAATTTTAGTAGAATTCTATTAATTCTATGCAAGTAGAATTCAAATAGAATTCCAAGAGAATTCTGCGAGTATGATAGAATATGAAACCCCCTAAATATTCAGTCCATGTATTGAGTCTGTAGATTTAAATTTTCTCTCTCAATCTATAGATTCACTTTTGCGTCTTCTCATTTTTCGATCTATGGATCTTAATCTATAGACTCATTTCTGCCTCTTGGATCTATAGATCTTAATCTACAGATTGAATCTATAGACTAGCGCTAGCGCTAACTAATTTCTAGGGCCTACGTCTTACTTATCAATAAATAAATAATATCCCTTTAAGTTTGATTATTGTGTTTATTAGTTTCTTCAATCAATGAAAAATTTCAGGTTCAATTAAAAAGTTTTTAATGTTGTTCACTAAATGTTTCGACACTCGTGAGGCTATGGAGAGCAGCAAGCTTCATCATCATTCTTTTCGAGCAACGTTCACTGACAGGTTGATAATACGGCCAATAATTCATCGAAACTTGATTAACGAGTTGTGTCAGTTGCATTTGAACGCTCTGCAAGAGACTGTTAGCTGGTTGAGCATAACCCATCATGGAGCTTGTCAAATGGTCCCATTGCCTTGAAGACTCCTTGAGATTCATACTCTTCTATGATCATGGTCAAATATGAAAGTTGAGTCTTCTAGATCGTCAGGCATTGTGCTATCCATTGGGATAGATTGGTTCAGCGTGTCATAAGCAGTAGAAATTTCTTCATAGACAGTAAAGAATGGCTTGAATGTTTCAATGATGGTCGTTCTAAGATTTTCGTAAATTTTGTAGTAGTTGTCGATTTGAATTGCCCATGCATAAGACATCATCCATGATAAAAATTCTCTTTCTGAAGTTAAGTTGTGTTTTTTTTTGCTGACGTGAATAACAAGTGGCAGTAGCAGTTCGTACCGAACTTACTCTAAGGTTTTTCATCCGTTGGACAGGTTACAGGGGACATTTTACTTGAAGGGAACAAAGTTCCACTGTGAGCTCACCAGAGGTGGATCCAATGTGTGGAGCTTAGATTTTCTGGTATAGCCCCGTGGGCCCGAACCACTTGAGCTATCAAGTCCATCTAAGGAGGTTTTCGTCTCATCCATAAATAGAACTAAATGGCAAAATCCGAAAGTAGCTAGCTGCTTCCGTTCTCGAAAAAATCGAATCACAAGCAAAAATCGACTTTTTGTATGGAGATTCCAGGTTTTGGGCCCGTGGGCCCGATCCTGATGAGCTAGCCAAAAATCCTCAAAAGTTGTTTTCCCAAATAAAATTCTCTATCGACTGGTGAAGAAATTAATCCGCTAGCTCATTGCGTTCGCGAGTTATTTCAACAACGGACCACGGACAAAGCGACCATAATAGGGTGTTCCATCCTTCGGATAAAAAACCCTAAAACGTTAAAAGCACCACCCAAAAATGAATTGTTAGGAGCACCTCTAGTTTTTAACTTGTTACAAGCTTCCCTAACAAGCTTATTTTTTATTTAATTTTTCACTCCGGCCCTAACAATTGTCGG
Organism: Smittia aterrima; assembly: GCA_033063855.1. NCBI lineage: Eukaryota > Metazoa > Arthropoda > Insecta > Diptera > Chironomidae > Smittia > Smittia aterrima. Next base: position 15,233,621 of record CP093829.1, read on the forward strand.
GCCCGAAGTTTTCCTTTTGACTTTTCTCCATGTTTCATGATACTTGGAGCCAGCAAAACGAATAAAAAAATTCCTGTCCGGATTCCTGTGTGTACGTCTGTAAACACCATAACTCTCGAACGAGTGCAGCTAGCGCGTTCAAATTTGGTAGTAACCTTTGTACCGTCCCTAGGATGAATCCTATTGAAAATGGCCACCCAGCTCCCCTTCTAGTACCTCTCATACACCACAAAAACTTAAATAGCGATAAATCTGAATTGAGAAGAGCTAGCGAGCTGATCTTTGGTAAGCTGGCTTGTATCAACTATAGCAAGCTTGGTTGAGAAAATAGGGACCCCAGCCCCTCCCTTTCTAGTACTTCCCATACACCCCAAAAACTTAAATAGCGATAAATCTGAAATGAGATAAGCTAGCGAACTGATCTTTTGTAAGCTGGCTTGCATAAGCTGGCTTTAAAAGCTTGGTAAAGAAAATGTGCACCCTAGCCCCTCCCCTTCCAGTACCTCCCATAAAAATTTTTTTTGCTCTTTCTTCATTGAAATTATATTGTGTAATTCTATTCGGATAGAGTAATGGCTCGGAGTTTGACCGGCGTATAGGTCGCGTAGCGACCATCGCGGGTTGCGTGGTTGTGTCTTTGGCAGTAGGCCGGAGACTACCTCCGTGCTCTCTAGTTTACATATGCAAGTGAGGAAAAAAAAATTCCGCTGAGCGCCGCATAATTTTTGAACGAGTAGAAGCGGCTATCGTTACTTCATGCAGAAAATTTCTCGAACGGCTCGACTTTGGATTTTCAAATCTCGTTTCTACCATTGCCAGTAGTGATACCTTACGAATTTATCCAAATTATCTTTATCGCAAAACACAGTAAATTGTTTTGTCGTTCGTAACGAAATGAGCTGAAGGTAACGAAATTCGCACGCTCTCGAAGCTCATCGAAAAATTGATCGCCTCGTTTGAAGTCAAATCTGCTCATATTACTACAATCTGTTTTTAAAATCGTTCAGTTTCATTAGAATCACTTTTTTAAAGGATTTTATTTTATTTTTTCGTAAAAAAAACCTTATTGTGCCCTTTTTGTCTCTCTCTTCGTCTGTCGGATGTTCTGTCAGCTTACAGACGGACAGACGGACGGACCAAAAGTTATGGCAAACCTATGGCAGAAAAAGTTTCGGACAGACAGACTGACAGACTGACTTGTGATATTTATGGATAGTTGGGATATTTTCGGATAGTTGTTATGGAACGTATGTTTAATACCGAAAAACGAAAATCGAAAAGATCCTTCTACCTTTTAAATTGAGGTTCAAATTTTGTTTTTTATTAAAAGTTTTAATAATTAAATAAAGTTTTAATAATAAAAAATTTAAGATTAAATTTTAGTAAATTTATCAAAATGTTTGAAACATATTCTGGAATTAAATTCCTAGAAAAAAAATACCTTTTGGGTGTGTCGAACACATATATTCGATTAACGTCAGAATAAAACAAACATCTAATAACTTTTTAGGTTTTTTTTTCTTGAAAAAAAAATGTTTTTTGAAAACTTCAATATCATCAACAGTGTGAGCTTGATACATATATCAAAATGACGATTCGTTTATACAACTGTTTAGACAGACTCAGCCTTAGTGATACTTTTCAGAGTGAAATTCATTTCCGAACAAAGCTTTGTAGACTTAAAATTATATCTATAGTAAAATAAACTTTTACCGAACTTTGGGTTACAGACTTTCTCTTGCACTAAATTTTTATTTATTACCTATTACTTAAACAAACTTTAAATACTTTCAAGTTGAAAAGTATTTCCATTTACATATTATGAATTGAGCTTTCACTGAGCTTTTAAAAATAAGCTTCATAATTTTTCTATCAAGAAAAATATCAATATCGGCTTGATCTAATCTATATTCTGAATATTTAAACTAACTCTATATTCAGAGATGTGATCTTGAAATAATTTATTCATCCCATACTCATTTGTCAAATTAATATTTATTTATAAACAGAATATTTGAACAGCTTCTATGAAATAAGAGAGTTTGAAATTCAAACTTTGAATTTGCAAGAAAGACTAAGAACACTATTCTTAGAATAGCAACTGTTTATCAGAATATTCAATCAGTTTCGAAATGAAGAAATAATTTTAATAGGACTCTTTTGGCAATATTTAAATTTGCTCAAACATTTTGAAATTTTTAACAATAATATTTGATATTATCGACTTTATGTTGGAATTCATCATTAAAAGATCCTTCATAGTATAATGGATTATCGCAAATTTCGTTACCGACAAGCGTTTGGACACGTTGAGCGAATTGGTTGAATGACGAAACTATAGCATCGGTAAATATAGCGGATGAAGGATAATCTTGGACCTATTAGCGATGAGCAATGTTTAAAAAAAATGTATAAAAATCAAAAGAAATGTAAACTTACAATTTGTTTAGCACACGTTTCTTTGCTCAGTGTTGTTGTCTTTAAGTTACACTTCCTGATCCTATCGCGGAAAATCTTCAAATCAACCACAACACCGTCGACGATAGGTGTGACATCAGCACGAATTTTTGGAAAGTAAGAAGAGATTAATTTTTTTCCCTTTGCAATCAGTGTGTCGACGAAAGTCTCAAAGAGAGAAGCAAGTTTCTTTAACATGTTTTTGCCACAATCTTCGCTGATGAGGTTATTAGGATACATATTCAACGAAACATGTTCCACAACATTTTCCAGCTGCCATTGAGATATGTCAATAAAATGAGCCTCTGGGTAATGATACGTTGGGCCGTTATATGCAAATGATCCCAGAACTTGCGAAACATCAAAATTATTAAAAGTTTGATCCAAATTAAAAATGAACTTCGTTAGGTCATTAGGAACATTGAGGATTGATTTTTGAAGCGTTTTGATAGCAGCGGAAATATCTTCTTGGACAGAAGTGTAGGACGAGAACGTTTTAATGGCCTGAGTTGCAAGATCTTCAGAAGCATCGTAGAAGTTGGTGTCGATTTCAAATGCCCATTCGTAAAACTTTTTAAGAACGTCTTCGCGAACCTTGGTTACTTCTTGAGTCATTCGATACTGACATGATGCGAGCTAAGGAAAGAAAGAAATTTAAGTTCAGCAATGATACTTTCATCAAAGTTGTCTTACTGATATCAACGTCAAGCACAAAAATCCGATTAAAGAAGTCTTCATCCTGTTAGTAAGTTTGAGATGAACTGATCAAAAAGTGTGAAATTCTGAGACTTTTATAATGCGATCAGCTTATCTGTAGCAGTAGACAAGTGTTTCAAGCTCACAATACTTATGAACTTGAATAAGAAAGATTCATCTTGTGATATCTTAAAAAAAGAAAAATCGTGAATTGAGCTTTTAATGAGCTTTGAGAATGAGTTTTTACTAGCATAAACGAAAAAATATATAAAGACCATGGTTTGGTACGACATTCAATAATTTCATTGATAAACAAACGACTGAGTTAAAAGATGTTGAACCTGCGCTCTTAAATCTTGTAAACCAAATACCAGTTGTAATGCAAATCGAGAGAACAGTCACTTTTAATCAGCGCTCAATTTATTTTTCTTGAGTTCACGAGAATACCGCTCTTTGCTATTTGCTCTCAGATGTCACCGTCCGCTTTTATATTCTTAAAATCCGTTTGAATATTGTTTCGCTGCCAAAGCAATCGCTCGATAGCAAGAAGAAAGAAAAAAAAATACGTCGACGAAACAAGAGTTTGTGAATTTAGTTTATTTTCAGAGTTCTTCAGTTTTGTTTCAAATTCGCTAGCGATCGATCGTGCAAAGCATTTGCTCTCGAATAAAATAAAAGTTTCTAGTTAAGTCGATAGAAATAATTTGTTGAGTGTTCTTAACGAGTTGTGCAAAGTGATAAAGTAAGAGGACGCCGATTTCATTTTACTAATTTTAGAATCAATCCGAAAGTGTCAACAAACAAAATTCGAGAAATAAAATCATTTCTTTTTCTCCAAAGTCCAAAAAATGATATCGAAAGTGAATTTCAACTATTTAAAGTGCACAAACCTTTTTACATGTGTTGCGTGTCACTTAGCGGAAAAAATCTTAATTTCGTTGCGGCATTTGACGGGCGGAGAAAATTTATTGTTTCCAACAGGAAAATTAGTTAAACATTTATTTGTCTTGAAGGGAATTTCGGGAAGAATCGTTAAACGTGCAGTGAGAAGATTTAAATTTGTGTTGACCAAGAACGTCGTTAATTTAAGAATTCTTTCACTTCAACCACGACAAAAATATTTTCAATTTACTTTTTAATTATCAGGCAACGACTCCCGAGATATAAAATGCAAATTTAGACAACTTGTGTCACTTTACGAGTGTTTACGAGGAGATTGTAAATTTGGAAGTCCGCGCCCGTCCCGAAAGAAACAGAGTTCTGCCATATCTTATCGGTTGTGACGACAAAAATGATAAGTTTGATTGCTTAAGGTAGTCGATGTCATTAAAAATAAAGCAAAAGAGTTGAGGCGGTTTCAAATATGTTTGGATTGATGAAATTGAAAGTAAATCGATTACACAATTGATCAAAGATTACACAGTCAATGCCACTGATAACAGTCGAGATTTCTAAGGAATTTCATTGTAATTGTTGCTAGCAGATTGACTAGATTTCAAAGCTTTTAATCAACCGCCAAATCAAGAAATTCCTCAAATTATTGTCTTTTTATCAAAAAATCCAAAGAAAAAAACGGAGAAAAAAAATAAAATGATGACGCAGTTGAGTCGAGTGAAGTCAGAAGGAGTTGTGTCATGCCCAAAATAAAATAGACGAAAAGTGCTCATCGCGAATAAAACAAAAACAACGACAGCTAAAGATTCTCAATTATGTAAATTTTGACATTTGGCAACGAGCGCTATCGGGTCGAACATGAGAACATAGCGGACAATGATTTCCTGATAACGTGTCTAGCATAACACCATTAACAATATAATAAAGATTCTTGTCTCTCCGAGGGAGATTATGAGATAAAGACGACCAATGTCCGATCAATCGACCCAAAAACAAAATTAATGTTGATTGTCAAAATTTGAAAAACGAGTTTCATCGATTCGACGATTAACCCTTCTTCTGGGTCTCTCCATTAGTAATTAACATACCGCTGGTCAATCAGTGATTTTATCGTTTAATTGATGTCATTCAAACCCTGAGAGATCGATCCTTGCCAATGCTTCTGAAGATATCACGGTCTCATAATTGACTCGATTCAAATCAATTTATCAAAATTAATTTTTGCCGATGAAGACAAATCATTTTGCCCGGTGCGGGCAAATGTTAAATTATCTAACAACGAGACTTAAATCACGACCTTGCTCACGTTTCGAGTACGTAAAGAGATGATAACTTGAACTTGAAAATCACTTCGCTTATCTCTCGTGCACCATAAATTTTTTTAGTTACTCATTGTTGAGTGAAGCGACCAATAAATCACAAGAAAAAAAATCCACTTCATTACAACGATGATTGTTTCTTTTTGCGCTCGAGCGGGTTCAATGGACACAATTCAAGTTCGGCTTTCTGAAGTGGTCATTACTGTTGTCGTTCGAGCAGAAAGCGAAACTTCATTCAGTCGATCACCAACGGGTTCCAAGATCGTTTCGCAAACAGGATTCGCTATTCGCGAATTTATGATCATTGCAGATCGTTGGACGAATAAGAAACAAAAGACCTCTGATGGAATTAACAGTTCTCTCTCATTCGATAGGGCAAATAAAACAAAATTAACTTTTTTTCGGCGAGCGGAAACTTTTATTAAACATAAAATTTTAATATAAAGTCGTCACCGCAATGGAATTTCGATTGCGCAATTGCTGCCACTCGTTTCCTTCTTAACGATCACTCGATTAATTTGTCACTTGCTTCAAGTTTGTTTACATAAACTTGCTCAATCAACATAAACATTGATATGCCAAAGCCAAAACAGTTCATCAAAAAACTTAAGTCGGGATCGCATTTCAAATTCTGAATTTTAACTCGCAGCACGTTTCGGTTTCGCGAGAAATAAAAGTTTCACAATTGTATTTTATTGAAATTAATGACGATCTTGGCCACTCGGTCACCAAAGAGCCGGAGCTTGAGAAAGGAAGAGAATCGTTAAATCAACAAACGAAGGAGCGATAATTAAAACGACTCGCTATTCAATTGATTGATCTTTTCACAATTGGAATTTGCTGTTTTTAGAATAAAAAGCACCGCGAACTAACCCAATTCGCTTGATACTTTGTTACGCAAAGTGTAAAGCGAGCATTAAATTTTTTGTTGCTAACAAGCAACCGCAGCGAAAATATTTCCAGCCACGCAATAATTCCTACGAATTTGAAGCAAGAGAATGAAGCTCAACTGTCATCCACATGTCCAACAGAGAAAGCGATTGTAGTATAAACAAAAAGCGGCGTCAGATCAGCGTCTTGAACACTCCTTGCGACATAGAATGAAACGAGATTTTATTTTTTGGCATCACATCGTGTATCAGAGGCTGACAGAGCAAGCTTGGGTGTCACTGCCATTAGCATAATGCAAATCGAATGATAAAGCGAAGGAGAAACTGGAAATCAAGTTCTCTTCCACCTGCGACCGCTAATCAAGAACCACGGAAAGCTTCGAACGTAAATGCAAATTTCAGCCAATTTCGAATGCGTTGACACCGTCGTTTGTCTTAAGCTTCTGAAGATTGTAATTGATACAAACGGACAAATGATTATTCACATCAAGAACAAGCAAAAATGTCACGACTGTCAATCGAGAGCTAATAAAAATTAATGTATACGACATGGACCCCCGCGAGAAGATTTTTTATGCGAAATGAGAACGCGAGTGCTCAGTCGAAACAACTTATTAGGATTTTTCTAAGAAGGAAAGTTTGCCTTTCAGTTGAATTTTAAAAACCAACAAAAACTTTCGTACTCGAACAGCTCTATTCACTTAATTAGTCTCATTTCGCATGAACCAATTCCTGTTTAAAAACGGTGACAAACGAAAAGTTTAAATTGCACTTCAGAACTTGACCCAAGCCAATTGAACTCAACAACTAAGGAGAAATTTTGTTTACATTGCTGATTAGATTTCCAAGCGGCTGTTAAATTGGCTTGTGTTGATTTAAGAGTTAATTGCCTTGAAATTTATGGCACTCGATTTTATTGAAAGTTTCTTCATTGTCGCTATTCCGATTTATGACTGAAATTCGATTTAGAATCTACTAAGAGTTTGCGTGCAGCTACAAATATTTCTTCTCTTGGCATTTCGACAACGCAAAAAAACATTTCTCGCGAAAACACCCAAAAATATTTTACTCTTAGGTCTCCATATGCTTCTGGAATAAGCTGGTGATGTCATCGTCTAATCAACTCTTTCGCAAAAAAAAAAGACAAAGCAGAAAAACAGAAAACAGTCTCAAATTAGCTTTTGTATCTCAAGTCGGCTCAGATATGTTTCGATTGACTTTATCAATTGACCTTTTTTAGTTGCCCGAAAAAAATAAAATAAACAAAACGCTGCGGCGCTTTATTCGGTGATCTTGTTTTCTATTTGGCTAATGCAGTGGTTGCGAACATTCTTGGAAGCATCACAAATGAGAGATTAAATCAGACGTTAGATTTCTGCAAACGTTTAACGAGCAACCCTGAACTTGTGAATGGTATTTTGTTGAATTTTGCAATGAAAACTTCTGCCAAAATGCTCGAAAAGATGAGATTGAAGTCAAACTACGCAAAATATTTCAGATTCCTAACAAAAACATTCAAATTTCTCAAAGCTGTGAGAGCTGAAACGTGAGTGATTTTGAGCGTTTGATTTATGGTTCAAATTTTCCTAGAAGAGAGGATTACGATCGTTCCAAGGAATTTCGTTCCTGATACTTGCTTGACACCTAAACCTTGCTACTCAAGCTTGCAATGATCTCATTCTGAGTACATTGCATTAAATTAGCGAATGGAATTACATTGTTTTCGTGATTCAAAAACAACAGAGATAACATTTCGTGTAGTAATTACTTGTCGAATCGAAGAAAAACATTTGACGAGTGATTCACTTTCAGAGAACAACGTCAACTTCGTGGAATGTGCCATTTAAGAAGCAAAACGATAAAGCTCTACATGTGAAAATAATCAATTTAAGTGCATCAGACTTCTGTGAAGCGTGCGCAAGCCACAAAATCATTAATTGAAACGGCTTTAATCAAATTCATTTCGAGCAGAAATTGGTGTGACAGAAACTTTTTTCCCAAGGAAATAAAATCTCGATTTAATGTAACAAAATATGGCAACGGCGAATGATTTAGTGGCGTGAACGAGTGACAATAAAACGCCTAAGCACTTAAACATTTAATGATTTATTCACACGTGATCACGATTCATAAATTTCTTCAGATTCGCTCGAAGATTATTTAATTAATTATGAGTCTAATCTCATGCGAACGCGGTTGAAAACGATCCCCTAATAAGCTTTCGAGCAAAGGCAAAATAAAAAATGATCTCATCGTTATCACCGAGAGCTGAGAGTGAACAAACACAGATGTTCCAATCGAGTCGAGGTTCCCAGAGTAAGGGAACACGATCGATGTTGTAAAGCTATACGCGAAGGTTATGAATTTCCCTGTGGTCCCGAACTCCAATCACTCATCGACCTAGCTCGCAAAACATTTCATTAATATTTGTTTTTCGCTATTAAACCGCAAGAACAGCGAGAAGCTTCATTGGGCCATAAATCAATTTGATTCATTCCGAGACATTTTCACAGCTCGACATCGATCGAACGTCTCTCACTTGCTTTCTTTGTTCATTCATCGTCGTTAGTCATAAGAGATATTTCGAAAATCTGGCGCAAGACATGAACTTGAATACTGATTATTTAAATCCACTCGTGGGTAATTGACATCGCGAATAGTTCAAGCTCTGAACTTGATTTCTCCACATAACATTCCATCGAGACGACGACTTTCAATTGAGTTTTATGTTATTTCTATTGATAAGAGCCGCCGAATTGGACTGACGGCGTCGATGAGATTGCAAAATAACTTGCGGGTACGCGCTACTTGAAACGTCAACGTCGATATCAATTACTCCGATACTCTCGGACGTAATTCTTGAACTTGAATCTTCCCTGACCACCGTTAAACACACATGGCAACGATCTTATCGGCTCACGCATTACTGACAGAAAACCAATGTAAAATAATTGAGGAAAGATTTTTCTGATCAATGGACGTTTTCGTGTAAATAAACAATCTAACAAATTCTATTTCAAGCGTCGCGACTTTGGCGAGGGATTGGTAAACATCAAGCAGAGGCTTCTCGATTCCCAGCTGAAATGTTTTCTTCTCGATTCGCTAATTATTGGCAATTTGCGTTCAATGTTTATTTTTCTTCAACTTAGTTCGATAAATAGATAATTAAACGGGAAACTTTCCCCTCAAGCTAAAATAGATTTGTTGCTACTGATAGAACGAACATGAAGCGGAACAAAGAGAGAGCATCTGGAATGGAGAGAGTTGTGCGAAGTTCGACGAATTTAAGCTGCCCACGAATAATGCGAAAACAATGTGCGCGATCGATCGTCAAGATCAAAGTTTATCAAACTCACAACGGAAACGATAACTTTTTTAACAACGTAGCTCAGCAGTTTTTAGAACTATCGAACGAAGACAAAACGACTCAAACGTGACGATGAACGATAAAAAAAAGTCGCGAGTTAAGATGTTCAGCTGAAATCATCGCGAGCTTCTAAAAACTGATTTGCTGGAGACCGTGAAACGATTAATTGATCTTAATTGCTGCTGGTGATCTGTGAAAGCTTTTAATTGAGATAAATGAGGAGTCGTTGAAGATGAAATTTCGCACGCGTCGTTGAAATATGCTTTCCGCTTATAAACAGAAAATCCGCTCGTTTCGATAAATTTCCGAGTTAAGTGCACTTGAAAACGAATCTAATTGAATGTTTTCCAAGAGCTCTAATCTACGCTTTCCACAATCGAGGGCGAGCATGGCGCCGTTTAATTCCACACAAAGCGTCATTGAAAGAAATTATGTTGATTATCTCTCTCCCTCCTTCTCGACTGATCATCACTCGCCGATTGCATTTTCACTTCGCAACGACCTCGAAACAAGATCGCGGACATCGCTTGATATGAGATCATCGCTTAGCGATCTTATTCGCAAATTCCTGCAGGCGCAAATTGCAACTTCACGTTGCTTTGTTGAATCGGCAGTTGCGTCGTCGTTTAGCTGGAATTCTTTCGTTGTTTATCTTTCTTGCCTGCCTCGATCTTCTTCGCTTATTTAAATTTAGATAAGATTTCAAGGTAAAACGTGATGATGCGCAGCGGTAGCAACGAAAGAGAGTTTGGTCTACATCTGGTGACGGTTACATTTATTTAAATTGAACAATTCAACTATTTCACTCTCCGTCTCACTCACGTACGTTGAATCCGAATTGTTTGAATTCCAACTACTCGAACATATGTCTAAGCGAGAAAAACTATTTTTAAACTTCGCGATGATGATGCAGGCTCAAGCAATCGACGAAGCCTATGTGTCCGTTCTAAAAATGTGAAAGAATGAAGATTCCACTTGTTGAGTCTCGACGCGCAGAAAAAAGTCCGCAAAGAATTTTATCAAAGATCGATTGAGGTCTTAATTCCTTTCAATTAATTATTCAAATAACGTTGAAAGTCAAGAGTCTGCTGTCATTATAAGCCCGCGATCGCTTGGAATTTATTTTTGGTCTCGACTTCGTCAGAAAACTTTTTTAATTGTTCTCGATTTCGACACAAGTCGTTGTGTTTCACTCTTGCATTCACAAGCTTGTTTGCATCATCAATCAATCATCACCTGAGAGTGAAAAGATTTGTTTTTTTTTGTCTGCCACCGCTAAACGAATGTGAAGTAATCCAAGTGCAAAACGATACCCGTTGCCAAATGAATTTACTTTAATTCTACTTTGTTGAGTCGCTTCAGTTGAAAGGTTTTTGATTGAAAGAAGTTCCAATGGATCATTTAGCTGCTTGTTAGCTGTTTTTACTACGTCGTCTTGGCAGTGATCTTGAGAAATAGCCGAAAACAAATCATTCCGATTTCCTCTATCGGAGCAAAGCCGATTATTTTCCGCGATCACCTAACTAAAAAAAAAATTCTAAAGAACGGATTTTCACAAACGCGCGCGAATTTGATTAAAATTCAAAATTTATCAAAAAGAGACCCAGCAATATTAATTAGTAGAGTTGATGATCAAGCTCGCGAGAACCTAAAAACTCGATTTCCATAACTTTAATCAGTCGTAGTCACTCGCCGAATAGTCAAATCAGCAACTGTTTTTATAAAAAAAAACAACTCAGGTTCATTGATTCAAACGATGGGATTAAATTGACTGCGAGAGGCTCATCGAGACGACTTTTTTCACGGTGGATGAGGCAAAACGAGAATTTAGTCATTCGCGCGAGGAAAATTACGTCAACACTTCATTGCGGCTTTTAAAGATGCTCACTTTGCGGGTTATTTTGACTACTGACACAATAACTGAATTGACTCACAGGCAATTACTTCATTCTCCTTCTTCCCTCATAGAAAACAATTCGCAGATGTTTTCGCAATTTTCTGCTGTGCACTCTCATAAACTTATTTGAAGGTTGACTTAAAGTATTGCATGTCTCTCGGAACAAATTGTAATCCTTGTCGATAAGCCGCGGCACAATGAAAGTGCATTATTGGATTATTCAAGTGCATTCATAAAGTTATTTATTTAAGCAATTAGTCAGTGATCTCGAAGGTGCAACTAAGAGCTTACATCGTGTTGAGAAAATCGTGTTTGAGATAAAGAGCTCGCGAATGTTGTTCGTCGAGACAAATTGGTTCGTGTTGAATTAATTTTCTCTCAGGTGTAGCACGGTGATGAGGCGAGCTAATCAAATAAAAGTTTGCGTAAATTAGTGGTTTGATGATCATGGCGCGCGAACGACGCGGCGCACGAGACCTTAATTTATAGCTTTGATAACCCGAAGCGCGATCTAATAGACAGCAATTTTCATTCGGTCGGCCACAGTTAACTCACAATTATAAGGAATACATGCCTAAGGCGCTCACTTGATTTATTGAATTAGAGACGCTTTGCATGTTTATCAAAAAAATTCTAAAAATGAAGTTTGACTTTGCTCAACTATTTATTCGCCAAATATTTGAAATTGCGTGGACTTCAATCAATGGCTGCCGTTTCAGTCCAGTAATTTTTGTTTTGTTGATACAAGCTTCGACTACGCAAACCAATAAACTGCGCGAGGTGCCGCATTGTGTTTGCATTTTGAATGCGAATCACCTTTGATCGATATTTTGTTTGCTTTCGCTCAAGAGAATAAGCTTGGTGGGCGATCGACCCAAGACGAAAAAAGTTTTTGACGCGAAAATTAATGCAATATCATTGTTATTGAGTGCAAAACTTTAAGAGAGTTGACGAAGGATGACTAGCAAATTGTCCGAGATACTACAATGTTAATAAATGATTGCGAATGCACAATTAGCTCAAATGCGGACGGTTTGATGTTTCTATTTGAATTTTATTAGAATTGAGACGTTGAATTAGCACTTTTTGTGTCATTCAAGCCATAATTTAAATTTAAAACGTTTTTATTTCAGTCTCATGACCATGTCACGGTCGTCGCTGTTTGTTCTTCTGATGGTTGCGTCATCGTTAGTCGTTGACGCTCAGCATCAACCGGCGCACTCGAACAGTATGAGAAATTTCGATGATTTTCGTGGTCAGAGTTACTGCGCTAATCGAGCTTCCAGTCGAGAGGGAAAATGCTGCAATAGCCGCTACGATGAATGTTCTGTTCCTATTGCTGGTAGACTATTCTTTCATTTTCCTGTAAGATCGTGTTTTTAAATAATTAAATCCTCAGGAACTTTGTGTTACTGTGATGAGTTCTGTGATCAACACATCAACCCTGATTGCTGTCCCGACTACGAAAATATTTGCTTAGGCAAAAGCGATCCAATCATTGAACGCTGTCAGATTAAAGAAAATGTTTTCATTACACGATATGAAGAAGCCAAAGACAACTGCAATCTTTGGTAATTATGATCAAACTTTTTCATCCAAAATTTCTTTTTAAAAAAATATTTTTGATTAGCAAATGCCAAGCTGGTGGAAGAGCCGATTGCGAGCAAGATCCTTGTTTATCTGACGACCAATTAATCTCAGATATTAACCGCGAATCAAGATCACTTGGTTGGAAAGCTTATAACTACACTGAATTTTACGGCCGCAAGCTTAAGGAAGGTTTGGCGTATCGTTTGGGAACATTCGAACCTCGCGTTCGCGTTAAATCAATGAGCCGTATATCGAACGCAATGGAAAGACTACCAAAAGAATTCGATGCCTTGAATCATTGGTCGGGATTGATCTCTCCGATTCGCGATCAAGGTTGGTGCGGGTAAGCAATTATCAGAAATAACAACGACACAGAATATTTAAGTTATCTTTATTTTTTATCAGATCATCTTGGGCTGTCTCAACAGGTTCCGTCGCTTCCGATCGTTACGGTATCAAATCAAAGACAGTGGTCGATCTCGCTTCTCAACATTTATTGTCTTGTGTCAAACATCAGCAAGGATGCAATGGTGGACATTTAGATAACGCTTGGAGATATCTCAATCGATTGGGGTAAAAGGAAATAATTATTCTTGAATGATTGAAAATAACAAACATATTTCTTGAAGTGTCGCAGATGAAATGTGTTATCCTTATGAAGCCAGCGTTGGCCGTTGCCGCGCTAAGAAGAACGACAACCTCCGAACAATGTCTTGCGATGTTCCAGAAATTCGTCCTCTCGAGGGACTCTATAAAATGGGACCAGCTTATTCTTTGAACAACGAAACTGACATCATGCTCGAAATATTCCACTACGGTCCGGTTCAAGGTATGCAAATTTCGAATTTGTTTCGTTGTAGCTCAAATTTTTCTCTCGTGCAGCTACAATGTGGGTGTACCCCGACTTCTTTGTCTACCGCAATGGAATCTACCGTCATTCGTCTTATGGAAGTCAAAATGTTAAAGGTTTCCACTCCGTCCGTTTAGTTGGATGGGGAGAAGAGAGCTTTGGATACTCAACCACAAAGTATTGGGTGAGAACTTTGAGATTAATGACTGAATAAATTTTATTTAAATGATTAAATATTTTAAGATTGCTGCTAATTCGTGGGGCTCGTGGTGGGGCGAAGGAGGATTCTTCAAGATCCTGAGAGGCGAAAATCAGTGCGGTATCGAAAACTACGTTCTTTCATCGCTTGCTGACATTCACGAACTCCAGCAGCATAAAATCGCAGGGCGCCAAGTAAAACGCTCTGGGCGACGAGCCAACAGAAACACACAACAAAAGTAAATTAAGTACTCAACGTGATATCCGCGGTTCATTCAGTCAAAACTTTGAGCTTTCTTTGTCTTCGTGGAGTGATCACGCGAGAAGACAAAAACAATTTACTAAGATTTACTCGCTCGACGTTAATCGACGCCTGAAAATTAAATGTTAATCCAAAATCAGAAAAATATTCTCTCCCCATTACTTAGTTAAGTTCTGTCTATCTTAAACAGATATTGCAAAGAAGCTTTCAATGTTCACATAAAAACTGCCTTTTTCATCTTTTTCCCTCTAACCCAATGTTATTATTCAACTTCTTCCTACCTTTTATGTGTTCAAGCTCATTTCTAATTGAGAAGCAAAATTTGTGTTTCATATTTTATCGTATTATCGATAACTACCTTACTTAGTTATTTTATGTAATTACTTTTTTGTTTTAAATGTTTCGTTTAATAAAAGAAAGTAAAACAAATCAAATGATTTTGAAGTTCGAACCGACCTGTTAAAGGAAACAAATACTCAGTCTTCATGCTGAAGAACGTAAAGAAGTTTTAGAGTCTACCGAGGTTCGTATGAAGAATATTCTCTAATCAGTTGTTATCGAAATAGTTTTTTGTTATCAAGGAATGATTTATTTTATTTATTATTGATTAGATCTGTATTTATAACATTTTTTTTAGATATTTTCCTTTAATAATGAGAAATTAAACAAAACAAAATATTCAATTGCAAAATCTTTTCAGTGCGAAAAATTAAATTGTAATTCCCGCAAAGGAAATTTCAAGGTCGTTCGTCTCCATTCGACTCTTGATGTGAGCTAATGTGTTACTGAAGTGCTTTTCGATTTGCTTTGTTTCTTCTGATTTCTCCAAGTTTGGCAACTCTTCGTTGATCTTAGCGATTAACTGAAATAAAAGTTATTAACTCAAGATGACAAATAGATAAATTTAACTTCTTTCTTACTTGATTCAAAATCGATACTGTAATCTGCGTATTGCCTCGCTCGAAGTAGTACAAATAGCTGTTCAATAGCTCCACGTAAAGTTGAACTTGTACGTTAATGTCGAGACATTGTTGAACAATTCTCGCCCCTTTCTTCAGGCATTCGAGAGTACGTTTCTCGTCCCGCATCTCTTGGTTATCTTTCTTGCCACTCCAGAATAAACTAGCACAAAGGACAACACCACGACACTGATCAGCTTTCTTCAGTAGTTTAGAAGCAGCTAACGCGCAGTTCGTTCTCAATGGCTCAGCGTTCTCTTCACTGAAGCAAGTCATTTTCTCAACTGTTGATACGATCAATGTTATGGCAGCAAGTTGAGCTTTAGAGTCAGAAATTTCGTCCTCGTAGATGGAGAACGCTTGTGTCATAAAATCATAAGCCACAGCTTCATGATTTGTACAGCCGATCTCTCCAATACATAAGGCACCTTGCAGAAAAAGCCTCAGAGCTGGATCTGGTAGTTCTGCTTTTGCGATTGAAGTGATCGTCGTATGACAGAATTGAATGATCTTCTGACACTTTTTGTCCCAATTTTCATCTTCATCTGCAATCGCTTTGTATGCAAAAGCAAGCTCGAAAGCTTGAAACACCAAGGATGGTAGAACGTACTTGATTCTCTGAGCGCCTCCTGCTGCAAAATGCTTCCTTGCGGATTGAAGGATTTTGTATTGCATGTCGAGATGATCAGACTTTAGCAGATGAATAAATCGTCCGACGATGCCTTGCTCTTCTGCAAAATCTTCAGGATCGAGGGCTTCTGCTGGTTGATCGTCCTGATCTTTAATCAGAGGCGACAGCATAATCAGAATCTGATCAACTTGTTCATCCGTTGGAATCATTGTTTCATTATCAAGAATGTTCATCACAAGATAAAGCGACAAACTCTTGCGAGACGTATAGTCAAATCTCTCAAGTAATTTCGGGAAGAACTTGAGATCAAGCACTGTCAGTACGTTGTTGTAGAAATCAACACAAACACGAAGTAAACGAGAAAGTTCTTGATTGACAGCCAGCGAGTGGTTGATATTATTCATGTTAAGGTTCTGAAGAATTTGAGTCGTGGTCTCAAGAACTTTGTCGACGTAATCAATTTTGTCAGGATAAACTTTCTGTGCGAGATTCACCAGCGCCACTTGTAATGAAACTGTGTCCTCGAGTGGCATATCAGTTCGGATCTGAACAATATTTGCGATCTGGATGCTGAACACATCGAACAACTCCACTTCAGTTGGAATAATTGAGTTATCGCCTTCAGATTTTTCATTGCGTTGATGATACGCAGCAAGACGATCGATGAGCGATATGATAATCGATTTAACGTTGACACCAGGTTGCAACTGAGCGCAGGATTTCAAGAAAGGATCCAACGTCAGCAGATGGAATTCGTCGGGAAAGACTTGGATAATGCATTCCATTAAATATTCTTGCGCAATTGCATCACGGCAGCTAACGACTTGTTCGAGGATACTTGGCAGAATAATTTTCTGATAGATTTCCAAATTAACCGATTCAAGTTGCGATAACCGAACAAGATTCGTGCCAACAAGAATCTTCAGTTCTTCACGTTCCTTCTCGCGCCTTGATTTCTCACTTGAATGGCCTTGATGCTGCATTCTCACCCACAACTTGTTCATCTCAGCAAAGTTCGTTAATATAAAGTCAATTGAATCGTGAACACTTCCGAAGTCATCAACATCTTTTCCAACAGGGACATCAGGCAAAATATTACGCAGCGTCAACAAGTAATTGCGCAGGAAAAGTCCTCTTAATGGATTTTGCACTCCCCGACACATCTCGACGAGATCTTTCAAGATACTTTTCTTCGTTGCCGGATTCGATTTGATGTAAACAAGTCCAACGGTGATGAGAAGATAGAGACGTGGAACGATGTTCCCGGCGTATTGAACAAGCTCATAGAGATCAGTGACCTTATGACCTTTTTGAAATTCGTCCAACAAGTAAATTTCAAGGAATCTCAGCTCATCTGTGACCGCCATGTACAGTTCGTAATAACTCTTCGGTGATAATAGACTTGTTCTCAATTCACCAAGCATCGTACTCGCACACTTTAAGCCGTCCATTAAACGATTCTTATCTAGATTTCGCTTCATAAGAATCGCAGAGTTGCGAACGATTCCAATGGCATCGCTTAAAAGCTTATCCTGCTCATCTAGTTGGGTCGGTGATTGCGGCTAAAAGAAAAGAGCATTCAATATTCATTATTATCGGCGAAACTAAAATCCAATGGATCTTGTGGGGAAAAATCAATTGCACTAAAACAACAACAAAAGACAAAACTTCTTTAAATCAAACAAAATCAGATATTTACTGCGTTCTTTTGCGTCAAAGTAGAAGAAGATGATGTACTCCACATGTACATTATTGCTAAATAGCCATTCTTTAAGGTAATATTCGTTTAAAACTAAGAATAATCAACAACTTACCATTTTTCTGTCCGAAGGAAATTATTTAACCGAGGTTGTAACCACGCGAGGTTGTGTGAACGTTTTCCAATATTCAAAAACTGAAATAAGAAAAATGAAAACGTCTAATTAAGTCGAACCCTGAAGTTGGCAGCTGATATAATTTTCTCGCTAATTAAGCTAGCTACGAACTCTAATCAGAGAATCCTCTGAATTTTTTGATAAAATCATTTGACTGCTACTAACAATAAAATTGAACGTTTATTCTCGTAACTTGAAATAAGGCAGAAGGTGAATTCTTTTCAAATGTTAACTGATCGCAGATGTAGCCAAAAAGGACGAAATGAGAGGTAAACTCAGGCATTCCTTGATCGAACTAGACTCTGTGTCTGACGTTAAATAAATTCGTTACATCGGACGACCCCAGGGAATTTCCTCTAAAAACAAAATGTCGTTTCAATTGATGATTTGCTTAAGACCGTTTTTTTACCGCGGTTTGTTCCTTGACCCCGAAAATAACAAAAAAAATGATTGCAAATGAATTCTCTTCGAAGTAGAACAACAAGCAATGTAATCAACGAGCATCACGAGGTTGCACGTGGTGATACCATCGATGAAGAAACGCTTTAGGATATTCTAATAAATAACAAGACCTTCATTCGTTGGCTCAACATAACAAATCTTAAGATTTCTGCTTTAGATCGGACTTTGCCTTATTGCGTATTCACAAGGCATTCAGAGAACTGAAAGAAATAGAACTCGTGCAATCAACGTGACTGCATTCACTCGCTATAACTTTGAAATTTGATTCAAGAACAAACTTTATAAAACTTGAGATTACGAGTATCTTTCAGCATTGTGCCTAAATCAGAAAGTTTCACGAAACATTTCTTCATCTTAAATTCCTAGAATCAAACACATTTCCGACCCTTTTCTTAGATGATACATGTTGTGACC
Source organism: Smittia aterrima (assembly GCA_033063855.1). NCBI lineage: Eukaryota > Metazoa > Arthropoda > Insecta > Diptera > Chironomidae > Smittia > Smittia aterrima. The sequence continues at coordinate 15,252,381 of CP093829.1, forward strand.
ACGCTTGAAAATAAATCCCTCAGCGTGAAATCTCAGTCGATGTTCTCCCCTGTCTGCTTCAGAAATCTTAAGTTTGTAGCTTACCGAGATCTTGACATTCAAAAGTTATTAAACAGTTTCACAGTTATCGCGGATATTTTATTGTCTTTTCACGATGAAAATTATCAATTGAGGGTATTTAATGATTAATGAAAGCAATCACAATGATTGTGCGAATAAAAGACGATAATGAATTTTAACGATTTAGCTTGTGCTTCGTGTTGATTTAAAATTACGATATTAAAGATGAAGAGAGGAGAAATTTTCGGCGAGACCCAAAATGTCATTTTCACTCTGCTCGCGGTGAGGACGCTTCATTATCAAAAGTCCTTTTTGACATCTCAAAATCTTCAAAACTGAAAGGTTTAGAAGCTTTTTAAACACATCAAGAGCTCGATATATTAAAGTGATTTTTATCGAAATATCGGGATACTCGCTAAAAACCACGTTCTGGTGATGATTCGTGAAATACCAGAAAGTCAAAATCTACCGATTATCTTTCATGAACTTTATGTTTTGATTACAAACATCGTTCCCGTGTATGTTTGCGACGGTTTTTCATTATTAATTGGGTGTAAATTGACTGAAAACGCACAATGTTTTCGATTTCAAACATGATGGAAGGAATTTAAGGTTTCTGTTCGAACAAATTCATTATGAAATTTGAGTAAAACCCTGAAGACATTCTTAACTCAATGAAGAAGATCTCGATATCAAAATAAATCAAGATTAATTACAACTACACGTGCCCTTAACTATTTTCCGAACAGAGTTACAAGACCAAAGCCAATCATTGGTTTCGGTTAATATAATTGTGGAAATTGATATGAAGAGTTCCCCACGTGCTTAGACTTTTCCACTGACTTACTTTTGAAATAAAGTGAAAGATTTTACTCAAGAGTGCCATATTTCATATTTCTTGACTTTCATCGGAATCGCTTTGAGTATCTAAGCGTACGAGAGTGTGTAATTCTGTATTATATTTCTAGAAGCTTTCACAAGAAGCTTTTCAAATAAAAGCTCTTGAAAGTTTATTGAACACAGTTCTTGAAAATCTTCCAATTACTCAACGTCCTTAGATACGGAAATTTCTTCGTTGGACACTTAACAATGATCATTTCAACAACTTGATATTGTGACGTCTTTAGTCTCTCCATTGGTATGGTCAGCTTCGAATTCCATAGTTGAATGGCTGTAAACACTGATTGAAATTCTAATGCACCAGGTCAAGAAGATGACGAGAAAGTTTTAATCTTACTATGTCCTTTCTGTGAAAGATGGAAGCAGTCCTTCGACATAAACTTGTAATCTGTGCTCCCCATCTGTCTTTGTCACTTTGATGTCGTTGGTAAATGTCATCAAGTTCACTTCAAAGTCCTGCAACGGAAACTTTTGAGAACTTCAACTCTTCTTCACTTTTTTGCATAGAAATCTGTTGTGGAATTCTTTCTTGCCAACAATTTCCGTCACCATTCGTTTCCACTTCTGAATCGTTTGCAGCGTTTTCTTTAAATGTATCGTTTGCATTGGACTATAAAGACAGGGACACTTAAGATAATGGAACCCTTGACATTCATCGGGTTTTTCATTGAACTTAAAGATGATGCCAACGTCTGAAAGAAACAAATTGTGTTGGCCAAACGAGCGAACAAACTGCTTCGAATAAAATTCTCACCAACTGGAAGCACGACGAATTCACTAAAGTTCTCGGGAGATTTTCACGAAGCATGAAGGTCTTTGCCAGCTTGCTCAACGATTTTATTTTGCTTCGGGAAATAGCAAACTTCAAGACAGAAATCATTTGATCCAACCATCATCTTGATTAATTTCCAATGATTTTTTATGTCAACTTGCGGATCTGATCGCATCCGCTTCACGAGATTTTTCGCTTGCCTTATCGTGTGACCTGAAATAGCTCCAGGCTCAGCTACATTAAATTTGCTAGCCTTTTCAAAGTCGAGAGAATTGGTAGCAATCGAATATCCGTAAAAGTTGGGATTGAATTCCTTGAGTAGATTTGGCAACGTTATAAACTTTCTCCAATCATCTCTCCCTCCAATAGACCATGAAACACCTCGGCCTTCGAGCAATGTCTGCAAACTATCGATCGCAAATGTTCCGTTCGCCGCAGTGAGTGAAACTCTAATCGCGCCGACGATATCAACATCACCAGGTGTTAATCGATGAACTGATGAACGAACTGTTTCACTTCTTCGACCCGGCACATCAATGTCGCTGTAGAACGATTGACTTTTGTACTCGCGCTGGGTTTTCAGAAATAAACAATCGCGTCCAATCGATCAACGCCCGGAAATGAAATCACTTAACGCACGTTATTCCTGAGGCTTCTTTGATATCCTAAATCGAAAGTTCTCTCCTGTACGAATTCCGACGGAATCAATCGCGTGAGCTTCACCACCGGCGTAAGCTTGTCGTGAACTGATTACCGACAATTAATCACTGCAATCAAAGTTATTATTATTCCAATTCTCATCTTCATTCTCTTGCAACTCTTCTGAAACTAAAATCAGCCTCAATATGCAAGAATCTCGATTCTTCTCACGAAGTTAAAAAGTATTGTGCTAATTAGTTGTGTGTGAACATGTTGAATAGGATTTTAATTTGGCAAGTTAAAACGTTGATCTAGTCACTTAGATATACTTGTGAGAAGTCGAAACATTTCCGTTTAACACTCAACTAAACAATCACAAAAGACTAATAATATTTGATTTAAAAAATGGATTTTATTGATTTTTTTTCTTCGCAAATAAATCTTCAATAAACGATTTGATATTTACAAAAATTCTATCTTTCCACGAAAATACGATAGAGACACATTAAGACATTTTACATTTCAACTCACATTAAATGAAATTCGAAAGAAGCTTAAAGCTAAACGAGGAGACATTGAACATCAGAGATTTTTCCCTTATTCTCGGGATTTAAACGGGAATTACGTGACGAATTCAATTTGAAAGCTTTAAATTCATCGCATGAGCGGAGAGCTTTCGAAGAGAGCTTTCACTCAGCTTGATTTTCAATCACGGTTTTGGATCTCAATCAGCGTCACGTAATTTCCGCACGTCTCCAGCTCCATTCATCTTTCAGAAATTGACAGATATGTTGAATTAAACATATAACGAGTAAGAAGCATCGAATCTTTCTTTTGACTATGTTATTATGATAAAATGTATTTTGCTCCCATGATTTTATTACTTGCGATATTGAGAGAATTCCTCTCTTATCACTTGCTAAATAAATTTTCCACGAAAGTTGAGACGTGAACGAAACTGTTTAAATGCTTTGAGAGTAGGAGAGCGGGAATCGACAATCGACTAAGTGTCTCTTTGGTTTGTGCTACGTTTTTGGTTTTCAAATGTCGATTTTACCCGAATCGTTCCGAACGCGCGTTTGTGCACAATGTAAAATTCATCTTTCCATCAATCTGACGTTTAAGTTGGTGAAAGAAATGAAATCAGAAACAATTTTTTTCTTTTCTTGATAAATTGCAAAGTCTAATGAAAAGAAACGAATCAATTACAATTTTTTGAATTTGGCACATTGAGTCGGTAGGCGGGAAAACCTCTCTCTCTTTCTGCTCTAGAATGTCGAAGTAGTTAACACGTCATCAATGGTAACATGAAACTACATGAACGAAGCGGGCATTTCTCTTCGAAATCACAATTATTTATTTCTGGAATTTGTTTCTCTCCGATCGCGTGACTTTCAATTATTCAAAGACGAGAAAGAAAGAAAAAAATCGCCAAGCGAGTAAATGCAGTCGGCGGAAATGTCAAGATTTACACAAAAAGGAAGTTTAGAAATGGAAAGAAAGGAAATCTGCATTCTTGCGATTTTATAAAAACCAATAAAGTAGAAAGCAACTAAGTTGTGCTGCGTCTGGTCTGATTGAATCAGAATTTAAATGAAAAGGCACCTGGACGATTTCTTTTCTCATTTTTATTTTCTTCACTAATCAACGTTTGGTCATTTTTTGTTTGTAGCTATTCGAATCTACTTTCTTCCTCTCGCTAAAATCTCTCTACTGGGTTTGTCTATAATTTATGGCATTTTGCCTTATTGAAGTTATGCAATTCCTGATATGAGTTCGGTTCGTTTCTCTACGTTCTTTCGAAGGCCAAACATTTTTTTTATGATCGAGCCTAGGAACGGAATTGCTTTTGATGATGATGGCGATGACGATGAGAGAGAAAGAGAAACGGAAATGGGAGGAAAATTTCTGGACTTAACAAGCTTTTCTGGTTTTGTGTAAGGCTTTGATGATAAACAATGCTGCTCCTCAACGAGATTTATTTTTCATCGGGACATTCTCACACAGAAAAACAGATTAATAGATACTTTTCAAGAGATGTCGTGTGACCTACATGTGTATTTCCTTTCGAAGAGTTCCGCTTTTCTTCGGAAAATGCTAATAAAGTTTTTCGCTATTTTCATGAATTATTTCTCCCATCGCTCATGTGAATAAATTTATTTATTTAGTTTCTTTAACGTTCGGCTCGTTGGTTGGAAGAAGAAAATATGTGCTCGCATATGCTTAATCTGCATTTGATGGAAAAAAGGGTCAAATTCGATAGATCGGAAATAATTCGAAAATTGCGTCAATGAAAATATTTTCGTCACAAATATTCTTTGAAGTCTCGTGAAGATTTTGCGTGACAAAAGTTGCGATCGCGTCGAGCAAGGATCCAACTTAAGCAACATAAACTTCACGCTTGGTTGAATATTTTAATTCAAGCAACGTTGATGATATAAATTTATTGCTCGTCGATTATCTCTTGTGAAGTTTTCTGGGATGTTTCATTGAAATATTTTCGCGTGGGATAGAAAAAGCAAAAACTTGAGCAAAATCATTTCCGATTTGCGCATCATTGCTTAATTTATTTTCGTATCTATCAATAAACTTTCTCTCAATTTTTATCCAAGAAAAGTTCACAATTTGATTTCCGCTAATTATGCAAATGGAAATATATTTCTAGACTTTGATGATGTCTAGTCTTGCGAGATTAACTTAGATCGAATTTAATTAAATCTTAAGCAACAGCAGAAAAAATGTTTTTCAAATCAGTTGTCAATTTCCTTTGTAGAAAAGTTTGAAGTCTCTGATTGATTTACAGCACGTGGAGATTCTCGCAGCTCTTCGATTTTGAATCACGTGCCCATACTCGACCCAGCAGTCCCTTCACCTTCAAGCTCGCAGATGTTCGAGATCCTCGATATTTTCTCGGACTGTTAAGGGAGTTGAACGATGTAAATGTCAATAAAGTTCATAAGAAGAGACTCAATATGTTGTCGATATGAAATTTACCTGCTTTGGATGCTGTTAGGAGGTGTGTTCGTATCAATGATACCAGTGGGAGTACTAGGATTTGTGTTAGCAGATAAACACGTGGAGCCGCCAAGTGGAGAACATGCGCGTCGTTTAGACTTTCTATACGAACGTTTTCGGAACAAGTCTCTGAAGTTGATGGAGGTCGTGGAAAAATAAAAAATTTTATGTGTCGCAGTGGAATAAATTTATTAGTCTCACCTTGACTTCTCAGGATTTTCCAATTTCAAACGTATCTGAGTCAACAAGCCCACAAGAAGCTCGTCCTGGGAAGGATTTGTAGATCGTTAAGTTCAAGTTGAGGAAAATTTATGCGGAGAATACTCACAACATTGTGGTTTATGGTCACAGACGATTCAATGAATTTACAATCATAAGCAGTTGCCATCGCTTTACCCTCTAGAGAAAAGAAAAAAAGAAAGTTCATGAGTACTCCTCGTGCAAGTTTTGTTTGCTAAAAGAATGTCGAAGCTCTCGAAAAAAGTTTATAATCTCTTGATATATAATTGGGATGGCATTCCGATTTCAAATATAATGCTCGTGCACTTCGTTCTTTTGACAGAATTATCGATGAGAACATTTTTTCGCACGAATGAAATTGCTAAAAGCCACCATAACGAAACTTTTTTCATCTCCGCCATCAGCAAACACACCGCCAAATACCAAGAAATGAGTTATGTTCGTAATATGAGCAGACTTGATGGAGAGGCTGAGTAAGTGAAGAACTCAATTGATTGTGTTCAGTCGAATGTGAAGGGAAAATACCCAAGCGTCTTCCGTAAACATGTCTTGAAATGAAAGACGGCTGTTTGGGAAGTAACGATGACGAAAGAAAAGTATTTTACTATTCTCTGTTAAGAGAAGTGGCACGTCAACAACATGTGACTCGACCTCTTAACTTTGTGCTGCTGAACTGTGAAAAAGCTCAAGATTAATTGTAAAGAATTCCACTTACGAGAGTTTCAAGTTGAATTATGATTCAATCAACACTTTCTGACGTTCAAGAGCTTCCGTCGCTCTGTGATACAAAAACTTTTTGTTTTAATAAAACATTGAGCGAAACATGTTCCTAGACATTTCTCCTCCTCAATAAATATTTGTTAAAAGTTTTGCATGGAATTTTTTTAATTATTTCCAAACTTTCCCATTTCCTGTGCAATGGTTTATACGGAAAAGAATACCTTTTTGCTTTTTCACAAGAAACTTTTGCATTTGGGAAGTTAATTTCATTTGCTTTCACGCTTCATCAGTCAAGAGTCCGGAGGTCGTAAAGGTTGCGTAGACGAGAGCGCTGTAAACTTTTATTGAATTTCACAGTTGTGACTTGATTTCTGTCATTTTGTTCGCTCAACGGACAGTCAATGAAAAGTCGTAAATTGAATTAACGATGTCAATGAAAACATCTGCAGTTCGATTAAAAGTTCAATTTTTATGTGCCAATGTTTTCCGAGAGCGAGGTTATTAAAGCAACGGAACGAAATTTTATTTATCGCTGATCAGAAAGCAATTTAAATCGTAAATCTTCTTATAGGTAAGAAGACTTCAAGCGAAAGTTCAATTTTAAGCAGTCGAAGGGAGGGGAGTAACAAATATTTGATTTGCTGTTCTCTTCGAAGTGCTTAACACTTCCCACGTTTTCACCGACAACCTTTACCGCGCGTTTAAAGGTGGAATCATTCGTGCGAAGGGAAATCATTAGTCGTGTTTACTTTTGCGGCATTTATATGAGCTTCGGGAATCTCTCGTCTGTCAAAGGTAAAACTTTTTCTTATACAAACCTTCGGAAGTAACAACGCGGCTTCTTGCCAAATCGGCCTTGTTGCCGACGAGTATAACAGCCTTTTGTGCAATATTCTCACTGGTCCAAAGCGCCTGAAGGACACGCTCAGCAACCAAGAACGAACTTTTGTCGGATGATGAGTAAATGACGAGAAAACCATGCGGATCGTATGAGGAGAGACAATTTTCCGGCTGCGAAAAGTTAAAAATAAAAACACAATGAAAATGAGATAATCCCCATCAACGTTTGCCCATTAATTAAACTCACCGTCATTTCGATAAACGGATGATCGATGAAAGTCATTTCAGATTCCTCTCCACTTAACAATACCGACACCGATTTTTCACCTGAGTCATCGTCTGTAATTAATGATTGAAACAAAAACAAAAGTGTCATGAATAGTCTGAAAAGTTTCACGTTTCTATTGCTTGGAAATACAATATTTTCTCCACTCAGCTATGATTATGCAACGAATAAACAAATTTCAACCTCTCCAGCGATTGTCGATCGACCGAGGATTTAAACCACAGCCATTGATGATGTCAATTAATTTGAACTAAGTTCCATTAGGGATGAGCAAGCATTGGTTTTGTGTTTGGTATCGAGTTTACAAATCATAATGGAGCTGATTCGGAAAACATCGAATAACACAACATAAGCCTGGTTCGTGTGGAGAGAAAGAGCTTTTCGGCCCAAAGGAGCTTTGCATTGAAATTTGGTGTGAAAATTACAATTTTCCATGCTTCGCCAGGTTTCATCGTAGCGGAGAAACAATCTGAAGTTTAATTAACAGACATAATTCATTATCTGGAAGGTGATGTGGCATAATATGATCGACGAGTGAGGGTAAAACTTCTCAGCGAAGAGAGAATGCGAAAGAGGGTGGTTGAAGGAGAACTATCGAGATCAGCATGCGACGCTCGTCTTGTTAATGGCAAAGTTATGGAAGGATTTCTTAGTTTCCGTTATAACAACCAAACGAAACAAGATTCAAACGATGGGGAGATCAGATTGAATACAAATGAACTAAAGGTCCGTCTTCACATACCCGCTCGATCGATTTTAATTTGTATATTGCACTTGTTGGCATCATCAGCGTTTTGCTCTATAAATAATTGATTTTATTTTTATTTTTATGATCAGCAAAATCTAATAAAAGAAAGGAAAGCTCTCCACAACGACAAGGCTGCGACTGCTGTTACTGTCGAGTTCTCTAATTAGAAACGCTCTTTGTTTTTATAGCTTTGCGTTCCCAAAGCGACCGAGATGAATGTCAAGTTGAAAAAGGTCATGAAATATTCGGAAATTAATATAGCAAAGTAGCTTAGCTTAGTGCTGATTGGTGCTTTCATTCGGTTTGACGGCGACAGAGGCAGCAGCATGGATACGCAAGTGGTTGGACAAACTGTTTCGTTATTTATTTTCATTGCGATTTAATCTTCTACTTGAGGGTGAAGGGTTTCTGTGAGATAGCTGAGGAAGAGGAGATAAAAGTTTACCAATCACCGAAGCTAGTACTTGAACTCACTTAGAAGGAAAGCTTTGTATCAGATTTCATTGCGCTCCAATTCTCCTTCATTATAAGTTTCATCATTATTTTAGAGGTAAGGGGGAGGGTGTAAAGTATTAATTAGTTCTCTTAGCCTCAGTCATTTAATACAAGCATGTCTGCTAATTGTCAAACTTTGAAGCTTTACATTACGAACTATGTTAAAATTTCTTTCGAGCTTCAAACGAGGAAAATTGCAATGGGTCAACGATGTAAACTTTTTTAATTGAATTCGCTCTACAGGAAACTCATTACCTGGAAAGTACAGGTTTCTCGTTTCGATTGCACCAAGAATATAAATATTGTATATTTCGTTTTATCATCACAGCAAAACTTTCGTTGTTCAAATCACATTGCGAACCGGTGAAATGTGTCACATTGCGAATTCTCTCAACAAATATTTGTATGAGCAAGCAAACTCGCACATTTGATAAAAGCAACGTGTTTACTAATTCATCCAACGAAAGCCCAATTTGTGTTTTGGAAATCGGCCACAGAATCGAGCGAGGCATGCACACGCAAACTCTTTTTTATGTGTCGAGCGAGTGAAACAAATTCAGAGATTGACAGAGAAACAAATGACCCGAAAATAAAATAAATTTTGCAAGCTTAGTTAAATATTCATCGTTCCTGTTTTTCGAGGTGTTCGCTAAAAATACCTAAACTGAAAGTGAATGAGAGAGAGACATTAGACTCACCGATGGAAGTGTCGTAGGCATGGAGATATTCACTGGTCATAAACTGCGACACGAGAGAGCTTTTGCCAACCTTCTCTCCGCCCAACATTAAAACTCTGTAAGGAGAAAACGTGGCAACAGAAGAAAAAAATCAATTAAAACCTCGACAGTTATTGATTGCATATCGCTCGATGGAGGTTTCTCTGATAAAGAAGCATTCCGACAATATTTACAGCATGAGAGAGAAGCGCTTACCTAAATGGAATTTGTGAACCTTGCGCTGACGTACTACTTTCTCTACTAGAAGCTAAACTTGTTCTAGCCGAATCGCCTGCATTGGCTGCTGTTGTTAAATGCTCCGTACTTTAAAAAAATAAAGAATTTTCTTGATAAACTTTGAAATGAATGATTAAGTGCATATGACTTCAGATAAACAAACGAATAAGGTTTAAGCATGAACTATATTTGAGTGATAAATCCAAACATCATGAGCAGAGGGAAATTGAATAAACGTGTTTCCTCAATCGACTGCACATTGAATGTCAGAATCAATATGTGTTCAATGAGTTATGATTGCGTATAGAGAGAACTGGCTGAGAGTCAAGCTTTTCCTAATGCGACTTGCTAACACGCGCTTAGTTGTAGTTAAATAGAGTTTGAGAAGTTATGCAGAGGACAAAGTTTATCTTTCGATGAAAAAGAATTCCAATAATCATAGACGACTAAACATTTAAAAGAAAATAAAAAAAGAAACTTTTAAGTGCCTCAAGACATTCGTCGACTCTTGAAGCATAATGTTACAAATGAAATAAACTCAGAAGAATTTTCATAATTAAATTTTGTTTTCGAAATCAATTCGAATTTTCCGCGAAAGGTTTCTTTGAAAGAAAATTCCAATCAACATGAAATTATTGATGACGAGATTACAAGCCCGTCGAAGAAAAAAAGCTAAAGGGCTATAATTGGAAAATTAGGTTTTCACTCTGTTGAAGTTATAAATTTTCTTCGTTTCTCTTTAACTTCACTTCCACAAAGTGTACTTGCGATCGATTGCGTTCTTGGAAGCCAAAACATTTTCACGAGCTCGACATTGAAATTTAAATTAAATTGACGACGCGCAAAGTGTTTGTCTTTCTCTTTCAACATCGCTTTCATCGTTTAATTGAAGCTATTTCAGAGTAAACGATGACAAAGGATCGCTAACGAGATTCTCGTTCTTTCATCATAGACACGCAGTATTTGGAATGTTTTAAAGCTTTCTCCCGTATCCTTAGTCACATCAGCCAAAAAGAGCTCTCGAGTTGCTTCAAGAAATCAATTAGAGCTTCGATCTCATCGATTTCGAATTTAAATTGTTGTTGACTAATGCTTTTTTGAAGACTCAAATGATATCTCGAATATAATTGAATTTATGTTACAGCTTTGCTGCTTCCTCTTCATATTCTCATTCTACTGAAGGTCACAGCGAAAATAAAAAGTTTTAGGCGTGCTTTTGATGGGGAAAGAAAAAATCAATAAGCGAGAAAATTTAACATCAAAAGCTTTTAAGCGAAAAATAAAAAGACGGAAAGTCCTTTGATTGTCGCCTACCTGGAATTTGAGCTGCCGACGCTTGTGTTCGATTTGCTTCGACGACTTTTCAGCGAATCGCCACGATTGACGATTCCTTTGCCAGTGATTGAAAAATGTCTCAGTCTGTAATATTCTTCCTCCACACCTGTATTAGGCATAGAAGCGACTCTGCAAAGAGTGACAAAGACATTTTATGATTAATGAAAGTTGAAGACAGAGAAAAGGTTCGCTTGACGCGACAGCTAAATACCTCGAGCGTTGCTGCGGCAGGCAAAGTTGATTGGGTCGTCCGGAAGCCCTAGAGCCGGGTGTCTTGACTGATTGCGATCTGGTGTGGTGAGGCGATCCATATCTTTAAGCGGAGAGCAAATAAAAACAAAATAGTCCATTAAGAAGAGAGAAGACGATGAAAGTTGTTCTCATGATAAATTAGCTCAGATGTTTCCCTTTTCTGACGAGCATAATTACAAACATTCCATTTAAGAAATACGAGACGATGGCAGAAGAAAGAATAGCAGGAAAATATTAACCCAATTCTGCCAACTAATTTTAATTGAGCCGCATTTTGCATGATGATGAGTAGCTCACGAGAGCTTCACGCTATTTCTTTGCCGATGAAAGCAGGAAGGCGAACATAAAGCAAAGGATATTGCATGTAATGATTTACGAGTCGAAGAACGCGCCATAAAGGAGGATGAGAAATGGGGAGAAAATAATTTTGCTCATGAGAAAGAGCCATGAAACTTCATAACACGAAACGAATGCGAAATAAATCTGAATCGTGAAGAACAACAGGAATCAAATGTAAACATAAAATTTGCTTGTAAGAAACTTCTTTCGGAAAGATTGTAGAGATAGGATGAGCAGCGGAGTAAGTGTTGCTTTGAATTTCCCATAAACTTCAGTAGAAAGGAGAGAATCACATTTACACTGCAATTTGTAGATTTGTTATTGTGATAAAAAGGAGGTTACACTTTATTTTGGATTTACTACGAAAGCGTTTCATGGTCAACAACGATGGCGGGCGTAAAATTGGATCGTAGGGTTTATAAAAAGATTTCTTTTAATGTATCAGCCGGATTGATGTTTATAAACAGAAACTCGTCGTTGAACTTTCAAGTCAGATGTGCGTGAAATGATTTTAAAACGATGAGTGCGATAATGGTTTTCAGATGAATCATCTCATGCAATAACTTTTTAAACAATCCATCACCGCTTGACCTAATTTAAGCTTCTTTCTGTCTCTAGATACAGTCACTTTCCTTTTTTTTGTGAAATAATTTATCGAGTCTGTCTCTAACAGTCTCATCGACAACAAAGGATAAAATGAATTTCTATTGTCTTCTGTTGAGAAAAGTTTATAGAAAAACCCCCGAGGCTGACATAAGCGAACACCCGTGACTTCATAATCTTTTTCCATTTAACGATTTTCCGCTTTACGCTTGAAAAACGGTCGCTCGACGAACAATTCTCGTGAAGAAGAAATTGCGTCAAATGAAAATAAAAGATTGTTCCGAGACTGCGAGAAGATTTTCTGTTCTTCGTTTCAAGCCTCAAAGGAAAATCATCTTGAGCTGTCTCACTTAATGTCTGACAGTCTTCCCGTTGTAGTTTTCTTTTCCCGAAACGCGATATTTATTTTTCTTTCGCATGTGAATCAGCCAAGTTATTAAACAGATATACGAAGAAGAACAGAAACGATATTTTAAGTGAGATCCTCGTCGCGTTGCGGTTTCGATGTGAATCATTTCAAATGAGAATCGGGCGTACGACGCTCTCAAAAAAAAAACCATTTATTTATAATTGATTGTTGTACGTGGAAATGTTTACTTTGAGATAATTTTCTTTTTCTGAAAACTCTTCACCTAAATCTTTCACCTCTCGAAGCATTTATTTTATTTTTCCGGTGCGTATACGTAGCTGAACAAAAATATCAACAGATGAGCTCTGTGGCTCACTTCTGGGAAAGTTTTATCATTCAAGTTTCGTGAGAAAAAAAAACTCGCGACAAGTTCAATGAAAATTTATTTTTGTCTGATGACTGACGCTTCCTCGAATATGGTCGTTTCGCAATAAAGCGAAACTTTATGATGTTTTGTAAATAAGGCGACGCATTTCATAACAAAACCACAACTGAAAGGAGAAACTTTCATTCATGCAAACTCTCCTGGCAGCAGTTCAGCTCATTGAAAGACGTTTGTCAAAATGGCAATTAAGTTGTGCCGGTTTGCACAAGCGTAAGAAGAAATAAATTTATGAAGCCGCCACACCGCACCGCAGAGCAAAGTTTCTTCAACTCTTCAAATGAGCTCGTCACTCATTAGTTTGCATTTCTGGTTGCTGCTTACTTAGACAGCCACGCACGTGTTGTCATACTTTCATTGAGGTCGTGGGCGCGATGAGCATAAAGACGTCAGAAACAAAGTAGAACTCAACATGTCAGATGAATAATTAGTCACAGTCATAAGGTGCACACTTAAAATGATTAACTTGGTTTCGTTAGAAAGTTATTTACGATGCTCGAGAGAACTCTGACTATAACAATCCGTTCATTTTCATCTAAGCGAAGTTGATATGTTTTTACGGGTTGTTTGCTTTTATGTTTAATCAAAACATTTCCCCAACCGCACCCCTCAAGGTAAGGTTTTATGTCGATCTCGTTTTGTCTATTGACGACTGCTCTTCGTCGTATGTATGTTATTTTATTGATTCGAAATCTGCGTCGTATATCGTCGCTTCCTCAAAACGAAGCTGCTTATTGAAGTTCTCCTTATCGTTTCAATCAGGAATAACAAACTCAATACGATTTGAATCCTTTCTTTACGCTTCAACTAGAACGACGAAGATTTTTTTTTCGTTTTTATGTAAATTGAGTTGTTAAAGAAAAACAAGATTTGGGGATTTCCTTGAGTTTTCTGTTTTCATCTAATCTTCAAAAACGAAAAGCAAATTTTCTCTTCAATTGCTCGCTTTGACTTCACTTATGAGCGATATAGCAAGCAGAGCAACTTCAAAGCGTTGACTTGGAGCTGATTTTCTGTTGCCTGTTTCAATTTGCCACTCCTGCGGAAGCCACGCAGGTTCATTTAAATTTCATGAAACAAAAAGAACTCGCAAGGGATGACGACACCGAGATTCAATTATTTTAATAAATTTCCTTGTTTCAAAAGCGTCATGGGAATTCCTTCATTTTCACTGTCAGTGCTAGAATTGATTTCAACTTGTTTTGACAACTCAAATCCCAAGTTCAATTATTTTCTCATCCCAAGACGGTCTGTCACGATTTAGATGCAGCCAAAAATTCATTCTAAAGAGTGTGAAAAGTGATTTGCATTTCAGAAATCTGACGGCTGATGCTGTGAAAGTCTCAAAATTCATTGCTCAAACAGATGAAAGTCTTGAAATAATAATAAAACCTTTATCCGACTTTGTTGCCTCAAGCATTCCGTCTGCAGTTTGCGTGACAACTGGCGTGGCATTTCTAAAGTCACGAACAAGGAATGAGACTCGAGAACAATTTATATAATTTTAATCAAGCAATTAACAAGCGAAACGATTTAGTCGCGAGGTGTTGATTGCAAAGCGATGAAGTGCAGCTGGAAGTCTCGTCGCTCTAGTTAAACAACTTTGTATTTATCACAAAGACTTTTAATGATAATGACGCTCAATATTCTCTTCCGCAAGCTGTGTGAGTCTTCCAAACAAAAAAGGTAAACCAGAAACTTTTACGAAAAATAAAATGATCATTAAACAAAGTTCGCTATTGCCATTAAAAGAAAAAAGTTTGTTTTCATGCTTCACCTTCATCAAAGCGACTCTAGAAAATTTGATGGGAAGCCTTAAAAACGACATTCATCTGAATATGGTTGGGAGCTCACTCACTTATGATCGACCGTGGCTCCAAGTTTTCAACAAACTTTTTTTGTTATTTCCTTTCCAAAACTTTTTACCGATGATGAATTGCTTTGAAGGCAACGACGTCCGCTTGTGTACAGTTCAGATTGGTTTAAATGGAAATGAAGCTTGAATGTGCTTTTTTCTCTAATCCAATCATTTTATAACGAATTGTTTTTTGCTTTGAAATAAGCTTTGAACAAAAATAGGTCAAAAGGGAGATTGTGTGCTCGACAACTCAGCAAATCCACAAGATAAACTTTCTGTCTGTGTTTAAAGTAATGGAGGTTGAATTGAAAGCTTTTACGACATGAGAAAAGAACGAGAATTCAATTTGAAACCAATTTGCATTATTGCTGCGGATCGGAAGTAAACCTTGAATTATGAAGAGAAAATCTTCGTTTCTCGTGTGAACGTCTTGAAGGAATATAAACCAACATAAAGTCATTTGCTTAATGCAAAATGCTGTTGAACGGAAGGATAAGAAAACTTAATGGTTCGAAGCGAAGGTCGTCAGTAAATTGACAGAGTCAGAGAACATAAAACGAAAGTCAGACGTGCTGCGTTAGATTGCGTGCTTTCGTTTCATTTCTTCGTATTCACTGATTCTTATCACTTCGGTCTCTCCGAAAGAAAACAAAAGGAAGAAAGCAAAACAGAGACGGCAAAGTTTCCTTTTTCGGGGTTAAGACGATATTTTACGATTGCATTAAAAAGCTTTAAAGCTTAACGAGGGATTGAAAGGAAAGGAAACTTGAGTCTCACATGCAAAACAATAATTTCTTAATCATTTGCTGGTCCTTAATGGAGCACGCGATCTCCTTTGTGAAATTGACTCGGATCGTTTTGTTGTCAACGTGAGGTGCTTGGCAACCGCTTAGACTTTCCACTCTCCTTAGTAGCGATCAAATTGAAAATAAATCAAGCTAATGACTGAAAACAGATTCCGAACGATTCCAACTGAGTGTTTGATTGGAAAATTATTAATCGTTTCGCAATTGAGAATAATCAAAGTCAGAATCATTGAATCTACGTCATTCGTTCGCTGTTTTCGACAGATTAATGTAAGCGCTCACCCTAAATGACGGAGGACAAAACGTTCCTAATTGAATTAAAATTAAACGATTGCCTACAGGTGAAGCGTTTAAAAGTCTCATCACGGCTCAATTCGACGTTAATAGAATGCGACGACCCCATCCGCTTCCTAATTTCATTTCATCGCGCAAGAATCTCAACTTTTGTCCAAGACAAACAAAAGAAAAAGGAAAGAAAAGAGAGAAAACCTCAACTCACTTCATTTCAAAGTCACGCATTTCCTCCGTCGTCAGCGTCGTTCTGTTTGTCACATCCAATAATTGTCGAATGTTTTCATCTCGCTGTTTCTTCTTTTGTCTCGACGATTCCTTGCCCTGCTCCACGCTGATGAAATCGCATTCATTCTTCAGCAAAACTGTTTCCACCGAATAATCCAAACTCAATGACGCCTGAAGTCAGTTTACGAAGGGTTTTGAGAAAAGAAAATTGAAAAAGAGAAGAAAAAGAACATTTGTTAGACTTTCGATGAAATATTGCAACAAATGAAATCTTATCGCAAAATAATAAATCATAATATTTATGTGAATGCGAATTGATCGGCAGAAAGAAAAGTCTCTCAGCACCAATCTTTGAATCGGAAAAATAAACAGAAAAATTCTTCACTGAAGAATTGATTATCGTTGCTAATGACTTTCACATGCAGTTAAGTTTTCAGACATTATTGTTAGTTAAAGAAGGTTGAATCGCACATAAATCTGCGATATGTACGTGCTCGAATATCATTCGCGGCGTAATAATTCGCCAAAATATTTACAGAGCAGAAAAATTGTGAAGAGAGCAATTGAACGTAAACAAATCTTGGGCAATTCTTTGATTGCAGCTCATGATAAATTTTATGAGTAGAATTTATTGTTGAACGTGATTAGGGGGAGTTTCAGTTCAATGAGTCAGATAAACAAAACTTTAAAAAGGAAGATTATCGATGGAATTGAATTATTGAGAGAGCTTTCTCATTGTTTAGGATTTGTTCGGTAATTACGTAGAACTGGCTGAGAAGGTTAGTAAAATCTTAAACGTGTTTTAGGAAAAAGGATTCAAAGAAACTTTTGTCCCTTGACGTAATTTACAAACGACCCATTTAGATTTTTTAAAGATTCCTTGAGTTTACTGAACTTTACTTCACTTTAAGAATCTCGACTCGGAGTGATAAAATTCAGCGGTTGCATTTCTTTTTTGA
This sequence comes from Smittia aterrima, assembly GCA_033063855.1. Lineage (NCBI taxonomy): Eukaryota > Metazoa > Arthropoda > Insecta > Diptera > Chironomidae > Smittia > Smittia aterrima. The sequence goes on from CP093829.1 coordinate 15,269,511, forward strand.
AAAAGTTTTTTCATAAAGAAAAACTTTGTTCGAACTTTGATTTAATTTCCGAAAACTTTTTCCTCAATTTCCTTGATGGAAATTAAAAATTCTAATGGAAGATAAACAGAATCGAGTTTGATTTAATGAAGTTCATGGTTGGAATACTTATTTGTATAAGGGAATCATTTCGGATTGCTTCCTTGATAAACCAGCGTGAGGTCATCGCCATTAAACATTTCCGAATGACATTTATTACCTTGCAACTGATCGGCGAGTAATGAATGTCCCGTGCTGAGACATTTCTCACAAGTTTCCGATACAACTTATTCATTTTCTTCTTTCACTGTTTTTCCACTTTGATAATCCTCGACAGCGTTTAACAACGCTCGCTTATTGTAATTTCCGACAGTCAGTGATTAATTTCTTAGGACGAACTCAACACAATTTCTGATACTTTTGCTCTTTCTTCTCCCAAGAGCAATCATAAAAATTTATCGTTCTATTATGCGCTTCGTCTCAAGTGCTTCGTCTCGTTTACAGTTTGATCACTCTTCGTCAAGTTTCTTTTATTTATTTTAAATCATTTTCCTTTTCTCCTTCGATGCACAAAGTTCGTGTAATACTAATAACGAGCTCGAATCGTTGTCTTTTTCATCAGAACTTCTTTTATGTAAACAGAGTAATTTCTAATTATAACTGTTTTTTTCCAAAAAAAAATTAATTCGACACGCGCAAATTATACTCGCAGCCGGTTCAGAGAACTTCGATTTCTTTTGATCAAAGATATTTATGGGAATTCAAATGAACGATTGAAAAACACAAAACACATGAATCAAGTCAAAAGATAGAAAAGTGAGAACATACTTGTTGAACTACGATGGTCGCGCGCGGTGTAGTAACGACTGCGGTGCTCATAGGATTCGACGTTAAATTTATACTCCCGTTTGTAGCAGCCGACTTATTGCTATTAGTGTTTGTATTGCTCTTACTGCTGAACGATGACGTCGTCGAATCTTTCTGGCATCCATCCAACGCGTCAGAAGTTTTCTCATTTCCATTTTCACCAGAGAAAGATGATCGCGACTCAGCGAAGAAATCGATCTTTAAGTCGGGGATGGGAGAAGTCACGTTCGAGCTTGGCTGATCGTGAATGAGAACCGAAGTCTCGTTAAGCTTCTTATTGATGTGCTCAATCTTACTCAGTGGTTTCATTTCGGCTGCAGGCGATAGTAGACGTTTCTTGTTCTGTCGCTCTTTCTCGAGCTGCGAAAGAATTGCGTATTGTTGGAAAATGCCTTCAGGAGGAATATTCTGATCGAAAGCTTCAAACGAAGGACTGTCTTCATCATAAGGAAATGATTTCTTCGCAATGAAGCTATCATCATCTTCTTCTTCAACAGCAAAACACTCCCGCTGAATTCTCTCGTAATCGATTGCTTCCCGGTCGAAAGGAAACATTGTGAGATCGCTTGGAGTGTCAGTCGATGCTGAATCATCTTCATTTTCAAATTTACTCTGACTTATGCTTGAGTTCTTTCGATGAACTGGAGCAGAACTTACTTTTCGTGTCTTTGTCGCTGATTCGTGTTTCTCTTTGTTGGACGATGATGAAGATGCTGACGATGACTCTTTCGTGCTGAAAATATTACTTAAACGCTCGCACTTGAACGAGCGTCGCTCCTTTTTACTGCTACCATTTGCATTCTTCGACGTTCTGCCGTTGTCGCTCGTTCTAACATTCTCTTTATTCTCTACACTTGCTCTAGATTTGAAAGATTTATTGCTGGCATACGGCTCGTTTGATGCGACAGCGACTGGATCGAATGAAAAGAGTGTCGTTGACTTTTCCGCGCTTCTTGCACTTCGGGGCGATGGTGGAGGATCAAAGGAAAATGTCGATTCGGTTGTTCCCATCGGTGGTGCAGTGTGCGGGTAGAGAATCGAATATTTGCGGGCATTGGGATTCAGCTGCACGAACCGAAAACACGAGATTAGCTAATTAATCATCATTGTTATCTCATTTGTTCGATGATTTCAATAAATCATACGAGAGCGGCTATAGGAAAAATAGAAATAATTAATTCATCACCTCATTCCGGTTATTATCGTCATCATCGCAAAGAAGCGGAGTAATAGATTCGTCTAAGCCATCGTTCACATTAATTATGCTCGAGCTTTTGTCGTCGACAGCCGTTATTGAGTCGGGCTGGTCCAGAAGGGTCAACGATTCATCTTGGCTCTCACTAAGCAACGGTTTTTGTTGTTCTGTGATGTCTCCGTCGCCTGCCAAATGATAAATTAGAGCTTTTAGTGTGCACACAGTAGATTCTATCGAGGTAAGCAATCAAAAGCAGACGCTTCGTCTCAAGTCCAAGCTTCATACAATTCTCATTCATTTATCTTATCAATTATGCAACGAACCTAAGTCCAGAGAATCGCACGTTTCCGTATCTGTTGTCGTAGTGATATTGGTTAAGTGAGTCGAGGCTGATTCCGTTGACGTATTGATGGTCGAATTGCATGACGAATTCATAACGATGGCCTTTGGCGTGGCCGAAATAGTTGACGGTTTCGTGCTATTGTTAGTCATTCGGCTCGTTTTAGCGGTCTTAAAGTAAAGCCGTCGCAATGCAGTCCCTGTTGGAACGTTTGCGATGATGGAATCGGTATCGGAGCTGCTTGAGGTATAAGGACTTGTCGGTCGAGTCATATGCATTGTTGCCATAGTTTTTGCTATAGCACTAACGACTTTAGGTGGTGGCACGTGAGCTGTGGTCAGTGAAACTATCGAAACGAAAAAGGATTTTGTTACAATTTATTTCAAGCCAAACGTTATCTCGAGCTATAAAACGAAATTCGTAACGACGTCATCATATCTCGCATAGTTTGTGCCAACCATTTACGCGCGCTTCGATAATTTTATGAAACTTAGTGGCTCGTAATTTATGCTTCTCGATTTAAGCACTTTAATGGTCATTATAATGCTCGCTCCGAGTCAACGAGTTTCTATCAAACGCGCAGCAAAGTTCAAGAAACCTCGAGCAAAATAAAATAACTTATTTGATGGACGAAGCGAGCTAACCACAAATTCAATTGGTCAAATGAAATTACTTAGTTTTATCGCGGGGCAATTCGTCAAACAAAAGCTCGACGATAAAACTATAATCATAAAAATAATTGAATCACGAGGAAGCGTTATCATGGGACGACAGGCGAGGCTATTTCTCTATCGCTTTGTTGTTTACGCTTCAATCTCAGCGATGGATTACACATAATTCCATCGGCAGTTGAATGAAGTCCTCGTTAATTAAATTTGATCGCCTCTCCACCTAAATTAACTTTAATTGCAAAAATATAATTGTTTTCTAGCCATCAAATCAAGGTGAAGAGAGAAATCCCGGTGAGTTTTCTATGTGGGTAGACGTTCGTCGTGACAAGAAGAAATAAATGATAGACAAACACGCACAAGGGGCGACTAGCGATAAAAAAAAATTGAACGAGAGAATATCGATTTCCGAAATGTAGCGCCTCGGCGAGTAATAAAGTTTATGTAAGTAGGCTGCCGATTCGTTCCAGTTCGGTGGCAAGGACGTTAACATTGAAGAAAGGCCTTTAAAGTGAACGTCAAGGTTTGATAGCTTGTCCGAGGTTGGATAAAGTTTTATGCGCGATTGCTTTTTAACTGTTGCGAGCGAAGGAAAGCTTTTCACATATCAATTCAAAGCCGATTTAAATGTAATTTTACCTCTACGTGGGGATGATGCGATGCAACTGTTTCGTTTTGAGGCGGTGGCGGCATGTGGGGAGAGTTCTGTTGCCGATGTTATCGGTCTCGTCGTTGGAGATTGAATGATGACATTCTCGGCTTTGGATGATGTTTTGTTGTTCGACGGTTGGTGACGGGTGGGAGATCCAGTCTGAGAGAAGAAAAAAATAAGCAAGAACAAGTTAAATAACAAGGAAGGCTTGGAGGAGACAAACAAATCAATAAACTGTTTGCCGTTGGTATTTGCGAAAGTCTTTCTCTATCTCTCTTTTTCTATTTCTTCGAGTTGATGGAGGTTTAATGTAATTACGGAGTCAGAGTATTGTCGTCAATAATCGCTGTTTGTTTTGTTACTCAATATCGAGTGCGCTTTGCTCCTCAATCATTTTGTCGACATAATGATTTAATAAACGAGAACACATTCATTCCTCCTGCCGGCATATTAAACTCGCTAATTAATTATCGTAGCCAAAAACGTGCAAATATAAATCATCGCGGTGGGGAAAAGTCGTTTGTCATGCCACATTAAATCTAATTTCACTTGAATCCCAAAGAAAAAGCTTGCAAAACGCAACTGGAATTTATGTTCGAGACCCTGAAAGTTTTTATATAAAATTCTTCGCTTTTTCTGCACACTCGAATGAGTCTCTGTTGCTATCTTTTCGGTGGTGAGGCCATCGTGCGGCTTCATCAACCCATTATTCATCATTACTAACACATGACTAGGAATCATCGCAACAATCTCTCCCTCGACATGAAAAGTTTTCTCATAAGAAGACGAAGTGAGATAACTGGCGCCCACAGGTGGCTGATGTTGATAATTGTGACACACAAATCGGAAGTGCAGCGATGAGACGATGTCTTGCTACTTAAAAAGAACTTTAACTGCGGCATGTCTTATCTCACATGAACGAGACATTGAAATATCGAGCGACAGCAAACACGGTGTCGTTTTCGGCTGAGTGTTGTGATTTTTCATTTTTGCGTCTGTTTTCATTCTCCGAAGTGATTCCGTTACGTGAATTCGTTTGAATATTCACTCGGTCACTTCTTTCTTCACTAGAATAAAATTTCGTCAACTGACCGCGTTCTCGATTATTTTCTGGGTGTTGATGATTTCGCAATTAAGGCAAAAAAGAATACGGGGAATTCTCGTATCTTATCATCATGTTTCTTTGTTTGATGACAATTTAATGAAAATCTGTCACTTGCTCGTTGAAAATAAATTAGATTACGCAGTCGATGAAAGCATCGCTTACGCTCAGCAACTTATTTTGAAGGCGTGTGCACTAGAACAATCAGAAGTTATTTTAATTTATTGCAAAGTTAAGCAGTGAATCTTCGCCAAGTATCTTCCAGTCACGGTAGATGCTCCTTCAACTTAAATTAAATTAAGCGAGAGAGAGGAATTAATTTTTCCGGAGAAAAGTAAAATCTGCTTGAAAGCATTTTTAAATGAAAAAGTTGGTGGAAATTTCGCTGTTTTTCACGATTTTATCTTTCGGATCACTTCGAAATGTCGCTGGTGAGCTCTTTGTCATCAAGACGAAAAAAAAACTTTCTTCATTTTATTACTTAAATCTAATTTTTCTTTTTCTTTTATTCGCTGAAATCGTGACGACGAAGCTTTGCGGTGCTATTCATGTTCGATTACGTCAGGATCGTCTGATATGAAATGTCTAACGGATCCAATTAGTGTCGAGGGCCAGAGCGTAGTTAACTGTAACAAGAAATATTGCACGATACTTCGACAAGAGCTTAAGGTAAGAGACTCTTGAAAATTGTGTGTAGGAGTTTGAAGTGAGGAGACAATCGTTATTTGAGTCACGTCGCCAATTTTGGGTTGGAGTCATCGAAACTGATTCCTTTTGATAAATAATTGTTGACCTTTCTGCTTCTCTTGTAATTGATCCGTTAATCATGAACGATCCCACAATCAAATGAAGTCAGCCTACATCTTCACGTCGCCTTTTTCAAATCCCTTAAGCTCGTGAGCAGCATAACATCTGAGGTGATAATAATATACATCTGAGGTGGTTTCATGTTCTTTCGAGAGTATCCGGTGGAAATTATATTAAACGATATCTCCAATGCGCTGCTTCGTCACAAATTAATTTAATTTCCGTTTAGGATCCGCCTGGCAGACTGAACACTTTTGTTAGAGGCTGCGAAGAGAAGCCAACCGCTCTTGATGACATTTTTGATGATCCGATGTTCAAAACTTTCTACAGGTCATGTTCCTCAGATCTCTGCAATGATGGCGATGGAACGAAATCTACAACGCAACAAAATATTTCGCCCGACGGATATGACGGTGAAAATCTCCTCGTCCCTGGCTTACCATTTAATGCTACGAATATGAACTCCTCGAATTTACTGTGGATTACAATTTCATTAGCTTTTTGTCTCGTAATACATTTTCTTAAATAAAGTCCAATCTAATTGAAAATGGGATGAGATTCGTTTCCGTGGCAATCGCTGTTGGTCACCCTAGATTTAGACAAAATCTTTCCAGATCAACAGTTCAGCTTTTAACGAAAGATTTAACGTCATAATTTTGGTTAATCGCAGTAGGCTGTCGAGTCGTAAAATTGCCATTCAATCAAGAAACTTTGACAACGCAACATCTCGAAACATCAAATTCTAATTTAAATTAAATTATTGCATGAAAAGTGAAGAAAAAAGGTTAAAACCGAAATTGAATCGAAAGTTAGCAGAGTTGAAGTAACAATGGAATCAGGAAAAATAGATTTCGAGGAAAACCCATCAACATCGAAAATGGCGGAGTTGGAGATACAGCGAAAAAAATCAATTTACACTTCATACAACTTGCAGGTAAGGTTCTTATAATTAGGAATCATCCATAACTCAATCGAAATTCATTCAAGGCACCACCATTCGAGCCTCCTATGGAACAAAGTGGGGACAACATAATCAAAATTGGCCCGTCGAAGGTTCCTGTGAATGGCAATATTTGGGGAATAGTTGGTGAGTTGTGAATGGTTTTATTTCCGGAATGTTTAATAAATAAAACTCATAGCAAGCGAACGAGCTCTTCCAAATTTGCAACTGAGAATTCCTCCGGCATCGCCGCAATCATTCTTGTTTGATCAAGTTCCCTCAAGCTATCATCCTCAGTATGATGAGAATTACTGCAACTTGGCATACAATCGCGTTTTCGGTCCTGTGGCTCATCCAGATGGATACGTCGAGCTTCGTCTCAAAGAAAATATCAGGCAAAGTTAAAAATTCTTTCGCAAGTTTCTGGCATAACAAAACAAACTTTTTCTCTCAGAGTTTTGATTTCTCTCGATCGCTCGATTCTCCTCCACAATCCAAACGGTGGAATCAATATTGCGATGTCTTCAAGCATGCAAGAAATATCAATGGAGCATCCGAATGGAAAAATCAACCAACATTTCGATCGTGTCGACATCATGACCTACGATGGAAGTAAGAAGTTGAACAATTACGTGTAAGTCTTCTTAGGACATAACAGACGGGAAAAGCCGGCAGGTGGAATATGTCAATCTTCATTTTCCTCGCCGACTAATCTCATTCCAACTGACAAGATGAAAATTCGGAGAGAAAACATCGTGTCGTGGTAAATTATGACATTCGTTTCTTTTCTCTCGTCTTTCATCGCAGGCGTTTCGCGAAAATGTGGGAGAAAGGCGTCTCTTTGACGTTTGATGGATGCGCCCTGATCTATTTAGTTGACTCGGCCGGAACTCGTACAACGTCTGATGCCGTAAACACTAACCGTCGTATCGATTATTGCTGGCAGGTGTTTACGGTCAACGCGCAATTGGGAGTTCAATACTATGTTGGCGCACAAATTGCCTCAAAGAATTGTCAATTCTTCACGCAAGTTGATGGTACTCAAGTTTTTGATATTCTCGGCTATCGCGTGGCACAAACAACAGACGGAATGGTTCGGTGAGTTGTTTGTTTTTATTTTCATTTGTGTCAGAAAATAAACGAAACTGTTTATCTTCGCTTAGCGTCTCTCTGTCTCAAAATCGTCTCAAGATGCAAACAAGTCCAACAAATGGTTCAGCAACACTCACAACTCCAAATATTCATTGCACTGCCTCCTTAGGCTCCAGTCCACATTTGTTTATTCGAAACGGAGAGCGTCGCATGCATTTCGATGGGAGTTCGTTCGTCGTTCGCAATTCTGGACACTCTGCCGGCTTCGATGAGCACAATAACTTGCGTGTTTATTAAACTTGAAAGAAATCATCGCAAGTTGCAAATATTTCTGATCATCAAAAAAAAATGAGATCTAAACAGTTTTCTTTTTGTTTAAATTATAAAATTTCCTTTTTTTTATTGCGCACCATTTGTCCTTGCAATAAAAATGGAAAATAAATAGAATTTGACAGTAAAACCTTTTTCTTAATGCCATAACGATTTGAAACCAAACGGTGGAAGTCTGTAGCAGTTGCCAATTGCCTCTCTCGGCATTAGAATCATAAACGATTGAATCGCGCGTAGGCTGAAGTTTTCTATAAACGGAAAAAATTGAGCAACGTTGTAAGCAGATCGGGAAAAACAACAAAACATGTTTTCCTTTTAGGTTTTTCGTTGGCTCGACGACTGTATGTTAATGTTGTTAAAATTGTTACGCGTTTTATCCGCACGTCAACTCTAAAAAAATTCTCTTTGAAGATTTTTAAAAGCGTTAAGTTGCTTAATTCGTTCTTGTTAAAAATATTTTAGGAGAAATATGTAGCCAAATTCTTTTTCTCATTTTTCTTATTTCGTCAAATGTCCGAGCGAATACTGAAAAAAGGCTCTCAATGTCGTCTTCACGATCCGTTGCATTGATTCGAAAGGAATTGAGCCTGCAAGGTAGAGAAGGAAGTTAAGCATTCCTGAGCTGTAATCTGCCTTGGGACACTTGAAGATTTTGTCATGAAATTAAAGGTTTGCATAAACATTTTTATCTAAACCATGACACAGTTTCTCGTTATTTTCACATCTGCTTTTAACCAAAGGCTCATCCCGGAAAATATAAACGGGAACTCACTTACTTATCTCTCTACACTTGCCCTCGTTTGCCATTCACAAAGTAGAAAAGTTTTATACTTTAAACTTTCAAGCCGTTTAAACTTTTCCTATCGCACCAAAAGGTTGAGAATGGACAGAAACATGCAAACTTTTCTCGTGGCCTGGAAATTCTAAATATCTCCGATACTCTTGGTAAATCCAGCGAGAGACAGAGAAAAATTGCTTCGTCCTTGTTTTAATTATTTCTAAAAAGCAAGTAATGTAATAGTTCATCAGTTTACTCACATTGGTTTGTTGGAGGGGAGTTGGAGAGGAACTGCCCGAATTCCGACCGCGAAAACGAGCTAAAGCTGACTTAATTCCCTCCGTCTCGTTCCTCTGATCCGACCCTCGATCGAACAAAAAACAGATCCCCGAGGCACAAAACAGAATTTTGGAAATTTTGAAATGTTGTCTGGCTTCCAGTGGACAATGCGAAAGTTGATGCTAAGTGATGAGTTGATTAAGTGCGACGCTATTGATGCTTAATGGACCGAAAACTCAATCCATTTTAACACTCGGAAAATTAATTTTCCATTAACTTCTTCATTCTTCACATTTAAACCGCCCGACACAAAATGTTTTCCTTCGGTTTCATTTTCAAAAACTGTTCACAGCTGTAAATACACAAAAGCGAAACTTGTGCGTTTTTAATTATGTCAAGCATGTCATCATTGTAGTTACTGGGTGAGTAACCTGATCTGTTTGTTTGCTTGTCGTATAATGTCAAAAGCTTTTCTATTTTTTTTTTGCAGAACAAGCGTCATGAGGGTGAGCAAGCGAAATAATTGAACTGACAAATAACACAAGCTCAGCCAGTTCAATGAGTTATTGGAGCTTGAATTGAAGGAGCGAGAGAAAGAGACCCAAGTGCAGCGACGTGCAACGCTTCCCATCAATAATTTATTCGATTCAATATCGAGTTTGTTATAAGCTGGAAGCTTAAAATTCAATTCCGCACGCTTCGTTAGCTATCGATATTTTCAGTTCATGAGCGTGAGAAAAGTTTGACAGCGAAAAAGAGTCGAAGGGAAAACCCGTCGCTACAATTTATCAACCAACAACTTTAAAGAGCATCGAGGAAGGAACTTTCATCGGTAAGCTTTCACTTGATTGACAGGATTAGAAACTCAAAAGCTCTGCCTATCGCTTGAGACACTGAACGACGTATTCGTTAAATCAGAAATTGCCTTGAAACTTTTCGCCAGTCAAAAGGTTTTCCATGTTTTTGTTTTCGCAAAACTTCGATTTCTTTTATTTTGTCATGACTCTACTCGCCTTCTGTGTCGAGAAAAAAAAATCCCACAAAAGCTCTCTTATGACATGTAAAACATGCAACGCGATGAACGCATTTTCTGACATAATTCGAGGTTTTCCCTTCTTCGCGCTTGTTGAAAGTGGAATTTCCGCTGACATATCTCGAACGAATGAAACAGAAAAGAGTTTGAACAGTTAGTGCCGCTCTAAATGAGAACCAAATATTTCCATCCGACTGCAAAGCTTTGTGCACGTCGCAACAATGCTAATGGTTCCATAACAAATTTTTTGTTCTCCATTGGACGACGGTATTTGTTGAAAGCTTTTGTTTTCATAGTTTCTTATTTATCCTCAAGCAGTTTTTAAGCAGAGCCCTTCTTAAAAGTTTTTCGAGTAAATAAATATCAATGCACTTCAATTACTTAGTAAGACCACCAAGCGATTAGAATCGAAGCGAGTAAAATTCCTCAATTAAAAGCAACTTCAATGTTCATAAAAGCGGATTGAGAAAGAGAACGAACAATAAACATTCATTAGGCTCCGCTTGCTCTTTTCCCTCCTCATCGAAGAAGCAGAAAATCTTTCTGTTAATTTAAAATGAACATGCTAACAAGGGACTCAAAGAGAGTCCCTTCTGAATGAGAAGAGAAAATTTATTTGAAAAAGCTTCGCGTGCTCCATTTAATGCGATAACAAAAAAAAAGCTCAGCGACGAATGTAAGCGAGATGTTTATGAACGTGGAGTTATGATAGGGCGCAAAATGCTTGTGCCTTTCGTAAAACAAGTGACAACCGACAAGTGAAGATAATCAAATCAATTTGGATTCGGGCTCGACATTCAATGGCTGTTTGTAATTTAATTTAATTCATTTGAAAGTTTGTCTCAACTTCTATTGGACATTAATTGTAAATTACATGAATCGTGATTGATGAACTTTCCCCAACGAATTTAATAAACTTTTTTCGAGCAATTTGATTAATGAGACCTTTTTTCATCTCGTAATTGATTCGGCAAGTCGCTTAGTCAGCATTGCCGAGTGACAATTGAATTAAACCACTGAAGTCCTTGATGGAGACTTCAAAAGAGAAATTTAATTCAATTAAAAATAATTTCCCCTTTTCCCTACTATGTCCTCTCATCGCTATTAAAGTTTCAAGAGCATCCCATGAATAAATAAACTTTTTAGACTAAAACATCGGGAGCGGTAAAAAGTTTGAAGCTTTGTGCTATTGATTTTTTTTTGTTAACAACTTTTGAAGACTTATTCGGGAGATGTTCAATTACAGAAAAAGGAAATAAAATTTAAAATTCAAGCTCGCTTGTCCCTCACTCGTAAAAAGTTTTTTTTCGCCTCGCTCCATTTCCGCGATAATTCTCACGAAATGGACTCGTGATAACCGTTTTGCCTTTTCCGCTGCTCTTGAGCTTTTTCAAACGAAGCGGAAGATTGATGGAGACGAAAAGTTTTCACAATTTTTTTAGTTTCTATTTGGCCAAGGCAAACGTTCTTGTATCTAACTTTTTTAGGCGACTATCGTTTTTCTCTTATTTCACTGACAAGTGTTTACTCATTGCCTTGGCTATAGAAGATCAAACAGAATTGAATCGAAGAAAGTTTTCTACATCAATTTGTCTTGAATTTTCTTATTTGAACAAACATATTTGAGAAAAGCTTGAGGCTTGATTTACTCTTTTGTCTGTCTGTCGAAAATATATTTGGGATTTGAATCAGATTGAAAATCGTTTGCTTAATAAGAATTTGCAGAACTATGTTTGTTCAAGCTTGACATGCATATCAGATTGAGCCCATAAAGCACAAACAACGCAATCCCTCTCATTTGCATGGTTTTTGATTTCTGTGCTGTTTCCTCTACACGCAAATCATCATGATCGGAATAAGGTGATTTCCTCTGAACGAAGCTCCGCCGCCTCAATATTCATCAGTCGTTCTTATTGTTCCAAGAGTCAACATAATCTTAAGCGATTTTCTTGTTTCCCCCTTCTTTTTCTCATTCTTGCTTACACTCTCTCCTTGATTTGATATAAATTTACATAACTTTTATCGTTCGTTGCTAATATTAATATCGCTTTATGCGGAAATTGTTTTTCGTTCTCCTCGGAGCTTAATTGTGAAGCTCATGTGTGTGTGAGAGATAAAAATCGAGGAAGCATGAGCAAGAGAATGAATGAGCTTAACGTCACTTCGGATAATGAAAGTCCCAAAAAGTTAATTTCCCTCTTGTAGTGGCAATGGTTAAGAAAGGAAAACAATTAAACGTGAGCTCCATTGTGAAAGCTCCTCGTTGCGGTAAGAATGTTTCGCTTTTGACTCAGTGCTCTTGAAAGGGAGAAATTAATTCGATGAAAGCCGACGCTATTGTCTCTTCGCCTCGACAGAGACAAGAATAGCGAAAACGACAACATCATTAAAAGCTTACAACTGAAATTTCCTTTTTCTCAACATAATCTCTCACCCGAAAATAGAAAAATTCTCAAGTTCCTCTTCTCTCTTAATTCTTAATTCGTTGTAAAACTTGGATTAAACTTTTTCGAACAGAATAAATGACAAATTAATTAAAAATGATTATTCAAGGGAGACACTTTACGGGTTTTTCTAAAGTGAAAGCTTTCCATCGCTTGATCCTCAAAGAGAAATGTCTTTGTTGGAGCGGGAAATGAAAAGACTCTAAAGCGATTAAATTTTCGCGGAAACTCTTTGATCTCCCGATTGCTTCGAAATATTAAGTTCAAAAGAATTGATAAATTTTGATGAATCGTCGACATTTCGCAAGAATCCTTCAACATCTGAATTTTAGATCGACGACGGAAGATGTCATGGATCATCGCAATGAAATTCATGAAGTAATGCTATCATTCTGTTTCTTCTTTTCAATCAACACAAGAATCGCGGGCAATTTGCTTGATCAACTGCCAATTCGAAGCTTCATTTCCTTCACGCACAAAAAAGAAGGAAATTCGATTTACAATTTAAAAAGATTTTATTTATTGTCACGAAAACTCTCTAAACGGCTTTTTGATCCAATCATTTAATTTAAGTATGACTTCTCGTCGCTCTCTTTCGTATTGTCTGCGTTGAACGAATCCAGCATTTCATCCTTTTTAACTCGTTACACAAAAGACGTTGGCACACATTCATCTTTCGACTTCCTTTCTTAAACGAAGAAATGAACGCTTTTCTTGTGCCGAATAATAAATTTCTCACCAGCCGAAGAAAAAAGAAGAAAACGATAAGAACATTTCTAAGTGATTCTCTGCAAGTTTGTCTCGCTCATGTTTCTGCTTGTGGAAATCAATGGGAAACTGGGTCGCTTTCATCCTCTTTTGGCATTCTTGCTCAATTTTCTGCTATTTGTTTTGCTTTTATCTTCGTCTCAGAAAAGAAAGCTTTCGTCTGAGAAAGCTCAAAACTCAATTCTTCTCCTTCACTTCAAACTCACGACACGAGAAAAATGATTTTCATTCATCGATTTTGTCGATTATCATTTCTCATCCTGAGATGATTACGGCCACTCAACCGAACACTCGCTCACTTTCCACCTCACCAAGCGTCAAAGCAAATATTTTCGTTTAACCTCAACCCGAACCGATGCTAAAATTAAATTATAATAATTTTCCTTTCATACTTTTTCCTTCTTTCTGACTAGATAATAGAGTATGAGACTTTTTCTTAGAACGATTTTTATGTTTTTAAAGGAGAGACTTATCAAGAGAACAACCGATCGACTCGAGTAACGAACGCTCTATGTGAGGTTGATGAATTCCGAACGTTAAATGACGTTTATTTTCCTTTCTCAAGTTGTAAGGGATAACAAAAGCCATGTGGAGCTTTCGTGTCTCTCACAGCGCAAACGCATGGGAAGCATTCGCGATTGCCTCATGTGGACTTTTATAACAAATTAAAACTGTCATAATTCAGGATTTGCTTCTAAATTAATTGTCTGAGGATTTCGACCTAATTTTTAGAGGCAACTCTTTTCATCTTCGCCGAGCTTAATTCAGCAAATGCTTTGAGCAATTTATAATAAAAATGCTACCGCTGCCAGAAAGATGGAATTTTAATTAAATTCTAATCACAATGCAGGATAATAAGAATGTATGAGACATAAATATATGACTTTTATTAAGAGAAATCTTCAGAATATTTTTCATTCACACACGAATTATTGTTTATTCAGCTCATTTCGTGGTATTTTCATTACTTGATGACGGCCAGAGGATTCAGAGAGTGAGTTTGCTTCGAATGCGCTTATCGAAAGATCTAGAAGAGACGAGAAAATAAGATTGAAGTGCAATTAAAAATTCAACTTTCATACTTTGAGAAAATTGGTTCGTTGGGCGTGATGAAAGGATTCGAAATGAAGTTGACGTATTCTGTATGGATATTGCGAAATATTGTTCTGATTTCATTTTCGCGAAAAGCTGAATTGCTGACTGAATCGACGACGAGGATGAACTTGATTTTAGTGTTTGTCATATAACCGTAGCTGAAACGAAATGCAATGATTATATAAAAAAAAAACTCTAGCCAACTGTGATTGGAAAAACAAAGAAAATTATTCATGAGTTCACACACGGGAGAATTGGGAAAACATATCGTTTTTCCTTCTCGAATGCAATTCCTAGAACAATACGCTCTAAAGGTAAAATTGACAATCGGGTCTCTCGACTCAAAACGAAATCGTAGTTTGTTTGATATTGAAATTCATATGATTAAATCGGAATTATTTTTCTCACATTTTGTAGCTTTCAGTTGCATATAGTAAGCCGAAAAACAAATCTCGAAGATCAGGATTCTTGTTGTTTGCTGCATTGCACTTCTCGTCAATTATGTCCAAAGCAGAATGAATTCGGTATTGAAGCTCGATTTCCTTATCGATGTTTGAAGTCATTACATAAAGAGGAGAGTTCTAGAGGAATTAGATAGACAAAAAAGTGTTTAATAATAACATCAACACAAACTTGTAAAAAGATCGCAGATCTTAATCCAGACAAAATCGAATGAAATAAAATCACAAATTGAAATTGAATAACGTTTATTAGAAATACGAAATATTTCATAGAAAATAAAACATAGAAATTTTTCATTGAAAACAACAAATTTTTTTCGTGAATTTACAATTAAAATAAGCGATAACAAAGTACTTGAAGTTTTGTGATGCATGCTTCTTGTGTTTAAAAACATTTCGCATATCCAAATCATTTTGCAAAGAAAAAAAAAAGATTTGCAAGTTTCTTAAAAATAATTCATGTAAAAAGAAATTGCCCAAGATAGAATGAGTCAATGACGTTAACCGCAACTTACATCTTTAGAGATGATTGCTACAGAGCAACTCATTGTGAATTTGTGTTTTTATCTTGCTTAGAACTTGCCTAGAATCACAATTTAAGTCACTTCTGAAAATAAAATAATTCTTGTACAGTGAAAGTCTGAAACTTACGACATGAAGTTAAAATCAACAGAAAGCACCATTCGAGCTTTCGTAAAATTTACCAATACGTCTGATAGGAATGTCGAGGTTCTTTGGATAAACTTTCGAGGCGTCGCGATCCACTACACAACATTATCTCCTAAACAGAGTAACACGGTAAGGAGTCGTTACTGTTGCTTGTCGTGCAGTGTGAAAGAACTTATTTAATTCCAGATTAACACATTCTGTACTCATCCATGGATATTCAATTGCGCTGATACTGGTCAGAGATTACAAGTCAACCACAAAGTCGTTTTTCTAGCAGATCCTTGGTACAAATATGTGATTAAATCCGATAACGGAGTGGTTTCCGTCGGCCGACAAGAAGCTGTAATTCACTTCCCTCTGAAGACACTTCGTGATGCTTCTCTTTGGAGGATAGTCCATCTTGTAGAATCCAAGAATGATATTAACCAATTAGAAATACCTAATACACTAAAATCTGATTTACTTCAAGTTTGCGATAGAACGAAGAGGTTCGCTAGCTACACTATAAGTCATGAAACTGATTCCTGATTCCTCAGTTAATTATTAATATTATTTTTATGCCTTATGAGAATTTGATTAAATTATGCGTCACGAAGGTTTTTCGTTTATAGAAGAATTTCAAAGTTTTTACAAAGAAATTATAAATAAAAGTCCGAATATTTTTTACAATGAAGGTTGATCTATTTTGTCTCGTCAATTGCCATTTATCACATCACAAAAATAAATAAATAAGAAGACGAACGATTAATTAAGAAATCGTTTTGCTTTATGCAACAAAGATTTTTCGCTTCTAAATACAGCGCACTAAAAGTTGGGACAGACACTGGATTGAATGATTTAACTAAAGTTTGGCTTCGTTTTATAGTGAAATGTCAAGTCGCTGGATTGCTTCCATATGAAATGCTTTACAGTTCGAAGGTCCATTGAAGGATCGCAAACGACGTCATTACATAAAAGTTCAATCTTATCTTCAGCTGGAATTTGCGAACCTTCACTTGCATCGCTGTTGTTTTGAGACGAATTGGAATTGACACCATTGCCAGTCGTTGGAATTTCCATGAGAATTTTGTCGAGAACATGCTCGCACACTTTTCGACATTGAATGAACTCGTTGGCTATTAAACGATCCTGGAATGAAATAATAAACAACTATTGTTAAATGAATTCGTTTAATTTGGAAGTTATCTCACCTTTTTCATTCGATCTTGCTTCACCATTTGAGGATGAGGCAAAAGGAAGAATGGAATTTTAATAAAGCGTGGAATGTTTCGATCAATGACTACATCAGCAACCCAAGAGGGAACGGCTTCGTGAAGAAGTGCGCTCTCCGTATCTCCAGCAGCATCTCGCACTAACAATCTGCAACCTGTTCGACCACCAACCTCACTAGAAATGATACATTATTAATTTCCGAGCAGTTCCTTATCAAAATGAAATTCAAACCTGAACAAAATTGGCGTGTGCTTCGGCACTTTGAAATATTCGTTCCCCCTAATGTCGTTGTCCATGTCGGCGATAGGTTGAGACCAATATTCGAGAAGTGCTTGAAGCAAGAGACTTCCGTAATTTACTTTAGGATCAGATCCATTCTCTGCGTTTCCCACTCCAAGTCCTGCTTCTGTTGCCGAGACCCATGCAGTAAAGCAATCAATCTCATCTGTTCCTAAAACTATTGTTGGCATCTAAAACAAAAGAATGACGTGTCATGTGCTAATCAATTACTTTGTCAAATAGATTCTAACTCACTCCGGTCTTCAGATCAACAGTAAACCAATTGGGTACATAAACCATTTTGTTTTTTGCTTTAACTGTTTCATCGAAATCTATCTTTCCTAAGCTTTCGACTTTTGATACTTTAAGAACATCGTAAATGGCAACATTTTGATCGGTGTCTCGTGTCACCATGAATCTCTTGTCATTTAGCACGGCATATTTTTCTATGGCTGCTCCACCTTTAATGCATTTCTCCTCTACGGTATTGAAAGGAACGAGAGCTTGCTGCTCGTTGAGCGATAGATTCGAGGTGTTTTGCTGGGAATTTCCCATCTTATCAGCATTCATCTTAGGCAGTTTCCACATCTTGATATCAGAGTTCCATGTAGTTGTCCAAATCCCTGTGTGATCGAGGTTGTAGCACATGTTGAGGACTGGCGCCTTCTCTTCACAGACAAGAACCGAATTATATGGGTTCCTAATTTCAGTTTGGAAGATCTTTTTATCGCGACTTCCTGAGATGACATGCGTGAAGTTCTCGTTGACCAACAACGCCCAAACTCCTTCCGTGTGAACTGAAATTGTCTGAACACAACGCTGCTGGCCAACGCTCCAAAGTTTTATCGTTCCATCGCTACTGCCACTTAAAATATGACTACCATCAGTAGAAATGACTAAAGATTTGATATTCTCGGTGTGTCCCTTAAGTTTAATGAGACGATTGCATGTACGAGGATCCCAACATCGAATCACATTCTCTGTTGATCCACTCGCGATTATTGTGCCTACAAGTAAATCCGTAAATAATCTTTGCAATTTTTTTTAAACTTAAGTGCCTTACCGGAAGGATTTATTGCTAAGCCGTAAATAGAATGCTTTGAACCAGTAAGTGATGAAGCTATAATGATAAATTCCATTAGTCAACAAATCACTTTTTAAGCCTTTTGATTAATTACTTGTCACAGTGTTATTACTTGCAGTCAGCGCAGTTAAAGTATTGACATCCCAAAGAAAAATTTGTTTGTCAAGTCCGGCACTTGCGACTTGCTCTCGATCTTTCGCGTAGGCTAAAGTCTGCACATAGTCACGATGCGTTCTCAAAGTTGACATACAGAATCCTTTATGAGCATTCCATACTTTGACTGTCGTATCGCAGCTTGCACTAATCAAATTGCGGCCTCCACAGCAGAGAACAATGTCATTAATCCAGTCATTGTGATGTTCCAAAGATTGTACATAAGAACTGTCTATGTTTGTCGTATTTGTGTTCCATATCCTTATCTAAGACGATAAAAAATACTCTTGAAAGTTGAAGAAAGAAGAAATAATTTCTAACTTACGACGGCATCTCGACCACAACTGAAGAGTCTTCCATTATTTTGATCAAGCTGAAGGGCATTCACGCCCCGCTTATGTCTCTTTTCTTCAGCATCTCGAATCACAAACGACACCTAAACAACAAATAGAGTTTCCGGTTGGTATTTCTTGATATTTCACGAAATCCATTGACGAACACAAACCTGCATCTTCTTCCTAGAATTTTGATTGTTTTTCAGCATTCTTTATCCTATTTCAACAATCTCCGATATTAATGCAAAGCAGATGCTGCCGATAACACGATCCCACAAAAGTTTTGATGTTTTGCAGCAGACTTCCTTCCTAATTCATCTGAATTAAATTTGAGATTCTATTTTCCATGGAATCTAGTTATATTGTTTCCCCTTGATTCAAATAAAAAGTTCGTTATTTATTCTTCAAAAATTTATTTCCTTTAAAATAGCTCTACTCAATTCTACACCATTTCTCGCTTACTTTCCACAAGAAATTAGCCATCGCATCATCTTCAGCTTGAGGTGCAACATCCTTTTCTTTGCAATCAGAAAAATATTTTCCAGTGACAGTTTCCAACTCAGGATCGAGACAACAAAAAATATTTGTTTGAGCGCCACTAACTGGATTTTTCATGAACGGCCACATAAATGGATAAACAAATATTTTCGCGAAGAAGGAGTTGAAGATTCCCATGTGACGCATGAGTTCTGTATCAACAATTCCTGGATGAAGTGCATTAACCGTCACTCCAGTTCCTTCGAGTCTTCTCGCTAACTCTCGAGTGAACAAAACGTTTGCTAGCTTGGACTGTTCATACGCTTTCGCTGGATCATACGATTTCTCACTGTTAAAGTCTGCAGTATTGATTTCTCCTCTAGTATGTGCGATGCTTGACACGTTAACAATACGACTTGGAGCTGACAGTTTCAAGAAGTCAAGAAGTAAGTGAGTAAGCAAGAAGTGGCCCATGTGATTAACGCCGATCTGCATTTCAAAGCCTTCGTTTGTTACCATTCGAGGACATCTCATAACTCCTGCGTTGTTTAACAACACGTCTAAGCGATTCTGTTCTGCTTTAAAAGTTTTTACAAAGTTCTTGATTGATTGGAACGAAGCTAAATCAAGTTCACGACAGTAGACATTTCTATTCCTTGTTTCTAGAATGATTGACTTTCTCGTCTCTTCACACTTTGTCATATCCCGACACGCAAGGTAAACCGTTGCATTCCTCCTTGCAAGTTCAAGAGCAGTTTCTTTTCCAATTCCTGTGTTGCTTCCAGTGATGATTACGACTTTTCCATCAGCCTTCACGGGATTCATGAATTTTTCACCTTGCATCAAATCTCTGCAAAAATATTGAATAGGCGTTATTAATCAGTTCATAAATATCTTGTAATTCAATAAATATTTTTATTTACATTTGAAAATAAATAATTTCAATTTTCGGCTTCTTACTTGATTAACGCTCCAATTCCAACTAAAGTACCAACTCCTGAAAACCACAAGACTTTCTTGCTCCTAAAAAACGCTAGCATTCCTTCCGCTGCCATAGTTTAATTCACAATTTTCAATTTTTTTTCTGCCGCAATTGAATCGTGCTCATGACATCCTAAACGAAATGCTCTTTCGTTCTCCTTTCAATTACCCTCTGATACTAGCAATCGCTCAGATTTACAAACAACTTGGAACTTTATAGCAGTTTGTTGAATCAGTCGAGAACTCGAGAGAGATTGAATAAGTTGTGATTTTTCGGTTGTCAAAAATATATTCGTTTCATCGAATTCAAAGAGGAAATCTTGTGCTATAACAAAGTCTCGACCTTCCATCAATACAGAAGCAATAAGAAGTCAATTCATCATCCATTAACGAAAGGTATTTAGTAAAAATCAGAAAAATCGATAAAGTTATATCCACGAAAAGTGCTTAGAACGATTGAATAGAAAATCAAAGTTCAAAATGTGCATTGATTGCAATATTTGCAGAAAATTGAATTAAGCTCCTCGAAATTCTTCTGTCTCATCTTCATCTTCGGCGAGCGAAAATGAAGAAAAAAGTTAAAGTCACTGAGGAAGATTTGAGATTTATTGGCAGACGTCGTAATGGAATGTCTCGATAAGCCTCAAGGAACTATTGTCTGTCAGTGATCGCTGCTGTCATCGGGAATCCGGCAAATTATTCTTTTCAATGGACATGAGGAGTTTTCGAGACGCATGAGGTTATCGAATAAGAATAAAACGAAACTCGTTTACTACGTCACAATTGAGACGAGCGCGAAAAAAAAGTTAAATTTAAGTTCCCAACTGTGATCTTGAACGACGATTCATTTTCTTCATTCTGACCCGAGATATTGCATTTTAGGAAAAGTCAGCAATTGACGTTTATAAGGAGAGAGTGACGATCGCTTTCCTCTAAAGAATCTTGAAAGGCAAAGTCTTTTCGAAAATTTTCTTTTCCTCGTCATAACGTAATTGACTAATCTATCCTCAGTTGAGGATTTTTCTCAGTTGCATTCGTCAGTTGGCGCGGTAATTGCACGAAATTTCGCGGGAAAACTGTTTTTGTTGTGTTGGATGTCAAAAATCTTTTCGAGACTTATTCTGTTTGTGAGTAATCAAACTTAGAGAGTGCGTGGTTTGCGATCATCTTCGATCTGATATCGAAATGTCTTCTTTATCCACCTAAAGTATTTTTAGCGACACTTAATCAAGACTAACATCCTGAGAAACAAACGTTTTCATTTAGAAACGAACCGTCGAGCTAAAATAGATCCGAGGCGAAGTCTCTACAGTCAGTGGTTGTTTCAATTCATTTTCCAACATGACGATTCGATCGCCAACTCGTCAGCGAGATTTTCCTTTCCTTCTTTCTTTGCCAGCTGAAAAATTCACTCTCTTCTTCTTTTCGTCGAACTTTTCACTCTTCATCACAAAACTTTAGGAAGTCGCACTTATTAAAAGAAATGGCAGGATTTGCTTCGCAGGCGGCTTTGAGGAGTCACTATGAAGACTTGATCGACGAAACGGAGAACGATATAACAGAAAAGCTCAGCTCGGCGGTTTCCTGGTTCAAGCAGGTTTATCTGTCGTCAAAAGTTTCGCACATGATTAGCGTTTCGCACACATCAAACAGACGACTAAGAAGTTACCTAAAATTGCACCTCCACCTTGTTGTCTGTTGACATTAGGCGCTTAGAGAATATCGCACACTAATTGACTTTCTATTTTCGTATGTTTCTCGCTCACGTGCTATTGTATCGTTTTTTTTCTGGTAGACATTGTAAAAAAGTTATGATTTTGTTAATGGACGAACAAAACTTTTTGTCTATTATCATTATCCTTTACTTTTGTTTTAAAAGTTTCTGCACTCGCTTCGACAAAATAAAACATGAACAACTTCTCGCAAAAGATGGTTCAGCTTTGATTCAAAGTTTTACTTTGTCGCTTTACAAACCTCGGAAATGATTTCCTTTGCGGTAACTTAACGGCGTTAACAAAATTGCACAATCCATTAGTTTAGAATATTCAATAACTTCTCAATGAAATGAAGAAACCTTCAAGTAACGTTCGAGAGGATAATTTATAATTTCATCAGATTACGTTCGAAAAACTCTTTTCCTTGAATATTTTCCTTATTTCAGCAAATTCGTTTTGTGTAATTCGATGATTCTTCGCTGTAATATCGAATTATGCAAACTGAAATTGCACGGAGCCTTAAATGTCATGCATGACATGAAATCGTTAGTTGGTCACCTTACCGAATATCTTTCCTTTTCGTAGGCATCAGCAGAAGTGAAAGAAGCTGGCAAGCGTGCGGTCGTTCAAATTCACACAAAAAATCCTGAGCTGGTCGCTAAAGTTCCCGCCCCGAAATTTATTAAAACGTTGATTAACTCCACCAGTCCCAAAGCGAATGGATCAGAGATGAGTGTGAGCAACGAAAACATAACAAATGGTGATTCCGGCCAAAAAAAGTTAACAATCTTGCATTACAACGATGTCTACAACATCGATCAACAAAGCAAGAATGAGCCCGTGGGAGGCGCTGCAAGATTCTGCACGGCGATACATTCTTTCAAAGAACTCAACCCTCTCGTTCTCTTTAGTGGCGATGCATTTAATCCATCGATGTTGTCGACTTTTACCAAAGGCGAACAGATGGTCCCAGTGCTGAATTCTATTGGAACAGACGTCGCTGTCTTCGGCAATCACGATTTTGACTTTGGACTCGAAGTTCTTCAAAAATGGGTTGACATGTGTAAATTCCCTTGGCTAATGTCAAATGTCATTGATAATGAGACCGGCAGACCACTGGGAAATGGCAAGATTAGCCACATAATGAATCACAATGGATTCCGAGTCGGACTGATGGGACTTGTTGAGAAAGAATGGCTCGACACGATTGCTACAATTGATCCCAATGAAGTGACGTTCATCGATTATATTGAAGCTGGCAATCGACTCGCTGACGATCTTTTGAAAGAAGGTTGCGAAGTGATTATCGCTTTAACTCACATGCGAACGCCGAACGATTTAAATCTCGCGAAAAACTGTCCAAAACTTGATTTGATTCTTGGTGGCCACGACCATGTTTACGAAATCGTCAAAATCAATCATTTAAATGTGATTAAGTCTGGCACAGACTTCAGGCAATTCTCGCGAATAACGTTAACGAATCCATCGCCAGGAGAAGACAAAACGGCGTTAAATATTGATATTGAAAAGGTTGATGTAACATCGGAGTTTGCGGAAGACCAAGCACTGAAAGAAGTTCTTACAAAGTACACAGAAGTCATGGATTCAAAAATGGTTATCGTTCTTGGTAATTTCACTTGTGAGCTCGATGCGCGCTTCGCACAAATAAGAACTTCTGAAACAAATGTTGGTAATTGGATTTGCGATATTGCTTTGGCTGCCACCGGTGCAGACGTCGTTATGATTAACTCGGGAACGTTTAGATCAGACAAAATCCATGAAGCAGGACCATTCACGATGAAGGTAAAGTTATTATCGTTTACGTAAAAAGATTTCCTCATTTAAGATAATTTTTCTTTCTAGGACTTGGTAAGCATTATTCCAATGCAAGATCCGCTTATCGTTATCGAAGTTACTGGAAAGGTTATTCATCAAGCTCTTGAGAATGGAGTAAGTTCGTACCCAAAGCTGGAAGGAAGATTTCCACAAGTTTCGGGAATCACTTTCACCTTCAACCCTGACGCTCCGGTTGGAAGTCGCGTTGAGCCACGCTTAGTACGAATTGGTGATGAATGGCTTGATTTAGAAGAGAAATACGCTCTTTGTGTTAAAGCTTACATGCACGGAGGGTGTGACGGATACACGATGTTCAAAAGTTGTCCAGTGCTGATGGATGAAGACATGTGTCCAGAATTGGGTGAGTTCATTTGAGTTTGTCATTGTACAGGTTATTTACGAATAAAATTTTTAGGTCTTGCCGTACAAAATCATTTTCAAGCCATTGATGTTAAGTTAGGCAAAGGTGGTCGACACTCAAAACATAGACAAAGTCTTGTAACGCTCTCTCGCCGTCACAGCATGGTGCAGTCATTGGAAAACTTGGACTTGGATGGACCAAGCCCCAATCGATTGCATCACAATCCGAGCCATCCAGCAATGCAACCACCAATGTCATCAAGTAAAAAAGTAAAGCGAAAATTTTCCTTAAAAAGCTTTTCAATGACTTCAAGTTTTACTCTTTTAGATGCTTCGTCGTGCTTCTTTGGATGATCTTGAGCAATCGTCTTGTATCTTGGCTCCAACCATTCAACATCGAATTGTCAAAATACAAAACATTGATCACTTGCGAGAAATGATTCTAAAACGTGAGGCTATGGAAAAAACGACCGAGGTAATCAAAGAGATGGATGAGAATAGTCCACAGTAAACAAAGCTCAAACGAGAGCACAACATGATATTTATTGAATGTACATAAGACCACATTCCTGCTTATTTTGGAAACCGCGTCAGAACGCGAAAAAATTTAAATTCTAGTGGTTGTAGTTGATTCAACGAAAAGAAAGCTAACGAGAATTAACTTGAATTTTAATAGCTTTATTTTTTATTTGATTCGGCTTTAATAAATGAGCAAAAGTGTCATATGTTTATTTATCAAAGTCGGATTTCTCGTTATAAAAGCTCAAAGCAAAATAAAAATAAAACGCAGCAATGAATTCGATAACTCTTCAGGAAACGGAAGTTATTTTTATGCGCTGCAAACGAAGCCTTTTTTTTCGTGGGAAATTTCCCGATCAATTGAAAATAGCAATCGGAAACGACAAAATGACAAAAATTATTTAGTTTCTTATAAAAGTCTTCTTATCCTTCGAATTTGTTGATCCTTCCTTGTTATTGATCTATTTATTGATAATTATAGTCATTAAAGCTGAGAATTTAAATTTTAGAGAGCTTAAAGTTGCGGGTGGAGCTGATAATATTTTAAAGCCTTTTTGAACACAAAATAAAATATATAAAGAGCACTGAGAGAATCAAAAGAAAATTGTTTTATTTGATAAATGTTTGGGTCTGAAGGAAATTTAGATTTTCAGAATTAAAGCTAACTTTTATTGGAACAATTTTACTCAGTTCATGTTGTTAACATGCTTGAGATCATCAATAATTAACAACTTAACAATTTAAACATGTTAATTAAGCTTTTTTTCTTTTTGCATCTAACGATTAAAACCTATTCAAATACTTGAACTTTTGCCTTCCTGGATGCGTTCATGAATCGGTTTAAACTAATTCATGAACGCACTTCCCCTCGCGGATTAAAATAGTGACATCTGGTGTTCGCCAGTGCGGATTTCTTCACGAAAACTCAAATTTCTAGATTTTTAAGCACTTAAGTAACATTTAAGCAATAAGTCATCATCTTTTCACTTCGTAACAACGCGCAATTATCGAAAAAAAATCTGAATCGTGCCTAAAGTAGCTTAAACTTAGATTTTGAAGAATTTTTCGCCCTCGTCAAGTGCAAGTCGACGAGTGAAATTCCTTAACACAGAGCAACTTGCAACTTGATAAGATTCGTGAGTGTTCATTTGCATATTAAAGTAGACACGCTTATCATAATCACATCGAGTAATCCATGTTTGATAAGAAATCGTGCAAGGACGATCAGAGCTACAAAATCGAATTGAATTTTTTATTGAGAAAACACAAGAAGAGAAAAAATCAATTCCCAATCAACAAGAGACAAACTCGAGAGACGGAAGCCAACGAGTGCAAAATTTCTAATTTATTCATCTCTTATTACAGCATTGTAATTACACCTGCTGCCTCTTTGGGGTGAAATATCGTTTATTCGCTATCGTTAGTCTTCTTCTTTCTTTGATGCTCAGACGAACGTAAATCGAGACGAAGACACAAGAAAGAAAGAAGCGAAAGCAGAGCGATAAGTTAAGCCCAATTATCGAACGGGCGGCGAAACGATGGAGTCAATGGAGTACGAACAAGCACGGAACTTGACTTTGTTGTTCTTCTTCGAGCGACTGATTGACAAGAACGAGCCGCGGACGCTGCACGACTTATCATGCCAGTTTGGAGCTCCTGGATTCACAAAGGAAATGAGGCAGATTGCCGGCGGAAGCGAATCAGGTGAGCTCTTAATGAGACTGTCTTATTAATTTGTTTTGAAAACAATCGCCTCATTCTGCAATACGATATCGAATTGACTTTTATTTACATTATCATATCGTTTGAGTGAAATGTCACACACATTTGCTATTCTACACATAAAAAAGAAGTGGCGATTACATCATTTCAGTGTTGACCATCGTGACTTTGATGACTATTTGCATAACTAAACTCATGCGTATTTTTTAGGTTTGAAGAAGTTCCTGCTTCAGTATCCGTCATTGTTTCTCGTTGATGGGAATCAAGTCAACATCAATTGCTATCAAACTCATGCCGTGGATGACAGTGGAGCTGGGGCTGGTCGCAAGGATTACATTCAAGAAGCAAAGGATTATTTTTCACAAAAGTTACTTCAATATGGAGCGGGTACAGAAGTTCCAATTAAATCATTGTTGGGTCATCGATCGCAAGCTTCACCACAAGTTCGACATATCAGCGGTCAACATATTAAGGAATTTACTGACTTTTTATCAAAGCACCCTGACACGTTTCGTCTTGTGGACGAGCATGTTGTTCTGGTGAATTACGATGCTGCCACAGAAATTCCGCAGACCGAAAAGCTTCATCTACCTCAGGTGACGATCGACGTAAAGTTCACTCAAGATATTCTTGATTTCTTCGCGCAATGCATCGAGATTAAAGGACCAATCCTGGTGGATCAACTCTTCCATCTCGTAACGTCGAACTTTGCACAAGATCATTGGTATAGGATATTCAAGACCCCAAGCGACCTAACGACCTTCCTAAAATTATTCTCCGATTGCTTCCTCATCCAATCGAATCTAGTCACGTTGTTGCAGAAGCCAAAAATAAGCGAGAGTCACATTCATCACGCAGAAAAAGTTCTCTATAAAAACAACATAAATCAGACCTCCCAAATGATTGGTGATTTCAAGCTGAACGAGCCCGTATCGAATATGATGATGAATAACAAAACCAAGAATTATAAACCAGAATCACCGAGTGGTAACTACAACGATGACAGTCTCAGTAATGGGAAGAACTCACTAAATGATTTGCCTTCGTTGGGCTTTGGCCATAGCTTCAATGAGATTCAGTTGGAAAATTTATGTGTAAAGAACTGTCCAACTAAAACAACTTACATAACTGAAAGTCAGGATCAAGACCAAAGTCGGTTGACCCCAGTAGCAGTAGCACCACCTCAGCAGCAAGCGCCGAAAACTGAAAGGGAACGACGAGTTAATTTAACTTTGAAACAACGCATCAGCAACATCGTGACTAAGACACTCGCCGAGAATGAAGAGAAAGACAAGCGAACACCAAATGTTCTACAACCAATCATCAACAATGGCAGCATATCATCTTCTAACTCATCGTCTACAGCAACCAGTCCTGTTCATACGAGGAGTCTCTTCCAGAGCACCAACTGGAAAATCAAAGTTTTGCAAAATACTCAAGTGATAACAACGATTAAAGATTCGCTATTCGTCTGTGCGGCCATCATGAAGTCGGCCTCGTCATCCGATGAACGTGTCGTTATCGCTTTCGACTCGAAAGGCGTAAACCTTGGTGTGAAAGGACAGCTAACACTTATTGAGATTGCAACAATTCGAGGCGAAGTCTTCATTTTCGATTTACAGCATTGCCCAGAGTTGATGACTGATGGAGGACTGAAATCGATCTTAGAAGATGAGAATATCGTTAAAATTATTCATGATTGTCGTAACGACTCATTTAACTTGTATTCTCAATACGACATCCTGTTGCGTAATGTTTTTGACACTCAGGTAAGATTATTCATCAAAATTCTACAGATTTTTGTAATACATTTTTCGAAATTAATTGCAGTCGGCCCATGCTGTCATTCAGTATCAGGAAACCGGAAAGCAAGTCTACAAAATTAAGAACGTTTCGTTAAATACTCTGTGCGAGATGTACAATGCTCCAATAAATCCAATGAAAGACCAACTAAAGAGCGTCAACAAACGGGATCAAAAGTACTGGGCACGTCGCCCATTGACGCGTGATATGTTGTTGTACGCAGCGGGTGATGTACTTGTTATGATAAACGAGCAGCTGTTCGGGACAATGACATCGTAAGTCATCAAATTTGCGCCTTCGGATTTAATAGGTCACGTTTTCATTTATGTTTCTTCTCTTTTTCAGGGCTATCAAGCCAGACAACATGCTTCTGTTCTCTGAACTATGTACAGAACAGATTTACATGTTGATTCGTCCCAACGATGTTAAGTTAAAGAAGAAACAGCGTAAGATTAACACGGAAGTTTTTGATTTAAAGCAAAAGCTACAGAGCGCTAACAAAAACATTGTTTTGAGTAATCGTGAGATTAGATTACTAAGATACTTAGATCTGACCGAAGAGGAGAAAGATAAATTGAAGGGATCAGTGAAGGTGGCGAAAAAATTGGAGAAACTTGAAAATATAGGACAAGATAAAAATTTCTCAGACTCTGATGACGAAGTTGACAACATCGAACAGGACTACGCGAGTCTCGATTCAGTTCCATCTGATAATTCTCTTAACGGCCTTCCATCATTAAACACTTTCTCGCCTCATAACTCAGAGCCTCCAAGTGTAATTGAGTCAATGCACATGATAGATGAGCTTCTAAAAAATAAGTCGATGGATCAGGATGTTAAGATTGATAATTTATTGGCTCTTCTGTCAACCGCTGCTTCATTGCCGAGCGATCAGATTACAGCGGAAATCACTTTGGATGATGGGCATGCTTTGGAGGAGATTCGAGCAAAGTAAGTTTATCAAATATACTTTTATTTCGTTCACTGATTTTTATTTCACAAGCTCCGACCGATCTAGCGATACTGCAAAATTCAATAACAAAGTCAACAAGTTATCTTCCATCACACCATCGCCAACTCCGCCTTCGTCTACAAGCAGTTCTAAAAGAGAAATCGCTTGCCAAACGCTATCAACAGGAGACATCGTCATGATGAAAGTTCATTTCGAAGAAGACAAAAACAATGCGGATAGCGTATTAATGTCGTCTCCTAAAAGGGAAAAGTAAACATTTTCCATTATTTTCGTTGACGAGAAAGAAAATGTTTCCGTTTGCATCACAAAGACTAGTTTTCTTCATCAAACTAAACTCATTTCCATCTTCCCATTATAACAAAACTTTTTTCTTCATGAAATCAAAACCTTTTTCTCACTGAAATCTGGCTCAAACAACAAGAATTTGTAAAACAACTGAAAGTATTCACAGAACTTATCAGCCCGATAAGAAATAATTGAAGTAATTTTATAACAAAAAAATCTTTCGAATTAATAAGTTAACAAAAGGGAAAGCGGATAATTACTTTAAGTGATAAGAAGTTGCTGCAACTGCGCTCCGTTCACTGATAATTTTAATTGACTAATCAGCAGCTGCAAGACCGAAACTTTTAGAAAGCTTTTCCCCTTCTAGAACTGAACATTTTCACGGTGCTAAACCTGCTTATGGATGAATTAATATTTATTTTATGATATTTTTTTCTTTGAAATTTTACATCTTGAGTTGATAAACTGTAAAGTTAAATATGCCATAAACTTAATTTAACCTTTATGCTTAAGACGTGAATGTTTAATTAGATTAATGAAAATTTAGGAACTTTTCGGTTCATTTTGTTTGGAGCTTGCGACGGGTGACTAGCTGATGAGTTATGCTCGAAGGGTTTTGAGAGTTCAAGATTTATGAGAAAAGTTGAAAAACTCTGAAAGCCTTCTTGGAACTTTCTTTGGTCGCCAATTTGTTTAAAAGCTTTCTTTTGAAGCCTTGTAGACGTTTGCATGTAGATTTCCCATTGCCCCGTTGCACCACGGACCAGTAGTTTCCTACTTAGCTCAAGACAGTCGATTTTTTAAGAGAAACAAAAATTGTTATGCAAATTAGTGCCTTCAACAACAAACACAAACTTTTAAAGCTTTTCGGTGCTTTTTTGCTCCGAAACGAAAAAAAAAACTTTTTCTCGTTGCTCAGCTTAGGCTTCGAGAGAAAAGAAAAGCTCTACGAGAGCTTCGCAATAATTTTTTTTATTCTTTCGTGTTATCATTAGCACGGAAGAGCTTAACGTAGCAATTAGTATAGGAAATTATTGAAATTGGAAGAATCAATTAAACAAGAACTAACAGACTTTTGAATTAAACTAATTTTATGCCATACAATATTCAATTAAAAATTGGGTAATCGGGTTTTAGAATTTTAAATTCACCGCTAATATACTTTTTATACTTCGCTATTTGTCGATAAAACACATTAGTTTAGAGTAGCGAAAGCACATATCATTTGTCCTGACCCCTTTTACTTATTATAATAACAACGCAATCAACTGGAAATGATGAACCCCAAGCTCTGTAATTAATGAATTGCTCACAAACGTTTGATATTTAAATTAGAGAAGACGATGAATGGTAAAGAGTGAATGATAAGCTTGACGTAATAAAGAATGAAACAACCAGAACTGTAATAAACGAAAAATTAGTTAAAATTTTTGTTTGTCTTGATCTTTATAATTTGTCAGAATTAATTATTTTATAGAGAGCCTCAATCATGCACTGCTGGAAGCCAAGCCTTGTGGCTCGTGTCGAACTTAGTCGCCAAACCTCAGACTTCTTCCAAAAATTAATGACGAACCATTAACGGACAATCAATTTAAACCGCCAACCAATAAACACCGAAGAGCGGCGCTTAATTGCGATGTTCGATTCGCCGCGCAAATTGCTCAAAAACGAAATCTGTTCGATTCAAATGTGAATTCCCTGTAAGGGAGTTGAATAAATTGCATTAAAATTGCAGCACCTCCTCATCCTCACTCTCATTATTATCTTACTCGCCACCGACGCGATCTCTTGAAACGTGCCCTGCATAAATGACTTGCACATTCAACTGCCATCAATTCCCGGTCCATTTTCGTTGTTTTCATTTCTCGAAGAGATTTCTTCTTTCACAAAATATAAACAAAACTTTCTTTCGAGCACATCCGTGTTTGCGAACTTAGCGAATACCGTGTGGGAATAAAAAGCGATAATTTATGATCGCAGCAGTGTCGGGAGCGGGATGTATGTAATTAACAGCCATCCAGAATATCGCAAAGCAGAGGAATTCTTTTTTCTCTTTTACAAATCGTGAATTCTAAAAATAACTGCTCGCGGATTTATTTTTGAATTGGATAATCTGCGAGACACAGAAAGAAGTTCTCGACATAAATTCCCGCAAAAGGAATTTTTTGTGGTAAATGCGTTAGCGTGAGGCGCGACGCCGAATCTTCATCAACTCAACGGCGCCAACCTCCAAGACCGAATTAGCGAAGAAATGCGACATTCTCGAACCCAAAGAGTATCAATTTTCGAGAGATGTTAAACAATTCTTTGCGTGGAGCGTTGCAAGAGGAAAGAAGAAACACGTTTCTCATTTTGGGATTTGAATCCGGCTTGAATGACAGGGCGAAAATAGGAACCACACCTTATGCTCCACAAACCTGTGAGCTGTGACAATCAAAATTCGCGTCTGAAGATTGGAATGTCTGAAGATTGGAACATTCAACGAGGTTTATTGGGGCAATTTGAAAGCCGCGCCACCATGAAGAAGACGACGACTTGTGTAAATAAGCAGCAGAGAAGCTGAGTAAACAAAATCAGTTTCGGACTTTTATCACGCAAAGTTGTTTATGACTCAGTTTCGTTTACCGGTGCTGGATCGAAAAGCGTCGCTAATCAATCCGATCCATGAAATTCCTCTGACGGGTTAAAAGTCTAACTAAAGAGCCTTCAATATCTCATTGCACTTCGTCACCTACGCTTTAACTTATCACAAATCAGGCAGATGATGTTGCATAGGTCACGGCAAAGCGAGGAGTTTAAAAAATTATTTCAAGTTCAATTGGCATTTCGAAGGTGAACCTGTTGAGTGACGGACATTGGATGCAGTTTATCACGCTTTTCGTTATACGGAGAGCTCTCGCGATCGCTATTTATAGAAGATTCGATGATTTTCCGTGAATTCTTTCATTGTTAAAGGCTTAAAGAATCGGCGAGAAAAAATTCATTGTACTCGCGATATTTTTTTTTTGTTCAGCAATTAAGTCAGTGACATCACTATTTGACTTCACTTGCGAGTTCTTTGACTCAACCAGCTCACAATTGGATTTGAATTGATGATATCACCGCACAAATAATGATGATGATGAGCAGCAGTTAGGTTTTTATTTCGTTTCTCGAGCAGCGAGAAAATAATTTCGAGCTTTCTTGCTTGCGACGTGCTCAGAGCGTTTAATGTTTTGCTTTCCGAAAAACAAAAACAAAACTGAATGAAGAGCTAAATATTAAGTCACAACAGCTGAATGTGTTACAAGGCCATGAAAATTGTGATAAGTTGAGCAGTTTCTGAATAGAAACAGGAAGCTTTATCAAGCCCGGAAGCAAGATTGCTTCTGCTGACAAAGAATTGTTTCATTTCAAAACATAATTCGCCCGTCACTGAAACGTTTTGCGATAAAGTTCTTCATTCTCGAACAGAAGTTCGGTTCATGCTTTGTGATCCGGAAGCCTTCAAAAAGAATTTTTTAATTTGAATTCTTGTGAGCCGGATCAAGACGTAGCGGTAGCTAAACTGTTGAACTTCTTTCTTGCTCGTCATGAAATCATCAGCTTCTTGCATTTAAGAAGCCATTGTCTCGATCGTGTGAACTGCCGACAAACGAAAACATTGACGACAATCAATCAACAAAGTAATTGATGATGGCAAAGTGCCACGCTTTGATGTTGAAGATGTTTTCATTGGACGTAGCCGATGATGTAACAACCATATCGACAGGGGGAATCTCCATTCGCCACGCATGACTTCATCACGCGGGATTTGTTTACTCACCTTAATTGATGCGATGCTAATTGAGATGAAATATTTCTGAGGCCACTGGCGGGAACAACAGTTTCCATTGAGTTTAATTAAACATCGATAAAAAAGTGAATTTGAATTTATGGGAAATGCTAAATGCAGTTTTATCTGACTACGATAAATCATTTGATGCACTAAGTAGTCGACGGCAATGATGCGCAATATTTCAAGCGATTCGCTATCAGATTATGGAAATGTTTTGAATTCAGAAGCTTCGCTGATCGTAAGCGTCGTTCGTTGAACTTGAAGCCGGTTCTTGAGCTCGTCCTCCGTATATAGTCGATAGGCAATGAGGGAATTGGAATAATCTGAGAATCATCAAATGCAATGAGTCAAACAAATGTCATTGAAGTTTATTCCCTTTTCCCAATTTCTTTGGGATCTTCCAAAAATAATCTTATAAATAAGTCTCGTTTTATATTGAGCCGGTTTTGTGAATTCCACGCAGAATTTCTCGATTTGCGTCAGAGAGAGATCTGGTTTGGTAATTTCCTTCGGATAAATTTTTCAGATCGCCTGAGACATGAAATGCTTCGAATCATCGCCGAAATTATTCTCGTCACTCATTAAATAATCAAAACCATTATCGAAGATTTTAATTGAATAATTATCCTTCAGAGCTCATTTAAATGTCACTCGAAGCAATATCTTGTGCTTCAAAGCAAACAAATGAAACTAAACTAACATCAAAAACTTCTCGAGTGCTTCTGCTCTGATTGCGAGCTTCGCAAACAGAATTCGTTGCATTAATTCTTCCCAAAAATTGCCAAAACGCGAATGAAATGTCAAACAATCGCGAATTATTTTAAATATAAACGAGCTCCGGTTATATAATTGCGATGTCGTTTTGATATTGAGTCGCAAAAATTATTCCATCATCAGTTGTACGTGGAACAACTCGTCTAGAAGCTTTTAAGCAAATCAAAACAGTTTCTCATCGAGTACGTGACTCGATTTAAGTTTGATGTTTTTGGTGATTTATTTGTGTGTCTTATGAGCTATCGATCAAGGTAATACCATTTGTCGGTAATTCCATTTGTCGTTTTCTCACAGGGACTCCCATTAACCTACACGTAACCTATTCAAATAATTTTGAGTTTCCCTTAGCTATCATCGGCGTTAAGTGTAAGTGGCGCCAATATCGTAAACATCAAAACAAAAGTTTAAATGATTCTTCAAAAGCCGAGAGCGTTAGAGTCTGGAAATGTTCGCAGCCTTAAACTTGTTTGAACTCTTCTATCGCGTACGTTCTCATGGCGCTTATCTCTTCCTTAAAGTTAATTTATGATTTGGTTTCGGATATTCAGTTTTTTCTCTGAAACCGCATCAAACTGATTTGTGAGTCACTCTGACTGACGCAGCAAGTCTGTGATGAATTGAAAATTTCGTATTCGCTGATGTGCAGTTTTGTTTCCTGCAACATTTGTTCGCGCCTTACGTCGCATTCTTTAAAGCCATCGAGATCTTCAAACCGAATTTATTTTCTTTCCGTTTTTGGCATTAATTAATGATCGGCGACGTCTGCAGACTCCTCTAACGAAAATAAGAATTATAGTTCTTCTCGAATGACGTCACAAGCCTCAACACAACAAGCCAAGTGGTCGAGCCGATGCTTCAACAACAAGAGAGGCGGCGACTGTGAATGTAGTGAGCAGTGATTTTTACATCAAGCACCGCATGTTGGTTTGAATATATAAAACTTGCACAGCAAAACATTTTCTTAGTCATTTTACTCTCAGAAATCAAACAAACCGAACGTGTTTCGTGGCGAAAGAATTTTTATTCCTCGAGACTTTGTTGTTAATGAAATTGTAGAAGTTATTTTGTTTGTGAGCCTTAAAAGTTAATTAAAAGTTAAGCAACATGAAAGCAAAAGTTCTGGCACTGTTAATTCTCGTTGCTCTCGTCGTCAACGAGTGCAATTCATCAGCTATACCGATGTGGGAATATTTATCAAGAGACGAAAAAGTAAGCATGGTAGCAAAATTTTGTGTTTCATCAAAATTCAGTTTAGAAAATTAGCTTCCGTTGAGTGAAAAGTTGTTTTTCCCATATTTTTATTTACGAAAAAAATTAAACTGAATTTCACTTTGATGCTGCAATTGAAAATACACGACACATATTGATGAGCGAAAAGGAGTTCAAGAGCAACAAAACGCGCCGTGAAAATTGTCAGAATAAATTGAAAATAACAAGCAAAGCTGGCAAGGTCGATTGAGATGAAAAAAAAATATCCTGCAAACAATAAAACGAGAAACGTAAATCACAATGTAACGCATTCCATCAGATCCGATGTTGTAGGAATTTCCCTAAGCGCCGCCAATTGAGGAAGAAAGGTGGATGAGTTTTCTCGTCGATGAGCTCTGAATATGAATTTTAAATTTGTTTGCGATTCGAGTGGGAAGTAAAGATTGACTCGATGCTATTCTGGGATTGTCTTTCCTCTTGTGTGCGATGAGATCGCAAATTTAGCCGCGTTTTGTATTTTTGTTTCGTTTGCTCGAGAGAATTTCCTTATTGGGACACGAAATAGACGACACAGTCGCGATTGAACCCGGACGCGAGATTGAGAAGCGGAGAATCTCCAAAACTAAAAAAACCGCATTGATTCGGATTAAAATTCTTTTCGAATTCTTGTTCTTCCTCTCGAGCTCGCTGTTGTTTTTATTATTTAAAAAAATATTTGTGATCGTCTTCGGCAAGTTGTTGAACATTCTTCGAATTCCCAAAGAGAAGAAGGTGACGACGATGATACTTCATCAATTAATAAGCGCGGTGGGAATAACACTCGAGAGTCTCAAGGAGCGCGCAATTGTAATTTAGTAAGCTGATCATAAGTCATCGGTTTCATAAGAAATAAGTTGCGAAGCGAAGAAAGCTGGCGGCCGTAAATATTTACTTGCCGTATCTCCAGAATGTAAAGTGAAACCTCTCGATTTTAGTGTGTCGTTTCAATGTGACTCAAAGCACATAAAGATGTAAATTTTATGGTCGCGGCTTGGAGATAAAGAAAAAAGTGCAGGTCGCTCATCGGTTTCCCTTTAGCTCTCACAAGTCCTTGGCAAGTGACGCAACAAATATTCAGTTGAATAAACTCAAGCGGGAAGTGAATTTCATCTCCGAAATGAAAATAAAATTCAGGTCAAATTGAAATTCCAGCAGCAGGTGAAAATGACTCTCGTTTAGAGAGCAAGAGGATAAAAATCGAAAATGACAAAAGGATGAATGTTGAATTGAATTTTGATGAGAGACCGAAGAAATGAAAATTGAATTTAAGAAAGAAAAACTTTTCTATTGTGCTAATTCCGCCCTCGAACCGGGCGAATCTCGTCGCCCTTAAACGCCTCGTTATCTAATT
Organism: Smittia aterrima; assembly: GCA_033063855.1. NCBI lineage: Eukaryota > Metazoa > Arthropoda > Insecta > Diptera > Chironomidae > Smittia > Smittia aterrima. Next base: position 15,305,973 of record CP093829.1, read on the forward strand.
CCTTTCTCTTTCTCCACAGATGTCTCATCTATATTCGATGTTTGCAAAGCAGGTACAGACTTACTGCCAGGGCAAACGTGATGGAGATGCCGCTCAATGCAAGAAGAATATGATGCTATATGGAGTTGCTAAGCTTAGCGAGATGGAGGAGTCACATCTTGATCAAATGGACCCGTATCAGAGAAACGCCAACATCATAAGTGAGTGTCGTCGTCTATTGTCCGATTGATTGCCATTAATCCTTGTCAAACCCTAACCACGCACGTATTCATGATGATTGCCACTTGATGATGTTGTTAAATGGAAATTACGTGTGGCTGTGTGTTTGCCGTAGACGTCGACGCCAAGTCAGTTTAAAGTCGAGTCAATCTAAAGATGAAGCTCGTGATTGACCTTTTTGCATTCGACACAAGGTTCACATCAACAAATTAATAATCAAGCTCGGGAGTAAATATTTTTTTTTTCTTCCCCGACCCGCGATGCTTTCAGTTTGCTTTGCATCTCATGTTTTATTCCAAGAGGAAACTAGAGAGCTTGCCCGTTACTTTCTCGAGATTCATTTTGATTTGTGAGTTAGAAGCTCAACAAGAAAACCAACTTCAAAGATTTCTTCACAAAAATTCCGTAAATTTCTTCTCGTATCGTTAAGCATCAGCATCAAAATGATGTGAGCACTCAAGTTCCAAGATAATAATCTCTTTGCGGCATTCGTGTGTGCGGGAATGTTCATTAAAACTTCTCACCCTCCAAGCTATTAAGAAATATTTTCATAAATTCTTGACGCTCATTGCAAAAGTTCTGTTGAGAAGCTCGCAATACGGAAGCGTGAATCGAATCAATGAATGAAGGAAGTGGCCTCGTTAAAGTTATTTACATTTTCTGCCGCTTTTTTTGCCTTCGAATGAAAACGAATCATCTCAAGTCAATCGGATTGAGCACGAAGCATTTTCCTGATTATACAATTCCCACAATTCAACTTTGAACTGAATACGTACAAGATGTGTTTAGAGAACTAATCATCGTTTATTTATTGATGTTTTCAGTTTGGGATTCAATGATGGACGGTCATGTTGACGAGCGCCAACAAATCTTGCAACGTGAACAATTCAAACAACAAAATCCATTATTCAAAGATGAGGCGAGTGGCAATGAGGAAACGTCTGAGCAGGGAAGTACTGATCAATATGAGGATGATGCGCACAACAATTATCTTCATGAGGGCGCCGCCACTAACTACAACTACGCCTACATCAACAAACACGATGATTTGGATAACCAAGAGTACTTGGAGCAAAATTCAAACTACTTGACTGGTCCAAATGTTCAGTACATGATGCCCGATGGCTCGCCAGTTCAAGGTATGATTTATAACAGTAACGTCCCGCAAGACGATGATCGAGAAGATATGACAATGGGAAATAGAAGAATGCCGACACGGCAAGAGCTCTACGACTCAATCATGACGATGGACGAGACTCCCAAGATTATCATGGAGACGCCACCACAGACAACCGAAAGCGAAGACGCAACAGACACTTACAGAACGATAAGAACGCTCTATGGCAATTACAGAATTCATTAGATGAAGACAACAAAACACTTTAGTTTGATAGACATCCCCTCCCCTCATCAACAGTTGACACTCGCTCAACATCCCTTTGATCTTATTTATTTATTTTCTCTTTAGATCATTAATAATTTAAAGATTTTTCGTTAAGTTTATGATAAAGAAATATTTTCCGGCAGTTCTCCTTGAATACACGCGGTTCGAGGCAAAAAGTGCCCGGAAAATATTGTTTAGTATTCCACATTGTGATGGAAATCTCGTTTGTAATTTTAATGCAATTGTCCTAATTTTGTCGTAGGATCGTCGTTTGTGATTATTGAATTGAACAAAGTGTCTTGACTTTAACAAGAAAGCCCTCTAACTTATAGCAACCTGATTGTAATGATTAGAATAGATCTAAATCAATTGAATTTAAGGAAGAAATAAAAATCCGGAATTAAAATATAAGTTCTCTTAGTTTCTTCTTCTTCTTTTTCTTTATTTGCCGTATAATTTTTGATGATTCAACTAAACATTGAGATTAGATCTTCCTCTACGCTATCGGATAAAACATGTAAATATATTTTATGAGTTTGTTTTCAATATTTTTTGGTCGCTCTAAGTTTGTGTGAGTTCATCGTGCGTGCTCTAATTTGCTGATGCAACCAAAGCTAATGGAAAACTCAGATTTGCACAACAAATGAATCGTTATGTATCGTTTTAAATCAGTCTTTTACATATATCGTGCAGGGAAATCAACGTTAATTATGTCACAAAATCAAAAAGCTCCGGTTGGCGCTTTAAAGCTTCATTGAGCTTTAATAAAAGTTCGTCGACGCAACTAACGAATTCCCGAACGCAACATTAACACAAAAATATTTTAAAGCTGTCGCATTTAAGTTTCCGAACGATATCATACGCTGTATGTGTCAGTTTGTTTGGCTTGATATCATTTGAAAAATTTCCACGAATACAAAATGAAAGACTCGAAATGAAAACTTCGTTTCACTTGTTTACTATTTAAAGATTTGCAATCTGTCTATTTTATCTATTTTTGAAAAGGTAAATATTTCTCTTTCTCTTGGTTTGTGTTTTGAAAAGTTTCAATTCGCTACAAAAAATGATATGACTTCGATTTTCATTTTGTTTCTTTAAAGCTTGGACGACCTTGAATAAAATCTTTCTAACTCTGCTTGGTTTTTTATCTCACCGTTATCAGATGATGGAGCATGTTTAATCTATATTCTCGCTTCGTTTAGCTTGAGATTGTTTCCTTGCGAAAGTTGTTTAGTTGCTGCTGCGAAATTTCGGTAGCGGTAGCCGACTTGCTGTTGGCTGGGGACTAGCGGTGCTGTTTAGAGCTATTTCATCATCTTTGCAATAGCCGAGAACAATCCCCGTTGAACCTATTTTCACAAACAACACCGTCATATATTTTCGAGATAAGATTTTCCTAAGGAACTCATACTCACAGTCGAGATTCGGATCGAACAAGGTCGGAATTAATACGAGAGCACCTTAAGAGAACAAAAATTTTGCAATAAACCACGATTCACTATGGAATTTAGATATTCTCGTACCTGATATAGAAACGATTAGACCGAAGATAACCAATGCAATCGCCGGAAGCTTTTCTCGACTGAACAACGAATGTGGGTCGAGCTTAATGAAAATTAGACCCGGTAGGATGTAGGAGAGGGGAATCGCTGCCAAAAGACCCTAAAACGACAAACAAATATTGAAAGTTTACTTGATTCGCTTCGACATTACGCGTGGGCCTTCGCTTAAGCGAGAGGAAATGATAATAATGAATAATGGATGCCCAAGACTTACATTTAATTCCAAGATGGGCCCGAGACATTCACTCGTCGGCGATATGAAAAAAGCCGAGAACACAACAAAAAGCGTAACAATCAAATCCTGTTCGGATGAGACGGAAATAATGATGCCATTAGTCAGCGCCTGTTATAACAAAGTGGAAATTACCTTGTCTTCAGAGTCCTCTCGTTGCCGTGGATCCACGTTCTTATCATACTCGACCATCTCGTGCGAATAAAAGCGTTTGATTTGCGTCTTAATTATCTGCGAAGGAGACGTCAAGGAATAAATTGCTTCGCTCTTGAATTTAATTAAAAACTTTACCTCTCGCGATACAAAGCATTCAAGTGGAAACGTCAAAAGAATGGAAACACAAAACAGAACTCGCGCCAAATTCATGTCGTCATAGCAGTAGTTCTCCAGTAAGTCGCCTAGAGTTGAGAGCAGGCAAATTGAGCTATTTGATCTTTTGATGCAATTAAGGAACTTGGAATAAATTACCTTGCGAGAGTGTTGTGAACGTAGCGTACCCTGTTATTCCAAATAGAGTGGCAACGATCCAAGCGAAGCTTTTAAAGAGTCATAAAATATAAATTTGAGTTCGTGGCATTGGCCTAAATTGGGAAAGGGGAAAAACACTTGAAGCTTACCCGACAGAAATATGCGTTACTTTCTCCCATCGCTGCAGGCTTGAGTCCCTCATTGAGTGGTAAATGAGAAATGTGTTGTGATGGCACATGAAAGCGAACGCCATTATGCCTGTTGCTGAGAGGATGTCGGGCTGAGCGAACTCGTAAGCATCTGCCGGGCGCGGACTATAAATTGTGAGAAATAAACAAACAAGTGAATACTCTTGCCTTCTCCCTGCTCTGTGTGTGTCGTGCGGTCGAATTTCTCTGATGTAGAAACACTTTCCAACCCACCCGAGACTCGCTCGAAGAACAAATGTTTCCGAGATGTTCACTCGTTTGATAAGAACAAACAAACAACTCTAACTTTATTTACTCGAAATTAAACTTTCTGCTTTCCGAGTTTGAAGGCCAAAAAAGTTTTCGTTCCAATTGCATCGAAGAAAATTTCTGTTTTGTCAACTGATGAAAAATTTTCTTTTTAAACTTACACATTTGCATAATCACCGTTGAACTTTTTATAGACGACAGCGAGCAGGATCATGAGAACCGAGACCAAGCTAAATGCAACGGAAAGAAAGGAAATAAGTTTCATGGGAAACGATTACGTCGACTCTCACCTTATGAAACTGATTTTGGCAAGACGTGAGACGTTCTTGTACAAGCAGAGTGGCGTCGTGACAAACTGCAAATGGACAACCGTCATTTATAAGGAATTTATTGCAATGAGAATGTAAAGAGGATGTTACCAACGTGACCAAGAAGACTACGAAGAATCTTACGCTTCCCATTGAAGAGCCGAGTACAGGAATAAATCGTACGAGGACCTTCGATAATGTATCGCCCACGACAACATTGTACGAAATCATCGCTAGGAGTAGAAAGATGTGGCTTTAGTCCAGTGAGAGCCTTGACCTTGTTACGCCAAACTGGCCATTACGTAACCTTTTAAACAAACTTGTTAAGCGCTTACCTAGAAACGGATACAGGAATTGGAGGAATGAAAGCAAATAATAGCCGCCGCTTCCAAAAGCACTCTCCATAACGCTTGGATAACTCTGCCGGCCTGATAAATGTGCAGTGTAGATCTGAATACAGAATTAAATGAAAGGGTTGATTAACTGTTGAAGCAGAAAGTTAAGACTTTTGATTGTTACTCTGGGGCAATTATTAACTTTTAATTGAAATTAAATACTCACCATTAAACGAAGACTGTAATCGGTGATGATTGCTACGAAAATCAATAGAATCAAACCAACGCCGTAGCCTGCACGGACTAGCGCATAGGGAATACCGATAACTCCGCTTCCGACAATGGAATTTATGTAATTAAACGAGGTCTCGGAAAGCGATGATAGGGAATCGTCCAAGCAGCTTTGCTCCTCATGTTGCTATGAGGCGAGAGAAAAAAGAAGAAGGCGAACAGATCAATCGGAATGAATGGAATTTCCTTTTGATGTTTAAACGACTTAATTATGAGTTTGATTCTCTCGGACTGCCCGGCATAGCGGGAAATGGAATTATGGGCTGAGGGTTCGCAAGTAAAATCGATTAATCTTTCAATTTCCCTCATCTCGGCACTAGATTGTTTCTCACGCCGTTGCACACTTCACCATATATCAAATTTCATAAGAAAAAAAAGGCGAAGAAGCCTTTTTCTCGAAGCACGTTGAGAGCTTTACTGCTTGAACATTTTATTAGCTCGATAAACATTCGAGTTCGTCTCGACAGATGGAAAATTTCCCCTCCTTACCTTCATCAGATTCTTCGTGGAAATATCGTCGAAAGCATGCACCTCAACTGAATCGTCACTTGTCTAACGTCGTCGACAAAAAAATTAAATGGTTCAGGTTTTAAATTGAATTAACGAGCGAGTAAAATCATCGAGGCGCTTCACCTGTCGCTCCATCGTGCTGTACTTGATCGAATTACTGCCATTCTTTTTATCTCCCATTTTTCAATTGCAAAACCTCCCTTATGACCTCCTTTAATGACAGGACTGATAAAAACTTTCTCTTTGATTCTCACAGCACTTGACTTTAATCACGTCACGCAGCAGCAACAACTAATTTAATTCTCATCGTAAGGGACATCCGAAAAGTTTTCAACTTTAAAGTGAAACGACGTTGAACGACACGAAAAGTTAAGTTTGGCACAAAAGTTCTGCTTTGCTGCTGAAGGAAGAAAAGATTCCGGAGGAATGAAAATAAAACGCGTCCGTTCTCTTCAAAATCTCACACGAAACAATGATGTTTCAATAGGATCTCTTGCATCTGACAACATCCGTTCATGAGCGAGTAAATATTTGTTGATTACAAAACACTTTTCTCTCCCACGCGAATATCCGATGATATCCCAATCTAGCTTGAATTGCTTTTATCTGTTGACTTAATCGATTAAGTTGTGAAATCAATTTAAATTGTCGCTCTTTCTCATCGCCTACTGTTAGAGTTTAGAATCCAAATAAAGCTTTCAAATTGAAAGCTTTTTCAATGTTTTTTTGCGCAAGCTTAATGCTCACGATCAATGTTTTAGCTCAAAGCATTCGATGATGTTAGATTGTGTTGGTGACGGAAGCAATCGTAATCGTGACCTTTGCATTTTTCATTGATGATCCTGGAAAATTGTTGCGGGCTGTTAATCGCACCAAAACAACGAAACAGCTGTTTGTGACGCAACAATCGCGTCAATGTTTTATTTTTTTTATATGCGCACCCACGCATGACACCACATTCTAATATTTTATTATTCTATTGTGTAATGACTTGCTCGGCTTTAAAACGCGCCGTGTTTGATGAATGAGGGGACCTTTGTACGTGAGATCAGAGACGCGCCGTAATCCGTGAATCCGTAGAACTTGAGTACGTTGAATGTGATAAAAGCGAGGACTGAATAAATTACCGTCATGAGAAGATAATGCATAATCTCCATTCGCCTTAAAAGTAATGAACTTGAAAGGATATTCTTTTTTTTTTGTTAAAAGCTTAACGTCACCTGTAGCGTTTCCTCGCCTCAGGCAGCGTGTCCAAATCTTCTTTACAAATGTATTTCCTCAAGCCAGCGATGAAAATTTCTAAAACGAAATCTCACGTTTAGCAAAGTCTCAAACTGAGCTCAAATATTTGGCTCACTCATAAACTCATCCCATTGAACTCCGTCGACGTCGCATCGAAAAAACTTTCTGTCATGCTTCGACATTCTACGAAAGAATTTTAGTTTTTGTGGTAAATCGAATTATCACATTAGGCAACGGTCTACTCACGCATTCAGCATTTTCCTCATGTTGTCATCTTCAAACGTCCATTCGTTGTTCGTAAAGAAATTGATAACATCGGAAAATTTGTTGATTTTGCGATAGACGTTTAAAAGCTTTGGTTTCTTATTGTTGAGCTCTAGCATCTTGTCTAAAATCATCGCGGGAATAACGTGATAAAATATCTTCAGAAATTGGAAAACGTAATAATATTTTGTTGTGTTGTAGCGGATAACCCACAAAGCCCGTTTTATCTGAAATAATCGCGGAAGGGTAATCAGAAAGGGTTGAACGAATCAATTCGAATTTACCGGAAAGTCCTTGCCACTTGCAGTTGTTTTCTCCTTGACATCGGCCCACCTTAAATGAAAGTTTCTTTTTTATATATCATCGTAAACTCATTCATCTCCACTCCTCACGTTAAAGGATTATTGTTGGAGACCGTACAGTGATAAATTTTGATATTCTCGCTACTGAAATCGTGATAAAAATATTTATCGCTAACTGACTTCTCGCTGTTGGTGATTGTACGCTTCGTTGAGTTATTGTTGCTGCAATCAGAATTATCAATTTTCCTGATCAATGAACAAGCAATTGGAAATATACTTCTCAACAACAGTGAACCAAGAGAGTGCTAATATAGAATTCACGACAAAATCAGCAGGAACGATGTTAGCTTTTAATTTATTGTCGATATGGAGAATTCGAATCAATCCAACGCCAGCTCCAGTTACCACTCCGTTGACGCCATAAACGTTGTCCGTGTAACCAGGAACGGGGTCATCATAAGTGGTCGTCACGATTGAGGGTCGAATTATCGCAGTGTTCAAGTGACTTCCGTATTTCCTCACTACGTGTTCAGAAAGAGCTTTCGTGTAAGTATAAGTGTTCGGATATGGTTGAATAATTCTTCTCGCAATAGCTTCAAAGTCGTCCCACTCAGATGACTGAAGATTCTCTACAAGTTTTATCATAAAGTCAGGATCCAAATGGGTTTTGCAGACTGAAAAGGTATTTGAGAGTTTCTAAATTGATTCCCGAGTTGATCGTAAGACTTCTTACAACTTTCGCGAACGGTAAAGCCAGGCGTACAGAAAGCTGTCGAGACGTAAACGAAAACATCGAGTTGAAGTGTTTGCTGAGCGAGAATCATAACTTCACGCGTTCCACGAACATTTATCTCAGTCGCTTCCTTTAAACTTTCGTCAAATCTCACGTCAGCTGCCGCGTGAAAGAAAACTTCAACTTCGTTCATCAACGTTTCTCGATTTTCAGTTGAAATTCCTAAACCAATTTCTTGTAAATCTCCCTTAATTAAACAAAGCTTTTCAAAATGATTTCCCTTCTTGTTCAACAGCTTCTCGAAGATCTAGATCAAGATTTGTTAAAGTAACTCCACCGCAAGATGAAAGTTTAACTTACTGGTTCACTCTTTAGCAAATCGAATCGTTCCTCTAACGATTTTCCTTTCTTTGCTCGCGCTAGCGAATAAATTTTTTTCACATCACATCTGAGAAGCTTTTCAATTAAAAGTTTTCCGAGAAAACCAAATCCACCTGGAGAAGAAAACTGTCTCAGATTTCTAATACGACTTCCTATGTCGACAACAACCCACCAGTTATGAAGATTGTTTTATCGCGTAGGAAATCCTTTATCGGAGAGTCATCGTTGATGTCGTCAGCGGATGTGAGAAAATTGTCTTCAAAAATTGTTTCCATTTCACACAAAATATCAAAACACGTTAGACGTTGTCGCGCTAAAAGTCTAAGCGCAACTGATACCTTTCTCGTATCAAACGTCGACTTTAAATTGAAAAAGGTTTGGCAATGAATATTTATGCGTACTTTTATTATCATAATAAACGATGAACCGTAGTGAATTTATAAAAGGGTCACTCCACCAAGCGTCGATAGTTATCGGACGCGCGTTCAACTTTCGCTTTCGATAGCAAATAATTTTTGCTTCCCACTATTCGATTAAGGAACTTAAACTGAATCTTATCTATTTTGTATCTCGTCAAACTTAAACTAGAGGACTTAAAACATATATATGATACAGAAGACTCTCTGATTCGACCCAAGTACATTGCTTCAAGAGATTGCGGTTCTTTCTTCTAAAAAAAACAAAAGTTTATCGAAAAAGTTAAACTGTGATCATTCGAATAGAAGAAAGTGTTGTTTGTCGTTGAGTGTACGAGACTTTGTCGATCTATTCGGATGAATACAGTGAACAAAGTAAACTTAAATCTACAGAACAAAGAATAATATTTACAAGTCGAGGACACTTAGCAGAACTTAAGACTAAAACAAATGATGTCAGTTATGAATCGAGATTGTTCGGGATCATTTTAAATCTTTCTTGATCTTGATAAATATCATTCCGCCAATAAAAATGGGAAACGTTTCGTTTTGTTTGTGCACACTCACGACCTAAATTCTATTTTTTAAAACTCTTGTAATTCAACACATCGCGCTTATTATGTTTCCTCGACCTGATTGCTGTCTCGATGTGAACGATCTCGGCGCTCAACATTTTTTTGATGTGATTTGTGTTCCAACTTTTCAATCACTTCCTCATTCGACTTTTGAAATCGATGGTGATGAGTGTGTCTCAAATGTCTCGTTGACTTCTCTTCTGTTTCTGTTTGCTGGTGCTCTGATGAGCTGATGTGATAGTTTGCGGGATGATATGATGTAAGATCTAGGCGAGGACCGCTGAAGTAATAGACAAAAACTTTAGTTTACGAAAAAAAAATGTTGTCAAATTTTTATTAACTCACGTGTACAAGTTTCGATAGACTTCCACAGCATTTTCGGAAGCTGCGTCTCGGACGGGTTCGGCAAGAAGCTTAAAGACTCCCCAGGGGAGTTGGAGATCTATCAAAATAAAAAATAACTTTTTAGTTTTAATATTTTGCAAAACTTCCTGTTGTCATCAAATTCAAATCAAACAAAAGTCCATGCGTAAAATTCAAAAACAAACAGCAAACAAACAAACGAAAATCAAGTTTGTTAGTTCAAACCTCCATTGCTTCGATCGCTACAAGAGTTTTTGATGAGTAAAGCTAAACGATCCCGCCAAGAAAACTCAAATTCGCTATTCACATGTTTCATAATTTTCAGTTTCGGGAAAGTAAACCTGATACGAAATCAAATGCCGGTCGCGAGGGAAGGTGAAGACGACATAACAAAGTGCAAATTGTTTAGACTCGCGAATACGATCGAACGTGAACTTGAGTCACATTTTTCTCAGAGTTTTCGTAGTAGCGAGGAGGTAAGTGAGTGGAAAATCTCGTAGAGACCACAATGCGAAATGTGAAAACATTTTATTTCTCTTTTTCATTTCCGGTATTCCAAGAGATTAAAATTAGCTTCGAATGAAAAAGGAACGTTCTTGACGAGAAATCTAGAACTGTAGTCGTTTCTAGTTTCGGCGGAATGCTTCAAAATACAGAAATTCCTAAGAAGTCAATGTGCTGAGTAGACGCGAATCCGAAACTTTGACGATTAATTTTTTTTTGCTATTGAAATATTTACATGAACGTTTATGAATGGAAACTAAATATTTGTCGAGATTGGCTTTGTTAATTAAAGCGTCAAACTTCACTCTTACCTGCCTCGCAGTTTTGCAGATGAAAATGTTCCTTTGCATCCAATTGATTGTCATCTTTGTCGTAGATGTCAATCGCCATTCCAAGATTGTTTTTAGGTTGATCCCAATATTTTAACGTCGCCAGAACATCGATCTCAAGCCAACCGTTAAAATTGTTTGCAACAAATTGGGTGTAAATAATTTTCTTCTTCAGTTCCTCTGCTCGATGGAAAGAATATTTTAATTTTAAAATGGTCACGAATAAATCGTGGATGATAATTACTTCGTTTTCGGAGGTACACAGACACAGTGAATTTATAGAACTCCATGGGTGGATCACACTCCTTCGATGATGATTTTCCAACTGCGACTGCGACTTTGAAGAGTCTGAGAAGAAGAGATTAAATTAGTTTTCGGAAAAATGTCTCTCGCTTGTCTACTGCGTACCTCAGGATCACTCTCTTGATATTATATTGACGATAATTTGGTCTAAACAGAATGTTCCAAGTACTCTGTCCAAACCAATCACCTATAGGGATGGGACGTGGAATATCGCAGACAGCTGCAATGTTGTAGTCAAATTCCGCGTTACCTTGTAGTTCACCATCATCAGTCTCGCGTAATGTTTTCGCTAGCGAATGCTTGATGTTATTCAGTCTTATCGCCTCATCGGAACTGCAATCGAAATAAACAAGAAAAGAATTCATTAGATCGTCTGACCATGAATGCAAATGCTGCGTGTTTGCATTCTCATTCGTCGTTTTTTCCAGACGAATTCAATAAAGCCCGTTTGTCTATTAATTTATTTGAACGAAGCTGCTGCTGCTTCGACTAGACAGCAATAACTCGATGCGAATGCAGACATCGTCTGCAATCTAAAGAATTTTCTTCTCCTTCCTCCATTCTCTACTGAGATTTTTCATTGTCTGGAGTTCTCGGAGAGAACTTCCTATTTGAGTCATTTCTCGCCTCGTTTACTAAAACATCGCGTGGAGCAAAACCAAATAAGATTCACGTGTGTCTGAAAGTGCATCAGCAACGAGATGCAATAAAAACGCCTGTGCATAGAGTCTCATCGACAACAACTGCGATGTACTTTTATTATTACAATTTTTTTGCTCTCCTCGTCTGGTTTCTTCAACTTGTTGTGCTCTCGAGTTCATTTTCGTGTGCAGACGAAGTTGATAAAGACACCCGTGAACACACAAATGAGTTTATAAACGACGAAAAAAAAGTGTTTCAAATGCATGAAAAAAATGTGGAAAGGATGCAATTGCAATTCATTATATAGTTGTTGTTGTTCTTTGGCGAACATGAATGCATTTGGGTTCTCCGCCTTCTTCTTGCCCCGTCGCTTTATGAGGCAAAGATAAGAGAATAATTGCAATTTGCCACTGTCCTAAAGTGCACCGAAAATAATGGGACAATGAAGCTTCTTACTGGCTAAATAAGACGAAGACAACGATGATAAAGAGTGAGAAAGGGAGAACGAAGACTCGACCAGACACAAAAATTTTATTGCATTGCAAATGAGCCGAGAGACGAGAAAAAAAATATTGCAAGTAATAATAAAAACAAACCGTGAAATTGCATTCAAAGTGGTTCTTTATGCATTCTGCACTTCATTCTCCCCCGAAAAAAAGCAACAGAGCCAACAGCAGAGAAGAGAAGGTAAATCGTTCTGGTCTTAATCGATAAATACTTCCTACTCGACTCCAGACGCTTTGTCTTGTCTGTCGCTGTTGGCTGGCTGCTGTTGCACGTATCACAAAACAAAAAATTTACCTAATAAAGCGAGACTCTGGTTTTTTTTATCTTCGTTTAAGCTCACACGAGCATCTTGAGAGAAAAAAACTGAATTGCATGCAAGATCAAGTTCATGATTCTGTTGTTCTTTCTGAAAATTAACAAATGCAACTTACTGCAACTTTTTTTTTCGTTTGAGAACGCATAAATGTATTTCAAGGGCACGAAAGATTTTTGTTTGTCGTGTCGGTGAAGCTTTTTGCTTCACACATTCCGTGGAGTTCGCTTTCCTCAGTGAGGGATGTGCAATCTTTATGAGAAAATTCTAATCTTCTCGTTTTTCCTCTTTTTTTTGAGGATTGACGGCGATGAAGGAGAGCGAGAGAGGAAGAAGATGCAATTCGCTTTGTGTCTGCTGCATCAGACTGCACATAAATTCTTAATTAGCGTTTTGATAGACTGCTCGTCTTCTTCTCACGTCTCCGCCGCTTTACTCTCATCATATAATCGTCTGTCAGTCGGCCCGCTATTTTTAATAATAATAATTATAAACTTGTCAACGATGTCGTTGACGATGTCGTGACAAACGAAGAAGAAAGCAGTTTAATGGATGATTGCGGAAATTTTCACCTCAATCGCGAAATTTCCACGGAAATTTTTTCGGAAGTTCTATAAATAAGTTCTATAAATTCACTTACTTCTCTGTTGGTGCCGGATAAGTTGAAGACTGAATCACTTGATAAAAGTTTTTGTCGGTCTTATTTTGCAATCTCTCTTGCATTGACTTAATGTCCGCGAGGTTTAAGTCATTCTGCTTTAAAATGTTCACGACTTCAGGACTAAAATTATTAATATCGACATATCGTTTTTGCGCGTCAGGATAAGGAGTCACATCTAAAACAGCCTCAGTGACTACAAGTGATCCTTGCTCAAAAGGCTTTGCCAAACATACATCGAAGCACCAAAGCACCGGAAAAATTATGAAAACTGATAACTTCATTTTTTCGGCTCACTTCAATTTCTCTCGCACGAATTTCTATATTTTCAGTTTCTTTTTAGTCGACGAAAAATATTATTATTAAAAATATAAAAATTGTTATTATTGTCTGTTAATTAGAGAATTTTCTTCTTCCTTTCTTTTCACGCGACGAACTTTTCACTTTTTCCAACTCTCTTGCTCGATGACTTTTTTATAACTAATATCGTGAGTGTTTTTAAAGCCTTCCAGGTTCTACGTCTTTCAATCATCAACAAACATAAGAACATGTACATGTATATTATTATTAGAGGAGTTTTATACTACGTACACTATACTACACTACGTCTCTTCATATTTGTATAAAGAGACCTTCTTCGTGTGGAAAGAAAAAAGACGATCGAAGAAACAGAAAATCTTCGGTATCAAATGGAAAATGAAGAAAAGCTCAGCTCGACACTTCTTTTCTTTTTCGCTCTTCTCTTTAGCACTTTAACGTCTTTTCAACTTGTTCTCACAACACTCAATGTCTCAGTCTGACGATGAGACTTTGTTATTTATAGGCGAGATTCATCGATACGTTACAAAACGGGGGAAAATTAAACTTTTAGATTCTTTTTTTTCTAAATCGTCCACGGCGAGTTTTGATATTCAAATATGTTGTTTACTTCAAACTCGATTTCGACAATTAGACTTTTCAATTTGAAACGCGCTCAAGATCTGTATTTTATTTTTCCAGTTAAATCGGATCATGAAAAATTGCAAAAGCAGTCGCGACTGAGACAGAAGCAATGAACTGAATTTATGCCTTTTGAAGGCTTCTCTTCTTCTTGAAGAAGCTTGTGACTTGTTGTCTTGTCTCTCCCCTATCATCGTCAGTAGACGACGAATAATAGAAAACACGAGAAAAACGAAAAGAGTCGACGAGAAGAAGAAAGAAAACTACTATCATAGTTTAGAGTGCGCGACTCTCTTTAATTCATTGAAAAGAATGAAAATTGCTGTCTAGTCTGAAAATTAAGAACTAGACAAACAACAAACAGACCATTGACGGAAACGTGTGATATTCACAATGACATGAGATCTTAGTGTAGATTCAGATTCTATCGACGGCTCTATGTGAAAGTGTCTCTTGTTACACTCTAGAGCTTGTAGACAAGCAATTGAGCCGCGCTTATGATTAGATAACCCGCATTGTGTGTGCTAGTGAGTCGTTGAACCATAATTCGATTTAAATCAAATGATCTTTTGTCAACTAGGAGGTTTTTGACTTTCAAAACTCTGCCGCTTGCTTCAATTATTGTAGATACATGCACGATTCTAAAATCTATTGTTGTGTTTTTTTTTGTCTGCGACATTAGACTTGTTGATTGTCCGACTAGGATGTCGACGGCAATCGAATTGACATCTATTGATATTTCAAATCGTTTAGATCATCGAGGCAATTCAGATATTTTAGGTCGCAGAATCCATGAATAATTCCGTCTCATGCATCTCATATACATCCACTAGATCAGTTTACATTTTCTAAGAGAGTTCAAATAACAACAATGTATCATTTATTCCAGAATAAGAAGTAATTTCTTTTCGCTTTCTGCAAATTTTCGAGCCTTCAAAATTGAATTGAATTTCATTTTTAAAAATGAAAAAGCAACCGGTGATGGGCGAAGTGGAAAGAACCAGAAAGAGTCATTAATTTTTTTTATGTTGTCCAGACTCGGAGACACATTTGTGATTTTTCTCATTCGCCTTTGCATAATTTTTATGTATTTATGCGAGATTTTTCGTTTTGAGGTGACAAACAAATTATTTTTTGTCTTTTCGGTTCGTCGTCCACTCTCTTGACATTAACTTTCAAACGTTCGAGGGCATGGCAAAGCAATAAATTATTATCATATCAGCAATACCCGCAACGTCCTTTGCAAGTGCTTCTCTTGCACATATCGCAGGCAAATATATGGAGAAACGAAAAGAGAGAGATTTGATGCGTCTGGCGAAAATCAAATGTTAATAAATTATCGCGCTCGTCGCATTTGTTTTCATGCACGAAAATTTGTTTTATACAGCCAAAAAAAACTGTTACGTTCTTCTTCACTTCTCGACTTCAAATTGGATAATCGCTGCCTTTATGCACGAAAATATTTGACCCAATTGTCTAACGTTCTCGAAACAAGACAATATAAAGCAATCATGCATTAGGCTAGACGCTCAAAAATGCTGTGCATATGCTCGATTGTCAGACATATAAGAAGGAGATGAGTTGTCGTTGTCTCGCTCTTTGGGCAAAGGTGGAGGGGCAGAGAGCGCAAGAGAAAACGCGGGGGTGATGCGGTCGAGACGACGAGACTGCAGAAATTTTACATTTTTTGCTTCTTTCCGCTCCACCCTTGACATTGACAAAACTGTGCCAGTTCTCCCACACCGAGCACATTGAGAATTCTAATGGATTGTGATAAGCCAGACGGAGGATTATGCAATTTTTATTTATCAAGATCGCGCGGGCTCTTATGGTAATTCTCGACTATATGCGTTTATTTACATTGTTTCATCTCCGTCGTTGTCTCGTCGTTTCGCGTTATCGCATTCTGTTTCATCGTTTGCTCTTCTTTTGTCACATTTATTTGAATAATTGAAATGGTGCACACTTTTGGTTTTGATCGAGAGAAAGAGCAAACCATTGCATCATTCATAAATGCACGTGCTCGATGCGATGAATTTCCATTTCATTGCTTTGCTTCGTGAATGAAAATGAACATCTAGAATGAAAGATGACCAAATGCGAACCTAACGAGCACTTAATTGAGCCTTTTGCGTCGAACCACGAATTTATTTATGTTGTGGCTTTTTATGTATGGTGTCTGTCGATGGCAAAACGAGACAATGAAAACATATTTGGATGCGAGACTCCAGACAAAACATATGGCTAATTTATATTTTTATTTCACTTCGCAAAATTTTTTGTTCCTTCTTTTGCTAAAAAATGAAACATCATCACCAAAAGAAAAAATAAACGATGCACGGCTTCTTTTTATTTTTCGCGTGTTTTCTTAGTAAAAATGATAACCACGTTAGACGTTATGGAGGCAAAGAGAATTAATTTTTTTTGTGCAAAGGAAAAACGAACTCATCGTACGAGTGAAAGCTTCAGATTCTTGATTTGATAAAAAGCTTCTTAGTAAACTTAAAGAAAATAAAAAGCTTTGATTAAGCTTTTTTGAAAGATTTCACATGATTTTTAACTGACGCATTTGCAACAATAGTTGTAATAAGAATTCAAGTCTAAATGATTCAACATAATCTTGTACTTGCGGATTTACTGTAGCGCTAGCTGCAATGACCAATTACTCAAATAAACAAGTAAGGCAGCAGCTCGAGAAAAAATTCTGATTCAAATTATTTCCCAAAAGCTTCCATTTGAAAGCAGTTGAGTTTTAATGTTTAACGGATGTTTTTGAATTTACTTTCGGAGTGAACGAGACAGAAACAATAACAAAGAAAAATAAAATCGGTGAAAAATCATGTTGGAGGTGATTAAGCTTCTTATTGAGTTAGAACTTATCAATAAAAGTTAATTATGTCTTTTTACAGTGGAGGAAGTTTAATTTCTTTAATTTGAAGCCTCACGAAGACGAGGAAATCATTTCAAATGTGACTGTGAGAAAATTTCATTTTTGTTGTGAATTTTTATTGAAATTTTAATTTTCAGGAAGGAGACGTCATCTCATCAACTTGTGGCAACAACCAAATAATTCTCGGCGATTCAAATGGATACATTCATGTTTTCCCAAAGAATTTCCGTGAGTCTTATTCATTCAAGACTCACAGTTCGGTTTCATTTTGTGAATTATCCATTCAAAATAATTTGCTGATAACGTTGGGCGTAAGTCTTAGTTTTTGACACAAATCAATTGAATATCTATTTGAGTTTTGATTACAGATTGATGAATCAGCGGAAGCTATTCCAGAGTTCAAGGTTTGGAACTTGAACAAACTTAACAAATCGATTCCTGCTTGTCTTAGGTCAGTTAAGACAAACTTGCAGAAGCCAACAGCTCTTGGAGTAGCAGAGAACGGCCAATGCATGGCAATTGGATTTGAAAGGGGCAATGTTTCTATCTACAAAGGAGACATTGCTCGTGATAAGTCTAAAACAGTAAAAAATGTGATCTTTGGAACTGCGTCAATTCGAGGAATTTCTTTCAAGCAGAATGGCAAAGTAACTCAAATGTTTGTCTGCTCCGACTCGGGTGTCTATCTCTACACGATTCAAGGTCGTGATAAAGAGTTCAAATCAACACTAGATACTGCAAGTGGAAACATTTTGACAACTTGCTGCTGGCTTCAAACAGGTCACAATGAAGGATACTTCATGGTGGGACGTGACGACGCGATTTATTGCTATACTGTCGACGGTCGTGCTCCTTGCTACGCTTTCGATGGAAGAAAAGTATTAATCAGATGGTTCCGATCACATTTGCTGATGGTGACAGCTCCACTTCGCGATAATCCATTCCAACCAAAGTAAGATTCAATTCCTTCTCAAATATTTTTGTTATTCTAATGCAAGTTTCTTCTAATAGGCCTTATACACTGACAGTCATCGATGTTGTAAACCGTTTTATCGTTTTCACTACACAAATTGAACCCGTTTGCTCAGTTTTTGTCGAGTTTGGAACGTGCTATGTCCTGTCTAACGATAAAGTTTTGTATCATCTTGATGAGAGGGATTTGCAAAGCAAACTGACTTCACTTTATAAAAAAAACATGTACGACACTGCGGTGAAGATCGCTAGAAATAATCAATATGATGCTGAAGGATTGTCGGAAATTTTCAAACAATATGGCGATCACTTGTATGGCAAAGCTAACTTTGCTGGAGCTGTTGAGCAGTACATCAAGACCATTGGATTCTTAGAACCTTCCTACGTAATCAGAAGATTTTTAGACTCTCGACATACTCAATATCTGACTGATTATTTGCAAAGCGTTCACAAAGAGGGAAAAGCATCGACAGATCATACAACGTTGCTTCTCAATTGCTTTACACGACTTGATCGCATCGCTGAACTGAAAGCATTCTTGGAGGATTATAGACAAAACAACTTTGACATCGATGTGGCGATTAAAGTTTGTCGCAAATCATGCATCGAAGAAGCTCTCGAGCTGGCGAAATTCAACAACAAACACGATTACGCAGTTGCCATTCTCATTGAAGACCTGAAATTGTATTCGGATGCCGTTAATTACATTTGTGACTTGTCGTACGATGAAGCCGAATCGATTATAATGAAGTATGGAAACATTCTAATGGATCACTGTCCTGATAAAGTTGTCGATCTTCTCAAAAAACTTTGCACTGACTACATGGTGAAGAAGTGTGATGAACCTGAACAAGATAGTGGCCTTGACAATGATCTTTTCGCTTATCGCAATGGAGGTTTTATGGATCGTGAAAGAGCGACGCCTGAAGACTTCATCCATTTGTTCACCGATTCAAAGCAGATCATTGAATTTATTGAGTATCTCATCAAGAATCTACCATCATGCTCTAAAATGCTTTACAACTCTCTCATCGAACATTCTTTGGCACTATGGAAGATTTCAGATGCGAAGACAATTTATGAACATCGACTCGTAGATTTAATCAGGAACTCTACTCAGTTCTATGATGAAAATCACGTACTCGTTCTTTGTCAAACTTATGAATTTTGGATTGGAGCGATGCTGATCTATGAAGAGAAGAAACTCTATAACTTGATAGTTAGACATTATCTCGCGACAAATGATTACTCGAACTTGTACGTTCTGTGCAGAAGACTTGGAACGCAGGAACCATCAATTTGGCTTCATACTCTCAATGGATTAAAGAATAACAATCAAGTGCCAACAACATTCCTTCAAGAAATTCTTCATGTTATAGCGAATGAAAAGCTTCAATCACCACTTCAAGTTCTTAATGTGTTGACAGCCATTGAGAACGGTCCGAATCTTTCATCTGTTCGCCACTTCTTTACTCAAATCTTTCAAAAAGAAGCTGATACAATGAGCCAAGATGAAGTTCTCGCTGAAAAGTATCGAACAGAAAGCGAAGGATTAAAGAAAAATATTCAAGCATTGAATACCGAGCCTGTTGAATTTCGAGGAAGTTTGTGCGATGCTTGTCATCAACCATTGGTTCTTCCTGCTCTCTTCTTCCTCTGCAAGCATTCCTTCCATCAGGAATGCATTCGATCCTACTCAGAGACTGAGAAAGACTGCATGGTGTGTCGCAAGAGAAATATGCAAATCCAAGACCTTATTCATAAGCAAAATGAAAGCCGAAACAAGAAAAACATGTTCAAGGATCAATTAGATGCTTCTCACGAACCATTTTCTGTAGTTGCGGATTATTTTGGACGTGGTTTATTCAACAAAATCGTTCTTGTTTCAGATGAAGATGATCAAGTTAAGGAAACCATCCAAGATGTTAACATTCTTAGAAAAGCTGTGACAAGAACGATCCTTAATCCGATCGAGATGACTGAAGGGAAAGTTCGCCTCGAGGAAAATTTGAGCACAAACATTGCTATTAAGCCGCAATTGTCTGAAGCTCGTTTAAGATTGCAGGAACAAGCATATCGAGCAAAGAAGCAGCCACCACAACCTGTTGCGCAACCTCCGAGGAAAAAAGTCGAAGCGAAACCGAAAGTTGCTCCAGTGACATATCCGTTGGCTGCAAATCCTTTCGACGAAGATGATAAAAATCCGTTTGGCAAGGACGAAGATGATTACGATGATTCCAAGAATCCTTTTGCTGAAGAAGCTGGCAAGTTAGCAATTAAAAAATGTTTTTCTTAAATTGATTACCATTCAATTTCAGAAGATGCACAAGACGTTGCAAGTATGATGGGAGTAGCCTCACAAAAACAGCATTCAACAAATCCCTTCGGTGATGACGACGAGGATTAACAAACTACAAAGATTTCATTTACCTTAATCTGTCACATCATTTATTGCTTAAATATTTTATTCCAAATCGCTTCAGTAAATAAAAAATATTCAAATGAGTACGATGAATATTTAAATGAAATGTTCGTGAGTAGTAAAATGCTGAATCGCTTTACAGCTGTTGCGCAATATTAAGAACTCACACCGCTCTCATTCCGAAATGCGAAGAGTGCTGTTGCTGATACAGTTCAATGTTCATTGTCTCATATAACGAGTAAATACAAATCCAAAAGTAGCCGCACAAGATTGTATAAAAGCTCATGTTAACGTCACTTAAAAGTGCTGAGCCTAATGCCCAGAAAATCGTTAAAACAGCTTGCGATACAAGCCACGAAATTAAAAGTTTTGGTCGTTTCTGTCAAAATAAAATTTTGTTAGTCAGCTACGAAAAAATGTTTGAAATTTGAAACTTACGTTCATTGTGCCGCAAACTAGAGCGAGCGAGCTAACGAAGCTGATGCTTTGAAGAACAAGATAAATTGTCAATATAGTCATGACGACTGTTAAAAGATGAAACAAGAGACACTCAATTAATAAAGAGAATTGACAAAATTTCAATCGATATCGAGGCATTATTTCCTATTTTCATTCATCGATTGCTTCAATTATTTCTCACCTTTTTTATAGGTCTCCAAAAACGTTGCGAGTTTTTTGCTGTCTTCATCGCCATCAGCCCCTTTCACGTAAGATTGTGCAACGTAGTTATCATAGCTCAGAAGAAAACCTCCGATAACCATTAACAAGACAAGACTTGTGAATGCCCCAAAGGATCCGAGAATGATCCCTCCAGTTGAAAGACGAAGACAAAGACAACATTTCCTGACAGAGACCATACTTTTAATTAAAACTATTTCGTACAAAAAAAAATTAAAACGTTTGACTTCAAAGCATCGCGTGAAAAGACTAAAAATGCAACGACGAAGGAAAGGCAAAAATAAACTTTTATCGATCTCGACTTGTTCACTATGTTAGGAAATGGAAAACTCTTATGACTCATTCGTCGTTCGTTACAAAGGTTTGTTTACCCACGTTCCAAGCATTTTCTTTCTTTTCACGGCAAGCCTTCGAATCAATATTTTTCGCATTTAATAGAAAAACGGGTTGAGGCTCAACCCACAGCACTCCTTGGATTTTCGTACACAGAGTAAAACAGATTTTATTGAGCCTTGTAGAAATATATAACAGGATTAAGTGTGACACAATTTCGTTTTGATGAGTAGTGATTTAGACTTTAGGTTGAGCTATAACAGGGTAGAAATGTTGTTCTACACTCGTTCGCCGCTCGCCCGACTCTTCTTCTCTTATTTTCCTCCACAGAGAGTTAATGATGGCAAAAACGTAAATGTAAATCACAACGTTGACCATCGAGTTGATTGAGAGATGTATCAGAAGACGGAATACGCTAAATACTGCGAGGAAAGCGGAAATGTTTTTGGCTGGTTTAATTTGACGATGGTTTCGCTAAAAAGAAAATGAACATTAGTAAAATCGGAACTGATGTTTAAAATGATTTACATTACATTTATTGTTCCACGAATGAGAAGAGCAGAAGCAACTAAATAAATGCTCGACAATATAATGGAAAGTATCAGCGTCGTGATAAGATATTCCCTCATCTTCTGAATAGCAACTCCATCTCCCATGTTTGTTGTGTCAATCTCAAGACTTTCGAGTTTTTCTCTTAGGAACTTCAAGTCCTTGTCGATGGAAAGTCCAATGAGAAAAACAACACTCAAAGGAAGAATCAACGCGCTTGTTATCAAACCAAACCATCCTATGAACTGTCCACCAACTTCCAAGCTGAAAATTATCAAGAAATTATCGACAACTAACATTTTTCTGATAATTTTAGCCTCCTGTTGCCAAACAATAATTATTTTCTTGTCCCGAGTCAATTCACTGAAAAATATTTGTCGTGACCTGCGCAGTTGAAGGAAGAGAGGAAGTTTTCACTAATCTGTTGCGTCTTACATTTAAAAATACGAATTTCCTTGTCGATTGTAATGAAATAAATATTTATTAAACATGCTCAGTAAACGTTTTTGTTGTTGTTCAATGGCTCCATCGTTTGATGATAGATTGCTTCAAGGGCAGTTTCCGCTTCTTCGTGAAATGATTTTCCCTAGGAGTTGATGACAATGTAATTGTATCCCTGGAATAAGGAAATTAGGATCATCAAAGGATCAAACCTGACCGACAAAATTCAATAGCCTATGCTAGAGAAAAGCGATCATTTTTTCTAGATTTTCTGAAATAAATTCTTTGTTTATTATCTGAATTGTTATATAATAAATCATTCTTACATTTTTAATACCCAGTAGCACATACCCTGTGCCATTAAATGAACTCAAGATGATGGCGATGATCATATTTGGGAACAAAACTAAAAGAAAGTCTTGTTGAATCCAAGGAAATATTCAATTTGAACGGTTTAACTCACAGAGGAACTCGACACAGAAGTAACATTCGCTTTCAAAATAAGTATTTCTTAAACAAATCGCAAGTCGAAATTTTGATGAGACGGAGCAAACAGACGAAGGAGACGGATGTGTTGAAAAAGAACAATCCTCCAGTCTTGAGCTTCATGCAACTGAGATAAGTTTCAACATAAAATCTTTCATTTTGCTAGTATATTAGAACGATCAGCGCAGGTGAACGATAGAAATACAAATACTTTAGTGTTGTAAAAAAATCTTTTATTGTTTGTAAATATTAGATCGAACGAAAATTTCCAAAAGTTTGTTGTCAGCGAAGCCTAGCGCACTTGTATGCATTTCTCGATCGTATGAACTTTCAAACAATATTTCCTAAACTTTTTTAAATTGATTTGATCATTAAATTTTGATGACGCTATTTACTTCAGCTATTTACTTTCTGATTTTTCAGGTGATTTAAAATATTACACATATATTTGAAGATTTCTATCAAAACTTTCCAAATCCAATTATTAGGTTATTCAAGAGTCTTGGCGTTCATGACTGTTATGATTCTGATTGTTGCGTCATCTAAACGTCGATTTTCTTCTTTTTTGAAGATTAAGGCAGTAGAATTGAAAACTACAAGGCAGTAAATGAAAGTTCCAATATAGAAAACTTCTCTTTCAATTACGAAGAATTGAGGATCATTTCTCGATATTTTAGTGAATGCCTTAACCATGTCAAGAATTGTCCAAAAAAGGTAGAAGAACAAATAAACTTTCATCGGACCAAACATACTTTTCCTCTAAAATTAGATAAATCATTTTTATGTCAATAAAAGTTTCAATTAATCTCACATTTATGATTCCATAGAAAGAACGAAGTGATGCTAAGATTACGAAGATCGAATATATCATCACCAATAGAGTTAAGAGAATAACCTCTGAAAAATATTTTGACAGAAATTTGAATTATTTTTGGAAAAAAGTGTTCTCTTTTTATCGTAAAGACTTTACCTTTTCCTGTAGCTTTGTTGTAACAATTCGTGCCAATAAATGGGAAAATAGACCTCATCTCATCGCAATTATAAAAGACAATGTAAACGAATGCAGAAAATATAAAAAACAGAGCGTGAATAATGATAGCTGTCCAAGTGATGACAAGAGCTTTGAAAAAAATGTTTATACTTTTAAATCTTAAGGAAAGTGAGAATCGAGTCAAATCTTCTCACCTCCGGTCTCAATCTTAGCACAGCCCAGGAAATTGTCTAATTTAATTCTTTCCACAAAATTCATTTTATTGAGCGCTTACAACTTTTAAACTTCTTGATTCAACAATGGCTTGACAATTAATGATCAAATAATTTGTCAACTAAGCTGACACAGTTTTTGTCGCGGAGTCAGATTTCAAAGTTTTAAAAATATTTCAGTGTGAGCAAAAATATTCAGGGGCTGAGAGTTTAATTATTACGTGTAGCGATTGTTTAATTGTTATTTCTTGCACAGAAAGGGCTTTTGCTGATTCTTTATCAAAAATTTGTGGGATTGATCGAAATACGAGGAAAGAAAAAACTAAGTAGAATATATTGATGAATATTCAAATTTCAAGAGAATTGTTCTCCATTGATTCCATGGTGAGATCAACAATGTCGTCGAGATAAAATGGAATCTCAAAAATGATATAAATTTCAACATCACAAATTTGTTTCTCCGCTGAAAGATTGCAAGTTTTCGCTTAAATAAAATTCAAATATAATTCAAGTCTTACTTTTTTGAGTGAAACCGTGCATTTGATAGCAATGTAAATAACCCAAAAATATCCGCAAAATTATCCCGTTAGTAAGATATTTGAGATGTCTAAAAACAAATGAAATAAATTTATTATTATCAAATTAAATTTTTTTAAAGAAGAAAATAAATCTGAAAAACATTTGATCAACTGCGATCAAATGCGAACTTACCGCATTCGAGCTTTGAAAATCCAAAACACATTGACTTTTTCCATGACGAATTAAAAAAACTTCTGTTCGTTTTGACTCCATCAATTTTGTGTTAAGTCAGACTTAACAGTTAAGTAAACATTAATAAAAATTTTGGCAAATTGCGAAACACAGCATAAATTTGAGAAGACTCTTCTCAGAAGAGTAGAACTTTTTATTGCTTCAAAGTTTTTTTTTATGCCAATTCGATGCTTTTGGAGTCCATCGGGATATCTGTTACACTTTCGATGTTATCAAAAGACTTTGAGAATGAATAAATTACAAAGATTGAAAAAATTAAGAAGAGACAGTATAAAATACTGAAGAATATTTCAACTCCGTTCGATTCTTCCTTCATTGATGACAGGCTGAGTTCTACGACTTCATAGACAGATACCGGCAATTCCGCAATAAAATATAATTTGATGCTGATTCCAATATTTTTGATTTGCTATAATGAATAAAATTTTAAATAAGTTTAATTCCAATAACGATTCTTACGTCTTTCAATAAAATGATGAAACTGATGAAGAAGTAAATATTATAACAATAAAATACAGCTAGCACCGCGTTTAGTAATAATGTTGAAAGGCCTAACAAAGAAAACATTTATTTGTACAGCTTCAAGATTAATTTTTAAGCTCTCACTGACTTTCGAGCCAAAGGCCATCGTAATTCAACTGTTCATTGGCGCTCACACTCAATATTTCACATAATTGAAATAAATTCCACAAGGAATGGCACGTTATCACAAAACTCCGAATTAGGAATACAAAAGCGACGATAAAAACGCTCAATCTGCACAAATTGACTCGCCGCATAGTTGGATCTTAGAAAATCTAGAAAAATTCTTCTTTAATTCCAAGTTGTACGAAAATTTTAAACTCTGTACTTTGAAACTCAACACGTCCTGACGCAACGAAACTTGCAGATCGAATGAAGAAAATCACAATCAAAAAACAATTGGTCATCTTAACACAGCTTTACAAAGTTATCAGTGATGCATCATACGTATTTCAAAATCAGTTGAGTGTAAAGTTACGAATTCGTGAGTCAAAAAAGATAAGAATTTTTCAAAGCATAAATTTAACTCCAAAAACATATCTAAGTCCCAAGAAATAATCCGATTTTTTTCGATCAAAGTTGTCATGGAAATTTGGCAATTTGTTTGTTTTATGAAAACTTTTGTTAAATATTCGTCATTCGTTTGAAATGTTTTGGGGAGTCAGTGAAGCTCGTGATTTCTACGATGAGTTTGTCTTTGCTCTCAAGACAAAGCCGGAAAAGCTCGATATCCTTCTTTTCGGTTTGGGAGATCCTGGTCACATCTTGAAAACAATCGCCAAATTGCACAAGCATGAAGCTAAGGACGTTCAACTGAACTTTTATATCACTGAAGGATGTCCCGAGCTAATTGCCCGAGATGTCTTGCTTCTCACCATCGCTCTCGAGAACGAAGAAAATCTCTCGATTAACGCGAAAACTCATTTGTTCGTTGACATTTTCGGTAACAGTTTGTTGAACTCATCGTCGAGCATGTATTTGAATTCTAAAAGCGAGTGTCTCATAAAAATGATCACCGATAAGAATTTTGCAGGACGAACGATGCCGATTTTCAATTTCGACCATCTCAAGTACAAAGAACGGGATCAAATGGAGGTAAAAGTTTAAATTTTCATTGATTTCTGATATTTCTAAAATATTTTTTTAAAGATGGCGTTCACATTCTGGAAGAATCAGATTGATCACATATACGACATTCAAAAGTATTGGGACGATCACAATCGGCAAAATCTGAAAGATCGTTACGATTATCGCGAAGGAGCCTTCGATTGGGATTTGCAAATGAGACTTCGCGAGAACGGAGCAAAGCAAATTTGTCCGCAAGAGTACAAACACTGGCGAGAAACAGGAATCGCTTTCGTTTTTCCAGAGTTCGAGTACACACTTCCGAACAAAACTTTTGCAATGGACTTGAGAAGAGTTGGTCAGCAATGGTTCCATCGCGGTTATGTCGGTGACATGACTGTTGGTCCTTTTATTTCATTTGGAGTTGAATGTTCTGACGAAAAAATGCACAAATCGACTTTTGGAACAAATCAATGTCGATCAACGGATGTCACTGAGAGAAATGTTTATGAACTGATGTGGGAAATTCAAAATCAACAGAGATTCGATCCAACGGTTGAAAAGAAAAACTTCCGAGCTTACGGAGCTGTTAAACTTCAAAGCGATACTCTCGTCGCTCCACGAGAATTTGACGATGCCGGACTGAACCTCATAAAGTTTGACAAACCTTTGAAATCAATCGAAAATGTCCGAATTAATTTCCTATCTGCCGAAGACATTCTTAACATGCAACAGAAGCACCAGTTCCAAGGAAAGTTCGATGTCGCTTTTATTGCTCACAATTACTTCACTTTACTAAAAGAAGATTTTGGAAAAGTTCTCAATGATCAAGCCTTGTTGATGTTAGAGACCAAAAAATATTCAACCATGAAGCAAAGTGAAATCAACGAAAATATTCAAAGTTTAAAGGATTTCTGTAAACGACTTGAGCTTAAATCAACAACGAGCTCATCCTTGAATTTTGTGGCTTCGATCTTAAAATACAAGAAAACTCAATAAAGTGGAATTTAATTGAATTATTGACGAGAATAGTTTTTCTGCTAGGAAAATTTTTCATGTTTTGATATTTAAAAGACCGAAAAGTCTTTTGCACAAGTCTTCCACCTTTAATTCACCTTATATAAATGACTATTTGTAAATAGGTCGTAGACACGCAAACATGAACTCGCCCTAGCCAAAAATATTATTACTGCTGTTCCGCGCGTTTGCATTCTGTCGTTGGTGTCGTAAATCTCGCGGTAAGCAGGAAAAATTTAATGAACATTTAGACGATGAGATTTTTTATTAAGATACTTTGAAAAAATTAGCAATTCTTAAAATAAAGTTTCAAACAGACAGCATTAGATTATTTTGTTTCATAGGAAGGTTTTTAAGGAAGCTTTGTGCTCAAGCAGAAATCAATAACTAATAAGGAAAATTGACAAAGGTTTAAGCTTTTAAATTTTGCAGATTTGATTCTGTCGCTGCTCCTTCCCGTTCTTCTCTGAATGTTGTGTAAAGTGAATGCAAAATCACAAAACTGTAAGCATAAGGAGCACCGTAAATCCATCCGACCACAGTTTCCCAAAGATTCATCGATAATATGCTGAGAAAGGCGAGAACGGCGATGATTGCCATCAAAATCATCAATGGTTGGATTTTTCGATGGTTTCGCTATCAAAAGAGGAAAATAATGTCAAAGTAAACTTTAACACTTTCCTTACCGTTTGAGTCCCTTTGATGCACAAATATGAAATAAATGCGAAGGCCAGGGCAAATGCCGAAAGGAGAATCAAACCTCCGATAAGAACTAAAAAAAACAATTTAAATTGTAACTTTTGCAATTCTAATTGTGTTAACTTTTACAAGCTCGGATCGTTGTGCACGATTTTGTAAATTCTTCGGTTCCCTTCCATTGTTTTGTTAAATCATCACAACTAGTAATGATGATACCGACGATGCCAATAACGTTGATGACAAGAAAAATGCAATAGCTGACGAGATTCACCCAACCAATGACGAGACCTGAGTTGAAATTCAATAATATTAATTTTATGTCTTCTTGAGCTAATCGTAACGATGAACCTCCAGTCTCGAGCTTCCAGCAGCCAAAAAAGTTATCAACTTTAATCATTTTGCACTTTTAATTTATAGGAACTTGGACGTTTAGATTTCTAATAGTCCTTGTCTTGTCCTGTCGGTGGTTAGAGCTAAACTGAAAGTGAAAATTATAAAGAAGAGAAACCTCGCGAGAAGCGTGAAAACCATTTTCTCTTCGTTGAAATATTTTCTATTTTTCTCTTTTTGTATTTCTAAATACAAATAAAAATTCTAATTCAATATTTTAGTTTAAGGCTTTCGAATCGAAAGTTTCGATTATTGTTAAATGAACTTTGTTATTGTTCATACACCAGATAAATCTTTTGAGACATCTCAGAGCTCATAAAGCTTTGCAATTTTCTGCCCGAAAATTAGAAACTTCCAAAAATAGGGACTTTACATGTCACACACCGGACTTGATTGTGCCCTGTATGATTTTGAAGTATCGGTGAATGTAGTTTCGCTCTTATTTTATTATAAAACTTGTGAAAAGATGTAAAAAGAATTAATGAATATATTTCAGTTTGATTAACTTTGATTTGTTGATAAGTAATTTTCAATATAATGAAACGAATACACGGATTTTAGAGATGATCAAATCTGCTTCACCTGTTGCCAGCCCCATTATGCCTTTTCTCCTTCAAAATGAGTTTAGATTTGAAGTCGAATTAATGTTATATTCACTTTCCGAGTTTCATAGCTCCTAAGCACATAATTGAAATTCTCTTTATTTTTTAAAGAAAATCTATTTATTTCAAACAGAAATTCTATTTATTTTCTATGTATTTTCAATATAAAAAGTTGTTGTTATTGTTGTCAATACCTGGTTCGGCAGCAAGCTGGCGAGACCATCAAACCTCCGCTTCCTTTCTGGTCAGCATAGTCACAAACGGATTCATGTTATGCTGATTAAATAGAAGGGGCTTCATTGGTTATTGTCTGAGATGTCTAGCGACTTCCCTGGGACGGTATTGTCTTACTAATTCAGATTATGAGTCTGATTTTTCAGAGTTAAGAGAAGAGGGGAGTTGTATGGGGCTAAGAAGGGGGAGTTGTGTGAGCAATGTGTTGTCAGTTGAAGTTTTTGTAGTCATAGGATTCCACTGGCTATTGTTGTACATCGTTGAACTAAGCTTGCTGATATTGTTATGCGTATCGCGTCATTTCTTTCAGAAAATCAGCTTTTCATGTTTGCCTTATTGTAGAGTCAAAGAATAGTAATTTAGTATAAATTTTTTATTTGTAGTCCAGTGAGGCAACTATAAAACGTAACGACATAGAACTTTGACGCAACGGGTTTCAACAAAAATTCCATTGAAAATCTATATGGTTTTTATAAAAAAATCTATTAATTTTCTATTGAAAACAGATGCAAATCCTATAAATTTTATTATATATTTTATTTTTATAGATTTTCGTGATATGTATAGATCCAAGTTAATTGTTTGAAACCACAAACCTCCAGTCTCAAGCTTTAAGCAGCAAAGAAATTTATTCATTTTGAACTTTCAATAATTAGTTGGTTAATAGTTCTCCTCTGCTTCGGTTGAGGCTGAACTGAAAGTGAAAATGAAACAAGGGCTTCAGAATCTGAAGTTCAGAGAAAAAACGTGTTTGATTTGTAAATTCGAACTTTCGATTAGATTCGTTTACAATAATTTTGTAAATTTCCAGACTACTTCGATATTTTAGGCTCTTTGGAATAAATTGAAATATTTAAAAGGACTTACAAAAATGGATTCACAACAAAATTTAACTTTAATTTCCTTCGAACACGTTGACGATCGACAAAAAACTGTTAGTAAAATGCGTTGGATTAGAATTTGCTCCACAATCGCTGACTTCTCTCTTTTGTCTCAATAAACCTTCTGTTGACCGTCAGCGGGTCGACTCGCTATGGTTCCCAAGGCTGGAACAAGATTTGTAATCCCAAAACGATGCTGTTGATTTCACAATGTTTTTATTCAAAAGCGTTAGATGAATTTGACGGGTGATTCAATAGTTTGTCAATACGTTTGAAGGGATTTAAATCTAAAATAAAGAATTTTAAATACATTTGGCGAGATAGATAAACACAATGCTTTACCGCTTGTCTGCCTTGCTTTTCGTCGGGTTCAAACTCAATGCTTCGTATGACGATTCACGTTTTAAGAGATCTAATGAAAGTTTGTTATGAGCGATTGCGAATCGAACGATAAGAAATTTATACCTGACGGTTTTTGACCGACGCGTCGAGTAATTACGCTTCAGACAACTGTTTTCGGGTCGAGTTTGACAATCAACTAAAAATGAAATGTTTTAGGAATTGATCGTGAAGTTTGATCATCTTTCTCACTTGAATTGATTTCTGTCTCGATTGTGACGAGGACTTTCCACTAGTGGTTAATGATTCCGGTTGAGGTTTCTCTAGTCTAAGGGAAGTTTGCGTTAAATTTCGATCTGGTTTGAAAGTAATTTATTTCTTACGAAATATCAGACGCACGTCCGTCTTCTCCGAAGGTTTAGTGTGAAAGACCGATTTGAGAGAGGATCGCGAGTGAGAGAGGGAGATTAGGGGTGAAATGGTTCGATTTCGCATATTGCCGACTTTCATATTTCGCATTGAGTTTGCTTCCGTTACAAATGATTTAATTTTATGATAAGTTCAAGATTCGCAAGATATTTTAATTTCAATTGTCAATCGCGATATTGACTAAAGTTTACTCTAAGCGTCCCTAAGTGACACCTTCTCAAAAATATTGAATAAAATGTACACTACTCGCTTTAAAAATTATTTTTACAACATTGAATATCTTTATTTATTTCACATGCTTTAAGCTCTGAAGCTTTTTTTAACGTGAACATCTTCGTTTGGTTCATTTTTACGCTTTGGACACTGGATCGTTGTAGAAAGCTGTGAAACCTTTCTCGCCTTCTCCCTTGAGTTGATCGTGAAGTGAAATAAGGACAATGAATTCATATCCGTAGAGAACAAGTCGCGAAATTGCGGAGATGGCTGTTTCAAGCATTCCCAACCGAATAAAACGGACAATGCTCATAAATGTTAGGATCATCATTATTGCCACGCCGATCATCAAAGGCTTAACTAGTTTATGATTTCTCTAAAAATAAATGTTTTAAATTAAAGTTTCAAACGGAAAATGTTACTCACTGTCTTAGATCCTTTGATGCAAAGATTTCCCAAGTAGGCTAATATTCCGTTGACTGATGCTATGAGCAGTAATCCAAATAGCAAGACTGAAAAATTAAGAGTTTATCTCAGGTCAACAAATAAATTTTTTTAACTCTCTCACTTCCTCGGGTAAGTCCACAGACGAAACTGAATTTTGCGTCGTTTAAATTACTATTCTCTTCCATCAACCTCTTCAAGTCACTGCAGTCGTAAACACACAAGAAAACAAATAAAACGAAGCACGAAATAGAAACGAGTGAGTTGACCGCCAAGTGATACCAACCGATGATTGTGCCTAACAGAAAAGTCACAAAATCATTTTGATATTTGATAATTCAATTATCAAAATTGATTAGAATCACCTCCCGTCTCTAGTTTTGCACAACCCAAAAAACTTTTGGCCTTGATCATTTTAGCAAGAAAATGTTTGATAGCGAATGTCGAAACCTTTATAGCAAACTTTCATGCAATGCAGTGCAAATTTATAAAGAAATTATTTTGCTGTGAATTTTGCAAATGCTCCAAGTCGACTACTTTTACCGAAAAAAAAGTTATTAAAAAACACGATAAGTGAAGATTTTGTTTTTGTTTTCGTCAATTCACTCTCGTTCTCTCAGAATTCCAATGTTATGTCCGCTTTCGATGTATTTGTGGATGATCGGGCTTAACATTTCTTCCATTGCAAGCGCTGGCTTCGCTTAAGAGCTAACAGCAGATCATAAGACATCATTTGGTTTTTCGTCTGCATTATATTGTAACTAAATGACAAGAACAAACCGTTAAAAAGGTTTCCATGTTGAATTTATTGAAAATTCCTTTAATTCTCGCAAGTTCTGAGTCATCACCAACATCAATTGAATGCTCTTCCTGTCAATCACTAGCACCTCATACCACTTAATGTCATAAATGGCAGCAGAAAGTTCATTGATTTTGTCGAGAACTCGTTGTCTAAGCCAGCAAATCACGAAAAATTGAGTCAATTGCGTGGGGATCACGTTTTCGAATATTTTTTCTTTCCAATGCAAACTTTCGCTGAAGACAAAGTCTCGATGAAAAACCAAAGTAATTTTGCCAACAAGTAAACTTCTTGATTCTCAAAATATTTCACTGCTCGTCGACACACCTTAACAATTTTCACCTTTTCGGTTGAAGTTTCACTGATGACTAAACTAAATTCTCAGCTCTTTGATTGACAATTGACGAAATATATTTCAATTCGATCATGTGGCTCAATCAATGCAGTTTACTTAACATTGTATAGTCGACACGATATTAAAATGAATCCTGTGATGTATAAAAATTTAATTTCCTTCGTATGAATCTGAATGTCACAACAAATATTTAATTAAAGGTCACAAATGTTCCAGGTGAAAAGAATATGAAAACTTTCGAGGAAGTGATATTGAGAGATTTGTTAAAAACGTTGTACAAACAACGCTCCATATTCTTGTACAGTCGCAGTTGCTCCATCAACAGGATCATCGGAAGGAGTTGGATGCCCAGATGGAATTTTAATGAAAAAGTTTTGAATAATCGTCGTACAAAACAAGAATAAATTGCTTCTAGCTAGTGACTCGCCCATGCAACGACGTTTTCCTAAAGCGAATGGGAAATGTTGTGCAGGAATCGATATTTTCCCGCTGTCATCAAGGAAATTGTTTGGGTCAAACGCGAACGGGTTCTTTATGTACTTCTGATCAAGAAGATTTCCCGACAGCATCGCAATAACCATAGTATCCTTCGGAATATTGTAGCCACTTAAAGTTGTGTCCTTCACAGCTCGATGAGCGATGCCGCACGTGTTGCTCATAAATATTCGAATTCCTTCCATAACAACGGCTTCGCAGTAGGGCATGCTAAAAGAAAAGTTCAAATTTAATTGCGTTAATATTTTAAAATGTCATATGTACTTAGTTCTATCTTCAAGTGTCGGAAATCGGTTGTGTCCAATTACTCGGTCGATTTCCTCTCTTGCTTTTCTTTGAATCTCAGGATTTCGAACCATGTGAAGGAAGATGAAGTTGAGAGATTTGTTTGTTGTTTCTGTTCCAGCTATGAACATGTCAAGGCAATTTGCCAATAATTGTAACTCGCTAAATGATTCATCAACATTTTCATCTTCTGAATAAAGAACTTGGAGATAAGCGTCAATGAGATCACGTGGCTCATCAGATTTTTTGAAAATTTTCTTGTGATTTTCTACTTCACGTCGTATGAACCTAAAAAGACGAATTCAGAAAAGTTCTTATTTAGTTAAGCATCTCACTTGTGAAATTCATTATGACTTGAAACAAATTCATTATATCCAGAAGCTTTGGGAGCAATGAATCGAAGGATGGGAAAGTGTGAAAACGGAGCGCCCATCATGTCGACATTTTTAAGTAATTCAGTCAAAAGATGCTTAAGAACGTTCATGTCCTTGTCATCGGAATCGTATCTTATGCCTGCCATCATAAGCCAAAGAGTGTTTAGGATGTAGATCGTGAAATGCTCAGTCATCGAGACTTTAATAGATTTTCCACCATTCTCAGCAATGAGCTTTTTGATATCATTTATACAAAACTCAGCTTCGTTTTCGCATATTTCTCGCATTCCCTTACGAGCATAGCCAAAGTTTTTCAAATGCTTTTGAACAAAGCGACGTTGTATTTGCCAGAAATCTGAAATCGAAGGAAGAAATTATTGTAAAATCCTATAAACACATGACGAACCTCCATCCGTGAAAATAAGTCCTCGCCTCAAATTCCAAGTTCTCGTCTCATAGAATATTCCTTTTGGACGTCCATCCAAGTCTGAATTTGAAGCCATTTCAATTAAGGATTCAGTTGATATAGCAAAGACAACTTTCTCTTTGCCAACTTTGAATCCAATCACATTTTCGGCTCCAGGAGTTTGCTCGGAAATTTTTTGAATTCCTTTTATCAACATTCCAGTTTCTTTTCGACTTTTTGCTATACTCAACGCGCTTCCGATCACGGGAAGCCATATTGGACCTTCAGGAAAATTTCTCGGTTTTCTCATGGAAAGTCCAACGAGGCACACAATCAGGATCACAATTAAAACAACTATCATTTCTAGTTAGAAAATAAAGCTTTGTACAGCTTTGAATGAAAATGAACTTGGAGATCGCGATGCAACAACGAATCTAAACGATAGCTTTATATGTTTCAGTTTTAAATAGAAAACTTTTTAACTGTTTCGATGTTTCCTCATTCTATTTGAAATATGTCACCCAAAAAAGGAACTACAATGTAACGATGGGGTCAGTAGTCGAATTCCCCATAAATGATTCATAGGAAATTCTCGCTCTCGTCAAATTCTCGCCATTTACGCAATTTTCAGAAAAAAAAGAGAAGGAAAATACATTGACTGAGAGCGTAAAAGAAAATTTTGTTCTACTCATCATATTCTCCACGACGGTTTCACTGTACGAATGTCGTTCATCGCGAACCGGCTTCTTAAATAAAAAAGTTTTTCTAAAATGCATTTCATCGCAGAGAATCGTCCCAAGGTTTGATTTACATTTATTGAGCCATTAATTTGAAGTGAAAACATTGAGAAATTTTCTAAGATTGTGAATATAAGAAGTTTTTTCAATGGCGACACAAAGTCGCTTAAAGTCTTGTTAACTTGAGAGATGAAAAAATCGATAACAAATTAATAAAATTTCTTGCAGAAAATGATTCGAGTTGAAAAGTTTCTCTGCTGCCTTGAACTAGAGACAGGAGGATTCGTCATTGGATACAGTTTTCTACTGACATTATTCATTTGCCTTCTCTTCTCTTTATATTGGTTAATTGCTGCGATGTTCATATCGAGCTGCGAGGACATTAAAGAGCAAATCCACAATGAGTAGTTTTACCTCAAAATATTTTAGAACTTTCTAAAACTTTTATTTATTTTCAAAGGCTTAAGAAAATCATGGAATCAGAGTACCAAAAGGGAAGACTTCATATAACCGAGGAGAAGTGCAATATCGACAAAACAGGTAAAAATTGAGACTATTTTATAGACAATTGATTTAAACATCTCTTTTAAGGCATGATCATCGGTTATCTGGTTTTGATTCTCTGTGTTTGCCTACACGCTTATTGCTCGTGGCTTCTAGTTCAAGGAACGAGAACGGTAACCTTTATTATTGAAACACTTTCTTTCGATTTAATATCCCTTTTTCAGCGGAGCTACAATACAGTTAAGCCAATGATGATTTTCTTGGCAATCGATATTGCTTTAACAGTATTGGACCTTGTGACTTTCTCATTTGAAGGATTCGGAGGAGCTATCAGAGATTTAGTCATTTGTGTATATTGTTTCATAGTTGTCTACTCTTTATTCAAGAAATTCCGAGAAGAACATGATCCTAGCAATGATGTTAAGTATTTGAACTCAGCCGAAAAAGTTTAGAATGACATTCCGAATGTCAAACAAAAAATGACAATATATCTAAACCATTTCAATAAATTCCATTGATTGTTTTAATTACTTGCTTCATTATTCCCAATTTAAAAATAATGAAATATATCGAATTTCATGAAAATATTTAGATTTTATTAAACAAAGACTTTGTTATTGTTACAAACTTAGCAATATCATATTCAGAATATGACGAGAGAAATTCCGAGAAAGATTTTCAGCCTTGAATAAAATTCTTGAAATCATTTTTGATTATAAAATATTTTTTTTACCGAAATTGCCTAAAGAAAACTAAATGTCTTTTTTGACGAAGTCAAAAAACTTGAAGTCAAATATGAAATCGTTTTAATGCTGAAGCGATGAAGCGATCAGCAGTGATGTTTTGATCATCACGAGAGAGAGCTAAAACACGTGTTGGAATAATTATCTCATCTCTCGGAAACTTTTAGTCTCACGTTGATAGTCTTCAAGCTTGGTTGAGTTGTTGAAGAGCTTTTTGTGATTTTTCCAGTTTTGACGAAAACAAACAAAAAGAAGAAATCGACAAGCTATTCAAGTTAGACCTTGTAACTCTCGATGCAAATACAACAACTTCCTCTGACTGTGATACTTTTGATTAAAACTTTTAGAAAACTTATCTAGAATGTTCAGATTGAAGAGATTTTTGCTGATTTTTAAACTCGAAACTGGAGGTTTGTTAACAAGTTTTAAACTTCAATATTAATCGGGTAAAGCAAAAAAAAATATCATCAGGTTTCGTCATCGGTTGGATTGGTTTGTTGGTTGACTTTATCGGATTCGTGTCATCTTTTGTTTCTCTCCTGGCGCTGAGCATTTTTGGATGCGACAGTATTGAGAAGGTTGTCAACTCGAGCAAGATTCATTATCATGGAGACTTCTGGAAGGATTGCCAAAAAGGGCGTGGAAGTAAATATGAGAATTAAAATATTGACAAAATTAACTAAAACATTCGATTCGCAGTTTTAATTGGACTTTTGGTACTTTCCACATTGATCACTGCGGCATTTGTTTTCATGTCATGGCTTCTCATCAAAGGAACTCACAACGTAAGCAAAGCTTTGTTTAGTTTTTCTGAGAGTGAAAAGAATTTTTTATTTTTAGCGAAATCACTTCCAAGTGAAACCGGCAATGATAACTAAAGGAGTTATCTCAATTCTCTCGTTCTTGAGCATTCTGACTTTGAGACCTCGCGGAATGATCTCAGGTGTAGTCAACGGATTCTTCTTTGCATACCAGTATTGGGTACTTTACTCACTTTTCTCTAAATTTCGATATGAGAGGAAACATGGATCTAATCGAAATTAAGGCAACTTTAAATATTAAATTGGTGTGAAGGTAAAATTTTTAAATTATTATTTTCCCAGGCCAAAGTCTTCAACTTTTAATATTCGTTTATTTCGTGAAACAATCAAAGTAACTAAACATTCCAAAATAAAAATATTTTTACTAAAAACATTTGAATGTTTTGGATATATGTAAAACTTTTCATCAATGTGTTAGAAGAGCGAAATGTGTAACATTGCCAAATCGAAGAAAACATTTGTTGCTCTGAAATTCAGTTTCAGTTGAATCTTCGACAACAGTGGATGTTAAAAATTTATTTTCTTGAGAAATTTTTCAAGCGCCAGGAATCGGATTAAGAAAAGCGTTCTGCCTTGTTAGTCAACTTAGATCACTTAACATCGTTATTACATCAAATTTTATTGCTCAAAATTTAATTGCGCTTCGATTTTTTGCCGCATGTGTTGCCGCGATGGTGGCAAACCATCGGCAAATCATAGAATCTCGTTTGTGTTTGTGCGTTCTTTTCTAACTTCGTGTTTCCAAATTTCAGATTATAACACCAAAGAAAAAGTCTTGAAAATGTTCAAAGTTGACAATTTCTTGGGATGCGCCAAGCTCGAAACCGGAGGTTTATCTAAAAGTTTATTGTGTTTTAAGTTTACATGACTCTCTGATAAAATTTTACAGCATTAATCATCGGTTGGTATGTGTTCGTCACCAACATTCTTTTTCTTATCATGCTCTTGATTGGACTCATTGTTCTGTGCATCTTTGGATGCGAGGACTTGGAGAAAATGTTGATTGAACACCATGAAACGATCCCCGAAAATTTCAGAGAAATTTGCGGACTGGCTCGAGGCGGTAAGAGATTACTTAATTCTGACCTTGAATACGTTTGAACAATTTTTCTTATGAAGTTATCATCGGAATTCTCGTTGTTGTGATGATCCTCTGCGCTGCGATGATTTACATCTCGAACTTATGCATCAAGGGAACGAAAAACGTGAGGGAATGCATCAAAACTTTGTCCATATTTTTAATTTGTGACTATTTTTTTCTCTAGCGAATTCATGGCAATATCAAGCCTTTGATGATCGTCATGGCGGTTGCTTCAATTATGTTGTTCCTAAATACATGTATTCTGACATTCCATTCTAGTGTTTTCGTCAGCTCACTCATCTATGGACTCATCTATGGATACGCCTTCGTCGTCCTCTACTCGTTGTTCACTATCTTCAGAGATGAAAACGAAAGAGGCTTTAATCCTCAGTATCACCAACCAGGATCAAAAGTTTAAAATTTGAACAAATTCTTTAACCAAACTTTCAATCAATTTTATAAATTTTGTTCTCAGCGGTACATAAGCTTTTCTGATGAATTGCTTTCGTTTCTTGATTTACTTAAATGTCTTTTGCTTTAAACAAAAAACAGTAAATTTTTAATAAATTTTAAATAAATTGTAAAACAAATTCGTTTCGATTGTGAAAATAATCAATTTTTTTTTTTGATTTACATGTATATGCTCAGCATGTTCAGACGAACAAGAATGTTTATTTCATTTGCCGACAAAACTTTTATTGCTCAATAGTTTTGAGCGAACAAGCATCTAAAATGTCTGTAACAAAAATGATTGTTTTAATAACAGCACAAGTTGTGCTGCACAACGTTTAACATCAATAATGTAAGAGTTCGTGTGTGATTGCTTGAAATTCTTTCAGTGTGACTGTATTTAAACTTATGCAAAGATTCTTTGCCAAAGAACATCACGAGAGAAGCAAACTGCACGATCTCTGAAACGTAATAAACAATTAGAAAATAATTTAAACACTTTCTTTTCACAAGAACGAACCGTTAAAAAGGTTTCCATGTTGAATTTATTGAAAATTCCCTTAATCCTCGGAGTCATCACCAACATCAATTGTATGCTCTTCCTGTCACACACTCGCACCTCATACCACTTAACGTCACAAATGGCAGCAGAGAGTTCAATGATTCGGTCGAGAACTCGTTGCCTAAGCCTCACGAAAAATTGAGTCAATTGCGTGGGGATCATACAAAAGATAGCAACAGTTCCGGGCGGTTTAATTAGAACTGAAACAAAGTTCATGCACAAAACTGTAGCCATTATCGTAAATTGGACAATAAAGAGGAATCCCAAATAACATTGAACATTTTTCAACCACTTTAGAAATGCATAACTTCCTTTAACCGCGGACTTGATATTTTCCGAGCAATTATCACTTTTTCTTAAATTCTTCAGAAGCAAAATCGTTTGATCGATCTGCCAGCAGGAATTATTCAAAAAAGGAACAAGTGGCAGTAGCAGTTCGTTCTGAACTTACTGTAGGGTTTTTCATTCGTCGGACTGGTTACAGGGGGTTGGGCTTTACTGGATTTACTGGTCCGAGGTGGACCCAAATCTGGTCAGCTCTGAGATTTTTCCGCTTAAATCAAATAGCTGATCATTTCATGCGAACAAATGAAAGCTTCAACTCCAAAGGAAACCCAGATCTGGTCAGCTATAAATTTCATGCACTCAATTTAACATGCTGATCATTTTTGTGAACAAGTCACAGCGGAAATGTGCTTCCGTTTTCAAAAAACTTTTTCCAAACTAAAAATCGACTTTTTGTATGGAGATTCCAGGTTTTGTGCCCTTGGTTGGGTCTATCGACTGGTGAAGAAATTAATACGCTAGCTCATCGCGTTCGCGAGTAATCTCAATTACGGAAGTCGGAAGACGGACCACGGACATAGCGATCACAATAGGTGTTCCATCCTTCGGATGAAAAACCCTAAAAATAATAGACATATAGATGCAAGCAAAATTATTAATTATTGCATATAAATTAATCCATAAATTGACGAAACTGTTTGGAAAATGTAATTGATGTAATTGAAAAAAAAATCGATTTTGTTATGCGATGATACCATAAGTCAACGACAGAAATACGTTGACGGTCAGAACGATTGACGAAAACCAAAAACTTGTTAGGATTAGGATCAAGATTAGGGTTAGGATTAAAATTTTTGCTAACAAACGGACGAACGGACAAAGTGGCCACAATAAGGTTTTTTCTATTCGAAAAAAATCCTTAAAAACTTGATGATGCCTTTCACATGCTCCTTCGAAATTCTCCATCCATAAATCTTCAAGACTCTCAACTTTGAGCAAAGAGGAATCATCACCATTGCTTTGTACAAGTTTTAAGGCTTGAACCGAACTCAACTTTGAAAATTCAAACGATCATAACTTTGACGAATTTAAAGCTTTTTAATTTCCGTCTTTTGTATTGTATAGAACTACTTTTCAAAAATCATCTGACATACAAATAATTTTAATAAACATTGTAGGAAAGTCAGAAAAATTAACTAAGTTGACCTCCAAAAAATGATGTTCGCCAAATGGCATGAAAAAACTCAACCATCTGGACATTTTATTGAAAAACAATTGAAAAAGCAACATTAAATCGATGAACACAATTTTATTCGATAGTTTAGAGTATTATCTATTAGAAAAAAGCTAGTTACCAAGAAGAAATTGGGTAACATGACATATCGGTTGACCTTAAGATTGTAAGTTCCACGAAAAAATATCGATGGTTGTTCGCGAGAATTGTCAAAAAATATATAGTAAAACTTAGTCAATAGTGAAAATAGATTAGCAATTCGCATATTTAATGATGATCAAGATATTTAGTACAAAGAAAAAGTATCAAAAACAATGCAGAAGATCTCTTAAATCCATATTGGAAACTAGTATGATATTTTTTGCCAAAATTTGATCGCATCTGTCCGTCGACTATAAAACTGATTTCTAAATCGCTTTTTCGAAACTTGCTGGACCTAAGAACTGAACAAAATCTGACGAATGACTCTTTGAGATGCTAGAAAGATCATTATATTTCAAACATTTCTCAAAATAACTTCATTAGCACTCAATTGATCAGCGTGTCGCTCGGAGCATGACTTTCGTTACTTCGGGTTCATTTAACCAGCCAAATCTCATTCACGAAATGTTATGAGGGACATCTAATATATTTTTTATGATAGCAGAACATCCGTACAACGTTCTGAATTACATTTGTTCAAGGTATTGTCCTTGATTGCTCCGCTATTTTCTTGGAACTATAGAGAACCACTTTTATGAAATATGACATGAACCCTAAAAAATCCCATAACTTCGCTCCATTAAAGGTTATTAAAGTTTAGTCATAAGTATTTTTAAGATAAAAGAAGAGACTGCAATAAACAATAAATATTTTAATTAAATATTACATTATAGCTACCAAAAAAGTTGCAGATGTCACTGGCGAATACAATTTTTTGGAGCTCGACCTAATTGATTTTTCTGGATCCCGTACAATCTTTATTCAAAATCTTTATATGACAAATGATTTTTAAAGAATGTACCTTGTTAATCAAAGAAAACACTTATTAAAAATCTTTAAATTTGTCAAAGTTATAGTCGTTTGAATTTTCAAAGTTGAGTTCGGTTCAAGCCTTATTCCAATCACAGTAGCAGAGATAGCTGTCTTTCATCTAGATCGTGTGATATTTGCCACTGTAATCTGCACCAATCAAATATTGCTGATCACAATAATGTCTCAAAAAAAGTGGAACACTCCATGAGAGAAGATCTCTGTCCTATCAAAACGTTCCACCTGAGGAAAAGCACAAATTAGTTGATAACACAACAAATAAAAATATCTAACCTAAAAATTTACCTTTTGAAAACTCGGGATGAACTCAATGAAGTCCATACTTTCAAAGACTTTCAGCGGAATATCATCCGGCAGATCCTAAATTTCAATTGCTTAACTTATTTTACTTTAATTAGATTGCATTTCTTCAATTAATGTCGAATACTAAGACAGAAGTGTGACTAAGAACAGTTAGTCACATGACAAGTTATGTTGACAGAAAAATCAATCAGTAGTGGAATATTCTTGTGTAAATAATAAAAGCGCAATTAGTCGATAAGGGAAGGAAAGCACTGTTTAGAAAAGAAATCTTTGATTTATTGTTTCACGTCTTAATTTACATTTATTTATTTAACGTTGAAAAATATTTTTGAAAACTTAAATGACCTCACATTAAATTAAAAGTCCTTTTCTCATAGCCAAAGTAGATAATGCTCGAATAGATTTAAACCTTTACTGGATGCAAGTAATGAGAGGTTAAGCCATTGCCGTATTCTTCTTTGAAATTCGAACGGAGAGATTCAATGACAAGGAAGCAGTATCCGTAATAAACTCCGTAGAAAAGTCCAGTAACGACTCCGTTGATGGTGAAGAAGAAAATGCTCAGAAACGACAGAACTGCAAAGATGGCGAGGAATATCATCATTGGTTTCACACGTTTGTGATCTCTCTGTTGAAATTAGTTGCAATAGTTTTCTTCTGATTAGTTCAATTTTATCAAAAACTCACATTCTCTGTTCCCTTGATGCACAAAAAGGCAATTGCAATGAATCCAATGCTAAGGAGAGCAATGACGATCAGCAAAAAAATAAGAACTGTGAAAGAAATAATTTTAAGAATTCAAATGTAATTAAGAGATTTAATTGCACTTACATCCCCTTCCAGCTGAACAAATCTCTGCAAAATCTGGACCTGGCACTTTCGAGTAGACTTGGACGAGGACATCTCTAAAGTCCTCGCAATTGTAATGGCTTAGAAAAATTACGCCAAACAAAGAAAAAAGTAAACAACAAACATTGCTTATCAAGTTCAACCATCCAATAATAATTCCTAAACAAAATGAAAACGAGAATGTTTGGTAAAAGAACCTAAATTCGTTTTTGTTTCAAACCTCCGGTCTCGAGCTTCAAGCAGCACAGAAAATTGTTAAGTCTCAACATGATTGCTTCAACGTGTCTGAAAAGATAAGAAAACAATGACTGACGCAAGGACCAAACTTTTGTTCTTTGCAAAAGAATGTTTTGTGAATCGATGGCGTTCCTTTTTCGCCTGCAAATTCGAGAAGCGTTGGCAGACCTAATATCGCCACGGTTTTTGTATTACGCAATTTGAAAATAATTCAAAGTTACCTCACAATATACGAAACTTTCTTTAAATTCAGTAAAATTTAATTTCAAACTTTTTTCTTCGAACCTTCTTCAAGCGAACCTTCTCCGTTGATGATCGGCAAAAAACTCAAATGCGTTAGAATGAAATTTACTTCGATTGCTTTCTCGCTTGCTTCTCTCGCATGTTGAGAACCCATACAAAGAAAACCAATGTTTTACTGCTTCACAGCAAATGAAAATATTTGCAACGTTTTAGAAGAAAAAATAAATCTAACAAATCTGAGCCTGATTCTAATGAATTATTATTTCTTCAAACAACTTAGAATCGAGTCGTTGTCTTAGGAATTCTTTATGACAAGTGAGAAGATCGTTTAAGATTTCACTTCATGAAACATTGCAAACTGTGATATTTTTAGATTAGAGTGTTGAGACATCTGAGAATTATTTTTACGTTCGAAATGTGAACAGATTTTTTTCTCTTACCCGTCCACGGAGGAAAGATAACATAAAATATGTTCCTTGAAATTATCACAAGTTATGATTCACAACCATATCAGTTGAATAAATATTTTTCTTTATGAATGTTTACTGAAAAGGTTCGCATATTGTCCTTTTCGATAAAACTGCAGCTGCAAGCGATGAACAGAATTTTCAAGGTCGAGTAAGATTGTGCGTTTTCTTCAGTTTTCAAATCTTCCTGAAGTCGAAAATCTTTCATTGTATCGAATAAATAAAATGAATTTTCCATGATTTTTTTTTCTCAGAAATGCAATTTGCAGCTTCTCTTAAAACAATTTCGCTGAGTACAAAATAAGAAGAAAAAATATTTCTTTCTAATCGATTTATTCTTTTTGAGTTTCCGCTTCGAATTGAGCTGTTTTCATACGATCGTCAATCTTGAATGTTTCGTAGAGCGAGTAGATGCAGACCCAAAAGTAAATGTCGATTACGATGATGACGAACAGTACAAAT
Source organism: Smittia aterrima (assembly GCA_033063855.1). Lineage (NCBI taxonomy): Eukaryota > Metazoa > Arthropoda > Insecta > Diptera > Chironomidae > Smittia > Smittia aterrima. The sequence continues at coordinate 15,350,515 of CP093829.1, forward strand.
CGCAAATGCGAAAGTGCCTCGAGTAGCGTGAGAATGATTAAAAACCCCTCAAAGATCAAGAAAGGCTAAAACAGCAAAATAAAAATGAATAGTTAAATAATTACAAAAAAAACAAAATTCCGACCTCACCTTAAGCTGACGATATTTCTCCTGAAAGGAAAACAATAATTTTTCTGTTATCAGTGTAACTATTAACTACCCACCAAAAGTTTTATTGAACTAAACTCACGTTTTCTGTTCCTCTTATCAGTAAAATCGAAATATAAAGCTTCAGTAGCAGACAACCGACTAGCACCGCAAAAACAATGAGGATGACTGTAGAATAAAGCGATTAGCGGAAATATTCGCGATAAAAAAAAACGAAATCTCTTCGATAATTTATTACCAAAAACAGGCAATTGATTCTTGTCCTTGACTGCAAATCTCAAGTTTATGTTGTCAACAATGTCTTCGAGAGTAAACGCAAGCGTTGTAATGAATGCGATTCCAAGAAACAAACTTGAGATTATTCCAGTCCATCCTAAGAAGTATCCGCCAGTCTTAAGGTGAAAACAAAATAAAAATTTATTAACCGTCAACATGTCGCCGCGGTTGAAAGCAAACTGCAGTCTGTGGATAAATCGATATCTTATCGACAACTTTTGTTATCAAATCAATTTAGCTTTTAGCAAACTTTTATTTGGTAAATTTACAAAATTGTTATAGCGAAACACAGAAAAAAAATGTTTTTCATCTTAGGCCTGCGCCGGATGAGGTTCATAAAAATGTTAATCAGGCACTTCGAGTTAGAATTTAAAGAACACTCTTGAAATGTGGATAACTTGTTGGGCAATTTGTTTACACGATGCCAGATCCCCCAGTGCGAACGTAGAGCGAGTAGATGCAGAACCAGAGATAAGCGTAGATGATAGCGGCTACTAACGAAGCAGCATTGCTGAATACTCCGAGAATAAACAGAACAACAAAGATTCCGTGGATGATGAGGTAACCGAACATTTGCGATGAGTTTCCCTACAAAAGTGACGTAAATTGTTGTTTATGACTCATTCGACACGCTTGCTTGAATAATTTAATACTCACACTTTGTGTTCCCAACAAGAGTTGATAAGAGAAGTAGAAGTAAACAGCGAGGAGAATGATTGCGATAATTCCGCTGACAACTGCACTGCCAGTTGAAACGTGGACAGGGAAGAAAGTATCGTAGTGACCCTTTCCGAACAGAAGTCCACTGATGACACCTACGATTGAGATCGCAGAGATGATCATGCCCCACCATGCCTAGAATTTAAAATAATTTCTATTTAAAAGTTCTTGTTTGACAATTCTAATCAACAAACCATGATGATGCCTCCGAGTTGAAGGTCAAGGCAGAACAAAAAGTTCTCCAGTGCAAATGCCATTGCGATTAACTGCGAAAATATTTTAACTTTTTTTTTCAAAAATGCATTGATTGATTTACGAAAAGAATGTCACGACTTTTTATGGAGAACCTAAGGCGAATTGCTATCGTACTTTACGCTCTAGCAAATTTGTAAAAGGCTTTTGGAATCTAAGTCGAGGCTTGGGCGTTGCTTCTAAGTCTCACATCACATCACGTCACGTCTTTTTTTAGCAGCGGTGATCATAAAAGATTTTTATATTTGATCATAGCGCGTGTCCATACGCGACCATCTCTCATACAGTCAAAGAGTGGCCCAGAGGAAAATGAAGAATTGTTTTTATTACTAAACAGCATGTTGATTATTTGCATCTTTTCTCCGACCACGTTTCGTTCCAGTTCCGACACTTTCGCGTAAACTCACGTGAATATCGTAAAATTCTTTCGATCGCCGTTTAAAAGTTGACTCACCTGTGAGAGTGTTGACAAAACTTCTAAACAAACTACGTCGGATAAAAATTAACTTCGAGGAAAACAAGTTAAAAGCGACCTGAGTGTTCGAGCTCTCGTACAAAAATGAGCAATTTTTTCGGCGGGACAGAAAATGTTAGTAAAGGAACTTTACGATCGGAGAAAAATAAAAATAGCAGCAGATTCAGAAAGAAGAAGAAAACTGTGTTGATGGAGCTACGCGTTTCGCTTGTTCTTCGCAGTTGGATCGCAGTGGGGATCTGGCAAGAATACTGGATTAATCGAAAGCGTAAACACGAATTATTTGAATGTGGGATTCAATAAACGTTCCGCTACAATGTGCAGTCGTCGATTGTTGTTAGCAGTGGTGATAATGGGGGCATTGGGAAGGGCATAGTTCGAATCAACTTTATGAAACATTAAACTCCTCGTTGCGACACTGCCCTTCGCGACATAATTGGTCGTAATTTAAGCGGAAGATCGTCTTCTTTTTCGATCAACTGAAATTGAGCAATTGAACAATCTATTCTTGTATAATACATATAAGAACTTTCGCCGTTAAAAAATCTTTTTAAGTTTTTCATCGCAAATCAAGCGTCAAAATATATTTTCATATTTAATGGTTAATAGTAAGTATAACATAAATTTAATTTAGAATTGAGAATCGAAATGCAGTGAAATTCTTTGTGGTTTCTTTGAACATTTACGGATTTTTCCATTCACCCGTTATGTGTTATCAACAAACAAATTCTCTTATTATGACATAAGACGAGTGGAATTTAAATAAAACATGACATCATGACGATGATGCGACTTCAATAGCGTTTGACTAAGTCGAGATTTTGTTCTCCATGAGTTTCAACCTTGTCGTTTATGTTTGATGACCTAATACGACTCAGCGTCACGAGTATTGAGAACAGCTGCATCGAGATTCTTGTAAAGTGCGGAGAGGCAGATAAAGAAATAGATGAGTACAACGACAAGAGTGGCAACGGCAAAGAAGAGTCCCTTATTTAGTTGAATAATTGCAATGACGCTGGTTATGATGATAGCAGCTAACAAGACGACAAGAAATGGAACGAAAAGAGTCTTTGATTTCTGTGGAAGATTAAAATTAAAATAATTGTCGATTGAATAAATAAAGCAACTTACTCTTTGAATGCCATAGAATAGCATGATCGAGGTAATCAATAAGGCGAGCGACGTAAGAAAAAGAGTCCACGCAATAGCCAAGGCAGCTTTAAATTCAATTCATTAATTAACGACAAACGGAAAAGTTTAAAAGTAATCAAATTCTCACAGTCAGCATTCTCTTTCAGCCTCTGCTTCATTTCGGCATTGTTATCGCTGATTTCCTTCGCAATGTCATTAAAGTCATTGCCGAGATACATCCCAAGCATAACGCATGCGATGAAAGATGTAAGAAAGCACAATCCAGCGATGACATATCCGCCTTTCTTAAGACTCAGACAAACGCAAAAGTTATCAGGCCAACCAAAAGATGTCATCTGGAAAATATTTCAAGAAATTCTTCGTAAATGTGGAAATCGTCGATCGCGTATAAAAGTAATCCGAACCACCGAAAAATTTATGCGAGAGCGACTTTAAGTTTCTCTCGATCTCACACACACCGGAATGGTTTTTTCTTTCTTTTGCGAGTATCAGCAATACAAAAGTATTGCTGACGTATGGAAATAAATGAAACTCTGGTCGCTACGAGACGACAAACATCGTCACTTTGGAATTTAAAGTTTCATCACTTCTAAGTTTTCACTCATTTTCAATTTTCTCGTCGACTGTCGGGTGCGGCGAGATGTTCAACTCACTTTGGCGATGAATTTAAAGAAATACGATCAGCCCTTCTCCTTTTGTTTTGATTATTCACAAGCACTGCGGTTTTTTCTGCTCAAAACAAATTCAATACTAAGACAGCGCCAGTAAAACTGAGAGTTCATGCGTAGAGCAAAACTTTTTTTCTTCTCCAAAATGTCATTACTCGATAGAAAGCGTGTTAGTAGAGGGGCTCGGCAAGTTTTCCTTTACAATTGCGTTAGCTTGGCGCCGATAGTCTGGCAAACGAATCCAGTGCCCAAAACAAAAGTGAAAACAGTCTGGCATTGAAAGAAAATGACAAGAAATCGATGATTGTCTCCAAAGGATTTTTAGAGCTTTTTGACCGAAGTTGTTGAGCTTTCCGAGTCTCACAAAAACCGAGCGAAGCTGTACGAAACCTTCAATTGCAGTTCGTCAGTCGATCAGCTCACACTATTTTAAAATTCCTTCCAATTGTTAATTCGTTTTATCAAACATGGCGAGAAAAATTCAGGCTCATAAAGAGCACGGCTTCGTGGATTATCGACAACATTCTAGACAAGTTCATAACGTGAAAAGTTCTCAACGACATCAACCGTTTAGAAATAAAATATTCAAACGTATCGAGTGTGAGATTTGCGACGCTCATTTCTATGGACCTAAAAGTTTTAAAGACCACATGAAGCAGCACGTTCAAAGTCACCAAAGACATACTCCAGCTATTGATTGTGACATTTGCGGAAAGGAGCCGTTAAACGAAGAAAGCCTCAAGACGCACATGAAGAACTTCCACAATGGAGAAATGTCTTGGTATCCTTGCCCCATCGGAAAATGCAAATTTAAGTTCGCGAGTCTCCAAGATCAAATGAAACACCGAATGGTTCACTTGAATGCAAAACTTTGGAAATGCTTCCACTGCCTAAAGGAAACTAATCGTCGTAAAACATACGAGAATCACATGAAACAACACCACGAGTTCGTTAAGGTTTATTAAATGTAACAATGAGAAAGTGACGCAACAATAAAAATTTGTTAAAGACAAAGCGAATGAATCTTCTACCTGCCTTGACCGTTCGTTCTCTTCCAGTTCAAAGCAGTTTGGGGGAAGACATTTGCAATCTATCAAAATAGATTTCTTGACCATACTCAACAGGAAATTAGCTCCAAATGTTCAATCAAATCGCTAATTTGCAATATTAATATTTATTTCAATCAAAGCTTCATTAACACAGTTAGCACAATTCATGTTAAATAGATTAATTGAATAAGAACAAGTTCCTGATAAATATTGTCATTGTTGCTGATTTGTATTTGGAGATATTCCATTTATTCAGAAGTAACGTCGCTTGGAATGAGCTCAGTTTCTTTGATCTTCTTGTAGAGCGAGAAGACGCAGATCCAAAAGTAGATTAAAATTGCATCTACAGCAAAGACGATGAAAAACATTTCCACACTCTTTTGCAAAGGTAGGAGAACAGTCCACAGCACGACAGCGATTGCTAGGAAGACTAGGAACCCTCGGGCGCTCTTCCTCTCGTCCTAAAGAAAAGAGTTGAAAGTTTTCTAATAACCAAAGAAAAAAAATTTTACTTTTGAAATCGCAGTCCACAGGTTGCACGATGTGACGAACAATATCATTGTCAAGAAGAACAACCCCAGAGCAAAATAACGCACAGCTTAAATTGAATAACTAAAATTAAGTTGACACCGTTCAGCCAAAATCTTACTCTCGTTTGATTCTTGAAGTTTCTTCAACATCTCTTGGTCTCTTCCCCCAATCTCTTTTACCACTTCACTGGGCTCACTGTCAAGGTAAAAGTCAAATACGAAGAACGCAATCAATGATGTGACAGTGCAGACTACAGAAATGATTTTTCCTCCTGTTCTGAGGTTCATGCAGCCACAGAAAGTGTTGGGAAGTTCAATTGATTCCATCTGAAAGAGTTGTATACAAAAAAATGCGCGTTAATGACTTTTTATGATGACAATACGCTTAGTTTCAAAAGAAAATTGCAATTTCAAACTATCTTACCACTTCCTCTGAACCAATCTTTGTTGTTAAACCTACCTTTCAGTGAAGAAATGACCTTTGAAACAGGGCCGGCTTTGATAATAACAAAAATTACTTCGAAGATTTTATTTTCGTCACAATGTCTCGAATGAAGCGCTTCTGCGTAGAAAGAGCATTCGCCAAAATATTAAAGAAAAAGAAAATTTCCCAATGATTCATTTAGATGTCTATTTACCCGTAAAATAACAATTCAATGAAAGTCTTAAAGTTTCAATTTTTTCTATTGTAAGTATATTTATTGAAGCAAATCATTCAAGTTAGTTAAAGCCTACTAACTTGTGACGGAGCAATGAATAGACATTAATTAGACAAGTTTAAGGCTTTAAAGGTTTCATGCTTTCAAACACTTAATCAGATTAATTGATGTCATCATCTTTGATTTTTCTGTAGAGCGAGAAGACACAGATCCAAAAGTAAATTAATATTGCATCTACAGCAAAGACGATGAAGAACATCTCTAGACTTCTTTGCAAGCCCAAGAGGACAGTTACCATTGCGGTAATAATGCCCAAGACGACTAGGAATGAAATTGCACTCTTCTCTTCAAGCTAAATAATGTGAAAAAAATTGAAGAAAGTTTAATTTTTAAGTAAATTAAAACAACAAACTTTTGAAACCGCCTTCCACAGGTAACATGATGAGACCATCAGTGCAATTACCAAGATGATTGAGAAAATAGCGAAATCCTTGACAGCTTGAAATTTGAATTGCAATTACGTAAATCAATCAGTTCGATAATCGCTTACTGCTACTCGACTCATGAAGTTTCTTCTTTAAATCCTGGTCTTGTCCTCCGATTTCTTTTACAATTTCATTAGAATCGCTCTCGATGTAAAAATTAAACACGAAGAACGCTAATATTGACATGAGAGTACAAATGATAGAAATTACTTTGCCACCCGTTTTAAGGCTCATGCAATGACAAAAAGTTTCCGGCATTTTCATCTGAAATGACGAAGAGAAATTCTTTTTATTATACTCGACGTCATTCAGCTTCTTTCTCCTCTAACTGATAGAACAACTTACTTCAAAGTAAAATAAAAGGCGGTTCAATTGACTGTCGATAATTTATTAATTGTAGGTATTTCCGGCACTTTCCCCTTACAATCAAGCTCACAACAATTTATCACAAATTTAAATTCAAAATAAATTGCACATGCGCGGAGCTTTTCTCCAAAACTCGACATGTCTAGCCTTCGTGAATAATAATAAAAGAAAAAGAAAAATCCTTGGCACGTGTCTTCCGTAATCGAAAGTAAAAGGGTAAAAGCTCATAAATTAACACGAAATGAAAATCAATTGGTTCAGTTTTATTTGAAGCTCAATGCTGAGCTTAACATGAGAAAAATGTTTAACATAAAATGCAATTTATTTAATAATTTAGGGCGTTCAGTTCTTCCTCTCTAATCTCACAATAAAGCGAATAGACGACAATCAAGAAGTAAGCAGTTGCAGCTGTGAACAAAATTAAGATTATACTAATCCGGAAATAAAAGTTTAACGACTCCCTTACCGATCAAGAAGTTCAACAAACAGAACCATCCGACGCCAAGATTATCGATGAACTCAGGAAGAACTTCCAGCAGAATAATTATTAAAACAGTCTCAAACAGCGCGAAGATGTAGGGCAGCAAAAGCTTTGATTGGCGCTTGAATGTTCCATAAATCAGCAACAAGGAAGAGATGATCAAAATCCACCCGAAAAATATCATACAAATATTGACGCCCAGAACAGCTTTTGTCGCGACGAAGGAAATATAAAAATAAACATTTTAAACTCGCTCTTAAAGAAAATTCGACGAGAAAATTTTCGCAAACTTCTTACTGTCATTAATTTCGTCTTTTTTCTCGCTTTCATCAATGGGCTCATCATCGTCGTGTTCGTCAGGATCCTGTGTGGTATCAAGGATTGAAGAAATCGTTGTGGCAACAACGTTGCTTGCTGTCGAGTTTGATTCCACTAAGTCGTCTAAAATGACAAAATCATTTTTATTTTCACTTCTGATCAATTTACTGTGAGAAACTTTCCTTGGAGATCGATGTCTGGTGGGAAGACGATGATTGCGAGCAATGCAAGAATGATTCCAACAAGGGCAGCGACATATCCACCGGCAGGAAGATTAAAAGCACCTCCAAACTTTTTAACCGTCAGCATTTCTGCAATCTGACGTCTCGTTGCACAACACAAGAAGTTAACGCGAAGATAACGAATGACCGAGTAAAAAGTAAATGAAAACTGTCTGAAATCGTAAAATTGAGAGAAAACACGCGAATAGCGATTTCGGGAGCGTTCTGGCGGCTAAAAATAAACCCATTCGGCAGTTGGAATTGACTCTGCTTTCATTAAGAGTCGTTTCGTCTTTTCGCAGAGCTCTGAAAAAATTAGAAAATTTATTCTCACGCGCCGGATGATGAAAAAACTCTTTTCTTGAATCATCTCATTTCGTGTTTTTATTTTGAGAACATTAGAAATTAGAACTCTCGCTGTGAAATTAGTTTGTCTTGCGTGGAGCTAACTCGTCGAAACAAGAGCGCAACAGAATGTAGCTTTTCTTCTGAGGATTGTAAAACTCGTGGCCCTGGAAACAGAAATATTTATTAAATAATCAGAAACCTGTTGATGATTCGTGTATTTTCGTTTACCTTCGACCAATCGTAGCCGACTGCATAGGCGAAAATTTGGCCGCCTGCGCTGAATGCACATTTTGTTATTGACTGATCTAACTGTTCAGAGCTCTTCAACTTAGTACGAGCATCTTTGTCCCAAAAGCTAAATGTTCCGTCTGAACCGACAGTCACCAATGTTCCGTGAATCGGATGAAAAGCGATGTCGTTGACAGCATAGATGTCTTGGAAGTTAGATGCTCCATTAACACGATGGCACTTGAATGTGAAATTGTCCTTTGGATTTACCGGATTAAGATATTGGATAGCAACACGGCCTTCAATCGATCCTAGAGCGTAACCTGCTGGAGTCTTCTTCTTCATGTCATTAAAGATAGCTACACAACGATGTTGATATTTGAGTGGACTCTCATGTCGTTTATATTCTTGAGGCTGATTTTCAAGTGAGTAAATGATAACATGACGATTTGCTGTCCCAACAACCGCCATCGGATATTCAACGTCAGCTGTATAGCATCGCTCAGGAAGTTGAAACTGAAGGATCGGCTGTGGCTGTCTAAGATCCCAGAACTTCAATGTCTTATCCCAACTGCCTAAAATATGATTAATAATTAATTTATGCAAAAGCTAGAAACAATTTTCCTCACCAGTCATCAAACATGTGTAATTTGGCGCCTTTACCCAATGACAAGTTTTCACAGTCGCGTCGTGAGCTGCAACTTGCATTACTTGATCAGCAGCGAGATCCCAAACCTTGGCCGTCTTGTCAGCACCAGCAATGAATGCTTTTGTTCCATCATCGTGCCATCCAACATCAAGAACCGGCGCGGTCATTGTCTTCATCGTCTTCGGAATTGTTTTTCCTGTATCTTCAACTTCATAACAACGAACAGAGCAATCCCAACTTCCAGCAAGCAGAAAATTCTTTGGCAACGATGTAGCTGGCGAGAACTTAAGTGCGGAAATTGAATCATCAGGCGGTGAAGCCACCTCAATATCTTTCATTGGATTCGGTTGCGAAATTATACTTTGCTGTTGCGAGAACATTTTGAAATCGTTGAGTAATCGCAACTGTCTTAACTAAAGTGATCTTCTTTAAACAACTATGTAGATTGTTTTCACTATTTTGTGAAACTCGAATGCAGAGAAAACAAAATTTTAGTAAACAATGCGAATAGCAAAACCCCTTACGACGTAGCTTGAACTTTTGACTTGAATTTCAAAAGATCAGTAAATAATATTTCGAAGCAAAAATGTTTTTTTAAACAAATAAACAATTTAGGGAAATCCCAATCTCATGGTTCGAATAAATTAAAGAAACAAACAAACAAGAGATAAATTTGTAAAAATATTTATTAAACTTTATTCATCTTCAACTGGCTTTGCTGCCTAATTATATTTTAAGTCAGCGAAATATGCTTAAGCGGTAAAACAATGATTTTGGTATTAAAATGGAATTTGTGAGTGCAGATCTTGCAAATTTAGGCCAATGCTGAATAAGGCGGTAATCCATCGTGCTGATCTTTCTCGGTCGCTTGATTGTTTTGATGCATTTCATTCAACTGAAGCTGACGATGTTTCTCCTCGGTCTTGAGAAGTTGATAGAGCGAGTAGACACACAAGTACAAGTAAACTTCAACTCCGACCAAGAAACTGATGCCCAAAACAGTTGTGAATCCTTCAAGGAACGATTCGTGATATAGAAGCATTTCGAAACTCTTTGAGACCGCGGCAAGTGATGAAAAAACGAGACAAGCAGCTTCGCACGCCAACCAAGGGAAAACGAACATTGAATTACGCTATAATTGTGAAGAAAAAAAAAGTTGTCATGATTAAGTTTACTTTCAGAGTCAAGGCCATAACAGTTCATCGCGTGACTTACTTTAATCGCGCCAGTTACAAGCAAAAGGGAGGAGATAAGCGTGACACAATTAACGATCAGATTGAGCGTCAGTACTGCATACATTCCTGTTTCAATCAATCAAGAAAGAGAAACGTTAAGTGATTTGATAATTAAATTTCAAAAAATTGCTTTATTACCTCTTTCTATTATCATCGCGTCCTCAGCCGTCATTTCTCCGTTATGTCTTCGGAAAATCGATAAGCTTGTCTCATTGGCGCTCTGTGCTGTGTACGTCTCTGTTTCGTTTCGTAGATGAGTCATTATCACTTCAACATTAGCTATTCCGACGATCGACAATATAATGACACAAAGCGACTCAAGAGCTCCAAGCCATCCTAAGATCAAACCACCAGTCGTAAGCCGGAAGAAGCAACAACATTTCTCGAATAGCACCATCGTTGCTTAATTAATAAATTAGTCAAAAGAAATCCCTCGAATATCACGTTGAATGTTTCGCCCTAAAATGAGAAGAGATCACGATGATTTACTGTTCACTGTCGTGACATTTGTGATTCTCGTTATCGAGTCGCATCTTTCCGGATAGATTGTAAGATAGTCTATAAAGACAAATGAAAGGCGAGGGGGAAATTATGATGAAAAAAAAACTCGAGCTAGAGACACTAACGGAAGTTGTTAAACGAGTTGAATCAAGTGAGAAGCTAATTGCGATTAGCCGGTCAACTGTTTTCACGTGTGACAAGGGAATTACTAATTTGCGTCGAATTGCAATGTCACGGACTAAAAGCAGATTTAAATTTCCAATTTGACATCAATCACGTGTCGCGCGATCGGTGAAATTTTAAATTTTTCATTTTGTTTTGTTTAATTTCTTCGGAGGAGCGACTAGACTCTTGAAACCCAAACTGAAACCAACAGCGTCGTTTCTCGACTCAAACGAGTGTGAAAAATGAAATTAATAATGGTAAGGCCATGGAGACCGAGTTTAAAAGTAAAACTGATTTTGTCACAGTTCCTATGAATCGTAATCAGTTGACTTACGTCAAGATTAACAAACAACAAGCAAACGAAGGAAAATGTCAAAATTACCGAGAAAAAAAACTTTTGTATTCGCTCTGTGACAATTCTTTTGTTTCGGCGCTAAGCTCTTACAACGAAATTGATGGAAAGTGTAACAAAGCGTGTAGATGTGCTTCATGGATCGAGACAGTTCGAAAGATCGTGAGTTGGGGCGGAGCGGCGATTGCGAAAGATCAAGAAATGTGCTGGCGAAACGAATCGGGAATAGAGAGAAACGAGTTAACAGTTTCCAATCCTAACTGTCTGATCGTGAGTTTACGTTTCGCAGTTATTTTTCTTTCCTCCCCATCGATCTCACGAGATTCTTGACCCGTTCAGAGAAGAACTATCGCACGAATCGCACTTTTTTTTGCTAAATATTTGCACGAGCAATTATCAAATTGAATTAGCAAGCGCTTTGTGAGGTAGCGCTAGTTTTATTTGCCAATTGAGCATTCGTGCTTTACGAAGCTCTTGCTAAGTATCACAAATGACTCGTGATTGTCGTCAGAACTTTCGATTGAGTCTCTGAATGTCAAAACGATTTGCCACACCGCGAATTACCGTCTTCCGTGTCCTCTGAGTTAGCGATATTCTTTTTCTGCGCATTAACATTGACATATGGTATCAAGCAAATTGTCATCTTATTCTCAAACAAAAAAAATGTGGCACAGCGTCTACAGCGACGAATGAAGGTCATTGGTCTTGATTGAAACAACATATTGGAACTTCTCGATCAAAGCATTACAGGTTTGTTCACCTCGCGAGAGTAAGAATGGACGTAACTTACGTAGAGCAGCTAAAAAATAAATTGAAAATTTCTTGCGATTTGTTAGAAAATGTTCCATGACGAAATCAGAGTTTAATCGTTTTCCGCACGATAATAGCGAGAAAAATTCTCTTCTCACATGCCGCTGCTTTGAATTTAAAAATAAGCAAAACTTGAGAAGCGTTCACATGGCGTAATCTGATTTTAAACATACTGAGTTTCTTGCTAGTCGTGAAAACGATCGTTGTGCAAAGTTTCAAGTCTCGAAAAATAGACGAACAGAACTCTCAATTATTTTTACTTGAACGCTACTAATGAACTAGTCCCAGTAGCAATTGTTTCGGTTGGTTGACTCATGCAATTCATCACTCTCCTCACACAGTCAGTTCGAACAGTTTTTCGATTGTCTTCGATCAGATCATGAGGCAAACTTTCACTGTGCAACTTCTGCTCAATTTTCTTTTCGTTTCGAATGAGTCATTAATAAATAATTTATTTACACACTTTCATGTATTTTCTGTATGAACAAACATTAACCGACAGTTGAAACGAAAGGTTTTGCTCAACAATGAAGGAGCTGTTCGTCTTCCGAGTGTGTGTGCGAGATTTCATTGTTTGTTGGGACAAAATCTGAGCCAAAAACGATCAGCTCGTCAACCGTCTGATGATGATTGTTTTTCACACGCAATGAGACGAAGAAACAACTTGCAAAACTAGTAAATCTTTGAAATCCGGTGTTTTAGCGCAAATTTTCTTGATGATAATCTTTAAGGAGTTTTCTAAATATTTAAATGTACTCAGAAGATCAGCAAGAGAAACAATGAAGTTTCTCGCTTTTTTATTTATTTTTTCCGCAACCAAGTGTTCAATTCACGCATCAACTACACTCACTAGTTTGTTAATCACTCCGGTATTGACGAAACGCTTCAAATTACTTGCACAACTTGTTTGATTTTATCACTTTTCAAAAATCGATTTTATTTGGAGAAAACGTTTTTGAATAGCGCGCAGATGATAAAATTGAGCGAGAAATTAAGTATGTTGACCGGGTGAATAGCAAAACACGACTACTGCGATGAGAGATACGAAATGAAATGAGAAGATGAAGAAAATAAGTTTTCCAAGACTTAAAATTTATTAACGATTAAAAACTATTTAAATAATTGAACTTCTTGAACACGTTTGAACGTTTTCCAGAAAAAAAATTCACTCTCCCGCTCAAAAACTGACTGTGCCGCCTAAATCAAGAAAAATAAAGTGAAAATCATTCGTCTTTTAAGTTAAAACATAATAAATAATGCCGCCAAAGTAATCGCAGTAAACTTAGTGACAATATCTTATTGCAATCAAAAGATTCGAGGTGAAAAAAGCTGAATTTTAAGTCGAATTGTGAATTTATCCGAAAATGTTCCGAGCAAATACACTTTTGTCGGATATCCCGTTTATTCTGCAACAATTGAGCATTATGGAAACTCAAAACAACAATAACGATGAGCACAACACAACTGGAAATGACCCAGGGATCGATGAAGAAGACCAATACTCGTACACTCGTAGATCCTTCAACGATGATCGAGCTCTAGCCCCACGCATCAGCTCATTGGAGAACAGTCTTGTTGAGCATATCAGCAGTTCTAGACCGTCTCTTGACGAAATTGTGATTCGCCAACGCGGGAGAAAGAAGCAACCATCAAAAATTAGTTGGTCCCCGGTAAAATCTCCGTTTAAGACTCCAACAAAGAGAGGAAGCAGCCTTCACATGTCTTTGATGTCACCATCACCAGCCAAACAACTTTTTAATACTTCGTCACCAATGGCTTTGAGAAGCTCTCCACGAAAGAGAATTTTCTCAGACACTCCAACAAAAGATCCTTCGTCTTCGTCAACTCCTTTGGCATCGACACCATCAAAACGATCAAAGTTGTTCGAAGATAGATCAATGAACACAACGAATTATGAAGTTCCGATAAAAACTTTGCTCAAGGGTTTGACACAAGATCAGCTCATCAACATCATTTGTGACATGAGTTCAAAAGACCCATCTTTCGAGGAAAACATTCGGCAGAACCTTCCGTTGCCTGACATAAGAAAATTTGAAGATGAATTGTGCTCGATACGCAGAAACATCACAAGAAGCTCACCACGCTCGAGACTTCTTAGTCGTACTGATGGGGCTGCTTACTCGCGTGCGTCACCTCATATGCTCGCATTCAAAAAGTAAGCCTTTTAATTTATTTCTTTAAGAGCAGATGTTTACTTTGATTTTATTTTTAGGACAATTTGTAGTCACTGTAAGATTCTTAACGATTCACAACATTTCGATGCATTAATTGACTACGTTTTAATGGCATGGAGCTATGTTCGTGTCTTGCCGACTTGGGATGAAACCAGCCACAACATCCTACGCAGAGAATGTTTTAAGATCCTTACATTACAAGCAAAGACTTCTCTGAAAAGCGGTGGAACGCAACTCGGATCCGAGAGAATCGCTAACTTCCGAAGCAAGCTCAAGACAATGATTTGCGACTACGAAGATATCAGCAAGTGTCAGGAGGCTCTTTACAATTTATAAGAAAATCTGATTTATAATTGCATGTTTGGAAGAAAATAATTAAGATAAAATGTCACAGTTTTCATTTCTTAATTAAATGTCTAGTTTAAATTTTTGTAATAAATTTAAGAAAAGTTCGGACGAAGAACTTTTAAACAATTTTTGTATTTGAGTTATACCCTTCGTCAATAATTTTCATCGGTTAAAAGTTTTGCGCAATAACCTGTTGTTGAGATCGATTCATGTTGCTATGGCTTCAGTTAAAAGTATCAGAAAATATCGATCGTAAGTATAAGGGGATCAGTAAAAATATCTTTAACAGTTTTCCAATTAAAAAGAATTTGTGGAAATCGAGATCAGTTTCCTGACAAGACGAGAAATATCAGATTTTTGTGACACCCTATGCTTACAAGAGAAATATTTGTACACAAACAAAGAAAGAACTCTCGTACTTTTTTGACTTTTCACTTCTACGCTGTGAAAGAACTGAAATAGAACTTTAATAATTTCTCTATCGTCTCCTTGTTTTATTTAAAAGTTTTGTAAGTAGATTTATTTATCTGGTGTATTAAATATCAAAGTGAACTCATTACGACCCGTGTGTAAATAAAATACTCATCACATAAAAATCTTCTAGAACTCTATTCTCCTCCAATCTGATCCACATTCTCGCAAAGCAAATAGCCGTGAATCATTCTTATCTCGTTCGAAACATTTTGTGTACGCAATGCTTAATCTATGAGACTTTAATTGCAGATCATTTGCTGTACAGATAAGTCATGCCAACGATGACTCTCGACGGCTTCTTTTGCTTCAGTCTACACACCGGCGCTGTCCTTCTGGGATGGCTTGGATTTATTTCCGCGTTCTTTTCGATTATCGGTTGGTCGATGTCTTTCAACAACATCGATGGGTTCATCAAAGTGAGTAAACAAATTTTTAATTGCACTGCAATCAAAAACAAAAATCTTTTGTTTTAGGAACTGAACATGACGAATGGGAAGAATCCGGATGACTGGACTCCAGAAGACATTGACTTTATGAGAAAGATGGCGATCTCAATCATCTCAATGCTCATCGGGTTTTACGTCATTGAAGCCCTCGCCTCACTCTTTCTCATTCACGGAGCATCCAATAATAAGAAACTTTATTTGGTGCCTTGGATGCTCGAACGTGCTACTCAATTAATTTTCTATACAATCCTCTGGCTGTCGATTGGACTTTATTTCTTCACTTCGCCTCAAACTATTGGATACTCAATGTTCGCGATTGTCTTCGGTGGATTCACGTTGTGTGAGTTAAAATAAGTTTAGACAAAGTCAACTCGATCAAAATATCTTTAATTTTCAGTCTTCAACTTTTATTGTTTCATGTGCGTATACTCACTCTTTGCTTTGATGCGAGATGCTGAGGAATATCGACGTTTGATTGGAGCACCTCAACACTCTCTTCCACCAAACTATTCTGGAACCGCAGGTACCACTTATCTTAAGATCTAATCACACTCGACTTAGCAATTAAAAGCAATTATAATGATGGTGATTGTTTTAATAAACAAATGATTTGCTACTCGAAATAGATTTTTATTTTTCTTATCAATAAGCTTAACGACGATTCTACGCGAAGAAAACTCTGCGATGATTAATTTTGTATAAATTGCTTATCTCCGAGTTGTTTGTTGATTATCCACACGCGCTTCTATCAAAAAACAAATAAACAAACTGAGTCGTCTCACCAGCAACAATGACGTCTTAATAATTATTTTTGCTACGAAAATTCGTTGACCTTTATGCGTATTACTTTTATTTCTTGTAGAGATTCCGCGGTGCAAACACGTCACTTTTTTATGATAAACAGTTTATCGCGAGTGTAAATCTTCTCTGTTTGTACTTGAAATTATCGCAATGATTTTTTGGTGAATGATAAACGAGCTTGTATATAAACAACAGATTGGAAGAAAAACCAAAACAGTTTATCAAGCCGGCAAGAGAAACAAGTCGCTAGAAAAAAAATGGCATCACGAGATTTGGAAAAAGAATTTGATTCAACGCAATGGACAACAAGGTTTAAGGATTCAAAAGCAATTCTCGACAATCACGTGGAATTTGGAAATCGAGGTGAGCATTGCATAAAATGTGTGAAAAGTGATAAAACAATTTTAATTTCTTTCCTAGTTTCCGACCAAAACCGTTACGCAATAAATTGTTTACTGAATTTTTCGTACGGTGAGAGTTTCCGTCATCGCTACGATATTTACGGCGTAAATCTTCCATCCGACGCTCCTATCATCGTTTACGTTCATGGAGGATATTGGCAAGGGATGAACAAACATACTTCGGCCTACGCAATCAAACCATTCGTCGAGCATGGAGCGAAGGTTATTGTCGTTGAGCACGATCTTTGTCCAAACGTTCCTTTGACTGAAGTTGTCAGGCAATTCCAAATCGCTGCAGATAAGATCTTTAGCTACGCTGATGAGCACAAGCCGAAATCCATTTCATTTATCGGTCATCAGAGTGGGGCTCATCTTATCACTTATCTCTTCAGTGAAGATATGATGAAATTACTCGGAGATAAGCTCAAATCAGTGAAAAACATTTACTTGATTTCCGGTATTTACGATGTGAGTGAACTGAGAAAGACGAAATTGGCTAACTTAAACAACTTGCTGTCGATCACCGATGAAAACGTTGATGCTTTGTCGCCAATCAAGCAGAGCTTCGAGCTATTGAAGAACTACAACATCACGTTCGACGCTTACGTCGGTGAAGAAGAATCGCCAACAATTCAAAAGCAAACGCGCGAGTTCGTCGCTCATCTCAAGCAATCGAAATTACAAGCGAACTTTCATCTGATGGATGGCTTGGATCATTTTAACATTGTGGAGAAACTGTCGGAAATCAATTACGAAATTACACAAACAATCATACAAAATCTTGCTTAAGGATTTCTCCTCGTTACTAACTTAGTTGTCGTAATAAACAAAATCGAGTTATGAAAATGTTCTTATGATTCGATATGATACATTAAATATCACCAGCAGCCGCTCATGCAATTTGATCTTCTTTGACTCAATAGCAATTTGATTCATAAACAATCTTTGTTATGCTTAAGGCGGCCGCTTATATGGAGCAAAGCGAAGAGACGAAGAAACAAATTCATTCATGACACCGCAAGTGGATAAATAATTAAGATACACATAATCATTTGAGCATCATACGTGTTGGCTTTTACTCTTCCCAACATTGCCTCGTGTCCATTCAAAGTCCCCGCGCGGTCTTTCTCTCTCACTCACTCACTCTAAACCATTCATCGTTAATTTATTATCGCGTTTTCTTGTCTTTCTTCTCGCCTAAATGGTTAAACGACCTCTTGATTGTGTTAGAGTCTGAGAATTGAAAATTAAGTGGAAAGAGGGAGCTTTCTGGGTTGAAGGGGAATCGAACGACTAGGTGCATACGCGAGAGAGTGAGATGCGCTGGTATTAAGTTATAAATAACATCACATACACATCGCTGAAATATTAGTCATTATACGCGATGAAAACATTTCGCTGTTTATGTTGAATTACAACAAAAGCAACAAATGAAATGAAGCGCTCGCTCGGCTACGAAAACGTGGGAAAATATTATAAGCTCGAGAGCAATGAATGGAACAAGCGGCAGACGTGTATTGGGCGCGGTCTTTGCATAGAGAGAAATGATTAACTCGTGCCGACTCCTGACTACGCCACTCGATGAAGCGCTCGTCTTGGGAAAGTGTCTCGCGCTGGGATCACACATTTTTATTTATCAAGTCTTTTGCAATCATTATTTCGTTTTTATGTTTCTTTGAAATCGTTGTTTGGAGCATGGTTTGGTGGTCGTTGTTGCACGAGGAGTACTGGAAATGAGTAATTACCGATATGCCCCGTCTCAACTCGCTGCGAGATGTTGATTAGAGCTGAGCACTTAGTTTGTCTTCCTTTATTCGAATTTGCCGCGTCATTCAGCATTTCTTTCTCACGATACGCGGAGATCTTCTCGTTTACTCTTCTTCCTCTCACCTTAATCGTTGTCGTCGTCATGGCTTCGGCGTTAAGTGTTAATTGATTCTTTATAACGTGTGCAATGACTTTAAGCACAAGCTTGTATAATAATGCAATTTCTGTCTTCTCCTTTTTCGATCATCCTTGTAGCAAGTGGCAATGAAAAATAAAATGTAATTTCAACAAAACGATCATAATGATGAAAAGGTTGTAATGATTCTTTGATCATCTCTAATTCTCATCAACGGCTTCTAGTTCTTCTCTGCAATTTTCTGTCAGGGTTTGCGATAAACTCGAAGATTCAGAAAAGAAGGAAATTATATCCTCGTCAATTGAATTCCCTGTTCGCTTCTCCACTGTCGCTAACGTAAACCAATGATTAAGAATCGCCATGAATGAACCTGTTTAGTTTACGATCATCGCATCAACAAGTGAAGAAACTGATCTCATTATGGATCTTCTTTTACAAGATAAATGATACCGTCGTTAAAGATTCGTTTCGTCTTGCTTATCATTGTCGTTCGTTGTTCATTCGAGCATCCAACAACGAAGTTTGAATTTATGACGGCAAAGTCTGTGAAAACTTTTTTCTTTCCCATTCCCACAAGAAGCCCGACGTTTGAAGGAAGCGAAACGGGTTCTCGCTCGAAGTGTAACACGTGATAAGAAGCCGCAGAGGCTTTGAATATGCAATCTTTAAAGTGTGATAAAGGAAATTAAATTGCTGGCTACTGGCATTTTGAGTGCAGCTTGCCTCGCAACCAAATTACTAAATATTATGTTGCTTGCGGTTTTATTGCGTCGCATTATCGCGATCGCTTAGAAGAGAATTCTCGAGTTTCGAGAACAAGCATGTGGGCTCAATTAAAAAGACGACGACGACTAAGAGGAAAGGAGATTGAAAAAACCTTTAGAGTTTCATATCAAAAATTCATTTTGTCTTTTTTTATTCACAAATATCTTAAGAAATCTTTTCTCTCTGTCACCATTCGATGGAATGATTATCACAGTGTGTCGTTTAAAAGCTTAAATCTAATTTAAATTACAATTCTCATCAAATCTACTTTTGTTGTCGAACTCAATATCTTGACGGATTTTATCAATTAAGAAACTTTTCATTCAAACTTTCAAAAAATCAAAAAGAAAATCAAAAACGACGACGAAGGCTCAAGCCAACGAACGCGAAACTCATTAAACAAAGGCTCACAATTAGCTTAACAATTTACAATCAAAACTATTTGTAATGTACGCTTCGAGAGAAGGAATATTGAGATGAACAAAATGTACAGCATTTCGAGAAATGAGTTGGAAGACGATTAAAGAGAGTTTACAAAAAAAAAAATATTTGGGCATGACAATCACTTGGGGAAAGTTCTAATTGCAATTCGTGGTTGCTTATAGTACAAAGCGTCGTTGAATAATTACCATGGACGCCAACAACTTCTCGAGTCGTCTTTGTTCTGCTCGCATGACGAAGTCGACGACATTGAATCGCGGCTTATCGTTCTGAGCATGATTGGACTGCCGATCGGTTGCTGCGGTGAACTCGATGGAAGTTGCGGCAGAAAGCTTTGCGGTGGAATCGGACTCTTCCTCAACATTGGAATTGGTTGACGGATCGCGAGTTGTTGCTGAGAGTGCAGTGACACGAATGACGGCTGCTGATGGCTCAAATCAATTTGAAGACCGTCGTTTGAGATGTAATTGTTGTTGTTATTGTTGTTAATTTGCATGTTACTCGCGACATTGGTGAGACCGTCTAATCGTCGCATGCAATCGTTCAAGTGAACGATGATGTGTTCTCCAGCACGATTCTGTTGGCTGTACAAGAATTTCGTCACTTCTTTGGCACATTGCGAGAAACCATCGCGAAAACGATCAGCATAGCTCTGCTCCGATTTGATGTAAAATTTGTTTTGTCGTTTGAGGTTGTGAAAGTGTCTAACGGTGAGCTCTAGGATATCAGCCTTCTCTAGCTTCGTAATGTTTTCTTCACCATCGCTCTGTAATTAAAAGACATAAAGCTCATGAGTAAATGAAGTGGAAGCAATGCTAGATGATAAATTGTGGGAAATTTCAGCGACGGCAAGAAGAAAAGCGAATCTCGTAAGAATGCAATTGTGTCTGATGGAATTTCTTTGAAAGTAATTTATGATTCCAGTGAGACGACAAACAAATCCGAGAACTAATTAGCTGCTTAAAGCCACGATGAGATAATTAGCAATTAGAGAAGTTCCGTTTGAAAGATGAGGTGACGATCGCGTCGACATTCAGATTCGCGACGGCATTTCAACATTAACTTACATTTTGTAATGCTCCTGTTATGAGCTCCTTCAATTCATCCAAGCAACGATTAATCCTTGCGCGTCGTTTGCGTTCTAGCATCGGCTTCATAATCTTTCTATATTGATAAGTCTTTGATAGTGGCGAATCACCGCCTTGGCCATTTCCATTATTGTTATTCAAGCCCATGATCGGTGCCATGACTTTTATTCACTTTTTCACCAAATAATTTTCTTTTAATGTCACTCAAGAAATTTTCACTCTCGACTCGACTGGTTAGTTAGAACGATTTGTAAGAATTGACTTTTTTTATGGCGCGCGATGAACATACGTCACGTCCAATTGCTTTCTGTTGTCGATTTGAACTGGAAAATATTTTTTCATTCATTCAATTCATTGACGACGACGAGAAGAAGTGGATATGAAGAGAAGGGGAAGGGGAAAAAGCTCGCTCGTTCGTTCGCTCGCTTCTCTTCTCCCTGCATCGTCTCGTACACGCTTCTTAATGGTTGTGTGCCATGCTTTCTTTCAGTGTAGGTCAGGATAAAGCAGAAAGAAAAGACGAGAGAAGTTTCTTGTTTACTTCTCTTAGCTCGAGTCGGTTGAGAGACGTCGGCATTCGAAATCACCCTAAGTGGATTGCATTACATCAGAAACTCGTCTTCTTGAAGAAAGGGTGCCGAGGAAGTAAGACAAAGTCCTTCGACCCTTCTTTCGCTTTCCATGAAGGGATCGACGTCGTGAAATTTATTCCGAAATCCCGGTTTTTCTCCTTTTTAACGATCGCCAGAGCTCCTCGCGATTCAAAGACAATTAGTTATGATTAATAAAACAGCATAAAGCGGCTTTTGTTGCCTCACAATTCCTCGCATCAGTGGTTCAAAGAGCAAAAGAGCTATCGGAACATAATAAACCATATTAAAGGCAAAGAATTATAAAACGCATTGAACTGTTTCAAAAAAAAAACTTTACAATTGAATCCAAAATATCTTTCAATAAGAAGCAGCACCATTTAAAGCATCACAAGAAGAAGAAAGGCCAAAAAGAACTTACAAAAGAAGTGTGGGAATTTTCTTCTCTCTCCTCGTCAGATCGTCGATTCCCTCTCGCTTGTTGTTGTCTTCAGCTGTTTATAAGAAAAAGTACAATAGGGGAGAACGATTCGTATAGAAATGAAAATTATTTCCCACGAACGAAATGGAACATGCTGAACATGATGTCACACACGCTTGGGGTTCGCTTCATTATGATTTGAGGGTTCTTCCATCCGACTGATGGAATTTCAACGATAAGAATGCGTTGGAATTTGAATTTTGTTACGAGTGAAAATGATCGCGTCACTCAACGTTGAACGCTCCCCGCAAATAAAATTACAAATTAAAGCATCGAAATAAAAAAGAAAGAAAGAAAGAAGAGTTCATGTATACAACGAAAGGAACATCAAAGCATAATTGCTTATTGATTTTTTATTGTTCTTCTCTCATGCTTTATGGGCGATGCTTCGATGTAGCTGAATGGATGGACAAAGAGCCGATTACCAATATAACACAATTATCTCGCAAGAATCTCCTCTTGACGTTTGATGATGACCTATATCCGTTCCACTGCCTCCGTCGATCGCTTCTTCATCTTTTTCCCATCGAGCCACGAATCGTAATTAAATTAATTTCAAAATCGTTTTCCTCTTGGGCGAGAAAAATTGTTTTCCCATGCATCGATCGTCCGAAGAAGAAAAATTCTCTTCCGAGAAGTTGAAACTTGAACGACAAAATCTCAAATTCCTTGTGTGCTTCGCTCGCCTGCCCGTTCCACGTTCCTGAGCTCACTTTTTCCCATAAGTCTTGCCCGTGCTTCTTCACATAAACAGAAGAAAGAAAAAAGTTAAATATCATCGAGACAAGCAGCGAGAGAAGAAAAAAAATTCCCCTTAAGAGTTTCCCATAAAGAAATTGATTTTTTTTTTTCAGTTGAACTCTCGGTTCGTTGCTTCTTCTCATTTAAGTCAAATATAAGAAACGCGTGACGGAAATATATCGGCGAGTCCAGACGAAGCTGATGTCATGCTTCTGAATCTCACTCGTTTCATTGAAATATCTCGCGAACGTAAGAAAGTCGGGAACTGTAACATTAACCAATCAAAGAAGAAAAACTTTTCATCATTCATGGGAACGAAGAGAAGTTGAAAAGGGAAAAATAAAATCCATAAAAGCGTATGAATCACGTGTTTTAGCTTTTTGAGCGCGCGAGCTCACGACGACGATCGAAGGGGAAATCGATGGGTGGTGCCTAAAATATGCGAAGAAGCTTTTTTCTTTCAACTCTTTAATAAGCACTCGCCTCGATCATCATAAGGAAACGATTACGTCTTCTTCGGCTTTGGCTCGATCGCAACTCTTTTTTTTTAAGAAATCAGCGAATCGCAGAATGAATTCAAGTCGAGCATTAATAATGATTTTTAATGCGACGAGAATTTTGTGAAGCGTCGTCTAGTCGAGTATTTAAATCACTTTTGTTTGAATAAAGAGCGCCACCGCTATAATTAAGACTTACGCGCAATTACCTTTGCGAGAGAGAGAGTTGGGAATATTAATTACATGATACATTTCTTAAACTTCCTTTCAGCTACCGTCCGGCCCTCTAAGCGCGTGATTTTTGGTAATCTAACGCGGGTCCGGTGAGATATTCCGGCCTTTCATTAAAGCTCGTTCCATAATTGATCTGTAATCTCATGGAGATCATCATCATTACTTCACTTCTTGATGTATCCGCCGGCAGTTCGTTAAAGGGAATTATTCATTCAACAGAGTCTCGTGTGATTGCTGCAAAACAATTGTTAAAAGTATTTGCTTGTGCCATTGCGCGTGTTGACCTAATTCCAAATGTGCTGTCGCTTCTGCCATGCACATTCCTTCGATGGATTTATTTTCCCACAGAAAATCCGCATCCTAATAGTTCTACATGTGATTCTTATTGAATTTCCACTTTTTCTTCATCTTCTTTCTCTCATTCTCGTTCAGACGAAGCAAAACTTTTTCAAACGCATCTGTTCTTTTTCTCACGATGAGAAATTAAGACATGTGCTTGTGAATCCGATCAATGAATAATTTTTTATTCTGCTACGTCGCCGTCGTCTTCGTCATAATCGAAGTGATTTGAAAAATTACTGAAATTGCGAAACTTGTTAATGAAATATTCTCTCTTCCTTTTACGCTGCTTTGTCTTAAACTGTCCATTGACTCCTTTCGTTTGTCACATTGTGTCTCGTATCTTCTGCTTTGGTCATAAATTATTGCACAATTGGCATCAATTTTCATCCTTCCGTAGTCGCTCTTTGAGTCGCAAACTTTTTGGGCTTCTTCTTTCAAAATAACGATTATTTGAATCCATGGGAACTTCAACAAGCTGCACGACGATCTCAACCGAATACGAGAGAAAAATAAATAAAGAAATTTCTATTCTTTTGTTGAATTGGCATCACCTAATCTCTTCAGATATTTGTTGACTCATGATTGAGAGAAATTCTTCAAGTTGAACCCCTTGTCATCTTTACAGAAATTAATTATCAAACTGCCCGGTTATCATACACTTCGACCTTCCTTCTCGTCTCGCTTCCAAAGAAGATCGAAAGTTTATTTGCGTGAACACAATGGAGAGAACGTGTAAGAAATAGTTCGTGCTATGCACACGATATTTACGTCTTTTATCTTTGTTTACTTTCCCACTCTCCTGTTTGAGCTTGCAGCTAGTCGCTTCCATTATTCATAAGATACCGGCTCGGATTTATGATGTCGCGCATGGAGAATGTTGAAGACTTTGTTTAAGCTGACGGAATTCTTAATGATTAATCTCGCTCTCGAGATTCAATTTCGTGGGAACGTGCTGTCATTAAAAAGGTTTCTGCCTTTAAAGGTAGCGGAGACATTCAATAAATTGCCGTTTATGGATACTTCACCCGACATTGATTAGGCTGGAAATGAGCAGCGACATGAAGTCAACTTGATTGATTCTCTCGTTCAGTTCGCTATTAATTATACACAAAAGGCTCATGATTGAGATAAAACTTAGGTCGCGAGGCTCGAACAGCCGAGCGAGTGAATGAGAGAGATGATAGAAGGTAAATCCACGTGCTGTCTGTTTATGGATTTTGTTTCACTTTGTTTGGTTTTAAAAGTCGATAAATATTGTTTGTTGCTTTTATTCATTCCGCTAAAGTCACTCTCAATAAAATGTGACAAACATCATTAGCGGACTCACCCCAAAAACACTTTCAAAGTTTCCCACGAAACGCTTTTATCGAAATAATTAAATGAAACTTGTTTGTCTTGATATCGTTTCATGCGTGCTTCCACATCTCTTACCATCGCTAGCAAAGTGTCGCGTAAAGACTTTGGAAATCTACCAATTAAAGTTGTAGAGTGGACCGATCGAGGAGATCGGAAGCCAAAAACGATAATTTGAGATGTCAAGATGATTCTCCTCTCTCATCATGAAACGAACAAAAAAAATTATCTTTAATTGAGTTCTTCTCTTCACCACCGCACATCTGCATGCGAAATATCAATTATGATAAAATTGCAAACTGTCTTTCGTTCATTCATCGCAAGAATGGCATTTAAATTTACTCCCGGAGTGAATGAAAACTCGTTTGGCTTTTGTTTTCGTTGAAGAAACAAAAACACTTGCGGTTCAATGCTTCGTCAAGGAGCTTTAATGACTCCGGCCACTTCCTATCTCATGATACTTTTGCGTAACTCTTTTTCTCCCTTTAGCAGACACGCCGATTGAATGGATAGTGAACATGCTTGGGGAGAGAGGAGACGAGAAGCAGTAATGATTATTACAGAAACCAGCAATTTACAGCTTCCTTAATTACAGTCGAGAACCAAATTATTATTATTGTCTTCGACCAATCACCATCGTTCGTTCGTACGTTCAAGAATCATTCTTCAATTTACGAAATCAACAAAAACTCAGCAATTAGATATGATCTTCTTTTTCTACTTTCATTCTTCGCCTCACTCAATCGACAATTCCCACCAAAAAAATAATTTGTAATTGAAAAAATCACAAAAATTTCTCGAAAGAAAAATAAAAGTCTTAGCTTTCTTCTTCCTCTTCAACTGGTTGCTCTGTTGAAGACCCCAAGAGAGACGCGTAATCAAAGAAGATGATGATGATGATAAAAGTAAGCAAAGAAGGCCTCGAGAAGAAAACCGATAATATTTTTGCACCTGCGCTTATTCTCACAGATCGAACAGGAAATAAATAAATGAAAATGATTTCATTTTTTCGGTTAATTTTGTTGCCGATCAGGCAGCAACCGCGCAATAACATAGAAAGCTTGATCATGATTTCCAATAACAATAAAAATTAAATTAAACGAGAGAGGAGAAGAAAAGCACCGCACGATTTGCATTTCGCTCAGAAAGAGATTTCGTTTTGTTTTCATTGACTTTGTGATACTCGGCACTTTTTGAGACAATTAAAGGTTGATTTCATTAAACTTAAGTGAAAATGGAGCGACAAAGTGTTCAATAATTTGTTGATTTTTATCGGCGGAAGAACGAGAACGACTGAAGAATCAAACAAAGTGCACTTTGCTGTTGTTATTTTACGACTCAGCTTATCTGATGCTATTTGTCACTTGAAGGGATTCTAACAACTCGTACCTGCTTTGATTTCGAATTGGGACGAAGCCTTTCACAACTTTTCAGCCCGGAAAGTCATAAAAATGTTGACAGCTATCCGTGAAGATTTATTGATTTCTATTTTACGCCATCGATTTAAAAGAATCGTCAAGCGCAATTAAAAGCTTCAAGCTCACGCATAAATGCAATAAAAATTTAAATAATCATCGAAATTAATTTTCCAAACCTTTCTCTTCTTTCACGTTTACAATTAGAACTAATTTTAATTCCCTTTAATGCTCTCTTTCTCACAGTTTCTCGTCTGAAAGGCTTTTTTAGCCGGGCCCCTATAATTTAACGATCCTTTTACCTTTTTGTCCTTTCAATCTTTGCATTCAATCTTTAAATAACAATACAACGTGCAAGGCAATTCAACACGTGTAACCATAACGTCTCTGACGTCTCAGTAAATTACACAAAAAGGCTCAAATCTCTTCAGTTTCATCCTTTTTTCTAAACATTTTTTTAGGAAAAGAAAACAAAATTGATGATGAATCGAAATGAAGACTGAGATTAACTTCTTTATGGTCAACGGTTTATTTTTCTTCTCGCGCCGTAAGTGTTTTCGGTTTAAAAAATGGTTTATTTGAAGGAAAACCAACATGAAAAACAACACGAAGGACGCTTGAGCACAAAAGATTTCAATGCGTGGGTGTTGGAAATAATTTCATTTATCTTCACGCGTCGATTGAAAGGAAAAGAAAACTCATCGTGCCGGGAATTCATTTTTTTTTTGTTGATTTTTAATGAGTAACCCGGTCCCTCACTTTCGTCATCATAAATCAAACGCTAACGCTTAAAGGATTGAAATAAAAAAGTGTGTGAATCAAGAACGCGACGGAATTTCTCGTCTTAGGGAAATTTCTTGAAAGGGAATTCGTCACGTAAAGCAATAAAACTGTCGAAATCTCGCGTGTGAGATCTTGAAGACATTTTAAATTCTAATTACAGTCTTTGCTGCTGACCGATTGGCCGTCGTTTGTATTCCAATCACGCCATCATCGTTTGATTGTTTTCGTAACTGACATTGCATCATAATTTTTGGGATAAGATGTAAGCCCATGGGTTTCTCTCGGGTCCTTTTGTCAGTAAATCGAAGAGGAACAAAAACCAGAAAGAAGTCGAGAAATCCTTCAGGGTACAATGAAGATACCTGTTCGAATTTTAGCGAAGCAAGTCTTTTTGAATTGATTTTCTGCCAACAAAGAAACGAACGTTTTTTGAAGAGAAATTCGAGAATTTAATATTGAAAATCTGTTACACCTGCTCGACATTCTCACGCTTTTTTTACTGCTCGAAAGAGATTTCGGTTGTTTATGTTGTAAACAATCTTTTTTTTTTTGAGAAAGGTTCTTTGCAAAAAAGGGTCGTCGATTTGCTGAGCTTCTCTCGTTCGATCACTTAATCCTTTCAAACCGCTAAAGTGGTTCGTTACTAACGTTAATATCGGTAAATGACAGGCAGGAAGAGTTTTTTTTTTCTGTATTTCAACCCGTCAGTTTTTTTTTCTTAACCCGAAACACTTTTCTCTTCGCTTCATTTAAATTCCCAGCGATCATCAGTAGTTTCGATAATTATCCTTAACAAGATCATCCTTTCGAAAAACGATAAATTTTCTGTAAAAAAATGTTTTCTTCGAGTCGTTTTAAAGTCGTTAAGTTTCCACTCATCCCTTTCACTCAATGAGAACAGAAACAAACGAGATAATGAAGCCTTAAGATCGCTCTCTGTCTATTCGATAATTGAAGTGAACATAAAATTAATGAATCCGAGATAGTTTGTTGCTGCACTGACGGATCTGGTTTTCCTCTGAAGCGACAATCAGAGAAATTAACGACTTGACTGCTTCTCAAATTAATGACTTGAAAATATTTTTAATGAGTTTAAAGTTGTGGGGATGAAGATAAATTGGAAAGGGTTCAATGATGATATTTTATTGCAAAAAATATTTTTCTCTACAATAAATTTTTTATCAACTTTTTTTAAGATTTTTTTTTATCAAAATTCAAATTATCAATAAGTATTCTTCCATCGAAATTCGTAATCAAAGTGTCAACAAATAATCAAGTGTCAACATTGAGTCTAAAATCGCTCTTTTGCTTATCAAGTTTCGTCATTGTTACTTAAAACCCACAACAAAGTCCCCCAGGAATAAAAAACGAGTCGATGCACATTGTTCGCATCATAAAATTGCTTATAAATGCAAAGGCATTTAAAAATCTCTCGAAGACCCTCATTCTCGAAGAAAATCAACCCCTCGCAACAAACAATCATCGTCGTGTATGAATTTTAAATTTTTTATTAGAAAATACTATCACGTTCGGGGTTTGTGCAGCTCCCATGTCACTTGACATCCTTTCCACGCCTCAAAATGATTCCCCTTTCATCATCTTCAACGAAGCTTCACACAAAATCACCATGTGTGACATTATTTCCAAACTTCCGATACAGATTTCGAGCCATGGCAGGTGTGGATATTAATCCAACGAAATAAGGGTATGAGAACTGAAGTTTTAAACTTTCCCACAGTTCCAGTTTCTTTCAAGGCATTCGAGAAGGAAGAAAAAAGTTTTTTTTTAACATGAACAACATACGGATGGTTGGTTGGAAGAAATATCCTTGCGCTTGTTGTGTGTATGAGAATGCTTGAGTCGAGTGAGAGAGGATTCTTGTTTGTTTCCTTTTTCATGTCATTTTTGCTTCTTTAACTTAACCTACATTGATCGAGAAGTGTATGATTTCTTTTGGCTCCGCATCTTGCACCTGGCGTCCAGTTCACACATTAATCTCAATGCGGACCCGGGCCGTAGAGAAACTCATGGGAAAATTCTCTTTCCGCCAGCACGCAATCATGACCGAGCATAATTTAAGATCGCTTTGTGATTTTTCATTTTTGTTGTCATGTCTCGTTAAGTTCTTCGCGCTAATTGATTTTAAGTCGCGTGAAATGATCTCTGGCCGAGCTGATTGATTAAAAAATTCGTCGTCAACGGAAAATGGATTTGCAAAGCTGAGAGGGATGGACGTGAGTTTCACTTGCGCCAAACACGCTCGAATCATTCCAACGCAAGGCAATTTCAATTAACTTAAATCGCTCACTGTGTAAATTTCTTTGTTTCCTGCTCTGACTGCTTGATGAGTTCAGGAAATTTCATGGCGTGTCGTCAGCAATTTACGACCGTGAGGGGTTGATTGCATTATGAAGAGGGCCGCATTCTCATAAGAAGTCACCGCCTCATCTAAGGGTGCAGAAAGTGCTAAAATCTTTAGCTAAAGTCTTTCCAATTAGACTTAATCGACCGATTGTCAGAAATAATTTCTAATTGCGCAATAACAGTTACTCAAGACCAGAAGTTATATTAGGAGCTGTCTTGGCCATAAGCCAAACCATTAACATGTATTATCTGCTTTGAGAAAAGTAAAGAAAGGCTTCCGAAGCGTATTCACAATTATCGCAGCAAGAAGTCAAAACAAAACAGAAGAAAGAAAAAAGTCTCAGTCCACGTTCTCGGCTTGCGATCTGCCTTGCGCTCGTCGCTCGTAACTTTTATGTTTCTCAATTTTTCTTCTCCTTATTTTCGTCTTCACTTCTTGTTCGTCTCTCAATTTTTCCTTCAACAAACACGTGTTGAACTTGCTCGTGCATCGAGCGCGCTACGAATTTGAGTGTAAGAAGGGGACGGCAAAGCAGAGATCGAAACGAAAGAGAAACGAACATTGAGTAGGAGGATCGTATAAAAGCACCGAGAACTTTGTTCCTTGATATCATTTCGTAACCTGTTCTCGAGCAGAGAAGTTAGTGCGATTTTTCTTGTTGAAGAAGCAAAAGTGTCGTAAAAGTAAAGAAATATTTTGTGAGAGTGAATTTTTTTAAAGATGTGCCTTCAAAACGAAATCAAAGGAGTTCATCAGTTGAACAATTGTTCATTTATTTTCGATGAGGTAACTACATTGATTGAGCAATTTAACTCGAACAAGTAATTAAATGATTTTATCTCTCAATTAGCCGACAAAACCAAAATTGTCGACAAGAATGTTCGTCAACTCAGCGAAGATCAATCTCAACAAATATTGGAACAAACTTGAAAAGATCGTCGCTGCGACATCGAAGAACAAGAAAAAGTTGCGAAAGTTGAAGATCGTCAACCAGCAATTACTTAACAATCGGATATTTCAAAATAAACCACAACAAGAGCAAACAAAGGCCAACGACGAGATCTACGGATTTATTCCAGCAAAGTTTCCGACTCCAAAGTCTGTCAATGAAACAAAAACAACTTACAAGCCTTACATCGATGACTCTCTCTATGGCGATTCAATTCCAATGTTGATGACAACAGAGTCAAAACTACCAGACAACACGCCCTGCGTCATTGACAAGGCCTACGATAATTACAACTTCTACTTGAACGAGTGTCGCCAGCAGCAAGCGAATGTTCATCACAACAACGATAACACGATTTACATTCAGCAGTTGAACGAAAGTTTGCGTCGCAAAGGCTTCAAGTTTACCTTGGCCGATGTTGAGCGATGCAGCAGCGTTCTCGACAACTTAAGCTATAAAGTACAATTCTTGGAGGACGAGGGCTACTTAGTGTAAGCGAAAACCTTTTACCAGTTTTAATTCGATTTAAGTCACAACTTTAAGCTCTAACTCAACTTAAGAACCTCAACCATAACTTTACCATAAATATCTTAAATCCACAAATGCAAATCTCATCACGACACTTTCGATTCTTCGCGTTTGAAAGCTTTAATTAAATAAGTAAAGAGAGAAAGAGAATCATAAAATCCTTTCTTTATGCCTCGACGCATATAGTCTTTAAAGGAATTTCGTGATTCTCTTGAAGTTTATTAATTCGCTACATAAATTTTATGCATTCGAAAGAGTTTATCAAAATAGCTTCATTTATAACAAAAATGTTTATTGATTGGTGCAATATCTTAGAAATTTAGAAAATCTCACAAAATCTTGTTGAGTTGCATAAAGAAAAATCTCAATTCATGTCTTCCAATTCTTAATGCAATTCAACGACATTTCTATGATGAGACGTGCAATACATTTTATCTGTGATAACGATAAACAAATTTCAATGATTAAAGAAGAGCTTTATCTGTTTGGCTGCCTTTCGGTTTTGATCGATCGACGCAAACAGCTCACAAAGTTTCTGTGATGATCAGAAAGGAAAAAATTCTTCACTTGTTTAGATTAGAACTAAAAAAAATTGACTTTCTCGACTCTTCCCGTTCGCTTTCAAGTGACCATGAACTTGAACGACGAAGAGAATGAAGAAATGTCAACAAATAGGCCGATTAGTGTCAATGAAATTAGAGTTTAAGGGACTTCAAATTAAGTTTTGGACATTGAAAGCGATGAAAACTGTGATGATACTCATGTTAAGACAAACAGTTTTAGGTTCGTCTGTGATTTAGTATTAGGGTTGCGACATCGAGAGAAAGGCGAGAAAAATTTGCATTTGTGGATTAACAACACTCTAATCTTTAAAAGACAATACGATCATAACACAACATCCGTTTGGCTTCCAATAAGTTAGAAATTTAAGTTCTCTAGTTTTTCCTTTTGTAAACTCAATGACGAAACGACTTTTGATTTCTTAATTAGACAAACTTGTAAGCTTAAGGATTAAATTTACTTTGTAAGATTCCAAAATGTATTTCAAAATGATCTCTTCAAGCAAATTGTGTGCCTAGAATTAATTCAAACTGAGATTTTAGAGTTAAGATTGAAATGTTTGTAAAATAATTCTTTTTGTTTTTTTGGTTTTTTTTTGTGTGAAATAAAAGTTTGAAAAAATATTTCTTCGTTTTTCTTTCAATATTTTCAGAAAGTTTGTTTATTACATTTTAATTTAAAACTTATGTGGATTTATTACTTTACGAAAAAATTGTTCAGTGCAAAAAATTTCTGACTTCTCATGATCTTCTAATACAGGGAATTCTATGTGAATCCTTTGTAATGTTAAAACCTTTTGTCAAAAGAGATTCAAAATATTGTTTACAAAATTATCTTCAATCGAGTCTCAATCCTCTCGATTCTCTAGTTCCTCCAGAAGCCTCCTTAGTCGAAAAAAAATGTAAATTTTCACCAATCTTGCAATAATTTTACTATTTATATGGATTTACTTAAAAAAAACTTGAGAAGGCGACAAGTTTCGGAAAGCTTAAAGCTCAGACAAAGCGAAGTAGTCATCACTACTGAGAAAATTGTTCTTTCTGACAACAAAGGATTAGTCTCTGTAGAATTATTAAGACGAATAAATTTCAAACTCTTAAAAACTTTCGAATAAATTTGGCATTCCATTGCACTCTTAAAATGTCAACAAGTGTGATATTATCTGCTTTCAGTTTCTCCCCCTCTCATATAATTTACCCTCGACCTTCTTCGATTGCCGACCCTTTCTAACTTCGAAAGTGCATTTA
Source organism: Smittia aterrima (assembly GCA_033063855.1). Classification (NCBI taxonomy): domain Eukaryota; kingdom Metazoa; phylum Arthropoda; class Insecta; order Diptera; family Chironomidae; genus Smittia; species Smittia aterrima. The sequence goes on from CP093829.1 coordinate 15,383,550, forward strand.
TAAATAGCGATACAAAGGTTCACTTGAACGTTACTTGTTGATTCGAACAAATGACGAGGGGAAACAGTTTGAAGTTGCTTCTCTCTTAGCAAGTGAAAATAAATATGAAGGATCAATCTTTCGGCTTGTAAAAGCAAAATCAGCGAATACTAATATAATAATTTTCAGAGATTTTATCGCTTAAATTCATTGGCTCAACTGGGCGCGTTTCAAATGTGAAGACGAATGAGCGGCAAAAAGCGAAGAGCGAAAAGAGTTATCATGTGCTGGCGCACGCAGAAGCTAATAACCATCAAGTCGATGAATGAGGCAAGCACACGCTGTAAACTAAGGCACTCGCTACTTCATTTTCTTAACGACTAAGCTGAAATGTTGAAAGAAAAATAATTGGAAATATTTTTTAATTTAAATGTGAATTTATTTCAAATTTTCTTAGGCGGTAAATGGAAGACATGAAAAATTAATTTTAATTCTAATTGATCTTAACTATTTAAAGCTTGTTTGAATCACAAAAGGTTGAAGCAATCACATGTTCCGAGTATCACAGAAAATTCGATTAATGGCGATGTTGTTAGTTTAAAAGCATTGAACTTGCGCTTGTTGGAAAGTTGACACGCAGAACTTCGAATCGATTAAATCACGATCCTCGGCAGCAAAGCGAGTGATATCCGATGACCAATAGAATTTGCCGTTCTCATTCTCGGTGAAACAGAAATTTGATGCTTCTTGCTGTTCGTTGAGTTGATTTTGTTGATCTTCCATTGTTCGTTCGAGTTTTTCGTTGAAATTGTTGTCGTCAACTTCGACGCTGATTTTCTCAATGACGACTTGCGACTTCTTGACGATGATGCACTTCAAAGCTTTCTTAAGAATTTGCTTGATCTTCTTGAACTGCTTCATTTTTTTCTGATGAGCAATTTCGGTGTTGTAATTGTTTACGTTGTTGATTGATTCCATTTCGAATTTTTATTTCTCACTTTTCAACTCAAATATTTCTTTCACGTGTTTGCTTGTTGAGCTCTCAAACGATTCTAATGCCTTTCCTTCATCGCCTTCCCGCTTTTATACAATTTTCGTTGAAACTGGAGTCAGGACACTTTGCCGAAGAAGAGACGAACGAGTGGGAGATGAATCTGAAGGAGAAATCGTCCGTTTTTAACGAATCAGAAACAGTATTTTGTACGCAGGTGCAGTTTCTCGTTTATGCACAAAATATCTCTTCTTTTAAAAAGAAACTGAATACTTTTTTGTTGTCGAGATGATTTTTTTGTGTTCTCAAAAGGTTTTTTTCCTTTTGAAACTGTGGGAAAGTTTTTGGAATTTTTGGGATGTTTTATAACGACAACAGATTGAGTGCGAGGGATTGAGTGATTTAGCCTTTTCATTGTGTCATGAATAGCTTTGCTATTAAATAATTAACATTTGACGAGGACGTGACGATCCGTTGCGATCATTGAACGAACGGGTTTTGTAATTTTTGTTTTGATTCGTCTCTTTGAGCTATCGAATGAATTTAAATGATGCAAGTTCTTGCAGAAACCATGTTCTTGCAACGCTCAACACGTTATAACAAGATTACGTTTTCCATCTTCGCCTTTCAAAAGAAATGACAAAGGACAATGAAAGCCTTCTTGTTTAAGATGGCCAGAAAGATATTTTGGTCAATCTCAACATGTTATTGCCTGTTATTGCGAAAAACGATCTCTCGAACCTTTGCCTCTTCGATAAATAAAACTAACAACTTATAATTATTTGTGAGAGGATTCAACGTTGATTAATGTCCGAGCACAATGAAACCCCATGAGATTTTCAACTTCACTGCATTAAACTTTCGATCGATAATCTCGATAACGTCCTCTCGATCATCAGAAGCTTTGAAGCGTATCAAAATTTACTTGAACGACAGTGCATCTCATCTCTTTGTGCTGCTTTACCTGATTTATGTTTGGGCTCATGAAAGAAAGAGAAAACTTGGATGATGCATGAAGTAAAGCAACACACGTGTTCAATCGCTCTTCCCCTTTTCGAGATATTTTTGTTTTTATGTGAAGAAAGGAGGATTTTGAAGAAAAAAATATTTAATTTGATGGTGACCTCAAATTTATGGATCGAGACTTGTCAAATTTAATGGAGAGGACCCTTTGAGGCTGAGTTAAGACTCTTAACTTAAGAGCTTTACTTCTGATGAAATTTAAAATTTTATCACGGGTTGACTTTCTAGATAAACGATTCTAAATTGGAAGTTTGCACATGGATGATCCTGAAAACGGACTTTTTGGAATAGTTTTGTGATATTCAACAATGGACCTTCTTCATTCGATTCAATGACAAATGAGCCGAGAGTGCAATTTGCAACAATTAGAAACAAACTCAAAAAGGTTTTGAAATCTCATGGTTTTCAAAAGTCACTTCGAGGACGAATGATTCGGCGAACAATAAAACGAGAGGTCTGAAGATACAAAAAACGAGCCAGAAAGTCTACAAGAATCTCAGAAAATTAAATGAAAATAAAAATATTGTTATTAGTAGTTTAAGAGGTAATTTCTGACACGAAGTGAATGCCTTTTCGGATGAATGGAGAAACATAAAATGTAAGAAACTTAAACTCAAAGAAAGCCAATTTGAAGCTATTGTCGAGGTAGCGAGACAATGTTAGCTTTCAATGAAAACTCAATAAATTTGCCATTCATTTGAGGAATTGTAAAGTCCTTTTTTGTCAAGCATTTAGACGAAAATTATCTTCGAGTCCTTAAAAAATTGTTTTTCCATTGACTTCGAAATTCATTGTTCAAAAGACTATTCTTTACGAGATCACTCAGATATAACAAATTTCATTCCTAATTAACTTTGATCAATTCTAAAGAAAAATATTTCTTCCAAACACGTTTTCTAGGAAAGAACTTTTGCTGTTTGTTTATATTCGACTCTGATTGCGCTTGAACTTGAATCAACATTTGCAATTTGTTAGAAGTTTTATTATCGATAAGAGTTTATGAGAGATTGCCGCAGAGCGAGCATTAACTTACTCAAGTTGAGTGAATGAAATGAAACGTTATCAGTTCTGTTTTACACCCATTTGACCCTTTTTTAAAAACCGTCTTTGAATTTTTTCATTTCCCTCTTTTTCTTTTGATAAGACCTGATATTCGATTGCATGAAGAAAGATTTAATTTAAAACCACTGGAAGCAAATATTAACAGAAGGTGAATCATGATAGCACGCGACAGTCGCGAGTGATATTTTCAATAAACTATGAGAAGAGAGAGCGCACTCTCATTTCATAAATTAACTTGCGTCTGATACATTCTTATAATCTCGAGATGTCTAATCGTTGCTCATCTTATAAGACCGCAGGTCGTGACATCATTTACAGAAGATTCTCTTTAAGATCTCATTCTCATCTTTGCTCCTTCTTTCTACAAACAGCTGCCGTTTCAGTAAGACGTGGTCGCTCTCTCACACAACACACTTGATCCAAAGAGCTGCAGTAAAAAAGTTTTCGTAAATTTTTTTCACAATCATTTGTATTTGCTGAATTGAAACGGTTTTGCACAAACAAAAATTTTGATGTTTACGTTGTAGTTCGTTGCGTGAGAGTGAAAAGACGAGAAATTGAATGTGATAGTTGTAATCAAACAAAGTTTATCTTGAAAGTGATATAAATTTGAAAGTTTGATAGAAACGCAAAAGAAATTAAATTTTATTTTTTCATGGAGTGAAGAGCTTCTTGCACAAGACTCTCTTGGATCAAAAATGCTCTCTCGCTGTGTTATTTTAATTTCCTATCTCGGACTCAGTCTCTCAACGGTAAACTTTGCCCCTTAAACTTATAAAACCGATGACTAAAAGCTTTCTTTCAGGTCGCCGTGTTAACTTCGGCCGCATCGCTTTACAATCTTGACGGATACATTTATAAGACTTATGATGTGAAGTCTGACGAAGCTTTCCTCTTTCTGAAAACCGGTTCGTTTGTTTATCATTTTATAGCTATCGTTAATCAATAATGAGCTCCAATTGAATGTTTGATGATGTTTGACTTTCACCTTCAGCGGGGCTAATCTTTTTGACGAGTTTCTTGACGATCAACCTTCTTAACTTGCTCACATGCATTTTGCTGATTGTCGGAGCCTTGCGGAAGAAGAAAAACTTTTTAGTTCCTTACTTAACATTGACAACGATCTACATTCTACTTTACGTTGGGCTCGGCGTTTGGTTCTTCATGAACACGAAGGAGAACTACATGCGCAATGGAATCATCACCGTGGTTGTCATTGTCATTAACATTTACTGTCTGATCGTAGTTCATCAACTTTACCGACTACTCAAGCTGCGGGAGCAAAATTATCCGGCGTTCCTGCGTGAGACGAATCGGGCACAGCAAACGCAGCAAGCGCAAAACTATGAGACGACCTACGTCAAAATCCCGTGAAGACTTTGCTTGCGACATTCAATTCAATTCGAGACGAGATGATCGAGTAAACCAATTTCTGACGCTCAATAAATACCAAAAAGAGAAATATTTTTATAGAAGAGGATTACAAGATAATTTTCTTGTAACCAAACATCGCGCGAAGAAGATTTATGTGATCGAGTCGATGTTGCATTTTTTTGTTAAATAAAATAAACTGAAAAACATTCGAAATGAAACATGCGATTTCTCTGTTAAATATCACTCATTACACAAAAGCTTTAATCGCCCACGGAAAGACGAGTCGATAATTTATGCTAATCGCTAATGAGAGATGACTAATGGATCGTGAGCAAGCATTCGCGAGTTCTGCGAGGATCATCTTTTATCCGCGATTGGATTTCGCAATACACAATAAATCCAACCAAAAACGGTTATCGAACTTAAGCGACCCGATGCGTGACGAGCTGCAAAAACAACTTGAAAATCCTGATTCAAAATGATTAATCTCAGCCACGATGCGAGAATAAATTTCCTGCCGAATGACAATAAAGTAAAAAAGCTTTTAATTTCAGCGGTTCTAAATGTGTTCGCATAAGCTCGCGTGAGCAGATTTTCAGGTTTTTGACTCTAAAAATAATTGCAAGCCGCATTTTTCTTCGACCCGAAGCAAGCCAAAAAAGATTCATGAGCGGAGATGAGGAAAGAAATTTTTTGAGTGTCGCATTTTAGTGAGAAAAAGGTTTACAAAATGCAACACTTTCATGTTTATTCATTCGGAGATGGACTTAATAGTCAATTAAACATCAACGCATATCAATTTCGTTTGTGAATAATGATAGCTCTTTCGACATTTCGCACAGACCGTTAGGTGAAGCGGGATAAAGTCGTCATAATTTGTGAGTGGGCTGACCAGATTCTGGTTTGATTTGACTCAAGAGTTTCCGTCGTTGGATCAGAAATTTGGCATTATCTTGGGTCTCGTGCACAAACGTCGATTTATTCAGAGGTGTGACAGAACGAGAACAAGAAAAACCGTTTTACTATCAAAGTCTAGATACCGCACCCTCTTCCCAAGAAGTTAAACCAGATATTCTCCCACGCTCTCGTTTTCTGACAAACATCAGTCAGATTTTTTATTGCCAAAAGTCACTTGACAACGAACGTCTGCAACTTTTTAAAGTTTCGTGATAGCCAGCCTCGCATGCGATCGAAGCTTCAATCTCCCGGACATCATCCATCAATCTTGAGCTCATAATTTTAAAGATTTTGTTTTCGCTGTTGAAAACATTCGATTGCAAAATTTTTGCTTTCACTCATAAAAGGTTTGATTGAATTATGTGTAAAATTGGTGATCATTAAAGTGATGACAAAATCGGATTCTTTGGCAATTTAATTAGTTACGCTGATTTGAATATTCACAGCAGCAAGTCGCCGTCGATAAACCCATTAACAATTTGAAGTTTTATTTCTAACTTGTTTAGCGACACTAAAGGAAATGACTGACATCACAATGCATAACAGTTTTACTGAAGAAGACTCAGAGCTCTCCGAGGATGACGAAATCACCGTTCGACCAGAAAAAACAGGAATCTCTAAAAAAAAATTTAATTATAAATCACTCACGAGTGAGCGAAGTGATTCGAAGCGCGGGCTTAGATGAAGACGTTTCCTAGCAATTAGAAGAAGCGCGCTTGCTCACCAAAAATTGTCTTGTGCTGTAAACGACCGCTTGCTGTTTGATAGATCTCGAAACATCTCTCTAATATAGCGTTGACGACGAGTTCAACCCGCGCTCCTGCTCGCTCAAGCTCTCAAGTACGATAATAACAATAATAGCGACGCTCTGTTACTACATCGTTAAGCTTTAAAGCTTCAACTTAATCGCGTCTCAAAGCAGCGACGCGGATTTCGCAACAAACCTAGCAATTAAAACTAATTTACAGCAGCAGCTGACATAAAGAGAAGAATATTCAATAATCTTTCGAATCGAGCGACTTTTTAACGTTTCGATCATCGACATTAGCATATTGATAACCGTATCACGACTACATTTGAAGAAATTTTCGTTTAATTATCGACTCGCTGCGAACAGCAACGAACTTAAGGATTTTCACAAGCAATTCATCCTTGATCATCTCTGCAAGCGGATTTTTGTTATTCACGATAGTTTTTTTTTCTTACTTCATTCCGAACACTGATGTCGCGTTACCTTTTTTCTCGCCATCACTATCAACATCTCATTTTTCTGCTGCTGCTGCTTTTGAATGTTTGGGGTTTAAAATCTTCTTTCTTGTGTTAACTAAAAGTAAATTTTCGCTCGACGAGCTTTGTCAGTTTCTTGAGATTGCTCGCGCGGTGAAGACACGAATATTTATCTTCTCCCTTCGAAGCTCGTGAAATTTATTTTTATTTTTCGTCGATTCAGTTAATGTTGTGTTAATAGAGAGTGAAACTGTGCTTCTTTGAACTTCAAGAAACGAAAACGAAATTCCACAACGAAACCCGAACAAAATCTCCCGAAGGAAAGTCCTGATATGCAAAGCAGCTCGCGAAACCGCTAAGACTTGAACGAAATAGATATTTTATGTTTCTTGTGGTTCATTAACTCGTATCGTTCTGAATAATTTTGTCATTTGGAGTGGAGAGCCTTGAACGGAGAATCTTTTAAAGATGAAACTGAAAGTGATATTGCTGGTGAGTAAATCGGACGATCTTGAAACATTCTCGAGAAGGCGCGAGGGAAAACCTGATCTGACTGAATTTTTGCGCTCGTGGCGAATTATTTTGTTAGATCATCTGGGATGGTTGCGTGTGTCGACAGCTCAAAACTTTTGATATTGCCCAGCAAGGTCGAAGGTTCAATTAAATATATTTTAATTCATTAACTCTACGCACTAAAAGTCGAGTTGGTCATTGATTTTGGAGGATCGCAAACTTCAAGCAAATTCACGCATACGATGCAGTCAATGATGATGAGTCAGTCAATGGATAAATCCGATGTGATTAAAATTATTTTTTTTTTCTCTTTTCGCTTGATCATTTATCACTCAAGTCGACACTTCGCTCGCCTTCACATCGTTTGCGTGCGATTTGCGCGGATAATTGCATTTCTGATAAGTGTTGAAAACGTCTTTCGCGTTGTATTGATCGCGGATTTGCAAAGAGAAGAAGCAAAAAGTCTCTCAATTAGCACTTTACCAAAAATGAACAAGAAGAAGGGAAAAAAATGTTAAAGAAAATAACACTAAACCGATGATGATTACGAAACGAAGACTCAATTGGAATGTGTAGGTACGAAGCCTCTGAATGAAAGAAAAAAAACTTTACTTGGCTGTCATCATCTGATTCGATAATTGAAAAATTCCATCGATCGCATGTCATCGTCGTCGTCGCCCATGAAGGCTGAAACAAAAGATCCGCGAACGCATAACACGCCTGTAATATGTCTCTCCCGCTTTTTGATGATTTATCAAAACATTTTGTTGAACAATTTCATTAAATCGCGCTTTGTTCAAGATATCTTCACTTTCTCAATAGACACGAGTCGCGCGAATTGTAAATAAACTCGCGAATGCCATTCTTTTGTTGTTATAAATGGGCTAGTTAATTAAGCTCGTGAAACCATATTTGCAACTATCATTAAGACATAAGAAGAAGATGAAGAAGTCTAGCGACAACGACCAACGTTAGATCAATAAAATGCTTTTCGTCGATGAAGAAGAAGTGAGAAATGAATGGCAGAAACTAAACGACGGAAATATTCAAATCATTCGTTTTTTTTCTGGCTGGTCTTCCTCCAAAAATTGAACCATATCTTACAGCTTCGAATGACACTGAAAGAAGTTTATGAATGAAACAGCTGGACGTAGCCTACAATCCGATCGATGCCGTAACTTCATCTTCGACCTTAGCTGTTAAAAGTTGTTGATAGAATCAAGAGATAATCACAAAGTTGGACAGAAAACGTTAACCTTCGTGTGAAATAATCGCCGTTTTGAGGCGCGGGTGACGCAAGGTCATCGAATTAAGCTTCTAAGAATATTTCAACGTCAGCCATCCCTGTTAGCGTGATTGGTTGAAATAAAAACGAAGAGAATTGTGGTCAATATAATTAACATAACAAACGTAGCTCTTTGATAATAAAAAAATTCTTTCGCGAGTTTATTGGATTATTTTTCTGTTCCGGGAATCTCATTAGATTTCTGTTTATTGAATCAGAAGATGGGCGGGTCAAACTCGCGTCTAAGTTTAGACTGTTGACGGAAATTTCTTTCGCCTTCATTAGTTTTATACCTCGAGTCGGTAATAGCTTTGTTTTTGATATCGAACGAAGAGAAAAAAGAAGAAGCTTTGATACAATTTTCACGCCAAGACATTTTTAAGATTTTATCGAGGCCCCGACAGTTTGAGCGTTGATGACATGCAAATGTCATCGTTAGCATTTCCCCAACTTAATTATAATTTCGAATTCAATTTCGCTTTGTTCACGGGAAACCGAGAGATCATCAAAACCTTAGAAATTACAAATATCGCTAAGAGATTAATGAGTTGAAGACTTCAAACTTTAAGTTTGTGGTGACTTGTAACAGCTTGTCAAAAATTAAACAACTATTAGCACGCGAATAACTCGACGTTACGCGAATAATAAAATTGAAATCACCATAGGAGAGGGGAGAAATTGATTGTGATGAATCTCACTGATGATCAATAAGCAAATTTTTGAGTGATTGATGATCGAGTTGGAGAGAAATTTCTAGCTTTGTTAACAAATTGTTCCTCGCACCTTACTTAATATCTCGAATTATTGTCGGATGGTCGTTGCCATTTTCGAGGTGACAAAGCAGCTTTAATTTTTAAATTGCGTCTGACATTTAAGAGTTTTTACCCGAAAAAAAAACTTACGCGTTTATCGCCTTTTCGTCCAAATTTAGCAACACCGATTGCAGATTTTAAATCGAAAAATTTATTTCGCAGAATTGCAGCAGCAGCGATGAGCAAATTCCGATCAAAGCAACAAAAAAATTCCTTCAAAGTCAATATCGAAAAATATTCGAAATTTGAACCATTAGCGAGGAACTTGTTTTCATCGATAAATTAATCGTTGACAAAAATCCTTTATGCAGCAGAAAATCATTATGCAGATTCGAATGAGTCGAGTTCAATAAGCTTGCGGAGTTAGTAAGAGAGAGAGAGGGATCGTCGTCGAATAAAAATGTCATTACAGCGATGCCACGTCATTATCATAAAATCATAAAGCGGTTGTAAAATTCTTCGAGACAAATCGAACGACCTTGCCACACAGACATCGCGCCGATGAGTATGCAAGAGAGTCTTAAACACGTTTTCGCTCGTAGAAGCTTTTTTGCTTTGTTTTTTTTTTCGGGTGAAGATTTAGTTTGTTTTAACAACTTCTTCTTTGTCATCGGGCGTTAATGTTATTCAGACAGCAAAATGTTGCACATTAAAACCGTTTTAATCCTTCTTTCCTGAAGCACACAAAAGAAACTAGTTTAGCCACGTTTTTCGGCAATGATTGATAGCGCCAAACCCGGCAACTTCAATGTACGAATCAATCTCGATTTTGTGAGAAGAGTCAACGTACGATTCTAATGAATCTCAAAGCGATTTTACTTAATCGGTTTATGGTCTTGAATGTTTCCGTTTATAACGCTGTGTCAATAGACTTCTCGTTTTTTTTGCCCGATCACTCGCGGAACTGAGCAAAATCAATTGTTTAATTAAGACGTCTTCGCTAAACATTTCAAGAGAGTCAACACTCGTCCAAGGCATCCGTTGCCGATGAATGTTATGAGCGTGTTATTTAAAGCAAGGTCATTGTCAAATCTTTCTTTCTGTTTTTAATTTAGATACAAATCGTACTTCATTGCACTTTAGCTGCAATCGATGAGCAACGCTATAGTGGAAAAGGCGTAAAAATTGTATCAATCGATGGAAGAGATCGTACACAGTACGATGAACGAGGCTTAGATCAAGGTTCCTATAATTATGGCGCCGAGATCGACGATAACGAACAGTTTAATCATCAAACACGTGGACCTGACGGCGTAACTTATGGTTGTTTTGGCTATGTCGATGACGATGGCAAACGTGTATCGGAGCATTATATTGCTGATGCTAGAGGATTCCGGTTGTTGACCTCAACAAGTGAATTAGTTAAGGTTTTTCCAGTCGCGACGGAATCAAAGTGAGTTTCCGACATTCTCAATCGATCGGAAGTCTTTATTGACGTCATTTGCCAATTCGCAGATCGCTAGACTTGAATGAAGGAAGACAATCTAATGGAAAATTCACGCAACTCAAGGATTTGTATTTCCCGAAAGGCTGTGGAAGTCTAAACTTCGATTTGTCGAAGCAAAGCCCGCAGACGCTTCAACATTTTGCTGATTCTGATATTGACAGCTACATTGGGTCTGCTCAAACATTAAATGAACAGTTCTTACCTGCGCCTCGTCAAGACGGAGCCCCGTCACGACGATCAGGAAATAAGAACGACGGATTTTATTATCCAGATTTCAGCGGCCGATACATTCATGACAATCGAGGTCAATACATTCCCGATAATCGCGGATTGTACGTTCACATTCCAGGCCCAGATGGACCACCAGCACTGCCTTATGTTCATATTATTGGCCCCGACGGACCTGATGGTAAAAGACGTCATAAGTGACGATAAACAAAACAATTTACAACTTTTTTTCTCTCTTCTTCTCAGGTGGATTCGGTTGGATGAACTTTTCTTAGAAGCTCTTTACTTTTTCTAATTTATTTTATTCTTAAGGTGGCGATGGATCAGGCGGCGGTACAGGCCCAGGAGGTAAATATTTTCACTTAATTCTTTTTAATATTAATTAAATTAATTCTGTTTATAGGACCAGGAGGACCAGCGGGACCCGGAGGTCCAGGGGGCCCAGGAGGACCAGGAGGTGAGAAATCTTAATAAATTAAAATTGAACAATAAATTAATTTCCATATATTTTTATTCAAAGGACCACCAGGACCACCAGGTAATTTCAATTCGTTTTGTGCAAAAAAATGAAAATCCTCGATTTCTCGTCAAAAGCTTCTGAAAGCTTTCACTTTCGCTTTCAACAAAGCTCTTAATTCTTAAAAGATTCTTAAACTTTTCTATCTTCTTAATTCTAGGACCACCAGGTAAAACTAGTTTAAAAAAAACTTTTTACTTACGATTACTATAATTTATTTTACTGTAGGACCACCAGGTAAGATTTTTTTACAGAAACAATTCATAAAGCGAGCATAAAATCAAATTTCAATCACTTCGATCAATGAATAAAAGGTCCACCAGGTGAGGATTCTTAATATTTTATCCTTAAGTTCTTAATAACTCTTTTATTCTTTCCATTCAAATTCCTCTAATCACAGGACCACCAGGTAAATTAAATTCGATTACGCAATTAAAAGCTTTTTACTGATTCCCTTTTTTAATAGGACCACCCGGTAAGCACTTATTCTAAAGTTGTAAGCTTTTGGTTCTCAACAATCTCATTTGACTTAGGACCAAATGGACCAACTAGACCAGGACCACCAGGTAAACGTTTGTTCTCAAAGCTTAAAAGATAAATTTTGAAAGATTACGAAACTCAATTACCTTCTTAAAAAATGAAGTCTTATGATGTAGCTTCCCTCGATAAAATTACCTTGGCATAAATTGAAATAAATTCCAAAATCAAAGAGAAATTTCGTCGTACTCAGCTTGAGAGATTTAAGTGTAAAATATAAAAATTCGCAAAATCAAATTATACAAATCATCGTTAGGAGATCATTAGCTGTAAAAATCATCGATTCGATCAATCAAAAAGTTGTTGCAGTTATTAAAATGATCGACGTAAAGGTTGTACAAACGGTTGTGTTAAACCTCCCGGGAAAAAAATCAATAGTTCGGTAGCAAAGAAAACATTTTCAAAAGCTTTATTTTACAAAATAATAATAAAATAAACCATTCCGTTCAAAAGGTATTGAGTTTCGTATTTGAAAATATTTTTTAAGTGAATTGCTTTTTATTGATCGTAATCAGAAAACGCTAACCTTTTTATTTTATCTATCTACCTATAAATAAAACATAGGCCCACCAGGTTAGTTGAAAAGCTTAAATAAATATTTTTCAAACTTTCAATTACAAACTTTCTTTGAAGGCCCACCAGGTTAGTAATGAAACTCCAACAAGGTTAAGCTTAGCTAATCGTTCGTGAATTATTTTCCGAAATCTTCCCAAGGACCACCAGGTAAAAAATTATTTCTTTGCTAATTAAAGAAAAAAATATAAGCTTTCAATCATTTCTTAATTTGTAGGCCCAGATCGCCCAGGGTAATATTCTTTTTCACGCAACTGAATGAGCTTCTGCTAACAATTTCCTTTCCTTCTACCGCTGTTTCCCCTTTGAATTTGAATGATAGACCTCCAGGTTAGTAACAAAACACGTTTAAGTATCAAAAGTCACTTCTAACGCGAATATTTTTACAAAATGTAGGACCACCAGGCCCTCCAGGTTTGTAAAATGATCTTATTTATGAAAAAGTTTCATAGTTTCGATATTAATTTTATTGCAAATGACGCAAGAGCGTGAATCGACATTTATTTTGTTTGCGACACGCTTCGAAAGGTTTTATCGAGGAATTTGGTTTAAAATTAGTTTCGAATTCACGAAATTCATGAGAGTTTCTTAAATTTCATTGCTTTCGTGTCGAATAATTCGATTTAACGATGTTTATTCATTTTAGGACCCACAAGGCCCGGCCCACCAGGTATTTTGATAATTGAACTATTTAGGTGACAAGCTAATAAATTGTTCGTTTCATAAAAATCAAAAAAAGGACCACCGGGGCCGCCAGGTAATTTAATATTTCATAAATTATTTTTACACCTTGACGAACTCCACCCGCGCTTCAATTACGCAATCGTTTCGAATTTCTATGTAGAGAGAAACTCAGTTAACACATTTTCCAAAGGCATTTTGTCGAATGTCATCTTTAACTTTATTGAATACTTCAAATCAATTTTATGAATCACGATGAATCAGTTGGTAATCAATCATAAATCGTTTTAGGACCGACAAGACCGGGACCTCCAGGGCCACCAGGGCCTGATCGACCAGGTAAATATCTCAATTCTCACTCATTTAACGCGTTAAGTCATTGTCCGAAACAAATGATCCGAGTTATTTTTTATCGCTTGAGGCATCTTCTCGAAAATTATTTTATTTGGAAACCGTGAACTCCAACTCACGTCCCCTTTTAGACACGATGCAATCGAGAAGCCCCGTCGATGGCCATTAGCAATTCAAAGCAGCTTCCTAAAGCTGTATTTTGGAGTTCATAGACTTGAAACTCGTTTTTGGATTTATTGAACTTTAAATTTGCACGAGCATCATTGATTCCCACAATTGATTGCACATCTATTTTGTTCTCAATTTTTTAAGGACCACCCGGACCTCAGCCAGGACAACCGGGACAACCAACATATCCAGGACAAACTCGTCCAGGAAATACACCAGCACCAGGAAGAAATAATCAACCAACTCCAAGTAAAGAATTTAAATTCTCAAGTCGAAATTAAATAAATAAAAATTATTATTCATAGAAACGCCCGGCTCTGGCTCAAAAGATTATCTTCCGCCAAATAAAGAGAGAGAATATCTTCCGCCAACAAACAAACCGCAAACACAACGACCTTCTCCCGGAAAACCACAAGTTCCTAGCCAACGGCCAACTCAGCCAACTCCACGTAAGAGCTTTCATTCTCATTAATAAAAAATCGATTGAATAATTAAATTTCGTTTCTTCAGGAATTCCGTCAAAGGAAGCGGCGTTCTCAACAACGACGCCAACTTCAAGGACGTATCTTCCTCCCATAGGAAGTCCCAAGAGGGCGAGCAGCTATCAAGGCTCACTGCCACAGTAGTAATTTTTTATTTAAGTTTCTTTCGTCAATTTTGCAAACGCCATTATAATAGTTTAACAATAAATTCACAAATCGCTACGAAATTGAAGAAATTCGTCGGTTTAAATATTCATGAGAAGTTCCAGCTGATTTTATTTAAATTTTATTGCGAATCTGTTGAAAGATTCTGAGAGTTAAAATAGATTTGTTTACAAATATGAAAAAGCAATTCCAAGGACTTGCAAGAAACGAGTTTAACAAGCAGCGCCAGCTTTTCAAAAATTCGTTGAACAATCGTTTGAAGACTCTACTACGTCATTAAGCATTCGTTTCTTGCCAAATGATGGCGTTAGTTTTCTTTTTTAAAGTCTATGGAACACGTTTTGGACTTTTCAGCGAAAGGAAAACTTTTCTTTTACTTGAAGAGTCCTCAACCAATAAAGAAAAGCCCTTAGTATTTTTGTTTCCTTTTCATTCAGAAGCCTAATCAAGCTCGAAACCTTCGAAGATGAACGCTCTAGAAAATTGTTTTGATATCGGTTATTAATGCTTTGTCGCATGATATCAGATGAATTTATTTCTGAAATAGAAGAGTTTCTTAGTTTGATGTTAAATTGAGTTTAAAGTTTGCTCTAAATTGAATGAAACTTCTACGTTCTCTGCTTCTTCATCCTGCATCGTCAACTCAACGGTTTAAAATGAAAAGTTTCCGCGAGCAATTATCTGCAGGTGAGCAATGTGAATATTTGTTTTGACGCTCGCATTCTCTCTTAACGCGACGTGTTCATTAAATTTTATTTGTTCATCAGACGGTTTAAACAACAATGCACCTTAATTTTTCAACGAAAGCTTCGGGGAAGAAAATTAAATCATGAAACTTTTTTTTTTTGAAAAATTTGTTTTCTTTTTTCATGAGGGGGAAAAAGTTATCGTGGGAAAGCGTAAATGAAGCTCTCGACTATGATTGTTTGAAATTTCCGTGAGGTTTTTCATAAACTGATTGATTGAACTTGTGACGTTTGTGTCGAAAAGCTATGGAAATTTTTGCAAAACAATTTTTGTTATTTGCAATTGAATCATACTATCAGCATTAGTATTTCAAATTTCGAGTAAGATCCAATTAATTTGATTGCAATTTATTAGATAGGAGAACTTAAATGCTTGTGGTCCTTGAAAACTGCTTCACTCCCACAAAAGCCTACTCACTCTCGTTCTCCGTCTGTAATGTAAATACTGCAATGAATGTTTGGATAGTTTTAATTAAAACTTGTTTGTCAAACCATTTCTCTGAAATTGCTATCCAACATCCAACAGCAACAAATCATGATTTCGATAAATGAAAATATTTCGTCATGTTCTGAATTGATTTTTATCGAAGTTCATGACGAAATTTATGAACACGACGGGATTATGCAAACAAATATTTTCTGATACGATTCGAATTTCTTCATTTATTGTCTTACAGGATGTAAATTTTCAAATGTCGGATCGAAACATTTTCCATTCCATAGAAAATAAATGTTTCTCCGTCATATTTCATGCTTCTTAAACCTTACGCAACGACAAAAATGTTGTTAATTGGATTATAAATTAATGAATATAACATCTATGAAAGGGGAGACATCGGGGGAAAAGAAGATAAAAGCCTTTGAATGGCGAAACACAGAGAATCCTTGTAAGAAGAAAAATTGCCAGCAATGTAAACCTTCCGAATCAACTCCACCATGGCTCTGATACTAATGGCACAAAAATATTTGCTTTAATTAATTTCATCATTCACAACGCGCTGTGTAAGTGACAGAAAAAATAAGAACGATTCACTCAGTTTCAGCTTTTTAATTAGATTCTCCATCTTTTCTTGATCAATCTCTCGCTCTCTTGTGATCTCGTGCAGATTCGTTTTTGCACACGACAATGAGACTCCGTGAACGATGAAAATTAATTTTCTCTCCTTACAAAATTTTTTAACACTTAATTGAATTTCATTACACGGAAATTTGATTTCTCTTTCGTGACTTCTCTCCGAACCTCAGGTTGGAGGAGCGTGGAAATTTAATGCTTCT
The DNA here is from genome assembly GCA_033063855.1 of Smittia aterrima. Lineage (NCBI taxonomy): Eukaryota > Metazoa > Arthropoda > Insecta > Diptera > Chironomidae > Smittia > Smittia aterrima. The sequence continues at coordinate 15,399,943 of CP093829.1, forward strand.
TGCGTCTCTCCAACGATATGTTTTATTTATTTACGGCAATTTTCGCTTCAGAGCAAAGTTGCCTAATTTCTTTATTGGATCGGGTAGCGGTTTTGGCATTCTCAATTTTCGTAACTTATAATTAAATTAAGGCTCGTTCATTCATCTTTGCACAGAAATCAATTTGATTCAGACTTGCGGAACATAAAGGGCGAATAAAAAATACTCAATTATAGAACTAATTAAATTAAAGTGTAATTTAAGTACACGAATCAGCTTTACAACGTCTAAGGTCGATGGTTTCGAATGTCGTGTTTGCAAAAATACATGGAAAGTTTACAAAACAGCAAAGCGTCGTCATCATAATCATCTGATTGCTGAGTAAGAGCAACCAAGTGTAAACGTTATCAATCTCAACTTCACATTACTTCGCTTAACGATACAACACATTCTAGATGTGTTCTCGTCACATTTGTACAATCGATCCATCAGAATGTATTAAAATTAACTTAATTGATGGCGCAACGTTTTGAATCGTCGCTTAAAGCATCGAGAACTTAAAAAATAAAAAGACCTTATGAAATAATTTTGATCGTCGAAATTGATTTTCGTTGAATTGCTGAGGAATTTGATAGACATCAGTTGTCAAGAGCTTGAATATTCCACTTCGTTCATTAAATTCTTTTACGTTGATTTTTCATTGCGTCGCCCTTGCGATTGGAAATTGATTGAGCGACATCACAGCAGGCGTTAGTGGGAATTTGCACTTGTAACGAACGATCCTTTTGAATTTGAAAGCGCCGCATGATTGTTGAACATTAGCTTTCAATTCGTCCTCCAAGCCCATGTTTATGTTGAAGTTGAAAGCTCACTCTTGAGCCACAGTGGAATAGGACGCGATCCAAGCTTTTTTAGTAGCTTCACAAGCGCTGTATTGTGGCTCAGATAATATCTAGATGAGAAGATTAAATGAAAGAAACAAACAAGAAACAGAATTAATATAATCCGAGAATTAATTTCCATGGAAGTTTCTGCAACGAAGCGAGTGAAGGAAAGAGAAAGAAGAGAAATGAGCAGCGTTCCTTTGGAAAAAGTTTTTCATCTCGCGTCTTGGAAACTTTTTGCTTGCGATGCAGCTGTAGTTGAGTTGAAGAATCATGCTATTCGCATAAACAGTTTGAAGGGAAGAAAAACTCAAAGAAAAGCGAGAGAAACTTTTTTTCTATCCTTGCCCCGATGCCGTGAGGCGGAAAAATCGCTCTTTTTGTTTTATTTTATTTTTTTCCACAACGCCAGGTGAAAGAAAACAAGACGGAAAATGTCGAGGAGCTCAAGAAGAAAGAAAAGTTATGCAAATTTAATTGCATATTATGGCGTTCATTTCGCTTCTGCTTGATGCTCAGGCTCGAAGCGGAAAAGAGTAGGAAACAGAATGGAAAATCAATAGAAAGAGTGAAGTGGATGATGTCTTGCAGCAGCCTCGTATGAGATCGAGGACGAAGGAGGGCAGAGAACTTTTGAAAAATAAATGAAACTCTTTTTTTGTTGTTGTACTCCGATGTTATTTTTCCGGGATCATCCTCTACAGAGAATGGTTGTTAGTGCAGAGACTCACACATAAAATGAATTTATAGGATAAGAGATTTCTGAAACTTTAATTAACAGTACTCTGCAGTTTTCTTCTATTCGCCCTCGCTCAACGAATCCAATTGCATAGCGGATCATGAATAAATTAAATTCATTTTCATTTTGTGTCTCAGCTCACCTTTGAAGAATTTTCATGCTCTTCTCGTCCATCGGAGGATAAACTCGTCCTTTTGATTTACCCAAGCACTTGTTTCTCGAGTCGTTCATCACTTGACAGAAAAATCCTTTCTTCGCATCGTAGCGAAGATGATTTGAATAATCCATTATCGGTGTGATTTTAAGGAAACGCTGTAGATCGTTCATCACGTCAATCGGATTAGATTTGAGTTGCTCGCCATCGATGATGTGAAGCTGCTGATTTGCGTAGAATGCGAGCCACTTCTCGAGATGTTGCGCGTACTTTCCGGGATTTAAGCAGCGATTACGAAGATCTCGAAGGGGCTTCGGTGCCGAGTCACTGGCAGTTATCACCTAATTGAATATGTCTATCATCTCACAAAATCCAATTAAAGCAATTAAGGTTTATTACCTGATAAAAGCTATAATTATTAGCTATAATGTCGCCGTGTGCTCGTGTGTGCTGATACCAACTATAAGCACGTTTGGCAGGCGAAATTAAAATAACTACAAGTTTAGCACTAGGCAACAATTGATGAGCTCTCCTTGGTACCAGCTCTCCATCGAAATAAGTCGCTGACTTCTCGAAGAAGTAACGAGGATTTGATGAAGACTGAACACTGTTGGTCTGTGTAGAGTTGAGTGATGGGAAGAAACCCATATACCAATCAAGTCCACGATAATAATTGTTTCCGTTGAAAAATTGAATCTCTTCGAACGTATCAGGACTCGGAAGGTTACTCGCAACGCTTGGATGCATACTAAGGAAAGTATAAAGTGCCGTCGTTCCAGTCTTTTGCGGTCCAATCACCAGAAACTTGGGCAATGAATCACAGCTCTTATTACGCGACCAAATTTTGATATGTCGAGCATCATCGCAAGGATTTCCCCAAATCGGATCACTTTCTTCTGGGTGAAGTTTGAAATATTGATCTCCCAATTGAAGTGGCGGCGCCGAAGTAAGTTTCAGATTCGTCCAACATCGAAGAAACTTAATGACGGACTCGAACGTATAAAGCGCCAATCGATCACTTCCGTAATTTGACATATGAGTCATAAAGATATTGATTTGATTATAGACGATGGTTTGGAAAAGTTCGCCGCCTTGTATTGATTCGTCTAACTTGTCTCGCCCACCCGGATAGCGATCTAATTGAATTGAAAGAGACAGAGGTTTAATTGCATGAAAAGTTTTACCACATCGAAGAGAACTCACCGATGAACATTGTGTGGGTAAACAGACCGCACGTTTGTCGTGGAAGAACCATAATGTTTCGATGAATGAAGCCGCGGCGCAGACGAGCTGGCCGCAGATGTGGATACTCCTCGGTTGATGTGACGCGTATGTTCCAAACTTTCTTCCACGCTAAATAGAGCAGTTCGTGTGCTGGATAAACACCAGAGTGATGTGGCGACACAGAATAGCCTGAGTCGAGTGGAATACCCTTTGCATTGGCAAAGTCCTTATTTAACATCATGTCGTTCATGAGAATCGAGATGTTATCATACAAATGGGGTTGCTGATGGTTCCACATGTGACTAAACCATGTAAACTTCTCTGTGTTTCTCAGCAGCATGTCATCACCGAGATTTTCTTCTTTCGTTCCGTGATGAAAGTATTTCCCCGAAAATCCAAGATTAAATCGAAATCCCGGCACGAGTTCTGCGATTCGATTCTGGGTCGATATGAGAGCATGTACGTCGTCGGGCTTCAATCTCGTTCCACGTTCTCCAACAAAAATGTCATCGACATCGACGAGAATCATCCGATTAAGGCTGACGCTTAATTGACCATGACTTAGATATGACAGAGCATCGAGAAAGAGCAGTCGATGAAGCCAGAACTTGAGTCCAGCGCCGAAAAATATTCGTTGAATGTTGTCGAGTTTCCCGTGATCTTGAAGAACTGTAGTGAGTGGCGGTTGGATGCCATCACTTGGATAATCGATTGTGTTCTTCTGTGCAAACTCTAATGGCTCGTATGTCGAATCATTGTGTTGAAAAATTGCCCAATCACTGCCCGGCAAGGGACCCCAAGCTGTGTCTCCGGCTCTTGTTAGTCGAAGTATTGGTGAACCAGGATTGAGACTTGCGTCCCTTAATCGCAAATTTGTGTGAACAAAGAGCGGAAATCCTTTGAGCTGTGCTCCAACTAATGTCTCTTCACTTGGACTCATGAAACCAACGATTCCAACCGAATACTCTCGACAATATTTATCAAGAAGCTCTCGATTCCACTTATCCATTGACAAATATTTGTCTAAATTCTCAAACACGATCACTCCATAGCGACCTTTGTCGAGGTTAGTTAGCACTGGAAGACTTTTGCCGGCTACTTCGACTTTGTATCTGTTGAAGAATCAATGAATCAAAGAATTAGTTCAAAAGCGATTAATTAATTTAACATTCCTATACGATACAAGAAGAAGATTCTTTCATTGGAATTCATTTCGCGTCGGAACGAGAATGTCGATTGTGAATCTAAAAGAATTCTTTCATCTCGATTCTATTCGTTTCTTCGATCGTATACCTGCTGCCAATCACCGAAAGCTTGGGTGAGTAATAAAATCGATTGAAGTCTCCATTAACTTCATATAGTAATCCCTGCCTCGATTAGTTGAACTTATGTGCTGTCATTGAAAGCTAAAAGCAACAAGTTAGCTTTGTTGCAGTAGCAAAAATCCGACACTTGAAGAAACTTCCATGGAATTAATAACAAGTTTGAAGTCCGACGAATTCCCATTTAAAATGAAATTGAAAACAATTCTTGGCATCTGCCAAAATAACTCGGCCGAAACGAAATTCTCTTCATTTATGTTTTTTTTTATTTGGCAGGACGAAGCATTTCGAAAATTTCCAGAATCTACATGAAGTACTCTTCGGCATGATAACCAGAAAAGTTTCCCGCTCTTCACGAAAATGAGTTTGGAATTATTAATGACTTTCTCGCACAGACGAGAGCAATGAGGAACTTTTTCCATGTAAATTCTTTTTTGCCTGCTTCTTAACACAACTGCGGAAGAAAAACCATTAAAACAATTTTCGGCGTTGGCATAAAAAGAAGAGACTGACAAAGTTTTTAAGAGGGCAACGTGAAAACGTGTAGATGATAAGAACCCTGTTGAGAGGGAAAAGTGCAGTTGAGGGTCGTTGAGAATATTTGTTACGCTCGCGGCAGGAAGTTGAGTGAACAAATGAAGTGGAGGAATTCCAAATCATAAAGTTTGTTAAGAAATATTTTAGATCAAAGTCCGTTGTAACTGAAATTCGTAAACAATTCCACTTCAAAGGCCCGCGGCATGAAGAATGAAGACTCTTCAAGTTTGCTTCTTCTTAAGTTTTTTAACAATGTTCGGAAATGCTTTCGTCAGGAAGCTTTTAGGCAACAACGATGTACTAGTAAGATAACCTTCTACGAAGCTAAAGAAACTCGAGAAAATTCTCCACCCCCTACTCTAGGCCTGACTGTTCGATTTCGTAACTCAACTTCACTTTATTTCTCGCCTTCTTCCTTCCTCCCTTCAACTTAATTAATAAATTTATGATTTTGCTGAAAATATTCACATTGGAACAGAGAAAAAACAAGTTGGACAGCAGTTCGAGAACGAACGTTCTTTGAGGCTTTTTCTCCTCTGCTCTAATCCCCATTTACTTTAAACAAATTAAAACTTTAAAAAAATTTGGCTTCCTTCACGTGTTTCATTTTCAATGTGAAATTCATTTTTGTTCGTCTATCTGTCCGTCTATCCACTTGGCCCTCCCACACAGACTCCATCGGTCCAAACCGGAAGTCTCTAGCTATCTTCGTTCTCGAGATATATAAAATTCATTTTTGTCCGTCTGTCCGTCTGTCTGTCTGTCCGTCTGTCCACTTGGCCCTCCCACACAGACTCCATCGGTCCAAACCGGAAGTCTCTAGCTATCTTCGTTCTCGAGATATATAAAATTCATTTTTGTCCGTCTGTCCGTCTGTCTGTATGTTTCTCCGTCTGTCCACTTGGCCCTCCCGCACAGACTCCATCGGTCCAAACCGGAAGTCTCTAGCTATTTTCGTTCTCGAGATATATAAAATTCATTTTTGTCCGTCTGTCCGTCTGTCCATATGTCCGTCCGACTCCATCTCAGAACTCACTGGTCGCACTTACCACCCGAACCGATTGGCGAAAACCGGAAGTCTCTAGCTGTCATCGTTCTCGAGAAAAATAGTTATCAGACGGACGACAGACACAGACACAGACATCAAACCGGCCCCATATAGGCTTTTTTCCTTCGGAGAAAAAGCCTTAAAAATCGTTTACAGAAAAGAAAGGAAAAGTAATTAAGAAGTCTTAATTGAGGAACATCAACGAGAGAAAAACATTTCCAAGTTGTTGATTTTCCTTTTTTTTTGTGACTTCCACCGCATTTTCATTCCAATTTACTCGTTCTCTAAACGTTTAAAATGGGTTGAACGTCGTAAGGTTTCATCATGGGCAACATGGTGACGTTTCCCATTGGCAAGAGGACGACAGAGGAGTGAAATGTTGCTTCAACATTTAATTTGATTACATCATGGAAGTGACTCTGAATGAAAATTTACATTTTCTCGGCTTCGGAAAGAGTGGAAATTTATGAAAATTGACTTCGATAACTTCTTGTTGAGTTGCCGAGTGAAGCAAGGAGTAAGGAGAGACAAAATGCAAAAACGTAATGGAAACATTTCTCATGCTCTCTTGAATTCAATTGAAAATATTCAAGAAGTTCACAAGTACCCTCGTTTGCGGGAGATTGCAAATCGAAGTGTCGCTCAGAGAGACTTCTCACATCGCAAACATCGAATTGGAAGCTCAAATGCGATTTCCATTTCCCTTCTGTTATCGATAACTGCATTCTGAGTGTTCATGGTTGCATGAAATTGCATTTTCAAAATCAATTTATCTCAATTTTTGCCTGAATGCATCAAAGCAAAAGATCCTGTCTCTTGTTAAAGTTCAATATAATTACAAATATTTACGGCCGCTGCATAGTAACAAAAGAATCTCGACTCAACTTTCACCTCATAAGCACATTCTCATGTTCCTCATTATTCGTTATCATGGAAAAAGTTCACTTCAAAGCTGAGTCATGAAGAATAATTCCTCGTTTTGTAGGAGATTGAGTTTCAGAAACAGTTTCGAAATCAAAGAACATCCACGTTAACGAGGATTTCCGATGAAATATCTTCTTCTATATTATGTTTCATGAATCCTATGTGAGCCATCTCTTTGTGATTGCAACCCTTTGACAATGTTCTCATCACTTACTTGATTCGGTTGTAGACGAGCTCTTCCGCTATCTCTCGACCCAGCTTGCTGTACGTCGTTTCGACAAACACGAGAACCTTTGGATCAATCCTTAATCTGGCTTCTGACCTGTGGTCGTGTGTATTCGATGGATCTGATGGTGATTTATTGATTGTTTGGCAATGAATCAATGGCAACGGTTTTGTATCTCGTCGTATCAGCCTAGGCAGAAAAATTGATCAAAAATTAGCTCGTAACGAAATCAAAACTTTAGATCTTTCGCTCTAAATGAACTTAGACAAGCTTTACAATTTCATATGTCTCCAATTTCAAAATGTGTGGAGAGTGTAAAGCTCTTGACAAATAGAACTGATGGACTTAAATGGAACGTGCTTGATTTAATAAATAGAAAATCTGTTCGATTTGACATTCCATTGTGCTTAAATGATTTTCACACCATCGGCTTGTGGGCGTACGGGTTTCCGACGCTTTCTAACTGAATAGCTTCATAATTGACAAACACTTACCCGACAAGTGCTGGACTGTCCATGTACTGAGTAAAGAATATGATGCTGAAGAACGAGATGAGGACGAGAGCTGCCACACATTTCTGTATATTTCTCTGTACACCCTTCATCAAGTGGCAAAGACATCGAGTGATTATGTTGCTGTTGTTGATGGCATAATTGTTGATGATGATGCCATTTGTACTCCCATTTGCTATGCTCGTTGATCTCATATCATAATATTTCTGATGAGTTGAGAGCTGCGTTAAGATACTGTCGTCCGAAGTAGATTTTGTTAGCATTGGTATGCGTTCTGAATGCGAAGTGGCCATGACTAGTTTCCTTTTTCCTCTCGCACGTTCTCTTGACAGTTCAATCTAACTTTGAATCGAATCTTCCTTTTTTTTAAATTAGAAGCTTTAAAGCTCGTCAGTGGTATCCTCGTTATTTATTTATTTAGTTTACAGACTTTTTCAATTGTTTTTCTTCACTTCTTTTAGTTTTGTTTGTCAAATAAAAACTTATGGCTGTGATGTTTGCACAAGACAAAAAAAATTTATGGCAGTTTGTCGTCACAAATTTTCACTCACATTCATTTCTGTTTGTGTAATTACAATTTTATTTATGCAAGCAAAACTGTCGGGAACATCATCGAGATCACCAAGAGTTTCTCTTTAAACACAACAAACCCGAAACGTGATAAGAATGAATTTTCCGGTTCGCTTTTTTTTTGCTTCGTCTCGCCTTCTATTCTATGACTCTTAATTTGTCCCGTTCAACCACAGAAATGCTCTCCTTTCTCTTTTTGTCTCTCTTTTGTTATCTTTAAATTAAACTAGTTTTTGCCAACTTTTTTTCTGGTTTTTTGTATGTTATCCTTGTAGCTCTTTTTTCGCTCGTTGTCTCCAACGAAATTTACTGTGCTTCCAAATTTTTCTGTGAATTGAAGTCATGTTTCTGTCCAGTTCCAACAGCTTCGCTGCGAGAGTCATGTTTCATTAATTTCAGGATCAATGAGCTGTCGATTGTACAGAAGCTTGCTCGAATTTGTACCGGAAACTTTGCCTCGAGCAAACATTCTGGTGACTCGCCAAACATATTCCGAGTTCGTCTTTAAATCTGCTTCTAGTATGGTTGGTTTTGCTAGGGATGGCAGGGCTGCTCTTGAGATAATTGATGAAAGGTTTTCATTTGAAGGCTTACGAACTTCAAAAGTTGATAGCGGTTTCCATCTGCGAGGGAAGAAAATGAAATTTTAATGAAAATTTCTCTCTATGCTTACGAGCAATCTTGCAATGAAGGCTTGGTCTTGATTTCGTGAACATTGATTGTGCATTAGAAGACTTCAGGAGTGCTCAACTATTTCAAAGTTCAAAGAAACCAAGTTAAGATTTAATTTCTAAATTGCTTTCGTAACGATGGAGAACATCGCATGACTAACAAGCGTCCAAATTGCATCATTGATTTGATATCCTGATAGTTTAATTAGATCAATTTGTGGGCTTCGCAAATAATTGAATTGCCAAAAAGCATTTTCGGAATTGTGCAAGTTCATTGAATTTATAATTGCATTTCCTAATTTCATTAACATTTGACTGTCGAGTGGCATTTGATATTATCGAACTGTTGGTCACTCTCAAAATAAATTACAATAATTTATTGTCTTGTTTTCTCTGTTGTTAATTTAATTTCATCAATTTACATTTTTCTAGCCGGGCGCCGCTCGCCAATTTGCGGAAACCAATTGCGAAACAAAGTTGGAAATAGTTTTATTTTTCGTTTCGCGCTTCATATTCCATTCGTTAATATTTTAATTAGCATTTAGTTATGAACAACAAAACTTTATCATCTGATAAGCTCATCGACGAAATAAACAGCGCCCAAACCGTCTCGGCTTTGAATGTTTAATTAAATCGCTCGATAAACAGCTCTCTCGTGTTTTTAGACACAATAAATCGATTTGAGAGTTAAGAAATCACGCAGCTCTAACTTCAATTACAGTGGCTCCTCTTGAATGTTTAATTGAATCTGCTTGCCCATAAATAATTCCCTTTTCCCCTTCTGAGCAATTAATTATTTTCCACGACTTCTCGGGGCTCTGCCCAAGAGCTTCATTGTCATTGGAAGCGCACTTCAGTGGAAGATTAAGTTTTAAATCCTCTCTCGATACCTATCGAGCGTTCGTGGGTGTAATTCCATTAATTTTTCAATTTCAAAGCGGAGTTGAGTCGAGTTAGACACGAAAGAAGAAGACAAAGTATTAAGGTAAAGAAAGAATTAAAATTAAGACGACTCCGGGGACTCTCAAAAAGCGATAATAAATCCGAATTTATGTGCGAGTTTTACGACGTTCGTTGTTGTTGTGATCTGACACTTTCCGCGTGTGTGACATGATCGCTTCGCTCCCTAACAACATTCCAGCTATTTGTCGTCGTCCACCATATGTTTTTGTAATTATGGAACAACAGAATGAGACGTCACCGTGCTTAGCTCAACAGCTATTAATTTCAGCAGCTATCGGAATGGGTTACGTAGTTCATTTCATTTTTATGCAGCGAAGTTCATGCTGTTCATGTCAGAATGAATAAACACTTTTCACCCACATACACACAAATTGAAACGATTGCCGCTTTTCGCTATAAATCATGTTGTGTTTATTTTGTTTTAATTCTTCTCCACACTTTTGATTAACAGTTTCTCTCTCGATTTTTCATTAATTTCCTCCCTTTGGGGTTTCTGAAGCATGAAACATAAACATGTGAGTGAGGAGACGTGGAAAAGCGGATCTGGTGAATGCTTTGTTTGGAGTTTTCGTGCTCTCGTTTGGGTTTAAGTAAATTAAGATGTTACATTGATTGCAGTGCACGATAAACTCAAATAGCAAAGTAGAACTCCAGACGCGGAATTCAGTTGAGAGTTGCTGACGATTGAGTTCATTTGATAAAATGAAAATGAGTCGATTCATCGTCAGAAGCTTTTCGATTCGAGTGCACATTTCTCGTCGCTTTCTTTGCTTCCGCCTACACAGCAATGGGGAATTGTATTCACGTGGATGTAAAATTTACGATTCCGTTGAGACTCATGAGAGATTTCTTTAATTATTCATTAAACACGAGGCAGATAATTGCTCACAGCATTTTTCCATTCTAAATCATTCAAGAGATGTTCGTTTGGGACAAAAGTTTTTATGCTTGAATGAATGCTTAAAGGTTTAGTCGAAATGAAAAGCGACGCCAAGAGACCCACATCGTTTGTTATTCAGTCTGTCCCGAATATTCGAGAGTAAGGCTCGATCGTATTTCTTTGTACCTTACTTTCCTTTTTTTTCCTCTCGTATATTCTATCTCATCTATTAAGTCTCGAGGTTGAACTCTATGCTCCTACCTGGCTTTATCACGTAGCATACATTAAAGTATTTAACATACAAGCTCCAAAACGGAACCGTAGAAGTCAAAGCAAAAGAGAGGAAGTTAAAACACATAAAAATAAATTCTTCTTGCGCCTGTTAATCTCATTCTCGTTTCCACTCGGGCCAAACTCAATGTTTCCATACTTCAAACGGATCGCATTTGAATGTTTAAAGAAACGGTTTAATTTATGCAAAGCTTAAGATAATTGGACTCAACACACTTCATAATTTCCACCCGGAATCACTAAACGTTCCGCTACGGTCATTGGAGAAACGATATCGAATTTCATAAACAGGTTTCGCCGCGCGCGGTGAATATTTGTGAAGCTATCAAAAGAATCTCATCTAAATATGCGATGAAATCAACAGCCAATATTCGGCTTTCCTGCGTATCGGGTTTCACAAGCAGGCATTGTGCTGGTGGGGTTGAGGAAATTAGAAGATAAAAGTAGAGCGACTTGGTTTCATGTTCGTCAGCTTGTTTAGGTAAACAGTTGGAAATTTATGCTTGAACTAGAGCACAAAGCCCGTTGAAAGTTTTCTTGAGACCGCAAAAACTTTTCCTCAGCTCTTAATCAGCCTCAAAGGATTTCTTGAAATATAACTTTCCCTACTCAACTATAAATTCGCTTCAAACCACACAAATCTAAGCTTTTATATTGTTCATTTGTGTTTGGAATTTTCCTCGTTAAACGAATATCGTGAAACGAATATTTTCCTTCAGATTGTCTAAGCACAGGAGAATTTTCCCATGTCGTCGAGCGAGAGAGAGAGATAGAAAAAGAAAATTTGTCTTGACATTTATAATAAAAATTCTTTAGTTGATGTAGGAACATAAAATGTCGGTGATATTCAAATTCCTTTCTCGAAACGAACAAGATGAAATTTGTTGTTAATAAAAGTCGCATTAATTTATTTCTCGAGTTGCTTGATCCCTGTGATCCACATGAATCCACTCGAGTAACAATCTCGAGCTCTTCAACTTCGAGAATGTTTCATTGAGCTTCAAGTAAGTCTCAAAGTTTATGTATTCGATGTTGTGCTCAACGAGAGGAAGAGATGAGTCTGAATAATGAAAAGGACAGGAACGTTAAAGTTATCAAACTCATCATCATCATAATAAAGGCCGACGAGCCCTATTTGCGTTTACGAACCTCACAGATCCATTAAATGGCGCATAAATTTGGGATTGTAAATAAAACTTTTCTCGCATTGATGCCCCGAAAACGTGTTTTGAGTTCTTCAAAATAAATCCTGCAACCCTCAGCCGTTCTAATGTTGTTTTTTTTTCTCCACCCGTCTATCCGTTTGTGCGATTTCGCAAAACTATAAACGATTATGTTACCAGCAATGAATGTGACGTGCATTTTTGCTTTAAGCGAATATACAAAAGGGTCTCGTTATAAAATTTCAATGACCGGGTGAGAATGGGGAGAATCAGGAGGATGAGAGAAAACACATTCGATTGAGTGTGATTTGGGGACGAAAAAAAAAGGTTTCAAACGATTTCGAGGTGAAGCGGAAATAACAAATCGCACGACGAACACTGAACATAGTTTAAACATTCATACAAATGAGATTTTCCGTTTGCATATATCGACTTCCTACTTAGCAAGGAGTTTCTTTCAATTTATCGCGAAGAAGGAAGCGATTTACTCGTGAATCTCGTGAAGTGTCATCACAGCATGTGAGCAACAAACGAGAACAAACGAACTGAGCTTCAAAATGGCGCAAAATTAAAGCTGTTGAGGTTTGGATTTAGCTCCGAGGCACGAGAGGAGAAACTTTTATCGGTTGCAATTTAATCGCTTCTCGACATGAGACGCTTTTCACCATCAAAGATGGAGCAAATGACATCTGAATTGCCATAAATCAAATTGAGGGACGTGCCTTGACATCAAACAGATCGTTTTGAGAAGAGAACCTTTAGTCCATCCATTTTTTTCACCTAAAGCGCTAAGTCGTTCGTAAAAACAGGAATTCTTGAAAGTCAAACAGCTGAATTGAGTTATTTGCCAGACAAATTAACGAAATCTCTTTGGCCATTTGCAGAACTTGAAAGATACTTTGTTCGAACACAAAAGCAAATATTTCTCTTCGTTGCCGTAACGACTTGAGCGCAGCTTGTTAGCAAAGCTCGATGGGACAAATAGAAAATCTTTTATTTTTCGTGAATGGGTTTTCTGTGTTGTTTGACTTGGTTGGCGTGAAGATGATGTCAGGGTGACTGCTGAAAACGGCGACGGTCGGCAGAAGATGAAAGACAGAAGTGAAAATATGAAGTCAGATAACATAAATTTATAGAACGTCGAGTGGACAAGATACTCTCGAGAATAGAATGGACGAGCCATCGCCGAAAATGAGAATAACCAGCATGGTGTGAGATATTTATTGCATCGACGGTCGTAAATAAACGTGCCTAATGGTCGTAGCGGTCCAGCTCGCTGTGTTTATGTATGTAAATTTGCCTCATAGATTACGACCGGAATTAGTTTTATTTCTCGAGTGGCAAAAGATCGAGCTCAACCTCCGCCCCACAGTAATCCGAGAAGTTTTTTTCTTCCGGTCTTACTCGATGAGATTAAATGCGGCTTGAAACGATAGCGTAATTAATGACTCTATTTGTGCAAACATTTCGTTCTGCCGTAAACTGAAAAGTGCGTCGTCTCTTAAAAATAACTTTTTCTCCATTTGCAGATGTTTAAGGCATGTGGGAATTCACTCCGTTGTTGTTTCCCGTTCGCGAGTGTCTGACGGAATTGAGAAAATGCACGACAGGAGAAGCTGAGTTTGACTAATGATTCTTCTTCAATTTCAATATCGGTAGAGCAAATTTTCATTTTCTTAAACTGTCAATAGCGCGACACTTCATCATCGTCAACTAAACCATTCGGATTGATTCCAATAAATTGCTATCTTTTTATCAACGGCTCATGCCACCCGCCCCCTCAATTTGATGAGAATTCCGAACTCTCTCGCCAGTTTGATTTTTGTTATCATCATGATATTTTGGAGTGAGAGGCTCAAATGGCAATAAAACGATAGAGAAAGTTCTTAGATATTTACACAAGACTGATTGATTTATTTGCATATTTTTGGCTTTCTTGGGATTTGGATGAAGTTGCTTTATCCGTCAAATTGCTTTTCAACCTTTTAAGTAGCCAGGCGACAACAGGCGATGTTTTATTGGAAATTGTTTTCTTTCGAGAGACGACTTTTGAAGCAATAAAGTGTTATAAATCGATGGGCACATTCCTATCGTATCATATGAACAACAATGGCAAGTTTCGGGCGAAATTAAAGATTTATTCGTTGCTCTTCTTTCTGGAGACCTTTTTCTCTTCGATTTCTTCTTCATCGCAATCTCAACTCATTTCTTACGCATTCTCCTCCATTCTCGACTGTTTCGTTTCTTAAGCACTCGTCTCAGTCGAAGATTTCTTCTTGGCCTTCGGTAACATGTTGAAAATCGTTAAGACACTCTTCGCTCCAATCATAAGACATAACAACATAAAAAAATTATTTCTTTCGTCCCACGCAAAATATTTTCTAATGGATCGCTCCACGATTTAAATAATAACACCAGCAACATTTCACCTGGTTTCGTTTTGCAAGAGCAACTGTGACTTTGACGCGTGTTTCTGGCATGATAAGATACGTTTTCATATTCATTACGACGGAATTTGATACAGTTCAATGCGAAATTTGTCAAAGCGTGCGAAAAAAAATCCCGGCAAGCGGATTTAGTTGTCAACTTACAGTTAATGAGCCTGCTCGTAATCCCACGTCGTCAATTTATCCTCATCAAGTCAGAGATAATCCTTTATGAGCAACTCAGATCCTTAATTGCCCTTCCACAATTCTCGGAATTCTCTTCCCTTTTGTCAATAAATGAAAACAAAAACTTCTTTTCACTTTTATCCTTCACTGATTTTTTACTGCGGATCACAAACTATTTTACGCACGAAAACACGACTTTGTTTTTCCGGCAAACACGAGAGAACTTAAATAAAGCACTAGCTTCGATGATATTTAAACAGAGATTGACGAGACGAGGAAAATCGTTCAGAGTGCGTCCAGTTTAGCTATTTTTATGAAAAATTGGGTTTTATACATATCAGAGGTTTCAAGGGTAAAAAAGAACCTTACAATATGCCGACACCATATATTCATATAATATAATATATATAGTTAATTATAATAAGATCTATATTATATAAAGTTTGTTAGGTCTGGGTCCATCCGTAAAGAAGGGAAAAGAGTTAGCTTTGTTTTAAAACGAGTCATGTATGGGGGATCCAAAAACACGTCAGCTTTAGATCACCAATTGCCCGAACTTACATGACAATCTTTCAAACAACTTAAGTGAACTGGCCACTGGAATAGCCGCGTTAGTAATTATAAGTAGCGTTCTGATGTCCAACCTACAGCAAACTTACCAACAACCTGACCTATTTTATATGCGAGATAAAAAGAAAAAATCAAAAATCTGCAATCATAAAACTGTAAAAATGTTATTTTTTAAGAATCATTGAATAAAATTATTGTTAAATTAAATTAAATCTGTAATCCTTATCTAGAAATGGAAACCCTTCAAAGTCGTAAGACACCAATCCAATGATTCCTCTAACTGTCTTTTCCGGCTTTTAATTGGCGACTTTGTAGCTACTTTGTTTCCGTCCAAGCAGTGAAGCAAGGTATCTGTTGTAGGCCAGGCTATGCGGGTCCAGACTTGTACAATATTGCGTCACTTTCTCCGGAGTGTCGTGAGATGATGGATGTTTTGGAAAAATCTTTGCTTTTATTCTCTCTCATTTCTTTAAAGGATAAAACTGGCGAAGCGCGGCTGAATGAATTGAAATAACTGATTCGGCTTCTGGTGGAGGTCAGCCTTATATACGCTTGCTGCGATGATTGCTGAAGCGTGGAGTGGGGATGTGAGGTTGAATTTGATCCCTTTCGTGTGATGGTGCAATCCGAATTTGATCCTTTACACCATCGGGTGAAACTGCTCACGCTGATGTGTATCTTACGCTATCTATGTGAAGCGCGTAATATATCACTCATCGAATTTTGATTTATAATTTTTTCAATTTCTTCGTGAGCAGAAGAAGAAGCAGAATTTGATGTTATGCGTTTTTGATATTCGCTAGACGATTCAAAGTCATCTTCAGGTTGACTTATTGTTGACAGTTGTCAAATAAAAATGTATGTCTTGACGTTATGGAGGTTTGTTTGGAAAATATAGTACATTGATTCAAGTCTTACTCTAGTCAACGGTTCAGTTTCTGAAGAAATTTTTTGGAGTTTTCCTGATTTTTATTTCATAAAAAAAGAACCTTACAATATGACGACACAAAATCAGTGTGGATGGGCGGCCCATTCGAAAGGTCTTTGCTGGGGCTCAGGCCCACCAAAGGCCCACGACTCAGGGGCCGACCGTGGGCCCAGGCCCACCAAAGGCCCACGACTCAGGGGCCGACCAGGGGCCGAGGCCCACCAAAGGCCCACGGCCCCGGGGCGGCCCATCCACATAGCAAATGTTTTTTAAATTAAAAATTATTAATTTTTGTTGAGCGCATCAATTAAAAAAAAATTGAAGGAAAAAAATTTAAAAAACATTTGCTATGTGGATGGGCCGCCCCGGGGCCGTGGGCCTTTGGTGGGCCTCGGCCCACGGTCGGCCCCTGAGTCGTGGGCCTTTGGTGGGCCTCGGCCCCCGAAAATACCGAATATGGGCCTGTTTCGGCACCTTTGGCACCAGGCCCATCCACACTGCACAAAATATTATGTATAATATATATGAAGTTTGTTATGCAACTTTCAAGCAATTTGGAAATCCTTCAAAGTCGAAAGACACCAATCCAATGATTCCTCTGTCTTTTCCGGCTTTTAATTGGCGACTTTGTAGCTACTTGTTTGTTTGTTTAAATATTTATTTTTCGGCTCGCAATCAAAGTGCATTTAGCCGTGCTTCGTTTATAATGATAATTTAGTCATGTACATGTAATTCACAGTTTCTTAATTTCAAAGATAAAGGTATTCAAGAGACAAAGAATCTAAATTTTGAAATAGATGTCAGCCCTTTTGGTAAATTCAATAATTTTTTTGAACATTTTTTGGTCTGCCAAAACTTTGGAGCTGAAGATACCGCATGACCTTCTTAGATTTCTGAGTTTAACGCAGCTATTAAAAGTATGATCTACAGTCAAAATCTTCTTGCAGTTACACAAGGGAGGATCAATTTTTTCAAAAATGAATGTGTGAGTCAATTTTGTGTGACCGATTCTTAGTCGAGTTAGAATTATTGAATCTTTTCTGTTTAAATTGGTTTCAGGCCAATCGTAGCACGTACTTCGTTTAATGTTTGGAATAAGTTGCCATAAATTGCCATAACTTTTTGCTGACGGACAGGCAGACAGACAAAAACTTATGGCATTTTATGGCAACTTATGGCTCACAGACGGACGGACAGACAGACGGACGGACAGATAATATATAATATAATATATAATGTAATATATTTATAAATGAAAGCTATCTTCAAATTCACTTGCGCATATAGCTGCGCCTGTTTCTTCATTGATCAAAGATCCGTCTGTAAAAACGAGCTTGAAATTTGAAAATTTACTTGCAGTTTCAGAGAAGAGTTTTTGAAAAACCAATCCTGATGTTGAGGATTGGTCAAATTTTGTTAACGAAAAATCAATCTGAAAATTCTTCTTGATCCAAGTACAAGAAAGATGATTTTTCTGCTTGTCGAAATTTAGATTAAGAGGAATGTTATAAGTGTTATAAGCGGATTTGATCGCTCTAACAAAAAAGGGTTGATATCTCTGGGAATTTCTGAAAAAATTTTAAACTTGTCTTGGTTAAAAATTCGTTGAAAACTGGATTTGATTTAAAGGAAAGAACGTTTATGATGTATTTTAACTGATTTTGGATTGTAGCTACTTTGTTTTCGTCCAAGCAGTAAATCAAGCTATCACTCATCGAATCTTTACTTATAATTTTTTAAGGATTTTTTCGAATAGAAAAAACTTTATTAAGGCCATTTTGTCCGTCTGTTTGTCCGTCTGTTAGCAAAAATCTTAATCCTAATCTTAACCCTAATCTTAAGTCTAATCGAAAAAATCTCTCTACCAGGGCGCCTGTGATCGATATTCTGAATTTTTCAATTTCTTCTCGAGCGGAAGAAGCAGAATTTGATGTTATGAGCACGACGATTCAAAGTCATCTTCAGGTCGACTTATTGTTGTCCAATATCAAAATTTCTTTCCAGAGAGCTGAGGGTTCTCTTGATGTTGAAGATTTCGAGGTCAACAGTTCGGACCTTCAAACACTTTTGGATCGCTAAAATGAATAAATGGAGTTTTAGGTCAAGGCGATTTTCGATTACTGGGAAGATAACTTGCTCGAACTAAATTTTGAGGATCTCGGAACATGGCTGAACATCTCTAGCTTTTTCGATAGAAAAAACTTTATTATGGCCACTTTGTCCGTCTGTCTGTCCGTACGCACTGTATAGCAGCCTAGAGAGGCTAAAGCTTGGTATGTGTGGTCCTTAGGGAAGGTGTCAACATGTGACGGGGTCAAAAGGTCAAAGGTAAATGTTAACCAAACTAACCCAATAAAACAAAATCTTGCTATGATCACTTTAAAAGCTCATGTCCATCGTTATCGCTTGGTGGCGAAAAAAAAAACAAAAATATTACTGTTGTAAGGCTTCATTTCTGCGAAACACTTTTTTAAATATTCTAACGGATTTTAAATGCTTTAATTTCTATATTGAAATATTTTTTTTACGAAAAGCTACATAATGGTTGTCTACATAAAATGATTGAATATATTTAATAAAATTTCGTTCAAATGTTTGCAATTCTCAAAACAAAATTTTAAAGTTAATTTAAAATTTTATTGCCGTGAATATTCCTACCCAATCATGTTTTAATCAATTTTTCTGTGATGAGATTTATTTGTCATTCGTCGAAGTGGCAACAGAAATTAATCCGTGTAAAAAAATATTTAAATTCTGCGAACCCCACCGCCTGACAACGATATTGATTGTACAACGTGGTGGTTTTTTACGTTAATCCTTTGAAATATCGGAAAAAAATGATCAAAGCTATTGAATTTTGTTGTTCAAAGATTCTGGGGTTTGCGTAAAATATGCTCAAGTTTAACGCTTATTTATAATCTTTATCTACGAACGAACTTCGTCACGAAAGCTTAAATTTTTTTTAAGTGAAAATAAACTTGGTAAGCGAAATAAATAAATGACAAGTCTGACGAGCTTTTTCGATTTCGAGAGTAAAATAGCTAGATTATGCTGTCAGAAGAAATCGTGAGAAAGGAGAAAATAAAATTAGTCACGGTCACTTCGTCACGAAAGGAAATCAGATTTGAGTCAATCCTCCTGAGATTTATTTTTATTTGTGCATAGTCATGTTTCTAATATGAGCCCTTTTGTTTTCTTCGATTCGATCTAATCTTAATCTTTGCAAACGTTGCACGTTCAGATCAACAGTATCAAGGACTAAGTTCATAAAGAAAAATCCCTGATTGGACTGATTGTTTTTATATTCGATTCAAAAACGTTTTTGAAAAGATTTTGTTTTTGGGTAGAAAAACATTTAAAATTTATTTATCACCAGTTGAATGAGAAAACATGAAATGTGAAAGTCTTAAAATATTTTAAATTCTGTTATCGGAAGGATTTTCATTAAAGTAGTTATATTGTGTATGCGTTAGTTTTAAGAGCTGAGAAGTCGATACCATTCCAATTTTACCAATCTTCAATTATGGATTCTTCTTCATCCGAAGAGTCATCAAAAGGAGGAACTTCCAACGACGAATCTAAGTCTTCACTGACTTGTGAGTCATTTGGTTTTGAGCTGCTATCCAATAAAGAGTCGAGATTGAAGCGTCGAACGGTTTGACTTTGAGAGACGGGTGACAGAGGTAACTCTTGCAGATCAAACTTGAATGGCGATATCGAATGTGGTGTAACGCATTCCTTTTCGATAAGTGGAACGGAATAAAAATGTTCGAGGAACTTTTCGTGTTGTACTTGGAACTGCTCAGCGTAAACTTCACCATCGGCTGAAAAAAGATTCAGTTAGCTCAAATCAAAGACAATTTGTTTCAACTTACTTTTACGATCATTTCCACAACAATAGCAGTTTTTATCCTTGGGAAAAGACCAATTGTCCAAGTCATACCAATCGAATTCCTCAGCTTCCTCAGTTAATATTGTCGATCCCATCGGAGACTTCTTCTCAGCTCCAACATTCTTCTTAGCCGATCGCAAAAGATCATTTGTTTTATTGGTTTTGTCTCCAAAAGCAAATTTATTGGCTCGAGGAGTTTGCATTACGTTCTTTACATTCACCAATTCTGAAACAAAAGAAAAAATTGTTAGAAATAAATTTTTCAAATATCTTTGCGAATTACCATTTTCTGAGAATGCCGCAGTAAATAGATTGCGCTCGACAAATCGTGGATCCATTTAGCCGATGTGTTAATATTATTCTCTTTGTTTTAAATAGAGTTTTTTTATTTTTAGTGAAGTTGACGGTTTAGATTAAAGAAACGGCGGGTAAAACCTTTCAATTTCAAAAGGGAACACAACTAAGTTCAATAATAAAATTTTCAACCCTGCAAGCTGTTCTCGAAGAAAAGAAATTAAAATAGTTGGTTTAATAGCTAATAACCTATACTGAAAAATAACAAAAGCGACGAGTCGAGAATTCTCATCTCAATTCATCTAAAGTTGCCAATTGTAAAAGAAGTGAACCTTCAATTTCGTGAATTTTATCAAAAAAAAAAGTTAAATTAGAATTTTGAATTATTTTTCATTAATATCGAGCGTTTGAAAAATGCATCGTCGTGGAGGAGGAAAGTTTCGCGGTGGCAACCGTAATTTCCAAGGGAATGATAGATTCCAAGGCGGTAAGCAACTAAAAAAATTTACGCTGGATCGTTCAATTTCACCAATTCACGTTTCAGATAATGATGATCGCGATAACAATTTTAAACAATCGGAGATCAAGCGACGTGTTAGCTTCAAAACCAATGTTCGCAACAACTACAGGAATGTCAATGATTTGAAATTGAAAGCATTTCTCGAGGATGAGGACATGATTGGTGAAGGTTTGACTACACAAGGCGAAGGAAGTAACCGATCTTCTGGAGAGTTTAGCCGAAGAGGTGGATCTAATTTCCGTGGCAGACGCAAAGGATCTCCCATACCAAGAAATATTGGAAGCGGTGGATATCGTCTTGTGCAAAGTCCTCATGGTTGGTATTCTGTTGTGATTGAGCACGGAACCAAATATACCAAGGACTTGATTTTGAGCAAGATTATGACAGCTCTTGCACCTAAAGTCTTCAACCCGAGTTATTATAAAGATGATCCTGCATTAAAGACTGTTACTTTCTTCGTTGATGACCACAACATTGCTGATCAGATAATGAAGTTGGATCTTAAATTGGAAATGCCAGATGGAATGAAAATGCAAATCAAAGTTCGTGGTAGTGTGCCCTTTGTTCGAGTTGATCAGGCATTGAAGGAACGAATCAAGAACGCGATGGTTAAGCGATACAATGTCACTACTAAAGCTCTCGATCTTACAAAATTTCATGGGGATCCCGACTTGACAGATATTTTTTGCGCATTGTTCCGACCACAAATCATGTCGGCAGTCGTTGATGTTATCGCTGAAAACATTCCAGACTTAGAAGCGCTTAATCTCAACGACAACAAACTCAACATGCTTGATCATCTAAAAGTTATTTCAAGGAAGCTGCCGATGATCAAAATTCTTTACCTTGGAGACAACAAAGTGAGTAAGATTTCTTTTAGTGAAATTCGTAAACACTATATTTCTTTTTAAAATTATAGATTTTTATGCTGAGCTCTTTAGACGCTTTAAGGGGACTTCCGCTAGTTGAGCTTTTCCTTGAAGGAAATCCTTTGAAAAAGCGAATCCGTGACGAACAATATGTCAGGTACATCGTGTTTTACTCCACGATGAGTCGTGGAGTCTCTTAAAACTTTCACTTCAATCTTTTGTATCTGAATCCAATGAACTTGAGACGAAGGTGAAACCATTTAACATCCAATGTGGTTTATAAGCGCTTGGCAGCCGCCTTCAAGGAATCAAATGGTTTGGTGGAGTGAAGGAATTTTTTTTCCAAAGCTCAGTGAAAGTGTTTTGCTAAGTTTAGTTATAAGTAGTTGAAGTATACAAGTCGAAACATTTGAGAAGACAATTATTACACGTTATCTCATGAACAATGAATTTTATAAAACGTTTCGCGAAAACTTCGAAGAAGAAAAGTACTAATGAACTGAAGCTTTCGTCGTCATTCGCGAGTAAATATAATTTAAAATCAAATTTAGGATAATTTATGAGATCATTACAAACAGATCGATTGGAAATTCGTTTTCTTTCAAGAAGCAAACTTAAAAAGATTTCAAGATGAAACAAAATCAAGAAGAAGCAAAGTAATATTTCCATCAGGAAAATTCCGTAAAATTCTGAAGCATCCGATAGCTCTTAACGTTCCTTAAAATATGATTGAATGTGAAAATAAGTCCAAGACAGACCAGAAGATTACGAGAATACAATCATTTGATGACATCGGCATCTTAATGCAAAGACTTCAGTTAAGTCCATCGATTATGGCTGATAGCCAGGAAGAGCACATTGTGCAAGCTCCATTGTGACTCTTATTTGGAGATCCAACAATGCTAAAATAAAGACTTAGCAAAAAAAAGAGCATTTGAAGCTCCTTCAACTCAACGATGGATCTGTCTTGTGAATGAATGGGACCAAGCAAAAGGTTCGTTTCGGTTGGTGTTGCATTTAGATTTTTGCGAAAAGTTCTTGATTTGAAAAAATTAGAATTTATAAAAGAGACACAAAGTCCATCACATTTTCCAAAATAAATGGAAATCGAATTGATTTCGACTGTCTGCAACGATAGAGGGAAACAAATATTTACCTGGAAGGGATGCTTTCTCATGGAGAGAAAGAAAATTAATGTCGACAATTGCTTCAAACATCCATCTTCAATCCGTATCTCATAATTCATCGTTCATGAAGTCAACAGAAGCTTTAAAGTATCTTTTCTTTGTCTGACTTTCTTCAATATTACTACAAATTTATTTCTAAGTTTTTTATTAGTCGAACGTCCAAACAAAATTATTTCATATTTCATCTACAGCGAAATCAGGAAAAAGTTTCCAAAGCTGATCAAACTGGTTAGTTCGAAATTAAGAAATATTGTGAAATATCTTTAACAAAAATTTTCGTTATCAGGACGGAAATGAACTAGGGCCGGTTATTGGATTTGATGTTGCTGATGATGCCCCAACCGCATCTTTGCCTCCATGGAAACAAGACTTCCTATGCAACCCAGGTGGCTCTGAACTCGTTCAGAAATTTTTGCATCAATACTTCATGCTCTACGATTCAGATAATCGCCAACAGCTTCTTGAAGCATATCACGATCAGGCGAATTTCTCGATGACATGTACTCACAATCAACATGCAACACCAGAAGAAAGGTAAGATCTAACAGGATGAGGTCTAAGAGGATCTAAGAGGATGAGGTCTAATCTTTCTTTTTCTTCAGATTAACAAACTATACAAGAAACTCTCGGAATTTGATTTATCCGAAAGGGTATGATAGCAGATTCTTCAGTTTGAAAAGAGGCAAACTTAACGTCGTCGCTATGCTATCTGAACTACCAATGACACGACACGATCCACAGTCATTTGCAATTGACTTAACTTTGTTCACAGTAAGTTCTTTAACTTTGAATGATTTCGTTTATTAATTATTTAATTTCATAGCCAATTATGATTGTTCTCACTGTTACGGGACTCTTCAAAGAACGCAGTACCAACTCAAAAGCAGAATACGCTCGAACGTTTCAAAAGACGATGGTAATCGTCCCAAACAACGGAGGTTTCTGTATTAAGAATGAAATGCTTCACATCAACAATGCGAGCTACTCGCAAGCACGAAATGCCTTCAAAACACCGCTAATTGCTAACTCGCAATTGACTCCACAACAGCCAGCAACTTCAATGTCACAGATGCCAGCTGCCGTATCAGAAATGCCAGCTACAGGAGCTCCCGATGATTCAGTAAAAATGCAAATGATTCAAGCGATGTCCCAACAGACAAATATGAACGTAGAGTGGAGCCGTAAGTGCTTGGAAGAAACAAACTGGGACTTTCAAAGAGCGATTTACGTATTCGGCGAAGTATTTAAACAAAACAAGATCCCCCCAGAAGCATTCGTAAAATAAAACGTGTAAATGAATTGGCCTGAAAGGGAATGAAAGAAATTCATTATTTCTTTTAAAAAACAATGTTAAAGAAAGAAATTTAATCTTAAGAGAATATTAAACAAAAATTTATTAAACTGAAATTTTCGCTTTTACTTAATCTCTAGTCTTATTCATAGTTTCAGTTGCCAATTACAGAGTCAAGAGAAGAGCTGGTTAAATTCCTCTTGCTCGTAATTTGCGAGGATTTCATCGTTCAAGCGGTGCGTAGTTAAGAAGTTTTTCGATCAAATCAACATGACCAAGCAGCATACGACGACAGCAGTATCTCTTCAAGCCAAGTGCGTCAAGCGCGTCACTAAAAGAAAATATTAAGTAAACATGAGGAAAATCGCGAATTTATTTTTCAGCAAGCAAACCTACCCTTCAGTGTATTCTGCTTGCAGCAGACTGAGATAAGCTTCCCATTTGTTTCCAATGACTTTTCCACAAGTAAAACAACGAATTGGGATGATCATCTTGTTTCTATGTTGGCTGCTTCTGTTATTATGAATTAATTTCACGAGTTTGGCTTCTTTTTATCTTCGAAAACAAACGTAGTTTCGAAAGGGCTCATTGTTGATTTTCTATCGAAGAATTATTCTACATATTTCAGTTTATTCGCTTAAATACAATTGAGAGAAACAAATAAAATGGCTCAGCAATGTCAACTGTGGATGGGAAGTCTTCAAGTAAGTATATTAGATACATTAAGCGTTTTTAATTATCAAATTTTCATTTATTTTAGCCGTATATGACGGAGAACTTTATTCTGGCCGCCTTCAGAAAGATGGGTGAAGACCCTTTGACTGTGAAGCTAATGAAAAACAAATTTTCTGGCGAGCCAGCTGGCTATTGCTTCGTTTCTTTCGTCACCGATGAGACGGCTGTCAACGCGATGCATAAGTTGAACGGAAAACCAATTCCTGGAACAAACCCGATTGTTCGATTCAAGTTAAACTCAGCGACAACATCTCAAAACAAAGCTCTTTTAGCAGATCGTGAATTCTCTGTCTGGGTCGGAGATCTCTCGTCGGATGTTGATGATTACAATCTTTACCGCGTTTTTAGTGCGAAGTTCCAAAGCATTAAGACTGCGAAAGTAATCATGGATGATTCTGGCTTCTCTCGAGGATATGGTTTCGTAAAGTTTGGACTGGAAGAAGAGCAGAAAGCTGCTTTGTATGAGATGAACGGATTTATTGGCCTCGGGAGCAAAGCATTGAAGATTTGTTCGGCAGTTCCTAAACCCAAAGATGGATCAGCACCAGCTCCAGCAGCGCCTTCTGCTACTACAATCGTTCAGCAAGTCTATGATCAAGCGTATTCCCAATATTATTACGACCAGTACTCGCAATATTGGCAACAACAAGGCTACAGCGGATACGACAGCAGTCAAGTTGATCCTACGACTTACTATTCACAGCAAGCAGCAGCTTTGGCGTCTCATCCCCAGTTGTCAATTGCTTCTCAAGCTCCTTCTTATGTGTCGCCTCATTCCTACAGCAACAAGTTCGACACCGACGACGATTACGCTTTAGTTGACCACAAAATTAACATTGACGTTGAAAAGCTTAATCGGGAAACTGTCGATATGGAAAGAAATTTCTATGACAGTCTCGAGTCGAGCAAATGGCAACCTCTAGAAATGTTAGAAACCTTTTAAGATTTTTAAATATTAAGTAAAGATTTCCCTCAAATAATTTATGCCTCTTTTCATTCCATTTTCGGTAATTTTCGATCTAATTGATAACGACACGATCCACAGTCATTTGCAATTGACTTAACTTGATAACGACCACAACAAATACGAGAAAGCGTTTTCAAAGTTGACGTGCAAGTTGCAAATTTCGAATTTCTTAATACGTGGTTCTATCGAAAACATTTGAAAATAAAAGATTTCTCAGCTCGCAATCCAGTGAAATGTGAATTTATCAAGTCGATTTGATCCAGCGTGACCTTCGACACATAAATAAAATTTTCTATTTCGATTGCCGACCTCAAAATTCATCAAAATTAACATTTTCTTTATCTCAATAACATCAATCGCGAAAGCTACGATGCGATCAATTTTGATTTTCCTGGCCTCGGCTGTTCTTTCTGCCGGCGTCATTGCAAATGCAGTGGTACTGAAGAAGCAGTTCTATCCATCAGTCGTCTACATTTCGAAGAGTAATCCCAGCATGGCTGTAAGTTTTATTTTCTAATTTCATTCGGGAGACTCCCGTCATCAAAACTATTTTTTTCTTGTTTCAGGTAATTTATTTCCAATCATTAATCTTAGTTCTGATGTTAGGGAAGTTAATGAGAAAAGTGAGTCTTTCAATGATTAAACAAGTGGAAATGAAATGATTTTATATGCTTACTGCTCAGATTTTCCTTGGTACACTTCGAGCAGCTGAGTTCGAACATCTAATGGAGCGCTTCTGGTATGCGCTGACAGAGACGTGTCTCGCATTTACTGTTTTTAGAGACGACTTCAATCCTAAGTTCATTGCACTATTTACTGTGCTGCTGTTCCTTAAATCCTTCCATTGGCTTGCCGAAGACCGAGTCGACTACGTATGTATCTTATCTTTGCGTGACGATTTAAGTTCTTCATTAATATTTATTGTTTTTAGATGGAAAGGAGTCCAATAATCGGGTGGGTGTTTCATATACGAGTTGCTGGCCTTTTGAGTGTCCTTGGCTTTCTCGATTACCTTCTCATCATGTACGCTTACCAGTCGACCCTGGCTAAGGGTGCAACTGTTCAGCTAGTGTTTGGTTTTGAGTACGCGATACTCATTACGATGGTCGCCAACACAACAATCAAATATGTGTTACACGCATCCGAACTTCGATCAGATACACCATGGGAAAACAAGGCTGTGTTTCTTCTTTACACTGAATTGGTCATCGGTCTTATCAGAGTCATCTTATATATCGTGTTTGTATTCTTAATGGTTAAGATTTACACGCTCCCACTGTTTGCATTCCGACCAATGTACTACACAATCAGGTCAGTCTAGTTCGTCTCCTTGATAAGTTCTTGAATTTTAACGAGTAAAGCAATCTTTCTAGAAATTTCAAAAAAGCACTTAACGATGTCATTTTGTCACGACGTGCAATCCACAATATGAACACTTTGTATCCGGATGCAACACCTGAAGAACTGGCGTTGTCAGACAACATTTGCATCATCTGCAGGTAAAGCAATTCTAACCGTTACTATCATTACAATTTCTCATAATTCTAATGTTTTTAGGGAGGACATGGTCACTCATTCAAAGAAATTGCCTTGTGGTCACATCTTCCACACCTTATGCTTGAGGTAAGTTTATAAAATCATATTCGTTCGTTTACTGATGTAAAATTATTTCAGATCATGGTTCCAACGACAGCAAACATGTCCAACTTGTCGTTTGAATATTTTAAGAACACCAATTACAGCACCGCAGCCACAACAACAACAGCCGTTGAATAATAATAATGCGAATCACAATGCAAGACCGAATGAACCTGCAGCTGCTGCACAACAGAATCCTTTCTTGAATCTTTTGAATCAAGGAATGGGCAATCAAACGCCTGCAGCTACAACTTCGACATCAGCACCAACAACTACAACGATTCCAGCTCCTCCAATATTCCCAATGCAAGGCGCAGCAATGCCTCCGCCATTCTTCTTCCCTTCGATGCCCTTTATGCCTCCTTACTCGATTCCACCTCCACCAATGCCACAAAACTTGGATCAACTGACTGTCGATGAACTTCGAGCAATGGAAGGAAACGAACGAAAAAATGTCGAAGAACGACTTAAACTCCTGAAAAATATTCAGACAATGCTTAATGCATCTGCTGCTTTGATGAGTCAATATCAAGCAGTCGTTGCTAATTTGCCTCCTATTCCCATTCAAACACAACAACCGGCAGTTTCGTCATCTGTGCCGGAAACTGAACAAACAGTTAAGTCAGAGAAAAAGCCAGTCATAGAGAGTGATGTGATGCTTGAAGATATTGGTAGTGAAGAGAGTTTTCCAGACTCAACCAGCATCCCTAGTTCGAGCAAGCTACCAACATTAGATAGTCCGACGCAGGCTTCGTCATCATTTATCGAAAGCGAGTCAACATCATCAACAAACGGCGAATCTGAAGAAGCGAACGAAATTCGTAAACGTCGATTGCAAAAATTCCTGCAAAGTGACTGAGCTTTTATCTCCTTAAGTTTCTAAAAAAAACCCTTTACCCATTAAGCGCTGATGCAATGCGATAACCGCGATTTGATATGAAAGAGAACGAAACCTTTTTGATTTTTGATGTTTATTCGATGGCAAAAAAAAATGATTTATAGAAATAATTTAAATAAAAATGTAAATATTTGAGAATGAAAATCTTTCCGTCTCGCATCTCCTTTATTTTTTGAGTCGACCAACAAAAACATTGAACAGAGAGAAATGTAGCAAATACACATAATAATGAAGTTTAAGTTGATGTTCTAGGAGATGACGCAATTTCATATCGTGGGCAGATGATTGAAATCACTACGCGAGTACGTATTCTTTTGCTGAACACGACTTTCTTGTTGTACGAGCGTTGGTAACGATGTCTGTGATAGCTTCGATTTCTCCCGGAGTCGACTACTGTCTGGTAAAGTGGTAGTCACTTCTTGTTCTTTGTTCTTGACGATATAATCTTCGAAATATGGGTGTTGAATGAGACGATCGCACGACCATCGTTTGTTTGGGTCTTTGTCGAGACATTTCTGAAAGATTATTGATTAAAGTTTATTCGCGTGATAAGTCTAAATTTTTCAAACCTTCAAGAAATCGATTGCGTAGGGATTTTGAAGAGTCCTTGAGGGCATTTTTGATTCCAACGTCTCTAGTGTCGGAGGCACAGGCAACGAGATTCCTCTGAAGAATTCATTCTGATTGAATATCTGAAGATGTCTGAAGGAAGAAATTAAACTTTAATGACTTTCAATTTCATTGAAATTAGTTGAACACGCGATGAGACATTAACTCGTAAAATTTCTTTCACTAGAATGGCTGCTCGATCAAAGTCAAAGAAGCGATAAAAAGTTTTCTTTACAACTGCCAAGTTTCACCCAAATTCTGAAATAATTACAAAAACTTTTCTTACTTTGGCAAAAGATCTCCCAACGTTCTCCGAATTAGGTAAAGTTGATCGACATCTGACCGTCCCGCCCACAAAGCATCGCCTCGAATCAACTCAGCAAACACACAGCCAATTGCCCAAACATCAACCGGAGTTGAATATGACGTGTCCCCAACGAGAAGTTCAGGTGCTCTATACCAACGTGTGGCAACGTAATCTGTGTAATTTTCTCCTGGACCTGAAGGGAAAAGATCATTAGAAATAAATGCTTGACTCAACGGAGCTTTAACTTACTCAACATTCTTGCGAATCCAAAGTCGCAAAGCTTTACTTGTCCTTGAGCTGTCAGCAAAATATTCTCGGGTTTGATATCTCGATGTAAGCAGCCTTGTTTATGACAGTAAGCGACACCAAGGAGAGTCTGATACGTTATTTGAGCAGTAAGATGATCGGGACATCCCTGAGGGTTTCTCTCGAGCTCGTGCAAAACTGTATGTTCACAGAATTCAAATACCAAATGAAGACGACGTTTACGTCGGAACACTTCAAGAAGGCACACCAAGTTTTGATGTTTCAAGTTCTGGTCAACGACAAAGTAAAAAAATCAATAAGTCAGCATTAATTATTCAGTTGCTTTGTTTCGCCTTCACACTCACCTTCAAGAGACGAATTTCGCGCAGAGCGATCTTTCTGATTGCTGGATCATCTTCGGACTCGACAAATCTCTTCACTGCAACTAGGTTTCCAGTCTCTCGATCTCTGCACTTGTAGACAATTCCATAAGATCCCTCACCAAGTCGCGACAACTTCTCGTATCGATCCATTCGTGTACTGCCTCGCGACCTGCAGCGTCGTAAACAAAACATTAGAATTCTTTTTCTTCAAGGAATTCGAGGGAGAGAATAAGGAATGCGATTGCAAAAATTGGAAAAACAAATGAATTTACATCGTCAGAAAGGAGAAAAAAATCGATTATGCTCGCTGATAGTTTTTGCTTTTTTTTCAGTGTTTACTGCTCGAAATACAACGACCAACTGCCCCGCAAACGAAACGAACGAAGCTCTCCCCACACTAATTACGAAGACGGGGTTTTGTAAATTGTTGTTCGCTTTTTCTCATACACTGCGGGAAGTCAAGAAGGGTTTATCGTTTCGAACTACGTCGCTGGCTTCAAAGTTTCGTCGACATTTGAACTTTGCGTGTTAGAAAAGTTTTTCGGGACTCGCCGATCTTCCCGAAGAAAATTTTCTTTCCGTTACCTAAAGTTTGAATAAGGCGTGAGACACATTTCAAAGCTGAAGCCTCTTAGCGCGCACATTTCGTGTCGAATCGATTTTTCGTTGCGTTAATTGACATGTATATCGTGATTGCTGGAGCAGTATTACGACTCGAAAAGCGCTAATGAATGAACTTCACTCAATGAACGAAGGGAACGTTAAACTCTAGGAACGATTTAAGCGGTTTATCTGCTTGTTGATTGTCGCATCGATTGTTCGTTACTTCCTTTTATTTCTCTTTCATTGAGACGATGTGCTGATAGTCGATTGACGCAAAAAGAAGACTTTTCTCGCCAGCAAATCAACAAAACGCGAAGCAAGCAAACGTGACGCCCCGCAGTTCTATTAAACCTAATTCTACTTCTATTATCGAGAAAGAAGGCGAATGAGATTTTTATCATTGCATGTAAAGAAATTCCCTTTGTACGTCATCGAAAGTAAAGAATTTTTCCTTAACGGTTGGTGAATTATAATAAACGAGACTCCGCACGGCCTCTCAGATTGATTTACTGGGCGGCTATTTGCATAAAAATTCCTCCCGATGACTTTAAAATTGCTGCTTGAGGCCCATTTAAATTTTCTTGGAAAGACCTCAATTGAATTTCACAACCGGCCGGCAATTATTCCGCAATCAAGACGAAGAAAGCATTGACGAGGGAGAAACCGTTGTTTCATGAGGAAGAAATAAATCAAGCTCTGCGACTCATAAAATTATTTCTTTACGATATTTTTATGTTGATTCCCTCTTCAACATCCATAAAAATAATTCGTATTGATTTCTCATTTAACTTTGAATAATTTTGAGTGAGGCTCTCGTCAGTTACGTCAATTGTTGGGAATATTTATCGAGAGCTTTAAAAACGCTCGAAATTTACGGCTTTTCCTCAATCATGAAATGCTTCAAGGAACTTCAATTTTCCGGTGAAATTTCCTTGAACTTAACTTAATCGACATAAAC